>OY982937.1:2507500-3132500 GCA_963891755.1 Pyrrhia umbra | reverse complement strand
ATAGAGTTTTTCTGGGTTCCAAGAATTTTGATCCTTTTTACAAAAACGTGGATTAACTTTAGTCTCAGCTTTGTCTATTGTTATTAATTCTTAAGCAAAAGATTTAAGCCCAAGACTAACTTTTTAATCATATTTTTAGTCTTTGACCAAACTTGACTAAACGCTTTAAGTGTACGGCGTATAGGGTAGGTCTGTAGAGTGTGTGTAAGTGTAGGTATAAGCTTTTGTACTATGTACCTTACTATTCACGTACCAACTTCCTACTACAAATAGTAAGTTACTTCCATCTCAAGTCTAAACTTCAAGATTATTATTACAGAGGAGGTTTTATCCACTCTATATTAATTACTTCCTTGAACTTTACGTAAGATACTGTTCCTATTCCAATATTTGAATATGATAGTAGATATCTTGAATCTATTCATACACTGCCAAAAAGCTGGTGTTCAGGTAGAAAATTACACAGAAATGCAACCCACAAGAAACTCCTCAGATAACCTGAATCCGATTTCCAGATTAGACAGCATGTAATTCGAGTTTCCTGCCAGAAAATGTACAACCTGGAGTTATATTTGTGAGCGATAAATTGCGACACTCGCTCCGGGACCACAATACCGTTACAGCCTGTGGGTGTACAATAGCACACCTTAACCCTTCGCAGTTCAGCTCTTTGGTTACGTCATAACATTTCAATGTGTGTGTGAAAATTATGACGTTGGTAAAACAAAATACTTATAAGCCAAAAAAAAATACACTCCTTTTTCTGGGCGGGTGTGCAATGAGATTTCACTTTCTAATTTTATTTTTTATTTATTTTTTCCACGCTAGTTTTTTTTACCCTTCCTGGGTCAGCCCAACTATTTGACTGACTGGCTGATATTTGTATAATGACATGGACAGCTACGAATATTGATCCGTTTTTACTATTTAAATAGACATTAAACATGTTACCCAGCAGCTAGAATTGAACACGGTATTCAAACTCTGTGATTGGTAGCCTAAATGGTTTTTTTTTTTATCTTGTGTTCTAATAAATAGAGTAGGAGTATGCTCGACCTACCCGTACCGTATGATTTTCCCGGTTTTACCCACGTCCTAGTAGATCTCATCATATCAGCCTATCGCAGTCCATTGCTGAACGTACGCCTCCTCCAAAGAGCGCCAACTATCCTGGTCTTGGGCTGGATCTCCAGTGTCCCATCTATCTCTATACCAAAATTTTATCCAAATCGGTTCAGCTGTTCAACCGTGAAAGCGTAACAAACTCACATACGCATTTATAATGTTAGTTTAGATGCCTCAGTCGTGGTGGTCGATCCAACTAAGGAACAAAACATATTCGCTTATTCTTATGGCTAAACCTAGACAGGTAAGGGAAGGCATGATAGATGACTGATTCTAGATTTAAATGTGTTCATTTTATCCCCAGATTAATATGCGAACCTATTCAAGTCGTTAATTGGATTTTAATAACCAGAACCTAAGCGCTTAACAGGGGACAACTCTATCCTTTCAAAAACATGCTACTTTAAACTCTATGCTAGTAAAAATTAAGTACAAAATCACAACAAGAGATTGAATTAGTAATTGTAACTCGGCTTACACCGGCCATATATAGTACAGTTTATATACATTTCATATTTATATATTCAATTTGCTATACAGGAGACCTAGTTACAGAACTATATTTTAAACGTTTAATGCACTCTTGCGCAAGTTAAGTACCAAATAAAGTGGCGAGTTAGTCTAGATTTGTATAGCAACTGTAAAGCAAGATAAAAGACAGTCGGTTGTGTAGAAGATATTATGTTTAATTTATTTGTTAGTGCTTTTGGTCTTGAGGAAACAAACGCTGGCGAAAATGTAATGGATACCATTTCTTGCCTGCATTGTAGCACGATAATAGAACACGAATCCCAATATATAAATGTCAGAATTTAATTCATACTTATTTATTTAAATTGAGAATAAGTTTAAATTAAAATTGAATTAAGAACGTTCTATTTTCAAATTTGAAGTAGCTTTATGAATTAACATTTTAAATGCTATCACGAGACACATGGGATATTTCTGCTTTGACTCTTTGTGATGCCTTTGGTTGCAAAGTTGTCTGACGGTGGTGACGCCTCATCATCAGATTTGCCGCTGACCTGATAGTCATTAGAAGAAGCTATCAGTCAACCTTGGTTGAATATCTTTAAGAGAGAAGAGGAAGGATAAAAATGGCCTGTTTTTTTTAACACCAATAGCTGCTGTACACAGAATATCAAATTATAGTAGGTAATTAGTTTTGGGCTGATACAGTTGCCAATAACAGGTGAACTAACATTCTCAATAACAAGTGATAACTGATAACTTAAGCTAAAAACAAAATGTACTGTGTTAAAGACGACATGGTTAAAAAGAGGGTAAATGTTGAGATGACTGTTGGTTGGTTAGTTGATGGAAGGGAAAGACATGTTGCGCCGACCCCAAATATGTAGATAAGAGCAGGAGGATAATAATTATGTTTCTCAACTCATGTTACTGTCCCATTAGTTAGATGGACCCAGGCTAGGTCTACATACATCCTAAAAAGACTATCAAGGGTGGCTGATGGATGGATACACGTTTTTATCTCACAATTCCTACTAATACCTACCATAAATCCGAAAATTTGTGAGGATGTATGTCGTATAGTATGTCTGTTTGTTAGTCTTTGTTCTGTATGAGATTTGGTACACGCGTATATTATAGGTACCCTGGATTAACACATAGGATGGTTTATATCCTAGTGCGCGAAATAGTTTCCACAGGATGCGGGTGAAACCACGGGTACTAGTAAGTATATGTCTATACTAATATTATAAAGAGGAAAGATTTGTTTGTTTGTAGGATTTAACTCAAACACTCCTGAACCGATTTTAAAAATTCTTTCACCGTTAGAAAGCTACATCTTTACGAAGTGTCATAGGCTATATTTATTTCCAGAAATAATTAGGGATACCTACTAAAACTTGAATAATGTAACCCAAGGTGTAAAAAAAAGTCCATGCAGGCGAAGCCACGGGCGGAAAGCTAGTATAATATAAAGTAACTGATAGGTACATGAAAGCCATTAGTTCTAGCTGAAACTCTTCTCTGGTTCATATCCTTTCGTATTTGAAAAGTCCTAAGTTTCTCAACGGATGCTGTGTGTGACATCTTGCCGAAGTATGCTTAAACATTGGAACTAATCAAACAACAAAAAGTTTCTGTTTTGATTCCAGTTTTTAATTGGTACGTGTTCTAAATTTACTTTCAATCCATTTCAAAACCTCCTCAGTCGACTTCGAATTTGTTTTCTACTCATTACAATATTTATACCGTTGAGTGTGCTTGATAGTTTAGGAGAACATCGTTTGTGACATTTATGATATTGAGGCCTAATCAGAACTATACAAGAATATTTAGAGGTATTTAACTACGGGAGTTCATGTTATTTAAATTTCCAGAAATTATGTTATTTCTGGACAACACTATCGAAATACATGAGGTTTTGGAAGTAGGTTATATTTGGTATCTTAATTGAGACAACATTTAATAATAGATAATAATGTATGAACAGAAGATTCCTAATCATCAAGAAACAGCTACTGCTGTGTTTGTCGATAAAGAACTAAAAGTCAACTCGAAATGTCTCACACACAGGTTTGAAGTTAGTAACATAACGTCGACTCTCAATCAAAGTTGTTTAGAAAGTGTACTCCTAAGTTAAATATAACTTAAGCTACGACTAAGTCATGCAAATGAGGCTTACCTATACACTAGTCCCCTTTTTCCTCAC
Organism: Pyrrhia umbra; assembly: GCA_963891755.1. Classification (NCBI taxonomy): domain Eukaryota; kingdom Metazoa; phylum Arthropoda; class Insecta; order Lepidoptera; family Noctuidae; genus Pyrrhia; species Pyrrhia umbra. The sequence continues at coordinate 3,128,695 of OY982937.1, read as the reverse complement.
AGATTTAACGTAGAAAATGTTTTCCCACATTTTCAACGGGAGTCAAATCCTTCCATATCCAACACGAGGGGGTATCAATCACTAAACTCACAACCACTCATAGTTTCACTTAACACAAACTTAATTAAACCTCAACTTGAACCAACTTAACCGAAACTTAACACGTCGGAACCGGGATGACAATGTTACTACCACTATGACAACTTTTAAGTAGCACTTGACTATTGCGACACTGTACCTTGGCACGATATAAGATGGGACTTTTTAAGTAAGTATTTTCGATAGTTCTCAATAAATATGTCAAAATAATTTGACGTGTGAAGTTATAAGGGGTCCCTATAAAGCGTTTGATGACCTCTAAAGTTGCTTTTCAACTGAGTGTTGAATGCAAAGCGCACGGTTTCTCCAGCGCGCGCGCAGCTCGGTATGCGGCCGTCTCTGTGTGTGTGTGCGTAGGAACGCGACGACACGCACACAGGCAAACGCAGGCTGCACGGTTTTTGTCGATGTCCACGGGGCAAGTAACCTTAGCGGCATAGCGTTGTAGCTCGAGTATTGACAAAGGTATTTTTATGGTTTTTCTAAATATGGGTAATATTATTGACAAGTTTGCTGATGTGAGGTTCTGTTCCCTATAAAACCAAGCCTTTAATAACAGTTTCTATTGATGAATATCGTAAGTACTAGATTTCAATAGATAATGCTTATATTATTAATAATTAATTTTTATTTTTTTTTCAAATTTCAACTTTACTAAATCAGATTCCACTGATATAATTATTGATTTAAAATAAAATTACCTGTTTTTTTTCGACTTTGCAGCATAATACTTTTAGAAAAAGTATAAAAAATGTCAAGTAGGTACCTATCTTCAGTAAAACTTTAAATTGAAACTTTTAAACAACTCTACAAAAGTTTTCAAGTTGCAACGCTGCGGTAATGCGCCAAAGTTTTTCTGAAAGCTGCTGGTCGATGTCCCGCTAGTGAGACTTGAGCTTCGTCTCCATTCTCTCTCGCACTTCGCATTAACAGTACATTAGAAAGAGACAGCCATACTTCTTATGACGCGCTATAAATTTGCAAAACTTGAAGCGGCCTTACTACGATAATATTGACGGTAAGAGTTACGGTCGTTTCGTATAACCCGGCTCGTTTTAAAAGGTCTTTTTGATAAGCAATTGCTTTGGTGGGAGTGAACATTATTTTTGGTTGGGTTATCGATAATATTCTTGGTTAGTTTATATGGATACAGGGCTGATTGGTTCGAATATAAGTCTATTGAACAGTTTCGATCAGTTAAAGACTATTTTTTGTTAGATAATCTAATTATGAATTGGTATGTAGATATAGAAGTCAATATGTTGTATAGTGTTTTGTCGTAGTCATTTTGATGTCAGAAAAAATATGCAAATGGTTGATTTAATATAATTTACATTACTATTATGAAAAATGTTGTTTTGACATGTACCTATTACAATAAACAGAACTATTAAATAATTAGCGTTTATAGTATATAATATTAAGACAGTGTATTTTTTAATGGAAAGGACTTACACCTTAGCTTGCCTTTTCAAATAAATAAATTCGAAAGTTTCTGATAATGGATGTATGGATGTTTCTTATTCTTTTACGCAAAAACTGCTAAACGGATTTGGATGAAATTTAGTACACACATAGCTTACAATTTTAATTAACATATGGCATAGTTTTTATTCGGGTTTGTGCAGTAGTTCCCTGAGGATGCGGGTGAAACCGCGGGAAACAGCTAACTCATTCATATTTCTACATTTTACTAACGAAACTACTTCATATGCAACACAACTTCATTGAACTGGTTTTGAATTAATATAATTTTAAAATACACTACACTACATAACGGTTTAATGAGAATCATAAACTCCTTTCCTAAAATCCGATCAGCTGTATAAACACAAAGGGATTTGCAACAAAAAAAACAAGTCTAGCACCGTAACTCAAGTCGTCCACTAACACAATACCCATCATCCGAATACGAAGTCAACCCACAACATTACAGCAATTTGTTAACCCGGCGATTTAAATAAAAACAACTCGCTTACGTAACTTAATACATAACTGTTTATTTTTTCAACAAACATCGCTTTTTACGATATAATAAAGGGGTTTAGAGGAGTTCGTTAACAACCGTGCGGATCACTATTAGCAAGGTTAAGCTGCGCTGGCCACGGTTAGTCCATGGATGGGTGACCGTTTTCCTAACATAGCGAGACCCCTCCCTGTCTCAGAGAGCACGTAAAGTTGTCGGTCCTGCGCCTGATCTCTCCCCGGTCGGATTATGAGAGTGAGAGAATAGAGAGTGCACCTGTGTCTACGCAAACGCTTGCGCACTATAATATCTCCTGCATACCTGGCTATCCTGCGTATCTTCATTGAGATTGGCCGCCGTTACCGAAAACAGTCTGGAAATTATGAGTAAATATAGATACTATGCTGTCTTATACTACTTTCTATATAATAGAAACTTTGTTAAAATTGATGTATTTTTATAACTCTTTCACGACAACACTACTAAAAGGATTTGGATGAAATTTAGCACAGACGTAGTTTGTAAGTTTGATATATATATATAAGACATATGATATTTTTTATCCAGCGACCTGGATCCAAGCAGACGAAGTCGCGGGGAGGACCCAGTGAAATATAACTGTTCATTTTTTCATCAAACATCGCGTTTAACAAGATATGTTATTAGATAATATTATACTCATAATGAGTACCTACTCATATTTTTTTTCTTATTGCAGTCCAATTGGGTTAGAATCGCCTTTGGGCTCGCTGGAAAATTATATATTAATTTTATAGACTATCTTCTGCCCGCGACTTAATCTGCGTATACTTCAAAATTGGTCACAGATACCGGGATAAAATGTATCTTATGGTCCAGAACATGATCTATTTGTGTGCCAAGTTTCATCCAAATTTGTTCGGTAGATTCTGCGTAAAAGCTGTGGTAAAATAGTAACAAATTAAGTATTCTTCATAATATCAAACAAATTTAAAATATATTAATAAGTTAGAAATTAAATTATTATAATTAATTAATTAATTATAGAGTTAAACTGAAGATTTAATTTCGAGGTCTATTTTTCGTTCATAATACTTCAATAGGATGGCCCGAATTTGAACTAAACTTAAGACAGACAGTCAGACTTATTTCATCATTTATAGCAGTGTAGTTCCCTTACTCAATATCATAAAAGTTAATTACCAATCTTTAGGCGTTTAATACTGTACATGGGCTCCCTAATTACTCTGAGAAGTCGTAAATTGAAAAGGGGAGATTATTGTCTTTCAACGTCGGACTATAGATGGGAAATAGCATGGTTATGGCCAACACAAATCGTTTACGGCCAATAACTTCCTTTAAAAGGCAGATGCCATGTCTATCATAGGAAATATTCAGATATATAATAAAGGTATAATTGTTTTCCTAAGACCCTGTAATTAATCAACAATATCCAAAGATTAATGCTGAATATAATAATTTTATAACCGACCTTTCTTGATGATACTTTCGATGAATAATAATAAAATGCCGTGTGACATTCCTTTAACAGCGGCGTCTCTTTCGCGCACGCGTATAGCCCAACGTTAGAGGGAGACGGCGATATCGAAGGAAGCACTCCCTTATCGTTCATTCCAGGAATAACTTTCCCATAGATTGTGATGGCAGAGAGGTTATGCATTTGGAATGCAAAAAGTACGGCGCGTTTTATATGAAGTGGTCATATATCATAATTTGACCGTATCGAGTTCAGCTAATCATTTGATTGTAATACTCCTTCAATCACTAGAGATGTTCACTAAAGAACAAGTTATGTAAGGGACAACATAACGGTCAATCGAAATTGATCGATAAGCGCAGTGGATGAGTAATTGGCTGCTGCGCTATGTGTTGCGGGTTCGACTCCCGCTTGGGGTAAATAAAATTGTTCCGAGTCTAGGTGTAGGTACGCACCAACGATATAGGGGAATGTGTTTTAAAAAAAAAAAAGCTATAAGGGTTCCTTGTCGACTACGAAACCCAAAAAAAAACATCGTGAGGAAACCTGGGGCCTTACCATGACATGCCAAAGCAAGAATAGTTTGGTTGTGAAAAAGAGACAGTGCTATACGACGTTAGTAGCTGTGTCTCGCTCTCACACCTGAATAGTGATTGCAAAACACGTGGTGATACGACCCCTGGCCTTAAGCACGCGTGGTGAGCAACCTCACGCCTTCTCTATATGAGAAGTGGCTTTTAATACTTATAACCGGTTTTACCGTAGTACAGTTAAATGCCATCGACAAAACAGATAATAAGCTATTTTGTAAATACTAATATTAAAAATGCGCAGCTTCACCTTTGATCGGTCGAACCGTGCGGCTGTTACTTAGCCACGAGCTCCTCATGATTTCCACTTAATATGATTCTAAATCAATTGAAATAAATGAATTTTCAATTTGAAAAAAAATAAGTGAAACCGTGGCAAAAGCTAGTTATATTGTAATGTAAATATACCAGGTTTAATCCTCGTCAGTCTTGCTGGACTCGTCAAAGAAAACGAGCGTGAACATAATAATTCCTATAAATATTAATGAAACATAATCCTTTACCTCGTCTGAATAAAATGACGGACTCAATTTGTTTCAGGCCGGCTACTTTGAAATTATAATTTTCTTCATGTTTTTACGATTTGCATTTTCATTTTCATTCGAGTATTTAATAGTGATGTTAATAGTGTTCAAACGCAAAAATAATCTATTATAGAAAAAAAAAGGAAACTATAGCTGTTTCCTTCGATTTCACTCGCATCCTGGTATTACTGATTCCAGCAACCAAAAATCGCTCTCCCCCAGGGCCTTAGCCTGCCGGAGCTGCGGGACATTCGAAAGAGATACCGTGCCCCCGGAATATAAAGGGCTGAGGAAGGAACATGGATGGGTTTTAGTCAGTAAGAGTCTGACACTCCCTTCCGCCCCACCCATGATTTACCATCCGAAAAAAACAGCACCCAAAAACGGAAAACAGCTAGCTATTATTATATTTTAGCACATAAACTGGCAAGAAAGATTATAAATTCAGACTATTTATTATCAATAGGTATCAATTAATCACATAAAAAAAACTCAAAATAAACACAATCAAGTGTAGGTAATATTGTTTTGAAATCAACCGTAGAAATATAACAAAGTCTATCCCGCCAATTCTCTAAGAAAAAAGAACTTTCTATTGTCCGCCCACGGTTGGCTTATGACGATATTAACACACAAAGTGATAGGGTGTCAGCGTAGCGCCATTTATCAGCCAATTCCAGGCTATGACTGTCGTTTTTTCTAACATGAAGACCCAATTACACTGTCTCGCTGCCTATTGAGGTCATTGTACTTCGGATTGTGGAAATGGTTTCGAACATTGTTTTTGTTTTTTTTTTTCTACCTGACCTCTTGCAGGGTGCTTGTAACAGCATTTGACCTGCTTAGCCGGACAATGTGGCGAGAGATAGCCTAATTTAATTAATTAAATTAAGGCCTCCAGCCAAGCCAAATTCGCTATGTACTCCACAAATACACTTCGGAAGTTTTGGAAATATATATATGTAGGAGAAACACGATCCTCATCGACATTGTCATTGGTGATCACGGGTCTAGTGGGCGTCATCAGGGTGTATGCGAGCACAAAACAATGTATTGTCTGTTTCTTACAATTTAATCACAGTCTAACAATATTGGAGTCACTAAAAGAACTATTACTTGATAATTAGTAGAATTGAAAATGTTTTACAAGACAATTATATCTGAGCAGCGGGTTCGCGACACCGATCTAACTTCACCGTAAGAAACCAAAACAAGAATACTTTTCTACCTCAATCTACAAACACACCAATGTCAAAAAAACGCGGCAAAACGTAAAGATGGCGCCCCGACCCCGCTCGAGGCGTAACCTCTGCTCTGATTGGACGTAATACGTAATACAATAAAATAACTTTAAATAAATTAATAAGATTGTAAAAACTAACAAAACTGTAACAGTTCAAATTAAATTAAATAAGGATTTTACAAAGTATTGTTTTTATAGAACAATGGATATCTCGCGATGAAACCAGCAATCAACTCGATTGTCGTGCTATTTCCTCCGACATATACATATAAATATACGTACAGAAGGTTCTGTAGGGCTAGATTATATAGCTGCTGGATGTACGTTAATGAGGGACGCATCTTGGGTTATATATATTTTACTGGTACACCAGATTACATATTGGAATATGAACTAGTTTCGACCTAATTAATTGCGAGAAAATCTACATAATATGTAAATTGCACCCGAGCGAAGCAGCGACGTGTCGTTGGTCCATTTACAAGGGAGAGAGAGTTTCCTTCACGCACCCGGATAAAAATCCTATAATCGTGCCCAGTTTCCAATTTATCTCCATATCAAAGTGCATCTAAATCGGTTCAGCTGTGAAAGCGTGACAAACAAACTCACATTATCATTCATATTATTTTATTTAAGACTAGCTTTCCGTCCGCGGCTTCGCCCGCGTGGACATTTTTTTTTACACTTTGGGTTACTTTATTCAAGTTTTAGTAGGGATCCCTAGTTATTTCTAAAAATAAATATAGCCTATGTTACTCGTGGATAATGAAGCTTTCGAATGGTGAAAGAATTTTTAAAATCGGTCCAGTAGTTTTTGAGCCTATTCATTACAAACAAACAAACAAACAAAGTTTTCCTCTTTATAATATTAGTGTAGATATACATATTTTGTCACGTAAAATGTTTCTTACACTTACAGTAATTTATTTGTATGGAATATACGTAAATTATAACGACATTTTATGGCTTATCTAAAATTATTATACGACTTTATGTATTGTTCAAGTAGCCCGTAAATATAATGATGTCTACGGAAGAAATACCACAGTCGTAAAAATATATCTAACGTACTGTGTCTGTTGCATGAACTTTGTCTTTTTCTTACAAGCAGAGTAAGAAAGAGATGAAGGTCTTGCTGATTATTATTAGATTAGAATTTAAAAAAATATTTTGGTCTAACCATAATTCATAGCATACTAGCTGTTTCGCTCATCCCGTGGGAATTACAGGATAAAAATATAGCCTATAACAATCTCCCGAGTCCCATCTATCTCCATACCAAATTGTATCCAAATTGGTTCAGCCGATTTACCGTGAAAGTAAATTTTCACATTTAAAATTAGTTAGGATTCATGTACACGAACGACTGTATTGCAACAAACATAGCCTCTAAAATATTTTGCAGGGAATCGAATCCAAAACCATTAGCGCATTCCACCACCGTGCCATTCGCATCTTATTTATGGACATACTCACAGCTACACAGTGAAATAACGATCCGCAATCGATAAATAACAAAAAACTCAGTCAAAATAAATCAACGTTTATCGATAATCTTCAACATCGATTGAATCGAAATGCGTATCGATAGCGAACGGTACCCGCTTGGGGCACAGATTGCTTAGAATACAGAGGTATGATTGCATATATTCGTCCATACATTTAGGCAAGATTGATTTGACTTCCAACCGTGATAAAAAAACTCAGCATGAGAGCTTGTTTCTACAATAAGACACTATTAGACTGCCTAGCCTTTTCCCAACTATGTTGGGGTCGGCTTCCAGTCTAAACCGGATACAGCTGAGTACCAGTATTTTACATGGAGCGACTGCCTATCTAACCTTCACAACCCCCCACAAGCCACCACAGCATACACATAAGACACTCACAGAGTCAAGGCACACAACACTACACATTACACAGAATCAACACATATGTCTACACACAAAACACAAACAAAAACAAGAATACGAATATGAGGCATATATAATGAGTATATACACCTACATATACAAAAATATCAGACCAACGCAGTACACACACATACATGGAAAACAGTGCCCAACACCCCGTGTCAAAATAAACCGGACGAAAATAAAAACCTAAGTACAAGAAACGACAATTACATTATGTATAAATAGAGTATATATATAAAATTGTCAAAATGAGAATACAAATTATAATAAAGCATTACGTGACACCAAAGTGAGAATAAGTGTCCAAATAGAAATAAAAGGTAGCAACAAACAAGCAAACAAAACGTGTCCAACACAAATAGGTAACACACAAAACAAACAGGAAAAACAGAAACTAACAATATAGGAACATAAAAGTAAGCAAGTAAAACACTAAGCACATACTAGAAGTAATTTAAAAACTGTATCCACATTATGATAATATGATAAGTAGACTATAATCAAGGAAATTATATATTATAAGAAAAGTTTAAAGTAAGCCTAATATAATAAGACCCAAATGTATACATTGGGAAGGAACTCAAATGTCAACTAAAATAAAATAGTATTAATGTAATAAATAGATATAAATAAGAAATGTGTAGCGACAGAATAATTAAGTAAACATAGAATAACAAATAAAGTGTATACTAAAACTGGCTTCAACTAGATGTGCATCGATAGGTAAATTGTATAACATAATAAATAGATAATAAGTAAATAAAAAACTTAGATATGCAATGTTTAAAATTAAACTTAAATAGATTATAACAGTAGAAAGTAAGAAACAAAAATGTAAAAGTTAATAAAATTTTAGAATTAGTTACCCAATGTCTTAGCGGATAGTCAGGGAAGCGGGATATCCCACCCGTAAAGAATGAATGAGATTAATGAAAGAAAGATATAGTATGAAGAATAAAAGTACGAGAGGCATGCTTGATAGAACTGGAATGAATGAAACACAGAATACTAAGGGCCAGGTCCACCCATGACCAGGGAAAAGCAGAAAAAAAAAAAAAAAAAAAAAAACCCAGTTACTGAGTAACACGGTCCCCCATGGTAAGACTGGTTGTCAGACTTTCTGGCTTCAGACTACCCGTAACGACTGTCAAAGTTCTACAAATGACCACCGGGACCATCAGCTTAACGTGCTTTCCGAGGCACGGAGGAGTCTCGATATGACATAGGTCACCCATCCACGGACCGACCACGACTAGCGCAGCTTAACCTGAGATCGGTTAATCCGTGCGGCTGTTACTTAGCCACGAGCTCCTCGCGAATAAGACACTAATAGCCAGAAGAAACATTTTCATCATTATTTTACTAAAGTAATAACGATTGTCTTTAAAAACGATAGCATTTGCAAATTAAGTCCTATTGATTGCACTGCAGTTATGTAAAAGAACAACTAACAAAAATATCTACAACGAATATAATACCCAAATTTTTAACCTAATCCGAAATAATATAAATGCGAAAGTGAGTTTGTTTGTTACGCTTTTAAGGTAAATAGTTCGCCGGGGATGCGGGACGTTCGAAAGAGATACCGCGCCCCCGGAATACAAAGGGCTGAGGAAGGAACATGGATGGGTTTTAGTCAGTAAGAGTCTGACACTCCTATCCACATCCACAGCGTAGGACTTTGAAGACAGTTATAGGTATCTTTTGATCTGGATACCATAAGTAATTCTTTCAGAACGCGAGTGAAACCGCGAGAAACTGGTAGTGTAACATAAAAAGCAAAAAAAAAATACCCAAATTCCCTCCTCACTCCCCGCGAAAAACTCCAAACACAATCTTTATACATGTGTATGTGCCCTTTATAACGAACCAAGGAGTACACTATATGTAGTACACAAGTAAATATTATCTGTGGAGCCGACGTTCATTACCCGCGTGACGTCACGTGCCACGTCGACCGCTCCCAATCGTTAGCCTAATTAAAACATTCTCCAGGTTCGATTATCTGGCTGCACCGATACATGCATTATGGACTTTTTATATAAACCTGCGCTTTGTATATGTATATATAGAAGAGTACGTGTGTATGTTCAGGCATTATTGTTGGAGTATTTTTTGGTATTCTCTGATAATGTTAGTGAATCTCTGTGTCTGTCATCTGTCTGTTACGCTTTCACGCCAAAACTACTGAACCGATATAAATGAAATTTGGTACAGAGATAGAATAGACCCCGAGGAACAACATAGGCTACTTTTTACCCGGGTGCGCTAAGTAGTTCCCTCGGGATGCGGGTGAAACCGCGGGAAACAGCTAGTTCTTTATAAATGTACTAACTTACTTACCCATGGTTTCGTTCGTGTCGTACGCATGTAGCGGGATAGTAAAGCTTTGTATTAGTGAAAGAATTTCTGGAATCGGTCTAGTAGTTACAGAGAAAAACCGATTACTTACAAACTTCCTAACTTATCCTAAACTTATATTATAAATGCGAAAATTATTTAGTTTGTTTGTTACGCTTTTACAGTAAAACACCTGAACCGATTCCAATGAAATTTGGCATGGAGGTAGAGGGGACCGTGGACACAGTTATAGGCTTTTTATCCTGGTACTTTTAGTAGTTCCCTCGGGATGCGGGTAAAAAAACAGCTAGTATAAAATATTAGCAAAGATGACACTTTAAAAAAAGTAAATCTTTGTGTGCTCTCAATCTCACACACACAAACTTATTCGCGTAATAACTTATGTATACAAAATAATTTGGAAATAAATAAAACCAGTATTGTACCATATCTTCAGCCTGTAGGCCTGCCTTGGACAAAGGCCTCCCCCTAACATGTGCTGAATCAACTAGGCCTCAGTTTTAAACATCTGTCACCTGTTATAGAATAGAATATGCTTTAAAGTAAACCAAAAGAAATGAAGACAGATACAATTTAAAACTAAAATATGGGTACAACGGCGTTCTTATCGCTAAAAGCGAAATCTTCCAGACAACCTTTGGATGGACTTAAACAGAAAAAGATAGATAACGGGTAGTCCGTGGTGTACTAAATACTTAACATAAAATATAATAACACAAAAAATAATAGAGATATGTAAATGCATAAAAAAGAAAAGAGAAAATAAGAATAATCTGAATCTATTGACACACATCTATCTACTTTTCCAGCACATTTTATTTTCGTAAACTTCTTTTATTTTTTCTTATTATCCTACCAATTTATAGTAAGGAACACTAATTGTAAAATCACAACTTTAGCTTGACCGATTGTTTTGTGCGATATGAAACTCTTTGGTATCAATTAATTATTTTTTGAGCGTTCACTTAAAATAATTATAAATAACAGAATGATGAGATGAATTACAACTTAATAAAACTGTATTAATTACGAGTATGTTGTTCGTTTATTTAATTGTTGATGTTGCTATCTGATCAGAGATTGGTATGTTGGTTTGTATCAGAGTACGAATATATATTTTTACATAAAGAATATCAGTTGAAATTAATTAAAGTAAAATAAAAACTTTGGTTTTATTTTTCGTATTAAATAATAAGTAATAAAATACGTAATTAGAAAACCATGTACAGATTACATAATCGATACAATTTATTTATTTAATAAAAGCTAAAACAATAAAACTAATCCATTTACATAACTAATTAAAAAAATAAAAACATATTTTTGGTAGCACATAAAAAAGTAACATTCAAACACATTTAATTTATTTTAGAAAAATTGCCAGCGCGTTTATGTCTTTTACATGGAGCGTATCAAATGGATTTTCTCATACAAACAATGTGTAATTTTCATACAAACATGTTAACTCTCAATTGCTTAACTCTAAGTTAATAATTAATACCTCATATATTTTATTCTATGACTGTTTTAAATTTTATGTTTAGTCAATTAACAGTGGTTCTACACTAAGTTATTTTATTTTAAATTTTAGTTTATTATTTATTCGCATAATCTTTTTACTTTTAACGTTGTCTGGAGGTTATATTTCTTAAAAAATGTCAGTTATAGTAAAGCGTAAATACAAAAAAAAAAGGGAAATTCAGTCAGTTTTTCATATAATTTGTGTCAAATCATATATTTTGCAGCCAGCTAACCTAACTAACAACGTAGGTATAGATAGATTTCTTTACCGACTCTCTCTCTCTCTCTCTCTATTCACTGGTTTGGGTTATTCCCTGAGTACCCCGAATACGATGAATATGATACAAATTCTTATTTTTTTCTCTTTTTTTTCAAATTTTTTGGTCGACATAAAAGTGCTTAAATGTGTGTAATGTATTTATCATATTCCGGACTGAGACCTCGGAGATCGGGGTACACAGGGAATAACCTACTGGTTTTGCAATCCAGAAAATATAAAGAAACCCTTATCCTTTTTTGAACGGCAATATGTTAAATTAAGCAGAACAAAAGAATGTGTATGTGTATCCGCCCACGCGAGTCGTAAAAGTCGATTGAGTCAATTCAGACGATTATTGCGACGCGTGGGCCGACATATTATTTGTTAGTTGATCTGCACTTCGAATATCCACTCTTTAGGTTATAGGGTTTAAATGTCACATGCAAGACTGGACTCTGGCAGGAATGTTTTAAAAGAGTTGCCTTAATTAAAAAAATGTCACATGTCTTGCTTTGGCATTTCGATTAATGATAATAAAACCGTTCGTCGGTCTAGTGGTCTGCAGCCCGAATGCTGCAGGTCTTTGGTTCAATTCTCGGGTCGGGAAAAATGTTGGTCCCTAGGTTAGCAATAGATAAATTCTCTGATGTAAATGTACATGGGGCTTACAAAACCTAATTGGGAAAATCTCTCTGAATAACCATATGGGAAAAACCGACTTGTTGTCATTACGTAAACACTGTTATGTATGTGTGTATGTTTATATTTTCAAGTTCATGTTAATTGTTTAGATATAAGAAATATTGTTTAATTTTTATCTTTTTTGTGTACTCTCTTTTGTATTGTTTATAATTCTTTTACACTAAACAAATGTTTGTCTGTCTATAGGGGATAATCTCAGAAACTACTGAGCGGACCCTTAAACTCTGTCAAGCAATACAGGCATTAACTATAACTATCGCTAATTAAAAATCTGCCTAAATATCATTGCAACTCAGTTTCTTTTCTTTCAACGATTCTCGATCACAAATTCTAGAAAGTGTCGAATTATAATCCTAATTTAAAAATACACTTCCAATAAACATATACACAACAAAGCTGATAAAAACCTTTCTTAATAAACTACAGAATCCAAAAAAATACGTTCACAGAACCCTGCTATTGTTTGACCTCATAATTATGTATAGCGTGTTGTACCCTCGAATAAGGGTGACAATAATAGCGAGTCTTAAGCAAACAATAGCGAACAATAAACAAAAGAGACTATTAACTATGTTTTTTTTTATATTTCTTTACGTTTGTAATGCTAGGACTCAGTAGTTCTATCTCGACGAGCCAGCCCACGAGCTGAGCCAATAGCTTTAAAATTCCCGATTATAATAATCATATATATTCTGATCCAGCCTGTCCCTTGCTGTCCTCCCATAGCCGACGCCCTAAGCTGAGGCCCGTATCCTAGGGGGTGCCCTTAGCGTGTAGTCGCTTAGTTTTGTAAGTTAAGCCCTGGCTAGAGGCCCTAAATTTATTTAAGGCACTTCACAGGCAAGCCCGGTTAAGCAGTCGACAACCTTCTAGGTAAAAAAAGTCTCAGTGGTCACACTTAAAATCTTAACAATTATTATTTTAATTACAGCGTTATATACAACTAGCTATTTCTCGCGGTTTCACCCGTATCCTGAAGGAATTAATTGACGCACCCGGACAAAAAGTACCCTATGTTTTAATTCAGGTTATAAACTATGTATTTACCAAATTTCGTCCAAATACATTTAGTAGTTATTGCATGAAAGAGTAAAAAACATATATCCTTACAAACTTTACATAGATAAGTTTAGTCAGTGCAAGTCTGACACTTCCTCACACACACACACAGCGGGGTGAGTCATACGGAAAATCCGTCCATAAAAAAACTAATGCCAATGCATTTTGTCCGCTACCCAAAAGCCCGTTATTTTTCAATAACTCAGAACCGCAACTGCTACCAAAAAGTCACAGACTAAAATAATAAGTACCGAAAACATTATTCCTCTGATTAAAGCCTTCTTCTTCTTCTAAAGCCCATTCCTACTCCCAGGGTATAAGTTTTACTTTCTCAATAGACACACAAAAATGTCGGTGCCGCCGCCCAGAGCGCTTTTGTTTTATGCAATTGTTTAGTTGCATAACTGGTCGAGTTGGGCTTATAACAATGCAACAACTGGTATTATACACACAGCCTATAAAATTAGGGAACATATACTTGCGATGGATTGTCTTATTGTATAGGTATTTAATATCCTACTTATTCTCCTACTAATATTATGCCAGTAATTGAAAAAGTTTGTAAGGTCGTATGTGTGTATGTTTGTTACTCTTTCACGCAAAAATTACTGAACGGATTTGGATGAGATTTGGCACACACATAGTTTATAACACATAGATTACGGGTTCCTCAGGTTGCAAGTGAATCCGCGGGAGACAGCTAGAATTGAAAACTAAATACTACAGCATCTTATCACGAACCATGAAACGATCAATACAAGCGCCTCTTAACTGTTAGAGAATAAGCTTTTTGAATTAGCTTTTTACCAAAAAAGGATCTTCGGACTTTTGACTACTGTCAATTAAATTTGAGAACTGAAATAATATTCTACAGCGATTCCTCAGGCGCGGTCGCGGCCTAATATTTTGGGGGACGTCCTCAACAACCAAAATTGGCCAAAGTGTTGGCCCCAAATTGGACTCTATTACGATTAACGACCTACCAATCTGTAATTACAATTAAAATTTTCATATATTATTTATTTACGACGTGTAAAATTTTCTGGGGTCATGTGACCCTGTGACCCCCCTCGGACCGCCACTGGATCTCCTTTTAATTGAGATTATAATCCATAAAGAAAGAACCAAGAAGAGTGTTACAGACAAAAAAACACCTCATCCTATCTCATATCAGATTAATATAACCCATCCATGTTTCTTCCTACGCCCTTTGTGCCACAGTACTTCTTATGGCTTTAGTAAACAAAACGCTCCTACTTCGAAAGCACCGTGTGCCACCTAGCCCCGTACGGGCGCCATGCAATGACCCACTGAGAGAGTTATTTATATCGCACAGCAGATATTTCACATTGTTATGTTTGCCGACGGTTACCAACGGTTCACAGCCAACAATGGACACTACAACATTATTAAGCACATACTTATTCAATTTGCCTGATATGGCTGTAAAATCTTGTTTGGGCTTTTGTAAGACGCTTTAACTGCGACTAAATCGCGGCTTTGATTCTCAGATTCTTGGGTCAGTTAGTGTATGGTGTGGGGATTATCTGTTGGGATTTATAGCGTAGATACGTTTAGACACAATAGCGAGAGGTTTGAGGTCAGTTTCATATTGTTGTCATTTATATCTTTGTACAACGAACTAATCAAAAACAGATTTGAAAATACTTTAAAAAATATTATGACTATTTTTAGTAACTTTTATTTTGTACTCACGACGGAACGGAGACGGTATATATGTGTTTGGGGTGAGAGGGTGATTGTTTCTTTGTTTGTTTGTGCAAATCCATGTTACCATTTTTCTCCAAAAATACTGGTCCGATTTTGAGGCAGTTTTCATATTTAATTAAGTCCAGTAAAATTTACATTCACTTAAGTTTATTACAAAACAATGTTCTATTAATTCATTACATATATTGTATTTGAAAATTAAATTGTTGTTGTTTGAAGTTAATAATAATATGATTGTTTTGCAACAGACCCAGACACAATGCCCGAATGTAGATTTATTGGGCATTTCATTCTTCATTTGTCTTAAGAAACGATAAAAAGGATTATTTATTCCTGTCTCAGGGTTGTGTTAAAACTTAATTGCAATTCCATTGCATCCAAGCCATTTCATTGAAACCTGTTCCGGGGTGACTGAAAACATAACGGCCAATATATGACTTTCAAATTATGAATAATTTATTTGAGAGAATTATGAACTATGAATTACTATCAGACTAACGGGAATAATAGAAATTCTATTGTTTGTATGCTGTTATATATAGTCTTTACCAATTGATTTTACGAATAATGTAAAGAAAGTCGTATTTTGTTCTAATTCTGCCACATCACTACATAGTATAAAACAAAGTCGCTTCCCGCTGTCTGTCCCTATGTATACTTAGATCTTTAAAACTACGCAACGGATTTTGATGCGGTTTTTTTTAATAGATAGAGTAATTCAAGAGTAAGATTTTAGTATATAATTTGTCAAGTTTTTGTATCCATTGGCTAAAATATCGCGGGTGAAGCCGCTGGCGGAAAGCTAGTAGATAAATAAAATGGCATTAAATGATGATCTTTAGAATGCTCTAAACATCATACAATTAACATAAATGCTACCCTTACGCAATTTTGTTAATTTCTGTGGCAAAATTAGAACAAAATAGGTTATGATTTTGTTTACATTTTTGGTAAAATTTGGTTCAGACAATACCTAGATATTTCTTACAGTTTATATAGTTACTAATATGTATTATAAATATTCTTGTAACTTTTGTCTGTCTATTACATGTGTCATGTTTATGGAGATAAATTAAAACTTGGTGATAGTAGGATACCCAATATATGTATAATGGGAGAATATATCATACAATGGATTTCACATCTAAATATATGAAGGAGTTATACTTGAAGTTACACACGTATAAATAGCTAATTAACTATTCTAAGTAAATTGACGTCGATAGTGCACTACTATAAGAGGAATGCATAGGTCAATACTTCATTTATATGTCAGCCCAATGTAATTTCATAATTAACGTTTAAGGTAAGGTGAATTCAACAACAAAAATATCATTCGTTTTTTTCTTCCTTAAATGTATGTCCAATTAGTGAAGTTTTAGCAGTCTCAGTCAGCTCTACATCATCATCATCTCAAACAAAATTTTCTTAAAATACCCAATTTTTTGTTCAGACATTTCTAAAAGACATGCTAAGTTAACTATAATTAACATAAAAATTACCAATTCAAATACCTACATAGGTGACCAGAAAAACCTCTCGCAATTCCACTGAATAACCTCCACAATCCTTAAAATTTCATATAATCATGTAACCACAGAAATATTTGACTGCACGACTACGGAATGACATGTCAAAAATGCTTATAATTGAGCGTGCGAGCGATTAGTTACAATTAGTGGCAAATTAGTGTCTCAGAAGTGGCGCCGTGTGAGGTACGACTATTAGCTTACGCTATGCACGTTATGCTACAAGTATGTTGTGCGGCGGGATTCCTTGTGTTTGGTTGCCATTGCTAGGTCTGTAGCAAAGGACCATTTTCAACTGGACCAAAGGATCAGTGTGTTTTACAGGAGGTAATTGTAATAACTGTTATCTACACTAATATTATAAAGAGGAAAACTTTGTTTGTTTGTAATGAATAGGCTCAAAAACTACTGGACCAATTTTAAAAATTCTTTCACCATTCGAAAGCTACATTATCTACGAGTAACATAGGCTAAATTTTATTTTGGAAAAAAATAGGGTTCCGTAAGATATTTGGGTTTTTCAGACACAAGGTGTAAGAAATCAACCAGAAAAGTTACTTTTTTTGCGTACGCTACTAATCTCTGGAACTACTGCTCCGATTTGAAAATTCTTTCAGTGTTAGATAGCCCATTTATTGAAGAAGGCTATAGGCTATATTTCATCACGCTAAAACCAATAAGAGCGGAGCCCCACTATTCCACGCGGACGAAGTCGCGGGCAGAAGCTAGTATTTTATATTTTAGAAAAGCAATTTCATATTTTTCCTTTAAATGTATTATGAAAGTTTACACAAAACATACAATCAATGATAATAATACTATAATTAAACAAAATGTAACTATCTATTAGTCTTAATACCATAATATAACAACTAATTCTTGTCTTATTGCCTCTTATAAGTCGTCTCAATCTACCTTTGTAATCTACTTGCTTATCATTATATCTCTGTCACTCACAAATCAAACCAATATTGACTAGTTACATACACCTACATACCTCAACATACCCAGGTGCGTCTCAGACCCAGTCGTGCATAACAAACTCGTAAAAAACAGATAAAATCGAATACACTCGGATATCTGTAGATACAAAGCGGCAATGCATTCGATCCAAATCAAAAGTTTCTGTTCCTCCGTCCAAAAGGATAACATTCTATGTCCCATATGATTGATGACCTCTATAAATGCTACTTTACCACAGCCATTTATCATTAATGCTAACGAAAATCTACCTTATTGTAATAGCAAGAGGGTTGAAGACATGTGTAGAGTTATCGTGGTAACTCAGTATGGGGTTAGTCAGGAATGTTTTTCTTTAAATTTTGACATGTCCTCTTCGATAGAGATTTAGATCAGATGTCTTTGTGTAACCGAAAGCGATCTACTTTGTAACGGAGTAGCTTTCGCCGGTTGTTTTTTTGGTTCTGATACGATACATCATTACAAATGTACATGTGAGTATTACCTATTGTCCTAACAAAACGTTTTATTTCAACTTTTGACCGCCATAGTCCTGTATTCATAAAAAATCGAAATGTGTCCAGCAAGCCACGGTCACGACTATATAACAGAATCAAATTAAACTAGTAACAAAAACCTCGGAGCTATGCCGCGGACAGACAGACAGACAGACAGACAGACGGACATGTCGAAACGATAAGGGTTCCTTGTCGGACTACGGAACCCTAAAAAGTGGAAGCTTGTCACCGAGACGATACTTTCGCATTTTTGACGTGGCAGTCAAAGGGTAATACATTATACGGTATACTTGCTGTTCCCCGCTATTTTACCCTAGAAGAAGAATAAAGAATAAATATTTCACACAACGATAAAAACGATCCTATGTCCTTTCTTAGGTCCCAATAAACGGAGATTTAGTCTAAATTAGTTCAGCCGTTTTGTCTTGAAGGTGTAACAAACATAATTACAGTACTTTCGAATTATAATATTAGTGAGGATAATTCAGTAGTAGCTACATTAGTCTAATGGTTGCAAGCGCGACTGTCACCCATGGGGTCTTGGATTTGATTCTTAAGTTGAACAAGTGTTTTTGTAATTTTCCATGCAGTTTTATTCAGTTGCACCTGAAGTGCTGGATTTATATGCTCAATCAATCGGTGAGATTAAGTTGAGCTTGCCGCAGTCTCATCTTGGATGGATAGACTATATAACGTTCGACAGTAAACATCAGTAGATAAACTAACACTCAAAAACTTACAATTTGCACTCTATGTTCTTTCGTTAATATGGACTTAAAAATAAATTAAATAAATGAATAATAATAATGTGAAAATATACCCGTATCAAAGGACTGAATTGTTAATAAACTATAAAACGACCCGTATTACGCCATTCGATAATAAAATATTTCCGCAACCGCAACAATGCACCATAATAATATTAATAAAAACAGTGAGTTTTATACAAGACCAGATGATTTCCGAGGTTTCACATCTTGAGAGAACCCTCAGGATTTAATCAATCAGACTAATAAGTCTGACATGACAATTCGACTATAGTATATTACGAAAAATGTAAAGAAAATCATAACCTATTTTGTTCCAATTTTCCCACATAGATAAATAAAATGGCATTAAATGATGAATGATAATGTTTAGAGCGTGAAATTGACATAAATACGCTATCCTTACGCCATTTTGTTAATTTCTCTGGCAGAATTAGAAAAAAATTGGTAACGACTTTGTTTACATTTTTCGTAAAATCAATTAGAACGTAGAACACACCCGACACCTTTTTATAGTTACTCCGGATTCAGCAAACCTTATTCCACTTTAAAATACGAATGAATACCATAAACGAACCAAGTGACCTTTTTTACCTCTAAAATATAAAGGCTAAGAGCCGATATCTGCACGTTCAAATTTTATTTGCCAAGTCCCTCGAACACCTCAAGAAATCTCTCATATCAAACCCCTAACGAGCGGCCATTTAAAATGCACATTCACTAAAATACAGGACGAAGTTAAGGCATAAGCCAAAACGCGTCATGTTAGCACTGGCTGTAAATAAAATACGCCACAAGAATAATAAAGAACAAAATAAAATCTAATTCTTAAGAACACTTTGCCACTATGTGGGTAATTGCAAAAGCTTCGGTGCGTTCAAAAAACTACGCTAAAAGTCCACAATTTCTGATGCACTAATTTCTGGACAGTATTTGGTTTCGTCGAATGTAAATTTTGAAACAAGGTTTATTTCCCAGAAAACACTTCAAAACTAATAGTCTTAGCCAGCAACATAAGGACTAATAAAGGATTCGTGCAGTGATAGGATTTAGGGAATTAGAGCTGATAGACATTAATCCCCTTATTTTATTAATTACAGGAAAAATATAACTGATTCTATAAAGGTATGACAGTATTGAAGGGATCCGCAATTATCCTTTACACACAAACTTAAATATTATCGAAAAAAAACAAGATAGTTGCGAATTTATTGCGTTTAATTTTTTCTCCAAAGTTTAGAACCCTCTGCAAGTCCGGCTCGCACTTGGTCGTTTTTTTTAAACTAAATTACTAAACTATCAAAAGCAATATCTTCAATCACATCGAATGAGTTTCACCTTTGAGTCCAGCGACTGTAGTTCTTCTGTAAAATATTCGATTTAGTGACTTTACGATCTTGGGCCGTTTGTGTTTTACATACATTTTATTGATGTTTGTTCCAAAGCTTTGATATTTGTAAAGGTATTTCTATGGGCGGTAGTTTCTTTCTTCCCTTACAGACGCGTGACGACTTGTCGGTTAAGTTTTTCGACCACTCCAGCGGTTGTCATAGTTAGATAAGGTAAGAAAGTATTTTTTGCACTTTGAGAAGGCGGCGTCTGAACGTTTTCTTGTGATTTTTTTAAGCGTTTTAAGTTTTGCAACAATGTAGGGCGCTTTGCTTCATACATATTTCTTTGTAGGTACTCGTGTAGTATCGTGGTTTGTTACCATATTTTTTAAATTTTCTATAAACGCTTTCCTAAATTCCATATCTTAAGTCCGGACTAAAGAAACTGGCTCAAGACTAGTCATTAGGTATATTTTTTAGCCTAATGTGTGATGTGTCCCACTGCAGAGCAAAGGCCTCCTTTAAATCCTTTCATTTGATCCAATCTCGTGCAATCTGAAACTATTATTTTAAGCAGGAGTCCAATCCATTCTGCTATCTGCTTCTGGGCCTGTTGCGAAGTCGTTTACTGGCCTTTGTGACCCACAGAGTCATTGTTTTCGACCATAGCTCATTATTAATCAAATGGCTCTACTTCTATGCTCAAGACAGGATCTATGCATTACTATCATTCTGTAATACGGGTTTTAGAACATTCGGCACTACACCTACTGTTCGTGATAACGTGACGTTATGCCTCAATGACCACAGACCTTAAAATTGTAAACAGATACGATTTGGTAACGACTGTATTTGAATTCCTTGTTCAATTTATGAGCCCCTGGACAATAGTAGCGGTTATGATTACATAAATTGAAGTCGGACAATAAAGGGTTATTATTGTCTTGAATTTCTTTTTATTACCTTACTAGTCTAGTGGGCGGTTACAGAGTGGTTGGTCCTTGCTTCCATAGCTGATGAGGGACAATCACGAACGTTGCTTACTATTTTCATATATTATGTCTCAAAACTATGATGCTTCAGTATTTTATCGCAGATTATCAGTTGGTAGAAAACAACAACCAAACACTCTAGATGCCAGTTTCAATCATTAATTGTGGTAATAACAATAATGAAGAAGCATTACACCAAACTTTGGCTAGCAATAAAACAAAAATCACAGATTAAACTAGGATGAAAAGGGAAAGAGAGAGACAATAGTAATTTTCCTACCTTGGTCCTTAGTGAATGGAACCACCAGTGAAGACACGCAGGCACGACATCACACAAAAACGCATTTTCTCAATTTAAATTGAACACTGACTACTCAGTCTTCGAGTTACCGAAAGCTGAGCCGTCGAAACATGCATCTAAGCGAACTAAATGCCGGTTTATATCCTTTATCCACCGGTTAGTGCTAAGACAACATCAATTGCAAAGTCGTAAAATTCTTAAGCATTTCTGTTGACATAGAATGTAAGGGTCGTTGCATTTATAGCATATTGATTCATCATCATCTGCTTAACCTTTTCGCAACTGCGTTGGGGTCGGCTACCAGTCTAACCTGATGCAGCTGAGTATCTGTGTTGTACATAAAGCCACTGCTTATCTGAACTCTAAAACCCAAGTGCCGGATAACCAGACTATTATGATTGACTTCTATTTTCACAGCGTAGGTACACTCAATTCTATTGAGATAAAACTCATTACCTTGCTTTTTCCGTAGTCTGACGAAAAGGAATCGCACGTCTAAAAGCAGACACTGAGTTTTAAGTCGACTCTGTGTGTCAGTGTGTCCTAACTTTATGCCTTTTAGTTAAAGACAGGATTTCGCGTACTACTTACTTAGTTTGAAATTTTCGGAGTCTTAAAACTACAAACTTGTCATTGAAATTAAGGCTACTTTCGCGTGCTTATTGCGATTCTCTATCAAATTACTTCAAGGTCAAATATAAACGCTGCCTTTGGGAAACATGTTAAGTGCCAGTCGACTTAGGCAAATCAAACATTATGTAGTCATAAACGAGTGAGAATTCAACCTACTTTAAGTCGGAAGTGGAGCCATAAGTGCTATGTAACATAAAGTTTTTATTGCACATATTTCTTAAGATAATGCCCACACATATTTGAACGTACTTACATGTAGTTTACATTAAGCATATCTATAACTTGCAATAAGGATACAGTTTTCATAACAATTTGCATAATTTTCTTCCGTAATAAGGTGGGGCTTAGATTTTATTTACTACTTAGGACTTTTACACTGGGAAGTTAGTGGGGCATATCTTATAGTTGACATGTACTACAAGATTTTATGGCCTCAACAATTCTAATTATGCACACGCGCAGACTTTCTGTGTAGATACACGTATTAGGCCATGCGTGTGTGCGTAAATTATATTGTTAGTGCTATTATCTGACAAGGCTTGCGAAGACTTAGGCTAAAATATTGTGATAACTTCCAAAGGTCATACCAGACTCCTTGTGGCCTATAGCTTAATCTGCTATACTATTTAACTCTTGTTTTGCCTACGCTATCTTTTTATAGGATTACAAAAAGTGTCACTCATAACACGAAAAAAGACAATTAATCAAGAGTATTGAAATACACAGAAGCCAGTCATTACTGCAAAGACTAATTTACATTAAGCCTTATAAATAAGAGTCGTAGATACTTACTACAATAAAACGTAATAATAAAATACAAAAGTCACTTCATACACATTCCTTGCCATACTTTTAATTTTAACGACCGACCATAACTCAGTCGACCGACTACCAATGTCCCGGTCAATCGACAAAGGCCGGGCCACATCCCTACGCACATGCATTTCCCGCGCGTCGACGCCCCACCGCGCATGCGCGTCCCGCCACGCCAACTGTCACTTTGACAGCGTATAAAGCAATAAACGCGATGATAAACAACCGGGCACGTTCAGAAAACAAACCGAGCGATTGAAATAAATATGTAATCATTTATTAAGTTATTGCCGTTCGCTGGTATTGTCTGTTTAAACCCGTTTCGTTTGGAGGCGATAACGAATAGTGTCCGGTTCGGAACAAGTCGCTCTTTTGAATGTAACGGAAGCTTGACAAGTTGCTTTCGTGAATACGTGATTTTCATATTGAAAGATTTGAATATTTTCTCCGCTTCGAATGACAATCGAAGTATCTCGTATATTCGGCTAAGCCCTCTGTACGCATCCTCTCCCATACAATGTGAATCATGTCATCTCACACTGTATTCACGATACCTACAAATCAATTCGACGGCACGTTTGGCATAGTGGCTGGGCAATCGGCTGCTGCGCTTCGTGTCGCAGGTTCGATGGAATCGTACGGTGCAACTAAAATTATTCCGGGTTCAGGTGTTTGTGCATGTGTAATGAATGTTTGTAAACGCACACACGATAAAGTGTCTGACGCTCATAGTGAAGTGTCTGACGCTCATAGTGAAGTGTCTGACACTCATAGTGAAGTGTCTGACACTCATAGTGAAGTGTCTGACACTCATAGTGAAGTGTCTGACACTCATAGTGAAGTGTCTGAAACTCATAGTGAAGTGTCTGACACTCATAGTCAAGTGTCTGACACTCATAGTCAAGTGTCTGACACTCATAGTGAAGTGTCTGACACTCATAGTGAAGTGTCTGACACTCATAGTGAAGTTTCTGAAACTCATAGTGAAGTGTCTGACACTCGTAGTGAAGTGTCTGACACTCGTAGTGAAGTGTCTGACACTCATAGTGAAGTATCTGACACTCATAGCAAAGTTGCTGACACTCGTAGTTAAGTTGCTAACACCCATACATAGGGAAGTGTCAGGTATCTTTCAGTCATCATTTTATTTTCGGTTCCAGTTCCAGTTCCGGTTTATCGATCTATCGGTTCTCCGAATCAAGTTCAAGCTCATGGTGATGTCTCTGATACTCGTAGACAATTTGGTGACACTCATAGTCTATATGGGAACATTATAAAGATAATTTAAATCTAATAAATAAGTACACACAACCACAGAGTATAATAAACACTACGAAATTAATAGATCGACCTATGCGAAGAACAAAGTTATATATGATTATGATACCAAATCGATTTTATTGTTGTTATAAAGCTAAGCTGACCTATATTATGTATTAGTAAAATCATTTTTTCTTAATGTTATGTAGTTTCGAAGATACCAGTCGAATAAAAGTTACATGTGATTTATTCCTCCAAAGAAGAAGGCGATATGCGTACGAGTATCTTTACTCGCCGTTTAGACCCGCGCGGACGCAAGGGGACATCGGTAGTCGTCACCTTGTTCTCGGGGAGGCGACCCGTGCGCACGTCTTTGTAACAATAAGCAATATTGCCAAAACGTATTTTTTATCAAAGTAGATTTTATATGATTTCAAAATGAAAAACACGAGATCTCAATACATGTTAAGTCTTGTATCAAAGCGTACACTATAATCACATATAACTTTTGAACACAATACTAATTTACATAAAACAAAGTTATATGTACACATGATGCTAATAGTTTTCCCAAGAATAAGGTTATATGTGTACATACGACGTAAACATTTCCATGGTAAATGGGTTACATATGCATATAAACCCTCAAAAATGCCAAAAAAACTGTTTTTAATCAAATGTATTTATAGAAAACAATGCTAAATAGTATTTTATGCTTAGGAAAAGAATCAGTTCTCTACAACAATTAAGTAAAATGTTAATGCAGATTTTGTGCATGACAAATTTCAAATCGCTCTCCTCAAAAGTAACGATTTTGCAGAAGTAACTTTATTCTACGGATAGGTCGAGATACGCCCCCCCTAGGATGACCTACCGACCTAGGGTTGTCCACATTCTGTCGAACGTAATTTTACAATTTCAATTCACAAACTAAGTAATAAACAAATGAGATTGACATCGTATTACATCGTGTGACATATTAAACTGCAAACCAATTAATTATGATAAAAAAATATATTTGCGGATATAACAAAAGTACTTTCCTACAAGAGCAATTATTGTTTAGAGAAGAAGCCAGTATTTCAAAAATTAATTGATCATACAACGAAAATTACATTTTCCCAAATAAACCCATTCTTAAAAAATCTCTCATCCGAATCCGTTCAGCAGTTTATGCGTTTTTTTTATAAATTTTCGCATGTGTATTATTATAAAATTATAATATTTATAAAATAATTAATTAGTACGTCAATCATATTTTTAAATATTAAATTATAAATATATATAAAGAAACATTTAAAAATATAAATAATTAATTAATTATTATGATATTATAGTACCTAGGACCAATATTACAGGATTATTAAGGATATTAAAACAAACACACGTATCTACATATCTACATATTTATTAACAGTCTTAATTAATATCTATAACTACACTACAATGGGAACCATCGTTGCGCCCCATCCAGTCGTATGACCTCTCCGTTCAGCATGGGGTTCTCCACTATACTGGTGACTAGGTGCGCGAACTCCTCAGGCTTGCCGAGCCGCGAGGGGAATGGCGTCATACGTTTTATAAACTCTAGCATCTTCTCTGGTAGGTAGCTTAGGAGGGGGGTGTCGAAAAAACCTGATAACAACAAAAAAACATAGATAAGATTAGTACGTAAGACCAGAAATGTGTAAAATATAGGAGTCAAAAAGCCGAGATGAAGAGAATAAGATAATAGTACAAGTACAGAACAATAAGACTGATAGCAAACATTCGAATTTAAACCTAATTACATCGACGCTAACGTTCATATTACGTTGGACGAATGTGGTTGGTTATAATAATCTACAGAGAGCAAGGGTGCGTAACGAACGAATATGCGCATTGCGCATTAAGTTCGTATCGTTCGTGAGACCAGGGCCTGTACCACCATGTGTTTTTGCAATCACTATTAAGGTGCGAGAGTGAGACGCAGCTATTAACGTTGTATAGCACCATCTCTTTTTAACAACAAAACTATTCCTGCTTCGGCATGGTAAGGCCCCAGCACCCTAATTACGTAAAAAAATGAGTACCCAATTGACATAATCATCAAAAGGAGTTTAATATACATTGTTGCATATGCTTAGCAAACCAAAATAGCAACCTACGCCTTCCGGTTAATAAAAAGTACTCTTAAAAGTGTCAAATATTGTTCAAAGCTATCTACAATTTCTATCAACTCACAAATAAAATAAAAAACTCCTTACCTGGTGCTATAGTAACTACTCTAATTCCTTGTGACGCGAGGTCCCTTGCAATCGGCAGCGTCATGCCCACAATAGCCGCGGAAGAGGCCGCGTACGCCGCTTGCCCTATATCGCCTTCATACGCAATCGTCGCCGCTGTGTTAACTATGACCCCTCTCTGTCCGTTATCGTCTGGGTTATTCTTGCCTATAAGACCTGCTGATAACCGTATTGTGTTGAATGTGCCTACTGTGTTTACCTAGAAAGAAAAAAAAGTTTTTAGTCGACGAAAAGTACCTCTGTCGGTCTGTCACGTTTTTAAGGTAAACATCTGAACCGATTGAGATAAAATTTTGTATGGTGATAAATTGAATTAAGTCGTTGTGGTGGCCTAGTGGTTAAGGCAACCGCCTCTCGTGTATGAGTGTGCGGGTTCGAAACCTGGCAAGTACCAATGTGACTTTTCTGAAGTCATTATGTACTTTCTAAGTATATCTTAGACGTCACTGGTTAACGGTGAAACATCGTGAGGAACCAGGACTAAAAAGTCTGCAATCGCCAATCCGTCTTGAGCAAGCGTGGTGATCAATGCTCATGCCTTCTCTGTATGAGAAGAGGCCTGTGCCCAGCAATGGGACAATACATAAGCTGATGATGACTGAGATTGAAGCCTGGGTAAGGACAAGGGAGTTTTTAACCGGGTGCGTACAGTAGTTGAACATTATAAATCCTTAAGTAACTCTGTCTGTCTGCCTGTCACACATTCACTGCAAAACAGTTGAACCAATTTTAATAAAATTTAGTATTAAGATAGATTGAAACTGGGTAAGGACAAAGGATAGGGATATAATATATACTTACATTTACGCATTTAACAAAATCATCCAGTTCACATGACTTGTCTTTGAGGAAGTTATACACTTGGTGTGTGTGTGACTGCCCTGCACAGTTGACCAGGGTGTCTAGCCGCCCGAACTTGTCTCTTACTAGGTCTAATGCTTTCTTGACATCGGCTTCTGATGTCACCTGCAATATAGAGATTTAAATAAGTAAAGCATCTTCAATGCCAAAGACTGACTTCTTCTTCTTTTTCCTGCCCTATTCCCAAAATACTGGTACACAAAATATGTGCAAAGAAAATGGGAACTCAAACCTATGATTATTGTGTGTACGCAAATATGTTTTAACTGCATAATAATTAAGCTAAGAGCTAATAATGTTCATATTTAATCATCATCATCATCATCATCATATCAGCCTATCGCCGTCCACTGCTGAACGTAGGCCTCCCCCAAAGAGCGCCAACTATCTTGGTTGGCGCTCTTTGGGGGAGGCCTACGTTCATATTTAATAGAAGGTTAAAATTCAATAACTTATAGCAAGTTTTATCCGTTGCAAGGAAATGGATAGCTGACAGTTTTAATAAATGATCATGCTCATATCATCATCAGTTTCAAAAAGGAAGCAAAGGCACATATTATATACTTCCTGAATGTATATTTTATATGTAACTAAAGTTGTGGAAGCATAAATAAAGTTGAATAAAGTTCTCAGAAGTTGAAATCTTTACAGTTACAACAATATTAAAGTAAAAGATAATCTCTAGGACAACTTGAGCAATTGTGATGAATTTTACACAGAAATTAAACATAAATTATGAACTGGATGATGTAATAGGATACTTATCTGGGTACATAACAGATGCCCTTAGATGTAAAATACCATGGAAATATGTTGTTCCATTTGTTTAAGAATAAACATATATTGTCGTTAAGCTTTCACAGACTAATGCCTGAACATTTTAAATTTTGTGTGGAGATCCTAACAATGCCTAAGGGAATCTAGAATTAAGCTTGGGGAAGACCAATTTTGGCCCATTTGTGTGAAGTAGGAAGCAGGTAAAACAGCTCGTTAATAATAAAACGATACAAAGGCTAAACTTACACAACCGGCAGCCACAGCTACGTTTTCACCAAGTTGTTGGGCCACTTTCTGAGCTCTTGTGCCCTGAATGTCGAGGATGACAACCTTCCCGCCATTCTTCACCAATCTTTCTACAGTAGCTTTTCCTAGGCCCGAAGCACCGCCAGTTACCAGGCTTACCATTCCCTGCAAGAGGTTAGATTTGAGGTTATATTTACAATAACAAATTCATGAATGAAATATATGTGCAAACTCTAGAAGGTAGTACTTACCTTTAACATTTTTGTACTCTGTTACTTATTCAGTTATTACCGTTGAATATATTATTTTCTAAGAAAAGCGAACGTATATTTATCCGAAATCTCACTCAAACAAGGCTTACTCGAAATGTCAAACATGTCAAATTTGAATTTGACAAATGACGAAGCACGCTCTATTGTAAGCAGCAAAATATAAATGAAATGTTGCGCTAAATATTATTGGATGAAAAATACGTTATTCATCAACCGTAAAGGTAATATATTTAATTAATTTTTAATTTTTTTTTGTCCAAAATGATTATTAAAATATTTGTAGTAGAAATGCCAACAAATGAAACCAAATTTTAGAGTATCGCAGCACTACTTACTACACTAAACGGACCGTATCGGAATAAAAAGCGACCAAAATAAAATGTATCAATAGTTTTTACATTTTACATTGTTTTAGAGCACATTATTCAACCATCAAAATAAGTCGTATTGTAATAATGGCCGGCGGCAGTGTTTATTGTTTTTCGTCGACAAGTTTTTAACATATTTGCGCATAATTAAGCTGTGTTAACTGCATATTTGTATTCTCTGATACGTAAGCAGCTATGGCTAAAGTGGAGCAGCCTATCTTTATTCTGCCAAAGAAACGAAATGGGAAGAAACAGAACACAATAGCCAGCCATGTAGACCACATAATTACTGTACAGGTAAACATAATAATTTTCGTTCTAATTGCTGCATTTACATCTCTGATTTATATCTGGATGCCTTTCTTTAACATTGCAGATTTTCTAGTGTAGGTACAGTTAATCTAGTTAGGCTGTGAGATTCTTGTTTTCTGGCGCGACGCAAGCGTTTTTCTCTGCAGATACAAATAAAGATATTTTGAAGCTTGTTCCGCCAGTTTTCACGAGATAATCTCATTTCAGAGATTTTAATATTCGTAATAGATTCCAGAGGCTTCATTTACTATTTTGTAAATAATTTTGATGTTGTTGTTGTCACAAAATTTTAATTACCAAAGTAATTAGCGGTATATTCTACCAAATTTAATAATATGAAATATTTTAATAAAATATATTCCTTTATTTTTCAGGGAGTTGCAGATGAAGCACAAACAAAATACAAGAATGGTCTATCTCCAGTTTCTGAACATGTGGTCAATGGCATAATCCACTCAACCATGGAAGGCCTAAAGTCCAACATGAAAATAAATCTGCCAATAATCAATGATGTCAATGATGAAGAATTTAATGATTTCAATGGAGATTTGGAAGCTCAGAAGCAGAATGTCCAGAAGAATGGCTATCAAGCTTTGTCTACTATCAACAGCAGCCGGGAAATAATAGACCTGTCACCAATATATGAAAACTCTTCCGATGCTTGTTCCAGCCACGGTGATCTTAGAGATGCTAATGACAGTGACATACAGAAAAGCTGCAAAATTCTGAACTCTGATCAAAACGAAAGCTCATCAGCTACTCCGAACAGCTTGTCACAAACACAATCTGAAAACAGTTTCGAAATGGGCAACCTCACGGACAGCCTCAAGAATAGTGCAAAGAGGAAAAAACGAGTCAACATTGTCCCTGGAATTGTGGAGACTGATAACACTGATACAGAAATTACTGCTTTACGTGTTGAATCTGAAGGGTCCATGTCACCTGACTGTTCTCTGACAGACAATTCTAAGGACGGATATTTGACTATGACAGGAACGATTAAAAGAGGCAAGAAAAAGGGCCAAAATGTTGATGTAAAACTCAACATTTCAAGGGAGGAGCTTGAGATTATTGAAGCAGCTA
Source organism: Pyrrhia umbra (assembly GCA_963891755.1). Lineage (NCBI taxonomy): Eukaryota > Metazoa > Arthropoda > Insecta > Lepidoptera > Noctuidae > Pyrrhia > Pyrrhia umbra. The sequence continues at coordinate 3,097,939 of OY982937.1, read as the reverse complement.
TTGTAGCTGAAGAGTACAACAAGATGGATATATCCAAATGTTCTCTGTACAACGGCCCACACATATTTCTCTTTAGTCTCATTTGCATACCGATTGTTGCATGTATTTCAGCATTGTACTCATTCTACATGGGCACAATGGCTTGGTACAATGTATTCTCTCATGTTACCGAGAATTTTAGCTGCATCAAAAAGGTTTTACTGGCCCCAATTGTGATTTTGTCATACCCATTTCTGATAGTAATTTTTACTATAGGCCTGGGTCTGTACGCCGGTATAGTGCAGCTTACTTTTAGCGCTGCTAATTGGTGGAAGGATGTCTGCGACTTTGAGAAAGGGTTTTACGGTTGGCTCTGTAATACATTGGGTATGTCAGAGTGTAGTCCATACGAAGTTGTTGTCCTAATGGATGTTAAACCTTAAGTGAAAAGTAATCTTGTGTTCTCAATGACACTGCCATTTAGATGTAGCCGTATCCATTATATCTCCTTTTTTTATAATCATGATATATTTCATGAACATCCAATGTGAAGGAGTGATCTCTTTATGTAATCCTTTTTCGGAAAATCATTTCCTAGTTTTAAGTCAAAAAACCCCCTTCTCTAACTTAAAATTATGTATTAAGATACTTCAAATCCATATTTGGAAAAGGGGTGTTAGGTAAAAAGAATGCATTTTGGAATAGTGATATTTATACATGGAGTGGGAACAAATACTGATGGTATACCTTTTAGATCTCTTTTAGAAATATTGATGAGTATCCAGATAGAATCATTTTGCTCAATCTCTTCCATTGTGTCATTCCATACTATGCAATTATTTCTAGTCATTTTTAACCTTTTTGGTTGCATACTTGTTATTATAAGGAATTATAATCTTAGATGTAATTAGGATAAAGTTTTTTACATATCTGCTAAGAGTTGAAGATGTAGTTGCAGAAGTACTTAGAGCCAAAGATTTCCACATTTTATGATGCAATAATATGCAAAATATGATCTGAATTCAAAATCTATAATTGGTCTTCTTCCTTCTTCATTTTAATACAAGTTAAATATATTATGACTGAAATAGTGCTACATGTTGCCAAGCACAAATTCAATATTTAAAAGCTTTCAAGCACAATAGATACTGTAGAGAATATAGCCAAGTTTTAACATATTGTCTACTTATTGCCGTATTGGGGTTAGCATTAAAAATCTGTGTTATGCATAACAAATATTTATTGATTTCTAATTATTTTAGGACATAATGCTTCAGCATTAATGGATTTATGTATTGTGACATTGTTTTTTGGAATTATTTATACATTTTTTTGTAATTTTGTAATGCGTAATCAACAATGTATGTTATGAAGACTGATGTATTCTAGTCACTATTGTGGTATCCATTTTCTACGCAATAAATATTTTACAAAACCGAAGACTGGTTTAACTAAAACAATATCTACAACAATAAAAAATAGCTCTAGTCCAAACTAATTAACTTTGTTTCATGATGTATCCTTTGGTTGACTTTGTGCCTCCTTTTTTTTACTCTCATCCTGCTTCGCATGTTTAAATTCTTCATCTATCCTTTCCTTTGCTCGTACAATTTTTGATTGTAAATAGAAGGAGCCACCTTTTGCTTTGTCATTAACTTGAAAGAGATGTTCGTAGTTTCTGATAATTTTATCCTTTTCTAATTTGTCTAAATTTAGTATCTGCATTGCTTCTTCTAATGTGAGACCTGTGGAAGCATTAGCAGCCGCTCTTCTGGTACCTTCGGGCCCACCACCAGCTCGCTTCGCTGCCTCCTGAGATGCTGCTATTTCTTGCTTGAGAGCTCTCGCAAAAGCTCTCCCCACTACTTGGGCACCAAGAACTATAATTTGAGCAATGTATTTAGCCATAATTTCACTACTATTGATGAAATAACCATTGACATTACTAGCAAAATAAATGTCAGGTCTGTCTGCTGGTCATGTCAATGTTACATCTTCAAACTTTAAGGTTATATTGCGTTCAAGTTCCTATTCATTTTTGATTGTCAAAAAAACATGACTTGATATGTTAGAATTTGAACGCATCACAACAATTTAAATAAATTGTAATCAGCGCTAATTATTTGGAAGCATCATGATGACTGCTACTATATTAATGGTTACACTCAAATAACGACATAAAACTTTAGCATATTAAACTAAGAAAGAAATCAAAGAATACAAACTCACCAGTTCACCACCACAAAGAGTGAAATCACTTGTCTATGGTAGTCAACTGGTGAGTGACAGTTGCTTGCTTATTCGCGCGTTTTTTTGACAACAATAAAGTTAACCTGTTTGTTTTTTGGTAACGACGATTTAAATCGTTGATTTGTGATTAAAACATTATTTAGTGTTTAGTTTCGTTGTATTTTTAAGTTTAAACAATGGTGAGTAAAGTGTTTACTACTTTTTCGCTGTATTTACCCAAATAATATTGATAAAGTTGCATTTTCTAAGGTCGTCCGGTAAAGCAGAAATGCTTTCCGTGATCGTTTTGTATACTTTGAATTAGTAAGCTTTAATATCCAAAAATTTTGTAAAACTATTCTTATATTTCATAAAAGTTAAGACTAAACAAACTTTATTTGCTAATGTAGTATTAAAACTCACGAAAAGTTTTTGTAACCTTAAAGTGACTTTCTTCAATTATTCTACACCATTGACAAAGATTATCACAATTAAACACAAACAAAGATTGAGAATAAATTAAATATTACTAGCGAAATTCCATTGAACTTTGTCTCCAATAAACAATAAGATTTTTCTGCAGTAATTAAAGTATTAAACCCTTGTTGGTTGTGTTGGGGGATTGCTAAGCGTGAGTTCCTAGGTTTGCATCCAGGGTTGGGCATTTTTTTTGTTTTTTTTACCCGACTGCCGTAGTAGCTGTACTGCAATGAAAGTCTGGAGTTGTGTGAGCCTACATGATGAAAATGGGTTTGTACATATAACAGACTTGATCATGAACATAAGGTATAGGTAAATGTGGGTACAGTAACCTAGCCTGCCAGCATTAGGGCCAAATTCACCGATAGATGGTTATCTAATTGGCCCATAAATATAAATATTTTTTAACCACAAATGTGGGCTCAACAAGCTCACACAGAGTTACTTAGGTAGGTTTTTAGAAGTAAAAAGCCAGACCCGGGTGCATACGCGTGTATTGATAGGTAACTAAAAAGAATAAAAAATGGAACAAGCAAATAATAAGATTTAAATATTATCTTTTTAAAAATAAGCCAGTGTTTTGATTAGTAATACCATGTAGGTTTTAACAACGAAGCGGGAATTTTTATGTTATCCACTTCTTGTCCAACCTGGATTGGTAATCAATTGTTTAAGGAATAAAAACCTTAATGATAAGGTATCCATTGTAAGACAGAAGTTTGAATTTATGGTAAACAGCTGTTTTGAGTTGATCGGAGTGTTATCTTGTCGGTGAACTTGGGCCTTATTATCCTAACTAATATCAAAATTCAAAATTTCAAAATTCAAAAGTCATTTATTCAAATTAGGCTGAAAATCAGCAAGAGAAGAGACAGCCCCCAAAAATGCCCGCCCTTCACCACTTCCTATGTGTTTTTGCTGGGAAGAAGATCATATATCATTACAAAAGTTACTTGTTACATTGTTCCACTTTCTTAGTAGAACAGCTGAACTGATAAAGTGGTAAGTAATTAGATAGAGTAGACCCTGGCGATGGTTACAAGCTATCATTTATTATTACAATCGAATTTGTACTACTGATTTCTTGATATCATCACTTTCATTCTCTGGGCCTATTTGCTTTCTGCGGTTTCTCTCACATTCTAATAAAACAACTTCATTTACATAAATAAAAACTATCCTATGTCCTTTCCTATGATCAATCTGACTTCATACCAAATTTCGTCTAAATCTATTCAGCCATTTTATCAAGAAACAGTCCTAAGATACCCCACAAATCTAATAACTGACGGACTCAGTTACTTTCACTTTCATAATAATAATTATAGATAACATAATCTACACTACTATTATGTTTGTAGTGAATAAACTCAAAAAGTACTGTGCCAATTTCAAAAAATCTTTCACCATTCGAAAGCTACAGTATCCACGAGTAACATAGGCTATGTTTATTTCTAGAAATAACTAGGGATCCCTACTAAAACTTGAATAAAGTAACCCAAAGTGTAAAAAAAATGTCCACGCGGGCGAAGCAGCGGACGGAAAGCTAGTATTATATACAAAGGATAACATTACTCAGTTTTGTCAGCAAAAAGATTAGGCTATAACTTGTTTGTTTCTTTTCAGAGCTCCCCAGCCCCCGACACACCGTCAGAACGAGATGGAGCGCGGTCGCGGATGACGTCACCGGCGCGTGACTACGAAATGTTTGAAGATGAGGGCGCCATCCTCGGGGATAATCCTGAGGAGGAAGAGGATGATGGGGAAGAACTGTTCAATGATAACATGGAAGCGTAAGTATAGTTTATAATCTACAAACTATACGGCATACTGTGCTGGGTTTGTTAAGATCAGACAATAACACAGAAAAATAAGTATAGGTCCAAATCATCATCTGCCTAGCCTTTTCCAACTATGTTCGGGTCGGCTTCCACTCTAAACCGGATGCAGCTGAGTATCAGTGTTTTACATGGAGCGAGTCTTCATAATGAGAAAGGTTGATGCAACGGAAATATGAAAGCAGAAAAGATTACAATGCAAGTCATGAAATGAAAAAGCAATTTGTAATATTGTGTTTTAATCAATTTTTACAAGTGATAAAAACTTCTTGGTCTCTTAACACATTAACTCTTGTTTCACAGTGACTACCGTCCAATGCCAGCACTGGATCGCTACGACGCTGAAGATTTGGATGAAGATGACTATGATCCCATGTCCATACAAGACCGAGTGGCTGCCGAGCAGGAGTTGAGGAGACGTGACAGAGACGAGGGTCGCACAAGGAGGGATGACCGGGACTTATTGTATGGTAAGATGAAGATATCTTGTACCAAATACTTGTAAAAATATTAATAGAACTGTCTTTTGTTGGCTGCACACACATAGCCTATTTAAATGATGATGATGATGCAATACTGCGGTCCCTCATCAGGGACATAGGGCTCTAAGAAGTGATTTCCATTTTTTGCGATCTTGTGCGGTGACTTCAAGGTCATTCCAGCCGAGACCAGTTGATACAGCCTCTTTAAATAGCAGATTAAAAAAAATACTGCATAATAAGTCATGCCTAGTGGCTAAGGTACTTGCCTCTCATGTACCAATGTGAGTTTTCTGAAGTCATATGTACTTTCTAAGTATATCTTAGACGTCACTGACTAACGGTGAAGGAAAACATTGTGAGGAAACCTGCTGAACTCTAAAAAGTCTTAAATCGCCAATCCGCCTTGAGCCAGCGTGGTGAACAATGCTCATGCCTTCGCTGTATGAGAAGAGGCCTGTGCTCAGCAGTGGGTCAATATATAGGCTGATGATGAAAGCTTGTATCTTATTCTCATGCAATTTGGTCAACCCTAGATAAAAAATAAAAAAACTTTCAAAACCCTATTTTCTTTCTTTCATAGAACTAAATACATAAGAACTTTTGACTTAGATGCATAATTTTTACCACAGATGAATCAGACGAGGAAAGCACGGGTGCTCCGCGGGCGAAGCGCCGCCGCGCCGCTGAGAAAGCCGCCATGGGCAGTGAGGAACAGGTTGAGGAGGGGATCGAGAGTATTGAAAACTTGGAGGATACCAAGGGTTATACCACCAAGGAGTGGGTCTCTATGCTTGGACCCAGGACTGAGATTGCTAACAGGTGAGTAATCACATCAGAATACTTATAAAGAAAAGCATTTTTAGAAAAGAAAAATTAGCTGATAGTCACATGTGATCCATTAGATACCAATAGCAGGCTATCTAACTTATGCTAAGCTAGTTTGCGGGACGTTCGAAAGAGATACCGTGCCCCCGGTATACAAAAGCTGACTAAGGAAGGAACATGGATGGGTTCTTATTAGTCAGTAAGAGTCCCATCCAAAAAAAAAAATGCTAAGCTAGTTTTTCTTAAAAACAAATAATTACAAAGCATAAATATAAATTCACAAAATCCGACACACTGCTTTTTCGTACTATTCAAGGGTTGTGTGCAATTTTATTCGTATGTTCTAACTAACTTATTTACTATGTTCAGATGTATTTTAAAGATTGATTAAGTTTATGAGAAACAACCAGTGTTCAACTACACTGTCAGAGAGAGATGGAGCAATCCTTACTTCCTTACTAATATCCTTACTAATATTATAAATGCGAAAGTAACTCTGTCTGTCTGTCTGTTACGCTTTCACGCCAAAACTACTGGACCGATATAAATGAAATTTGGTACAGAGATAGAATAGACCCTGAGGAACAACATAGGCTACTTTTTACCCGGGTGCGCTAAGTAGTTCCCTCGGGATGCGAGTGAAACCGTGGGAAACAGCTAGTATGGAATAAATAGCACGATCCCTTTTTTCGCAAGACAGTAGTGAAGTTAAACGTCATTATTCGCCCCCAAGAAGCCTTTAAAACATTGTTGACTCAGTGGCGGCGCAAGACCTAAACTTAATGTGGGCAAGGTACATTTTGCGAGGCCCTCTGATGGTGCAAGAAAAAGAGAATATAACAAAAACAACTTCCAAAAATACTGAAAAGAGAAAAATAGATTATATTTAAACTTTAGCGGACCAGTACTTCGGTCTAGAAATCGGTGTCTCTAAAGTTTCGGCTATGAGGCACGAGGCCCTTTGCACCGCGAGGCCGTGGCCTGGCCCACACCGCCCTCGCCTTACGCCGCCTCTGGTTGACTACACCAGCAGGCCTTTCCTCCTCTCTTCGTCACCTTGTACACTACTTACGCAGATAAAAAGGGGGCACATAATCATTGTCCACCCCCTGTGCTAGATCTGCAAAAGGTGCAAGTAATAAAACCGATATACTATTTTATTTCTAGATTCAAGAACTTCCTCCGCACATACACAAACAGTAAAGGCCAGTTTGTGTACAAAGAGCGCATCCGCCGCATGTGCGAGCACAACCAGGCCTCCTTCCACGTGGAGTTCGATGTCCTGGCGAGGAGGGAGCAGGTGCTGGCCTACTTCTTACCTGAAGCGCCCTTCCAGATGCTGCAGATCTTTGATGAGGTTGGTTTACTTAGGTTATTTGTGTTTTTAAGTTAGAAAGATATAACAAAGTATACTTTTCATCCGATTGCGCTTCTAGATTGCTAGATTGCTCTTAGGGTGCGTGTATATTATTATATGCGTGGTCATTTTTTTTTAACACCTTGGATTCAAGGTGGGTTGAGTTCAAATTATTAAAGTTTAAGTAGGGATCCCTAATTATTTCTAGAAATAAATATAGCCTATGACACTTCGTAAAGATGTAACTTTCTAACAGTGAAAGAATTTTTAAAATCGGTCCAGTAGTTTTAAAACCTTACAAACAAACAAACAAATCTTTCCTCTTTATAATATTAGTATAGATAGTGAAAAGTTAGATGGTAACACTATTATGAACAACTAGCCTGAATCACTACAATAATAATTAATCTCGTGCTATTCTTCCAGGTAGCCAAAGACATAGTCCTCCAAATATTCCCGAGTTACGAGCGAGTTACTTCCGAAATCCACGTCAGAATATCCGACCTACCCCTCATAGAAGAGTTGAGAACATTCCGGAAGCTTCACTTGAACCAACTCGTGAGGACTGTTGGTGTGATCACCGCTACTACTGGGGTCCTTCCGCAGTTGTCCGTGGTTAAATACGACTGTAATAGGTGTGGGTATATACTGGGACCATTTGTGCAGACTCAGAATTCTGAAGTTAAGCCGGGATCTTGTCCGGAATGTCAGAGCGCTGGTCCTTTTATGGTAAGTGTTAAAAGTTTTTCTTTGTATGTAGGATAATATTAGAAATATTCAAAATTATAGTTCTTCTACTAATCTTTCGCGGTCTTAAGCATTGTCTTGTCTTGTTAGGCGTTTTTACCAATCTACCATTGATTTCAAGCTATTACATGCTATTTTCTACTCTAAATGTAAGACTAAGTCCTATATTATAGCTGGACTGCGAGCCTTGAGCGATTAAAATCTATCACCAATACGAAATAGCGTAAATCAAAATTGTGGTTCTGATTTATTCCAGGTTTCGGTAGCCTAGTAGCCACGACAAAGCTCGTATTTTTCTTTATTGGATGATTTTATTCGATCCACCCTAACTCCTCGAGAAAAACCAGCAGACGCTTATGTCTCCTGACTATCTCTTGGATAGTACCTGCAGCCTGTCTAGTAAATCTTGTTATAATAAAGTCCCAAAATCAGTCGTAATACTTACGCTAAAAATACTAATGGAAATGTCATCTACCTTTTAGGTGAATATGGAACAAACAGTGTACCGCAACTACCAGAAGGTGACTATCCAGGAGTCCCCGGGCCGCATCCCCGCCGGCCGCATCCCGCGCAGCAAGGAGTGCGTGCTGCTGGCAGACCTGTGCGACCGCTGCAAGCCGGGGGACGAGGTCGACCTCACTGGCATCTACACTAACAACTACGATGGATCTCTTAACACCGAACAGGTAAGGTTTTTATCGAATTTGTACCAATCATCTGCCTCATCTGCCTACCCATGTTGGGGTCGGCTTTCAGTCTAAACCGGATGCAGCTGAGTACCAGTGTTTTATATGGAGCAACTGCCTATCTGACCTCCGCAACCCAGTTGCCGGGTAACACGGTACCCCATGGTAAGACTGGTTGTCAGCCTTTCTGGCTTCTGACTACCCAACGACTGTCAAAGGTCTACAAATGACAACCGGACTAACAGCTTCCGGACAAAGGTCACCCATCCACGGACCGACCGCGCCAAGCGCAGCTTAACCTTTGATCAGTTGAACCGTGCGGCTGTTACTTAGCCCCGAGCTCCTCAGTTTGTACCATTATCCCCTATAATGGCTCAAATCCACGTCAGAATATCCGACCTACCTTTCATAGAAGAGTTGAGAACGACCCAGAAGCTTTACTTGAACCAACTCGTGAGAACTGAGTCATCACCACACTATGATAGGTAACTTCTATTTATGTACTGACTGAAACATATTTTATGGAAATATTGCATTTTCATAATAAAAAAAAAATAGGATCAGTGAAATGCTAACAAGTGTATGCCAATCCATAAATAGAATATATTTTAATTAATTTAAAACTTAGTAAAATTATGTATAATTTTGTTATCCTACCTACAAAATTTTAAATTCAACTTAACATTTTGACAAATGTTGTGACAACAAAAAAATAATTAAAACCAGACACTGCTGCCTATCCACTATTGCTAGACAGTACACCAAATCTACAACACAAAATTTCTACATACTTACATACTCCTTCCCTCTCCAGGGTTTCCCAGTCTTCGCGACAGTGATAATAGCCAACTACATAGTGGTGAAGGATTGCAAGCACATCGTGGACTCGTTGACTGACGAAGACGTGGCCAACATCGTGAAGCTGTCCAAAGACCCCAGGATCGGGGAGAGGATAGTCCAGAGCATCGCGCCGTCTATATACGGACATGATTATATTAAGAGGGGGTTAGCGCTTGCGCTGTTTGGAGGGGAGCCGAAGAATCCAGGTATGTGATATAAAATTCCACAAACTGCTAAACACCCCCTTGAACCACTTCGTCTTCACGTTATACATAATACATTTTTTTTTCTTTTTGACCTGGCTCTTAAGGGCCATGCATGGGCATGTTGATATATAATAACAAGCTTACTTATATATAAATATACTTTCAAAAAAATTGGGTTATTATATTCAAAACATATTTGTCAAATAAGACTGGTTGAAATCTTTAGCATTTAATAGTATAGAAATATGAATAGAATAACTATAATTGACAGTTTTAATTGGAAGGGAAATTAAGATAAAATTAACCTAGCTTAAAAAAAATGATATGTCCCAAGTTATCTCATAAATTAAGTTATGAAAATTAAGCTAACAATTTTCCTATATAATTTTAGGTGACAAGCACAAAGTGAGAGGTGACATCAATGTCCTTATATGCGGTGACCCTGGTACAGCCAAATCACAATTCTTGAAGTACACTGAAAAGGTAAAACAAAACAATACTCATTATTCAAATGTTTTTTTTTTAACTTTGTTTTACTGGAATATAAGCTTTCATTTTACAATATAATTTATGTCTCAGATCGCGCCCAGAGCAATCTTCACAACAGGTCAGGGTGCCAGTGCGGTTGGTCTCACGGCTTACGTTAGAAAGAATCCTACTACGAGGTAGATATATTGTTTATTTATTTGCGAAACAAGCGAAAGTATGACCAAAAAAAAACTCAAAAAGGAAAGAATATTAATTCATTATTATTGTCATACCGAGACATTTAAACAATGTCTTAAACCCGTTTCAACCAGAAGATAAGTTAGTTCATCATCAAATACATCAAAAAAATGGAATATTAAACTTCTATAAATCATGGGTTTTTTTACCATAAAAAAAATCATGAATAAATGCGTCATTCGAGTCAAGAACTGTGTGAATAAAACGCCTAAACTTGATATAATAAATATCGATGTTTTCCACAGAGATTGGACCCTAGAAGCCGGTGCGTTAGTTCTAGCAGACCGCGGCGTCTGCCTAATAGACGAGTTCGATAAGATGAACGACGCCGACCGAACTTCCATTCACGAAGCTATGGAGCAGCAGTCTATATCTATATCTAAAGCGGGCATCGTGACGTCACTACACGCTAGGTAAGAAAACATTTGCTCACTACAATTTAGCGCAGAGTTTGCGCAGTTTTTTTTTTTGCGTAAAACCTTAAAGTTCCGGTCTAAATAGAAAGAAGACAGCTGATAGATGATCTGCCTAGCTTTTTTCTAACTACATTGAATTCTGCTTCCGATTTAACTAGACGCACCTGAATACCAATTTTACATGAAACATTTGCAATGACTTCCACAACCCAGGAACTGGGTAATTAGACCCTAGTCTTACCAAGAAGGCTAGTTATCAGATTTTTCTCTCTTCTCGTCAGTAAAAACTATCAAAAGTCAGATAACCAAAGGGTACTTTGTATGAAATTGATGGCCACCCATCCACCGACCGACCTTAAAAAACCCTTAAATAATCTACCTACGCGGCTACTACTAAGCCACAACACAACACCCTCCCTGATGATTCTCACTTTTTTTTTCGATTGATTCCAATGTTAAACTCCGTGGATGGACTCCGTGTCTCGGTTCGACAAGACGTGTGTTCTGGAGGTTAATTATTTCTAATATTTTAAAAAAAAATATCTATTACTGAGTTTGAACCTTATCTTAACGTTGATAAGCATTAATTACGAGTGAAAGTGTGTTCTAATAGTTGTTACCTCTCAATACCGAGCAGTACCTCGCAACGGTGCGCCGAGCGCCCCTCAACCCGCGAGTAAAAGAGAACGCCGCGATTTTTTGACTCGTTCGCTCCTGCACCTCAACGCACACAAATAATAAGCATGACGACTTTGCGATCACCGAAGAGCGGAAACGTAATGAGTGACAGCGGTAGCGGTTCAACACAATCAACACCGGACTTACGGACTTTGGAAGAAAATACTGCTAATATAACTCATAGAAAAAGAACGTATTTTGAACACCAGTACGATGTTAAATCAGAATTAGCAGAATTTAAGCGTGAGATAATGTCTTTTTTCCAAGATTTCAGCAAGTTGCAAAAAGAAAATTTCATGCAAATTCATCAAAATATAGCAGAAATAAAAGATGAAATAAAAGGTGTCAAAACTGTGTCTGATGCCCTAGTGTTAGAACAAAATAATATAAAACAAGACTTAATCACAGTGAAATCGCTGAACAATTCATTACAAGATAAAATAAATAACATGGAAAAAGAACTTGCATTACTAAAAACCGAAACAAAAACCTCGACTTCGCAACAAGAATCGCTTCCGCTTACTAGTGAAGACACACTACTAGAATTATGCGAGCGCCAGCGCCGCGAGAAAAATATTATTATAGTGGGTATGCAAGAAATAAATGAAAACAACAAAAATACGAGGATTGATTATGACAAAAATGTTACTATAAAGATGATTACAGGTATCTGGCCGGAATGTCCCATCCCTGTCAACATAATAAGATTGGGAAAATACGTACCTTATAAGAATCGTCCACTCAAAGTGTGTTTTGAATCGCAAGAAACTTCAAAATATTTATTGCGCAACCGAAATAATGTCATAGATAAAAACATACACATCTTTGCAGACCAGACTATTACTCAACAAAAGTATTATAAACAGATTCGTGAGGAATTGCAACGCCGGCAACAGAATGGCGAAACTAATATCACAATAAAATATAAAAACTCTGTACCGCAAATAGTAAAAATAAATTCAAAAAACACGAGAAAACTAGACTTACACCCGACATCCTAATTACCGAAAAATTAGAAATGAATTGCGACATAACATACCAAAACCTACACTGCTATAAGGACCTAACTACAAGTAAGTCATCTTTAAAATTACTCTATACAAACATAAGAAGTTTGGTTAAATTCGGAAAATTAGAGGAATTATTGTGTATTTTGAAAACAATTGGACAGACTATAGGATTAATTTATTGACGGAAACTTGGATTAAGTCAGACTCAGAGGCCAACCTGCTTCAAATCACAGGCTACACACATATATATAACTATAGAAAAGGTCGCCGAGGCGGGGGAGTGTCCGTATATATTCATAACAGTATTAAACATGAAGTTATAGAAATAAAAAGCAAGGAAGAAAATGAATATGTATGGATATACCTTATTAAATACGCACTGCATATTGGCTTAATCTACAGACCCCCAAATACAAACATAAACAGTTTTTTAGAATCCTACATCTCTCAATTGGAAAATAAACGACGAGCTTTAGTGTTCGGCGATTTTAATATTAATTTGCTTCGTAACGAACGGCAAACTGCGACTTACGTTGATGCACTCAAAGAAACGGGCTACCAAATTTTGAACAAAATAGATGCTGATTACTGTACACGAGAAACAAGTAACAGTAAATCTGTAATTGACCATATCTGCGCAAACTTAAACTCAGGCAAATTCCATATGGCACACATCAACTCGCCCTTGTCGGACCATAACCAGCTATATTTTGAATTGAAAAATCACAAACACGTACCAAAACAGAAGACTACTTTCTCAGTGACGAATTTCGAAAGCCTGTATAAATCCGTAGAAAACCAACATTTCGTAAATGAGGAACATTACTATGAAGCCCTTGAAAGTTTCATATTAACACAGTTACAACAAAATAAAATAACAAAAATCAAAATTATGAATAAACCAAGAGACGACTGGATAAATAAGAAAATATTAGATGATATCGATGAGAGAAATATAATCTGGCGAAAACATAAAACAGATCCTGATAACCCTTTACTTATAGAGCAACTAAAATCAAAAAGATATGATGTATTTAAGAATATAAGAAATACTAAGAATAACTATTACTATAAAAATTTTAAGAAATGCGAAAAAGTGCCAAAGAAAATGTGGAGTTTAATAAATAACCTAGCTAATAATAGAGTTAAAACTGTATCCATCCCGCCTAAACTTATAATTAACAATTGTGAAATTACAAATGGATACGAAATTTGTCAAAGCTTTAATGATTTTTTCTCGACAATTGGTCCTGACTTAGCCAATAACATACCAATAAAATACCACAACAATCTAACCAATACTCTTAACTACACAACAGACATACCTAAAAACGAACTAACCGTATTTGAGCCATGTACAACAGAAGAGGTAAGCAAAGTTATCGATGATCTAAACACAAACACAAGCTGCGGCATAGATGGGATTAGTGCCAAAGACATTAAATGTATAAAAAAGTTGATTCTAAATAACTTAACTAGTTGTATTAATAAATGCCTCGAAATAGGAAGATTCCCAGATAGTCTAAAAGTTGCAAAATTAACCCCAATATACAAGTCTGGAACCAAATCTGATCCCGGCAACTACCGACCTATATCCGTGCTACCCATACTATCCAAAATTTTTGAAAAAATAATTTTTAGACGCCTCGTAAACCATCTAAATAATATTGATTTCTTTTATAGCCAACAATACGGGTTCCGGCCCAAATCGAACACCCTCTCAGCCACAATAGATTTAATCACTAAAATTAAAACATCAACTGACAAGAAGCTTATAAGTTTGGGAATTTTTATTGATTTAAAAAAGGCGTTCGATACAGTTTGTCATCCCCTCTTGCTTAAAAAACTCATTAATGTGGGAATAACGGGATCTGCATACAGAGTCATAGAATCATATCTCAAAAACAGATTTCAAATAGTCAGAATAAACAATTATGAGAGTACACCAGCTAGATTAAACTGTGGAATACCGCAGGGATCAATTTTGGGACCCCTATTATTCCTTGTGTACGTAAATAACATAAAAAACGTTAATATTACCGGCGACATCACGCTGTACGCTGATGACACTTGTCTCTTTTATTTTGGAAATGATGTCCAAGAGATTGTTAGGAAAGCACAAGCAGACCTATCATCACTTAATGAATGGTTCAAGTACAATTTGTTAACCATCAACCCGAAAAAAACGTCGTATATGGTCTTTGCAGCAAAAAATAAAAAAATACCTAGCGATATTAAACTATCTATAAATAATGAATCCCTAGAAAAGTCAACAAATGAAAAGTATCTAGGCTTAACTCTGGACCCAAGACTATCGTGGTGTAACCACATTGAAAATATGCGTAACAAGATCTCTTCTCTCACTGGGGCATTACGTAGACTTTCTGGTTGTATCCCACATAAAATTAGACACATGATATACAATGCACTCGTGAAACCTCATCTGGAGTATCTAGTTGAAATTTGGGGATGTGCAGCTAAAACCTACATAAATGACTTACAAGTAATTCAAAACAAACTTATTAAAACTCTTTACAATTACCACTACCTAACATCAACTAAACAAATATACCATGACACGAAGATATACAACATACAACAACTATACATATTCAAAACATGCATGCTAATTAGAAAAATTATAACAAAGGAAACACACTCTCAACTTACTTTCAAAAAAAGAAATCACGGATACCACACCCGAAATCGTAACAAGCTAGAACTCAGACCACCCAGAACCAATTACGGGAAGAAAAATATATTGCATGAAGGAGCGGGGTTATATAATAAACTGCCAGATGATATGATTAATGTAAAAAGTACAAATATCTTTAAAAAAATGTTAAAAGTTTATGTGTCTAAAATTGTATAACAAATCATGTGTACTTAAATTCCTGAAAAACCTTTCTGTACCTATGTTTAACGTTCTTTCTTTTTATATAAAATAATCGACTCACGGAGTCATGATGTAATATTTTAGATGATCTATTTATAATCTCATATTTGTAAGTGAACTATTTGTGTTCTTTATGAGAATAAATATCTTTAAACCGAAACAAATTATGTAAACTCATATACGTTGAAATAAAGTAACAATGTCTTCCCCATAGAAATTACGCTTTAGAAAGGGCAAATAGCTTCAAATTTTATTTTTCTTTGACTAACTTAGCCTCGTAATTATTTGACAGTTGAAAACTGCCTGTAATTGGTTTAAATATTTTGTTTATGCACATTTAATGCTGGCACTACACTTGGCGTATTTGTCCAAATATTCGCATTATTTTATAAACACAAAGTGAACCCTATTATTAGTAGCATAATGTTCACTTTACAATACGGAAATGGCGCAAATATTTGGACAAATACGCCAGCATAACATTTTATATATTCTATCAGGTGTTCAATAATAGCGGCTTCCAATCCGATCGGCGGGCGCTACGACGCGTCGCTCACGTTCTCAGAGAACGTGAACCTGTCGGAGCCGATCCTGTCGCGTTTCGACGTGCTGTGCGTCGTCAGAGACGAAGCCGATCCTATGCAGGACGCACATCTCGCCAAGTTAGTATACATTTAGGCCCAATTTCATCGACAAATGGTTACCTAATCGGTCCATTAAATATAAATGTTTTTTAACCACGAAGCGGGAATTTTCGTGTTATCAACTTCTTCTCCAACCCCGGATTGGTAATCAACCGTTTTAGGAATAAAAAACCCAAATGATAAGGTATCCATCGTAAGACAGAAGTTTGAACTTATGCTAAACAGCTGTTTTGAGTTGATCGGACTGTTATCTTGTTGGTGAACTTGGGCCTTACTGATGTTAGAAATGCAATATGTTTGTCTGTTTGTTCCGCTCTCAAGGTTAAACAGCTGGACTGACAGCTATGTGGTTGATCGAAAACACAACCAACCTTGAACTCTCATACCCCAAAAAAATGCACACCTATACATATTTTGATACTCTCTCTATGAACAAATGTATTACTCCACCGCATTTTATTTTTTTATCATAATATACGGTAGAATCTCGATAATTCAGAACAAATACAACTGGGAGTTTCGATAATCGAATTTAAAGTCAAATCAAACAATATATCAATTTTAATCGATTTTTTATTATGACAATAAGAAAAACATGAAATAGAGAGATAATAAATGACATAATACCTATCGGAGGGTAGAATAATTCAGTGACAGTAAAAACATTTTTAATCTGTAATTAGAGCTGTCATATATTACACATATGGATAATCGAATAATTATTTATTTGGATAGTTGGTGTTCGGATTACTGACATTCTACTGTAAGTAAGTACAGTATTTGCAGATAAATAGGGTTACAAAGTTGTTACAATAGTAGTATAATATTAGCTTAACATTTTTAATAAGAACATAATGACATGCAAATTTTTGGGATGTATTTATTTAATATATCATTTTTTAAATTGAAGGAATTCTGATATGGTATAAAAGGAATTTTCAATTAACCACCTCCATAAAGCCCTTCTGGAGTGGACCATTGGAAGATTACTAACATTCTACTGTAAGTACAGTAAAATATTCTTCTAACAAAAATCCTAACTATCTATTCTGTTTGTCAGGTTCGTAGTATCCTCTCACATACGTCACCACCCGACCCAGCGCGGCACCACGCTGGAAGACAACAGCGGCCCCGACCCCGACTTCGTGTTGCCGCAGGACTTGCTCAAGAAATACATCGTCTACTCTAAAGAGAATGTGCACCCTAAACTACAAGTATGTGATATAATCTCTACATAGTATAACCAAGAGAGCAGTAGGTCCACTAGCACTCTATACAAACACAGAACGCGTTCGTATCGACCTCGCCGCCGAGGTCCGTCGCGACGACCTTGTCCATGCCCTCCCGACTCTAGCTCGACGAGCCAGCCCGCGAGCTGAGCTTATAAGAGCTGAGCTTGAGCAATAGCTTTAAAATTCCCGATTATAATAATCTTATATATTCTGATCCAGCCTGTCCTTTGCTGTCCTCCCCTAGCGACGCCCTAAGTCGAGGCCCGTACCCCACTAGGGGGTGCCCTTAGCGTGTAGTCGCTTAGTTTCGTAAGTTAAGCCCTGGCTGGAGGCCCTAAATTCATTTAAGGCACTTCACAGGCAAGCCTGGTTAAGCAGTCGACAACCTCCTAGGTTGACCTGCGAGATGCCAAGCTTATAAAAAAATATATATATAAAACAAAGTCTTTCCGCCGTCTGTGTGCTTAGATTAATTGCAAACTTAGCAAATTTTAATGTGGTTTGCTTCAATAGACAAAGTGTTTCAAGAGGAAGGTTTATATGTAAAAGGAGAGAATCTATAATAATATCTACATTGCGTTGCGAAGTCGAAGCGAGTAAGCTAGTCAACCAATAATGACAAGACTAATTCACAAAAAAAAAACTTTTCCATCTTCGAAAACCCAAAAAAAGTCTGACAGTTTCGTTTAAATAGCCTTTTGAGATAAAATTTGGCGTGGAGATAGTTTGTAGGATTATCCGGGCTCGTAAAGACATAGCTAGTTACATTATAAACATGGTATCTTTGACAGAATATGGATCAAGACAAGGTAGCCAAGATGTACAGTCAACTGCGACAGGAGTCTCTCGCCACCGGCAGCTTGCCTATCACAGTCCGTCATATTGAATCCGGTAAGTTTTAACATCCTTACTAATATTATAAATGCGAAAGTAACTCTGTCTGTCACGCTTTCACCGCAAAACTACTGAACCGATTTAAATGAAACTTGGTACACAGATAGTCTAGAGCCTGAGAAAAGATATAGGCTACTTTTTACCCGGGTGCGCGAAGAAGTTCCCTCGGGATGCGGGTGAAACCGCGGGAAACAGCTAGTCCAGATATTCCAAAATTCAAAAGTTTTTCTGTTATGTTCTAGAAAATCTAAGTAATCTGAAGTGTTTGTAACAACCTCAACGGGTAACTGAAAAGTTAGTTTGTTTGAATGCGGTAATCTCAAGAACGTCCAGTCAGATTTAAATTATTATTGTTTTGCCTTAGGAGGGTATGAAAAGTCAAAATTTTTATTTCATCTAGGCCTCCAAATAAAGCACTTATGAAAGATCAATAAGTTGCATGGTTCCAAGTAGTGGGTCCTATAGATCCCACTACTATAGTCCTATAGTAGTGGGATCTCCTAGGTAGAAGATCCTTAATGAATACTAATATGAACACTCAGGAGCCAAAAAAAAAGAAAAAAGGTGCAGTGAAGCACGCGGTGGGCGGGGATGAAACCGCATGGCTGACCTAGTATCAAAATAAAACTACTAAACAAACCCTAAAGTTTTAAAGCAATCTATAAAAAACTTGATAAAACTGAATGACCTTCTTGAAACATGATCTTCGACCTCATGTCTACCTGTATAATCACACTAGCTTCTGCCCGCGACTTCGTCCGCGTGGAATAGTGGTGCTCCGCTCCTATTGGTCTTAGCGTGATGATATATAACCTATAGCCTTCCTCGATAAATGGACTATGTAACGCTGAAAGAATTTTTCAAATCGGACCAGTAGTTCCTGAGATTAGCGCGTTCAAACAAACAAGATCTTCAGCTTTATATATTAGTATAGACTCTCTCATCTACTCTATCCTCAGTGATCCGCATGAGCGAAGCCCACGCGCGCATGCACCTGCGGCCGCAGGTGGCGGAGGAGGACGTCAACATGGCCATCCGCACCATGCTGGAGAGCTTCGTGGAGACGCAGAAGTACAGCGTCATGCGGGCCATGCGACAGGTAACATTTATCCAAAGTCACATTTTAATTTTATCTGACAGATTGAAACATAGAATAGAGATAGAAACATCTTTAATCAAAACTACATGACTTAAAATTGCAACCAAAGCATCGCATGTGCTTGTTCATAGTTTTTTTTTTTAAATAACCAGATAAATAAAAATAAATAAAAAAGCCCCTATGTAAAAATGCTTACATAATTTTGGAAAAGAGCTGATACTCTTACACTACTAGATCGATATTAACCGAACATAGCTAAGAACCACCCCAAAGAAACTCGCTTCAAATGAACAAAACCGCATTGAAATCGGTCCATCCGTTTGAGAGCTACGATGCCACAGACACAGACCAGACAGACATCGACGTCAAACTTATAATACCCCTTCTTACAAATATTTAACCCGTATCTCTAATTACAGACATTCCAAAAGTACCTATCATACAAGAAAGACCACAGCGAGCTCCTATACTACATTCTACGCCAGCTTACAATGGACCAGCTGGCCTACATGAGAGGTCTGCACAACCACTCCCAGTCTACCATCGAGATATCTGAACGCGACCTGCTAGAACGAGCGAGACAAATCAACATTTCTGATCTTAAACCTTTCTACGACAGCAGGATATTTAAGATGAACAGTTTTAGCTACGACGCTAAAAGGAAAGTTATTATTCATATTTTGCCCGACACACCGTCTAGTGCGTCTTCGTAATCTGTTTTTTTTTCAACATTTTTGAAAATGGTGCTATGTGGATTGTAATAATTGGTTTGTTTATCTGTGTCGTTTTTAAGATATGAATCTCACTCAGTGTGCTTTTCAGACAAATAGATGTTTGTTGGCGTTAATTTCGTAAGTTTTTTTATTACCGCCTCGTATATTTTGGACCTAGACAATTTACTTGTATCAGTCCCTTATGAAAAACAAAACAAACACAACAACCAAATTACGAGTACCTACATTTCATTATCCATATTGTTGGAAACGATCTCTCTTCTGCATCTTCTATAAAACCTAAAAATTCGATTCGACAACTAAATCGAACACACAACATCGCGGTCGAAAGTCGACAGCAACATTTTCAACCACCAGCTAGACCGTTTGAAGCATTGCAAGCATAGATCAGAGTTTTACCATTTATCTACAAATCCACATAGTAAGTAGTACACATTTACTTATACCCACCTTAATAATATCACTACATTGTAACATAGCTTTAATGACATTGCCTACAAACTATTCTTTGATGTAAGTGTTTTAGAATAAGTTCAAATTTCTCGATTGTTCTACGATTCTGTGCTGGCCCCAGAAATTGTTGGTCTTATAAATATCAAGTGTAATCCTAATAATAGTACATGATCGAATATCTTCGAATAGAATGCTAGCTCTATAAACTGGGTCATCTTGTTTATTATTAATCTCTACAGTCTAAAGTTATTTTTAAGGCTTTTCTCAGTCAGTAATTGAGAGGTGAGAGTTGTTTCGAATTTGAGTAGTCTATAGAGCTAGAAGATATTTTCATTAACGTGGTCCTAATCAGAAGCATAAATTTGTTTTTTTCCCATAATATATATTTTTTGAATTGTATTTCATAAGTGCCTTTGTCAGTACAAACCCAAAATTCGACTTATTGTTAGTTGTATTTTAATTATGTTTTTGGTAATCAATGATTTCAATTTGTAATTTTGTAATAAACAATTTATTGTGATCATGTTTGTTTTTATTATTTTTATCACACTTTTTTTTTGTTATTATTATCAAGAACTTACAGCAGCCACTTACTATTTTGGCCAGCACACAAAGCTGGAGATATATCAGATGTCGGTGAGCCTTTATGGTTTTGAAATACACTGACGCCTCACTAGAAGTCTTCAAAAAAGAAATGGAGAGTTGAAATACAGGATGATAAAATAAAATACTAAATTAATCCCATTTAAATTATATTTTGTTTTATATCAAAATTCTTACATTTTTCTATTTAAATCATGAGACTATGTAATTGAAGAGACATTTACTATACAGTCTTAGAAAATATTACGTCTATGACATGTAAATATGTAATTGATAATTAACTTTAATTCTATGCTATATTAACACAGCAGTTTCACAAAGCACAAACATAAAACGACTAAATTTCCACTAACTTAAGTTTGTTAGACAATTTTAAGTTTATTTCGTAGAGTATTATATTAACAGCAGCAAACTTTGGCTTCATTAAATAATTTTATCATGCTTTATTTCTGATCCCGTCAGTGGAAATAAAGCCTAACATTGAAGGATATCAAATCTCTACAAACTCTCAATATTTCATTCATACACACATAAAATTACTATTAGCATCAAATAGAATCATTTTAAACTACAAACATTCAACAAGTTCACAGCATTAAAACTAGGAAGAATGGCGCCAAACCCATTTAGCTCTTTTCTAACATCAAAGTTCCATTTTTAAATTACTAGTAATAAAATCTACGAAAACCAGTGTTCCATTTATAATCTGCTATTGATTATACAAAGGCTGAATGAGAAAGTGCCACTACTTACACAAAAATAAAAAAATAAATAGATTATAAACATTGTCTGCAAGTTAAAAATATCTTAAAAACAGTGTCACATATACTAAATCCTTATTTTTAATGTCCAGCATTATGAATCATTCTGGTGATAGTTTAACCTACATTCAATTCGTAACTATTCAATGGGGGTAGTGTTAAAACTGGTACTAGCAATAAACCTTTTTGCTTTATTTAATACAAAAATAATAAACGGACAGTAATGAGAACTTTTGAGTTAGGCAATCAATACAAAGAATAGTAAAAAAGTTGTTGAATAAAATATGAAGACTATTTATGAAATTAAATGTTATTTAGAAACAATAAGATTAACACTAAGTAAAATCTGTGCACATAAATTTTATTTTTTATTTAGCCATAACAAAGCCCAGCTATTCTTATGTACATGTGAGGATTATCATACCTTTGGTCACGTATTTGCCCAAAAGTCACTGTAAATTCTTAACATAGTGATTATTAACCTGTTGAACGCTAAGCTTGATACAGGCCCCAATTCTTATGGATGGGGACTATCCGTAGGATGTTTGAAGGTTAAAGGGTGAATTTATGTACATGAACTGCCCAATAATTAATCAAAGGCTATAATTTGTTAGTACCAGTTGTAAATCCCAGTGCATACCGACTATCTCCTTAACAATCCGAACAAGATTCTGAGCCGCTGCTGCTTTCGCTGTCACTCTCAGAGTCACTGCTGCTGCCGCTCCCTGACTCATCAGAGCTGCCGGAGTCTGAACCAGACGAGCTTCCTGAAGAACTGTTGTCCGAGCAGTCGGCACAGTCATCGGTGCGTTTCTTTTTGTTTGGTATCTTGCAACTGCCATTGCTGCATAAATAATAAGAACAATAGACTTTCATAATATTATTAAAGATTAATTATATTAATTAATTTATTAATGTTGCCTTATTTTAGATGAATTTAGCTGTAAGTCTCCATTTTGCTTAAATAAATAATAACTGTAGTTGCTTGATACATTTTAAATGTAGGGTATCTTTATTTTTTTAAGAACAAAATTTAATTAATTCTTAATTATCAGCATTTTAAAATGAAGGGGGAAGGATAAACAAGAGAAGAACCTTTAAGATTGCGTGAGAAAAGACATCAGCTATGTTGTTGCTTGTCTAGTATATAAAATGTGAT
Source organism: Pyrrhia umbra (assembly GCA_963891755.1). Lineage (NCBI taxonomy): Eukaryota > Metazoa > Arthropoda > Insecta > Lepidoptera > Noctuidae > Pyrrhia > Pyrrhia umbra. Next base: position 3,074,965 of record OY982937.1, on the reverse strand, counting down.
GAGACCATTACAACCACTCTGTCAAGAGTGTGACAACATAGTAGAAATTTATAAAATATGGACCAAAGGTTGTCAGTTCCGTAGTATAATTATTCAACAATTACAAAAATTATCTTTAAATCTTAAGTTTCATTCTTTAAATGTTATCTGCATAAAGTATGCTAAAATTTAGACTGGCGGGTAGATGCACAATCTGTTTTTATTAATTTTATTAACTTTCAAGCAGAAAAGAGGTTAAATAAGGTTTTTTTTTTTTTACTCTTAACTACCTATTAAGATAAAATAGCAAATAATGTAAAGCAAATACTGATGATTAATCAATCTAATAGTTACCATCTAAGTAGAATCTATTAGAAACATATTGAGGGTAGGACATTTTTCTAGAAAGATCGAATCCATCTAGAAATTTAATCACATAAGAAAATTACCTGCAGGATCCCTGTTCCCGAGATTTCAGATTCTTCTTTAGAATCTGCGTGCTTGAAGGACGCACCAAAATCTTGCGCTTGCCCTTGCACTCGTAGCTCCAGTGTCCATATTCTAAGCATTTCTGGCAACGGATCCCTTGGGGAAAAGCCGCCGCCAACGCAGCTTGCCTAGAAAAACAAAACAATATCAATAACAAGCAATGCCCAATAAAAATCTAAAAGAAAAACGGAGGGAAGAAATGGTTTACTTTTTCTTTTGCGCCTGATGCCTATTGTAAGTTCCCAGAGTCATGGTGGAATATTCGAGTACGCAGCTCAAAAATTATGTGTCGGTAGATGAAAATCACTTAAACACAAACTGTAAGGACTATCACCCGGTAATGCTCCCAAAATACGAATGAATTATCTTAAAATCGCAGAAAAAGGAAGCATGGAAAATAAAAAGATTTGTCAACTTGTCGTTGTCAAACACAGCAGCACAGACAAGAAAAAAAGAAAAAAAAAATTGTCCATGGCTTATGGCATATTTTTGTTATGAATCCAAACGTGTAATAAAATGGTAATCGTAGCTTATTAATGGAATAATAGCTATTTCCGACTGAAAATATATTTATTGAAATGATTATAACTGTGGCGTCTATGAAATCTAAATAGCTCAACTACCGACCGATTTGATTACAGTCCACAATTTATTCCTCTGAACTTTATAAGTACATAATTATATTCGGTACTATAATCCTTAACCGTCTTACTTATAAAAAAAACTGTAATCTAAAGTTTAACCACGGGTTTCGTAGTCCCTATTTTAAATCAAAATCGCGGTTTATCTTTTTGTTCACTCATAAACATAATTTAACAGTTGGTTATTTATGGTACGTAAAACCTCTGTCGCCACAGACTATAATCCAAATAATCGACTAAAGAACGAATGAAGACGTAAAAAATTCGATTTTTCATCTGTTGCAAATTTGACAAATAAAAAGATCTAGTACACAACAAGTGTTTATATGCTCTGTGGTACACAACTGGATGAGGCATCTTCGGGTACGCTCATTTGAAACTTAACTGAATTGAAAACCTTATCCATCCCTTTCTAATACGTGATATCAAGGTCCACTTGGCTCAATCAATCTTTAAAATAAATGTGAAATAAAATATAATCAAGAAATTTCGCGACTCTGAATATTAGAAACAAAAAAAAGCAATTCTAAAGAAGAGTACCGCCCCTTGCGGGACACCAAAGACTTTGTAAATCAAATACGATACAAACTTGCATTTGTATAAATAATAAATAAAAATATTAATTTTAACTTTGTGTTGTGGATCTATTCCAGTTGATATTTAGTTCCATGGACAGAAAAATAACATCGCTTTGAAAAACATAAATCGGTCGGAGGATCGTCTCTGGGGTTTTATCTTGATGTTAGAGAAGTTATTTTTAATTGAAAACAGTCATACGTAGAATCGTATTCTTTTACACTGAAATCAATCAGCTGATTCAAATGAAATACGCCATCTTGTCTCAAATCGGAGGTTGTACCACCTCGCGGCGGGGTTTAATTTTGACAGTTATTTATACCTGTATTAACTTCGGAACAAAGCTATATAGCATTAATGAGTGAGATTTTTGCTAATTCGTTGAGTAACAGCAGTGTAAAAATTATTCCGACTTTATAAGTAAGGCGGTAAGACGTGGGTGAAACCAGCTACAATAGTTCAATATAAGGCATCTTTAAAAGAAGTGTAGTTTTATGGATCCTGTGACATTAGATTATAACTCTCGAATTAATTTAACTTAAATGGAATAAAATTACATTCTTCATGTTCTTTTTATTCAGGTTCATTACCTAAAAAGTGAGCGAGAAATTAATAAGTCAATACTACCTACTATCCTCATGACTCATACTCATATACACCCTGCATTATTATTTCGGTGAAGAGTTTTGAAAGGCTTCCTTGTTTATTATTTAACGATCAGTTGATCGACCAATTTGATTGCGTTGAAACTCGTTTCTTGCATGAGTCACCAACAAGAATTTCTAAAAGACAAACAAAAAAAGTGTGCAACGAAACGCTTTCTGTCTAATTTGACAGTTATTACGTGGAGATGTAAGCAGTCTGCAAGGAACATATTTGCAGTCTGTGGTTAAAAGTTTTTCAATCAGCTGCGCGCACCTCGTAATAAAATATAAGAATTTCATAATAAAATTAGATAGCCGGTTTTCGGTTTGAAATGTCCATAAATAATTCAGCTGTAATACAATGTCGGACTGGTATTGGCGGGTAATTGCTTTAAAGGCAGCATTCGCGTTAACTTTATTCGTTTGTAGCGTACGTGCCGAGGATACTGTGCCAAAGTTACCGTACTGCAATCCCAATAATGAAAAGGACAGTACAGTTTTTAACGAGTGAGTTTACCATGGTATTTTCTATTCAGGCTTTGTAGGTTTTTCATAATAACGCAGAATGCTACATATTCAAACTTCTTATGAGTTTTAGTGACTGACAAAAGTTTTGTTTACAAAACAATATTGGGTCTTTTTGCTGCTACTGATAGTAAAACTGGTTTTTAAAGCTTTTAAGATGTTTAGTTAATGTTTATATAGTGTTTAATTTAATTACAAGAACTTTCACTAAAGTTTTTCAGCTTTCATGAACATGTTATGACTTGTTCAGCTTTTTTTTTCTAGAACATACCTGGACTCTGGTATCGTCAAAGTGCTTGAATATGTGCATTTTACCTTATAAATCATGTTTATGTAAACATTGCTTTAAAAACTGTGTAGAAAACTGTAAAATCATTAATTTATACATAGATATCTTATCTTTTAATCTAAATCACTCCTTAGAGTTTAAATTTAGTGCAAAGAGGATGTATAATTGATGACTATTCGACTCCTAAATAATAGCCCTGTGATCGAATGTAAAGTTTAGTTTTATTTAACTAATTTATATAGATTTGGACTAAGTTTTTCTGGGTAAATTTACAGCACTAATTAGAGCTTTGTATGAGTGCATGATCACTTCTTAACTGTGGTTTACTATACAAGTCCACCTTCCTATATGAGTGTACCAGTTAAAATATTATTTAAAAAATATCAACATGTTTTATTTTCTATTGATTCTATGGAATTTGGTTATTAAGTATAGCCTTTTTTTTTTAATTTTCAAACATACAACTTTAAGGAGTTTGTTTTTAATATCTCCAGTTTATTTCAAATACTCGGCAATGTATTTAAATATAGAATTCCTTGCAGTTTGGTGATAGTGAGCACTTTAGATGGGAGGTTGACAGCATTCTCCACACAGAATGGTATCAAAGCTTGGGATTTGGAGACACAGCCGCTGCTCTCCTCAAATCTCCACCATGTTGAGGTACTTATCTTTAATTTGTTAATTTGAGCTAAATCTATATCTATACTAATATTATAAAGTGGAAAGATTTGTTTGTTTGTAGGGTTTTAACTCAAAAACTACTGAACCGATTTTAAAAATTCATTCACCATTAGAAAGCTACAACTTTACAAAGTGTCATAGGCTATATTTTAATTTCTAGAAATAATTAGGGATCCCTACTAAAACTTGAATAATGTAACCCAAGGTGTAAAAAAAAATGACCACACGGGTGAAGCCGTGGGTGGAAAGCTAGTGTTTTCTAGACTGGTTTTAAGTATGTAAGACTTAAAACCAGTCTAAATATTAGAAATATGAGGTGCATGGTTCCAACAATTTTGAACCATGTTTTTCTATGAGAAAAACTGGCATAAAACTTCATGGATACTAAATCCTTACTTCCTTACTAATATTATAAATGCGAAAGTAACTCTGCCTGTCTGTCTGTCTGTCTGTTACGCTTTCACGCCAAAACTACTGGACCGATATAAATGAAATTTGGTACAGAGATAGAATAGACCCTGAGGAACAACATAGGCTACTTTTTACCCGGGTGCGCTAAGTAGTTCCCTCGGGATGCGGGTGAAACCGCGGGAAACAGCTAGTTAATATATATATTATATTTACTTTTTCCTCATTGTTAATGTACAATTTAGAAACAATAAAGATATTGTTTGCATTAATTAATTATTATATTAATTATTATATTACTTACGCTGTTTCCCGCGGTTTCACCCGCATCCCGAGGGAACTACTTAGCGCACCCGGGTAAAAAGTAGCCTATGTTGTTCCTCAGGGTCTATTCTATTTCTGTACCAAATTTCATTTATATCGGTCCAGTAGTTTTGGCGTGAAAGCGTAACAGACAGACAGACAGACAGAGTTACTTTCGCATTTATAATATTAGTAAGGATTATTAAACCAGCCTTATACTACCAAAAACTTGTAATTTACTATCATTACATAGTCCAGCCGGATAATTAGCATCTATTTGGACATCAAAGTTACATAAGACTGCTACCGAAAACCCACTCTTCAGAATTCTCCGCTGTTTTGCTGGAAACCATCTATGATCTGTGCTGTCTATGTTATGTAATATCTATTTCGTTCATAGCTCACATCTGGAGGCAAGTGGGTCCGTCTGGTGCCTTCGCTCAGTGGCTCCTTGTACAGTCTCAGTGGAGACAACATTGAGCCTCTTCCCTTTGATGCAGAACAACTATTGTCCTCTTCATTCAAGTATTCCGATGATCTAGTCATAGCTGGTGAGTGAGCAACTGGTTTTTTTTTATTAATAGTCCATAATAACAGACAGAATCCAATTTACATACCCATCAAAAGGAGTTTTATATACATTAATGCTTATGTTTGAACATACATTTTATTGAAACTTTCAACTAAGCAATCTGTATTATTTAACTGTCAAAACGAAAGGTATTGCATCTGAAATTGAAAGATAACGGCTTACTTAATTAGGGGGCTGAAGTATCAGTAATATGTAGTAAAATTTACTAAAGTCGTGAGTTTCGCGAACTAACTGAGTATACTAAGAATAGGATTACAAACACAATACCCTCCCTTGCGTCGCGCAGTCGGGCAAAAAGTCTTTGTTTCAAAGAAAAATTGGAGGTTTCAGTCTTACAACTACTTACAAGAATAACCTGAATAAGGACTTCGTAATTTAAACTCAGTTTATTTGTTACGCTTTTACGGCGAAACGGCTGAACTGATTGAGATGAAATTGGATGAAACGGTATGGAGATAAACTGAAGCCTGGGGAAAGACATAGGGTACTTTTTATCTGAGATCGGGAAGTAGTTCCTTCGATTCACGTGTGAGACCACGGGAAAGAGTTAGTCATCTCTAAATGAAAAGTAGAATGGTGAATTATGACCTTAGTTTATTAAATTTGGTTAAGAATACATACTTGAATATTTATGTATACATGACGAGAAATAATAAGTGATTAGAAAGTGCAAAACTAGTTCCTTTGACCTTCTTTCGCGATTTGATCTTGACTTTGGACTTTGGTTAGCATAACAAAGTTTGAGATGTCGTAGTGGCCCAGTGGTTAAGGCACCTGCATCTCGAGTATAAGTGTGCGGGTTCGAGACCCGGCAAGTACAAGTGATGAAGTTCCAAGTAGAAGTTTTAAATATATCTTAGACACTACTGACGGACGAAGGAAAAGTTCGTAAGAAAATCTGAATTTAAAATTCTGAAATCGCCAATCCGTCTTGAGCAAGCGTGGTGATCAATACTCTATTGTCCGGGAGCGTGTAGTAGTTCCTTCAGGCTGTAAACCGCGGGAAAACCGCGAGAAATAGTTGGTACTACAATAAGGAGTCCCAAAGACTTCAGTTCACTTTAGATAGGTATATCACTAATAATAAACAAAATGTCAGTATTATCATTTTCTTGATAATTAACCAAAAGTTTGTAGGTATGAACCTACGTGTATGTAAATAAACATAACTGTATTATCGCTTCGCGGTTAGATAACATTATATTATGCGTGATTACGTGCCGAGTCATAGCCGGCCAATCTCGTGTCACCACGAAAGAGTCTTTACAGTCCAATGCCGCTCTGTGGAGGCGAAGTCTACGTATGTGTGTGTTTGTATAGTTGTAGTATTTATAGAGATTCACTGCCGGTCCTTAGGTACAATTAGATTATTTTCTCTCTCTGTGGGAGTCTTCTTTTTTTAAAAGATTAAATTAGTTTTCAGCCGTGATTTATTTTGAATTTAGAACGTTCTTATTCAAATTCCACCTTTTTAAATATTAACTCCGTAATATATCCTCTTTTTAAATCTCTATATTATTACGTTAAGTACCTACCTACCTAGGTATCTGTCAGCCACTAATTGATATTAGATAACTTTAAAGGGACCAAGTAACCCAACTGGCCCTAATCCTGTATGAACAATCATTATGTACAAGTTTGTTTGAGTATTAAACTATTAAGCCTGGAAAGTCTGAGGGTAGTAGCAATTTGGCTCAATTTTAAGAATGCCTTTGCTGTCATCCAATATGGCGGATAAATAAACTAATGCATATTTTTTAAATTAATTAGTTCAATAAAAGGCAAGTATACCAGATTTCAGTTTTACGCAAACATCTCCCCCTCGCCCTTGTACCTCGTTCTCTTACGCGCTCCCTGACGCTATAGTAGCTTCTACTAATCTGTAGAAGGTAGGTACTATCTATCTACTAGAAAGTACTGTTAATACGCTGACCTTGCGGCGCGATAAAAACAATATTGAACTGAACAGTCGTTACATTATCACACCACATTTGTTTTGGTCTAGTTGTTTTTTTGTATCACTATTTAATGATTGGCTAGCTGCCAAACACCTGTTTTAGTTAAGTTTTAACCCATTGGCTATGCCAACCGCGGCGTCTATTAGTAAACAGAGTTATATTTTTAAACCACTCGGTATTGTTTTGTTTAAAGCTCCTCCTATTCATAACTAGCTTCTGCCCGCGACTTCGTCCGCGTGGAATAGTGGTGCTCCGCTCCTATTGGTTTTAGCGTGATGATATATAGTCTATAGCCTTCCTCAATAAATGGGTTATCTAACACTGAAAGAATTTTTCAAATCTTACCAGTAGTTCCTGAGATTAGCGCGTTCAAACAAACAAACTCTTCAGCTTTATTATATTAGTATAGATAACGCCATCCGTCTAATAAACCTCTTCATAATAAGCCTCTTTTAGCTATCGAACTGTTTTGTCCCTTTCTGTCAAATTTAATTTTACCTTGACAGATAAGGATAAAACTGATTGATAACTTAAATAAACCATTATACGGATGGTGTTATCTAACATATAAAATGCTTTATCCTGAATGACTGATGGATCAACGCACAGCCTTAACCGCTGATCGTAGAGACCTGAAACTTGGGGTTGTGTTCTTTGTATGACGTAGGTATCCGATAAGAAAGAAATTCTACCCCTAAGGGAGTGAAAAATGGGACAAAGTTTGTATGAAACTCTGTCAATTTGATTTTGTATATAAAAAAAATACATATGTTAGTCTTAAAATTAAAACTATTTACTTTTTGAATATTGTGTAGTACATAATCGATCACATCCCTTTAGTTGCGCTTGTATTGATTTACCAAATCATACACGGTATTTAGTTCCAGTTTTTCTATAGGTTAATAATCTCCTTTACTGTAAAAAGCACACACGTCATCTTAATTGGAGTAGGTACCTAATGTTAAAACGTCATTTAAAAGAACTCACCATGTATTGAATTATCACGCTAATATGAAAGTCTAGATAGGCTAGAAAGAGAAATACTGACCATAAGAGTGAGACAAAAGCGCTCAAGGACGCCGTTAGGTATGGTAGGTTTTCACTTCACTTGTACCTCTTACTTCATGAAACTCAATATTAGCTAGGTAATTAATCTGAACATACGTCATTGTCATTTATCAATATTATTTGCGTAACTATATGTGTTTTGATCGAAGTATATGCTGAATACAACGATCGTGTATAGATAGGTAATGCAAATCTCGCGAGATTATGGCTCAAAGTTGAGATGACTATTAAACTGAGATAAAAACTATATCAATATATATAGATCAATAAGATATTACAGATTAATTAACAAAATATACCAATTAGTACTACTATGCGTTAAACTCGCGAGATCTCGCCCTTTTTTTGTCCGAGATAAATCTCGCTAAAAAAAGCCGAGATCTCGCGAGAACGAGATTGGATTCTCTAATCGCGTAGGAAATCTAATATTGACATAATTAACACTCGGTGAAGCGCAAAACGCATATCAAAATAGACCGGTTTTGTTTTTTACTAGGTAGCTGTTTCCATCAGTATCACCCCCGTCCTAAGGGTAGTTCCGGTTCCCCAGGCTTCAATCTATCCTCTCAACAAACTTCATCAAAATCGGTTCAATCGTTTTTATAGTTAAAATGTATCAAACTTTAGCATTAATAATATTAGTCAGAATTTTGCTGTAATAAATACTCCTACAGTTTAAATTAAAGTTGTTACCTATAGCTTCAGACAACACGATTCGACCGTGACTTGCTATGTCATCTCGTTCACGCTGATACTGACGTCACATAAAGATAATACGCTGAAACTAATCGTCTATTATACTTCAGAACCGCACGAATGTAGGTCACGAGATAAAACATACGAAGATGATTCTGCAATCTGTAATGCTGTTTACTGATCTGAAGTTTATACGGCTTTAAGTTATGTAGCATGTCGTGATAAAGAGTAGTCTTATCACTTAGTTTTTATATAGAAGTGGCTGTTTCCCGCGGTTTCACCCGCTTCGTGTGGCAAGTACTTCATTCACTCCGATAACAAATATCTTTTTAACCAGTGATCGGAGTAGGTAGATTAATTTTACGTACTTGCATCATGAATAGTCATAGAAATCATAACATGGATAAGCCTTTTGCCCGTGATTTCATTTTGATACTTCCGGGATTGAATCAAATATATTATTGTGAATGTAAAGATTTTTAAACTAAAACATTTGAAATTTATAGAATGCGAACTATTATTGTTACAATCCCACTCTACGTTTGCTACGTTTTTACTCAAGTTTAGCCATGCCATAGTTCTTTTTTCTACACTAATATTATAAAGAGGAAAACTTTGTTTGTTTCTAATGAATAGGCTCAAAAACTACTGGACCGATTTTAAAAATTCTTTCACCATTCGAAAGCTACATTATCCACGAGTAACATAGGCTAAATTTTATTTTGGAAAAAAAATAGGGTTTCGTAAGATATTTGGGTTTTTCGGACACAAGGTGTAAGCAAACAACCATCTTTTCAATTCATCAATCAACTTTTTTTGCGTACGCTACTAATCTCAGGAACTACTGGTCCGATTTGAAAATTCTTTCAGTGTTAGATAGCCCATTTATTGAAGAAGGCTATATTTCATCACGCTAAAACCAATAGGAGCGGAGCACCACTATTCCACGCGGACGAAGTCGCGGGCAGAAGCTAGTTTATTATATAAGGCCGATCACATATTCTATTAAAAAGACACCAAAAGGGTTAAGCATTTCTTGTACATATTGATATATTCTGTATCCTACACATAACAATATTTGAAATTCCTAAAAATCTAAATCTCGGAACACCGTAACCGGAGGCATATCCATATTAATATATACGTGCCAGTTCATTGACCCCAAATCAATCTACCCACTCCGATCTCTGCTTATAACCTTCTCTAGGGTTCAAGCTGTCTCTATACCATTTTTTTATGTAAATCGTTTCAGCCGTTCTCCCGTGAAAGGGTAAAAGAGGAAAGATGGAGTTATCATATTAGTAAGGACTAGTTTCGAAGTCATGGTGGCTTATTGGTTGAGGCACCTGCATCTCGTGCACGAGTGTGCGGGTTCAAAACCTGGAAAGTGCTATTGTGCCTTTTATAAAGTTACTAGCTTCTGCCCGCTACTTCGTCCGCGTGGAATAGTGGTGCTCCGCTGCTATTGGTCTTAGCGTGATGATATATGTATAGCCTATAGCCTTCCTCGATTCGAGAATTTTTCAAATCGGATCAGTGGTTCCTGAGATTAGCGCGTTCAAACAAACAAAATCTTCAGCTTTATATATTGGTATAGAAATATAGACATGCATGTACTTTCTAAATGTATCTTAGAAACTACTGATTAACAGCGAAAGAAAACCTCGTGAGGAAACTTAAACTAAATTCCTAAAACGCCACACCGCCTTGAATAAGCGTGGTGATTAATGCTCATGCCTTCTCTATATGAGAAGAGGCTTAAATCCAACAGTGGAATAGTCGATAGGCCGATGATGATGATAATAAACGACTTGTTTCTTCTATAATAGTTCTTTTTTCCTGATTTCTTTAGGTGCCCGCGAAACCCTCTGGTTCGGTGTGGACGCCCACACAGGTGGCGTTATCTACGAGTGCGGGTCAGGGGGTTGCAGTAGTGAACAGCAGACGGCGAACGCGGGCCGTGATGTTATCGTGCTGAGGAGGCACTCCAACACTGTACGAGCGTTGGACCCTAGGACTGGCAGTGAGAAGTTCGTATTTATTTATATAAGGGGTGGATACTAAAACACAAGGTCTAACCAGATTTGGGTTATTGACATACTTTTTATGTGCTCCCAAAATACGCTGTTATTACGGGTAGTCGGAAGCCAGAAAGTCTGACAACCAGCCTTAAAAAGGTTATCGTGTTATCCGGTAACTGGGTTGTGGAGTTCACATAGGCAGTCGCTACATGTAAAACACTAGTATTCAGCTGCCTCCGGTTAGCCTGAAAGCCCGATTAGTTGGGCTCCCTACATTCACCCAACAAATTTTACCTCCAAATTGTATCAGCTTCATATAAACCCTTGCCTCTAGGTGGAACTTCAGTGTGGCAGAGCACCGCGTGGCTCTAAGCCGACGCGAGTGCGCGGACGCTCCGGCGGGCGCGGTGCCCGTCGCAGTAGCGGTCGCGCTGCCCGAGGGCGTGGTCGCCGTCAAGGATACCTCGGGAACTAAACTCTTGTGGCAGCAGAAGGTCAGTTGTTAAGGTCTAATGAAATCATTCTTGGTGATAATGAGTCGTGGTGGCCTGGTGGTTAAGGCACCTGCATCTCATGTTCTAGTTTTTTAAAGCCATATGTGCTTTCTAAGTGTATTTTAGAAACCACTGTCTGACGGTGAAAATTGGTCCGAAATCGCCAATCCCCAAACATGGTGATCAATGGTAATGCCTTCTCTGTATTAGAAGAGGCCTGTGCCCTGCAGTGGATAATATAATATAGGCTGATGATGATAATTATGAAGAATGCTGCATTGAAAGTAGAAGATTCTAAAGATTAAATTGGAGATTTTTGACATACTTAATTGAAGTTTAAACCTTCTTCTAACCTCTAGTTAGAGGCCCCAGTAGCAGGCATGTGGCGCTTGCACGCCGGCACGCTGCAAAACATCGACGTGCTGTGGGAGGCCACTCAGACCCTCATACAGGGGGGCGTCACTCAACAACCCTCGCTATACATCGGAGTGCATGATCGACAGGTTAGCGTGGAGATAATTAATTAGATTTAAAAGATTAAACGGTATTTGTAACTGTAATTAGCGATAAAATACTGTAAGTTCTACTTTAGAACTAATTATTATCGATTATAGCAAGGTAACTCAGTAAAGATGAACGAAAATGAACTTTATATCATAACGGTTTAGAACTATAGTAAGCTGAGTTAACTGTATGTATTAAAACAAGGTTAGTAGATTTGAAAAAAAAACCTTAAACATTTTAAGTTTTTGCGGTCCCTGTCTGAGAGAGAGCAAAAGAGAGAGAGAGAGATATATATTATGAGAGAGATAAAAACAATAAGTTTGTTGTTAGTTAACTATTATTTTTTTACAATATTTTCAATGGTGGTAAATATCTATTCAACCAATCAAGTAGCTTCAAATCGATGCTCTCCTGACATAGAGTAAAGAGAGGATTGAATGTCGATCTAGAATATCCTCATAAAAAATATTAGGTAGCTAGGTAGATTTTTAAACATATATGTATTTCGTAGTCCTAGATATTGCATTAGGTTTTAAAACTTGCAATGATAGTTTTAGAGTTTTAAATAAATAAACAAAAATACATGCCTAAATTTTATTGCTGAAAACCAAATAAATAAATATTTTCCAGCTATATATCCAAGAAAGTCAATTCTACTCTCGCAAGATTGAAACAGCGGTGTCAGCGAAGCCGTTGCCATGGAAACTGGTGACGGCTCGCCCTCAGATAGAAGCCGACCCTGATACTGATGACACAGCCCTGTCGGTACACGAGACTGATCAGAACGCCTTGTCTCTGATCACGCTCTATGGCACGGCTGGGAATAATATAGGTATGTGTCTGTCTGTCCTAGGTGTTGGTCTGGTTTTTGGTCTTACTATACTTCATTTACAATAAATAAACTATTTACGTAATACTACTACTACTACTGTAATGAATTTCTAATACAAAACTTCGCATTTATCGATATCAATTATTACACATTTATATTACGTTACACATCCCTAGTCAGCAGTGTTGTGGTTACTAAAAGAAAATTAATCGACACCCCACTGTGGTCGTTGACAATACACGAAATTTGGAACCCAGCACACACAATAGTTTTATAACTTCGATTAACACATAGGATACTTTTTATCCGGGTGCGCTAAGTAGTTTCCTGAAAATGCGGGTGAAACCGCGGGGTACACCTAGTAAATAAATACAAGTACCTAAATACATTTTTGGCAATCTCTTCGAGAAAATTACACGTTTTGCACGTTTAAAAAAATATATATTTATATATATATATATTAATGACTATCAATGTCTTAGGCGACCACGGCTACTTTGTATACCTCCAAGAAACCTGCGACCAATCGGTCCAGGTAACCGAAGACACCTTCGATGCCCTCCCGAACATCAGCAACGAACAGCCGGAACATCACCACATCCACGTGCACATATCTTCGCTGTGGTACTGGTGGAAGGAGGTGCTCCTCATCGCTGTATCCTCGGCTCTCCTCATGAACCTCATGATCTGGCCGAGGGTCTTCGCGCCGAAGATCAGGCCGATAACGCCTTTGCCAACCAGTCAAGAACAGGTGAGAATTATGTAGTACTTAGCTGGCCCGGAATTCGATGATATTTTCCGATATTTTAATATTTTTTTTCTGCTATTCGAGGCGGAGACTAATCCAACAAGTGATGACAAAACTTATAACTCGAGAACTGTTGTACCGATTTAGATGTAACTAGCTTCCCGCCAGCGGTTTCGCCTGCGATATTTTAACTAATGGATACAAAAACTTGACAAATTATATACCAAAACCTTCCTCATTAATCACTCTATCTATTAAAGAAAACCGCATCAAAATCCGTTGCGTAGTTTTAAAGATTTAAGCATACAAAGGGATATAGGGACAGAGAAAGCGACTTTGTTTTATACTATGTAGTAATATGGTATGAATATAATTATCTTGAACCATGGGGAAGAAAAAGGGATATTTTTATCTGGCTGCGTGAAACAATTCCATCAGGATACGGGTGAAAAAAAAAATTAAATTGTCGCCCTAAAAAATTGATATCGATCCAAACGTACCCAGGTGGATGTCGTGGTGGCCTACGCAGGCCTGCCTCTCGTGTACGAGTGTGTGGGTTCGAAACCTGGCAAGTACCAATGTGACTTTTCTAAAGTCATATGTAGTTTCTAAGTATATCTTAGACACCACTGACTAACGGTGAAGGAAAACATCGTGAGGAAACCTGGACTTAAAAGTTTGTAATCGCCAATCCGCCTTGAGCAAGCGTGGTGATCAATGCTTATTCCTTCTCTGTATGAGAAGAGTCCTGTGCCCAACAGTGGGACAATATATAGTCTGATGATGATGATGCACCCAGGTGGTGGTACAAGTATGGCACATGGACAAGCCGCCTCCCCGGCCAGCCCTCCCGGAGTACTCCGGCCGGTACGAGAACGACTTCACGCCGTTGCGATGCCTCGGCCGAGGCGGGTTCGGCGTCGTGTTCGAGGCTAAGAACAATATCGATGATTGTTCTTATGCTGTTAAGAGGATCACGCTGCCTAGGAGGTGAGAATTTGTTTTATTTTTCTATTTTTGTTACTAATATTTCTGTGTTAGAGTGAGATAGAGCCAAAATAATATACATATAATTTTTTTTTATAACCCCCGACGCAAAAAAGGGGCGTTAGTTTGACTTATATAACACCATAGCGTCGTTTCAAGGTCATCAGTTTTTTAAATGTCGCTTTTTTGCGTTGAAGTTTTTTAAATTTTTAATTTAATACCTTTATTTGTTCGCAAGGAAAGATCGATGGCACCCTTACGGTTAACTTTTTCTTTACTTTTTATCCGGGTGCGTTAAAAGTTCAAAAGTCAAAAAGTCAAAAGTCAAATTTTTTATTTCAAATAGGCCTTTGTAGTTTGTAGTTCCTATAGGACCCGGGTGAATCAGCGGGAAATAGCTTCCTTACCTAAGTTAAACCCATACAAATGTATGTACGATTGCATTACAGGGCGTCCAAACGCGAGCGTGTACTACGTGAAGTGCGAGCGCTCGCTAAGTTGGAGCACGAGCACATCGTGCGCTACTTCAACGCGTGGGTGGAGGAGCCGCCGCCGCTCTGGCAGCAGCAGAGAGACGCCGTCTGGATGAGGTATGTCTTAGTCACCGCTGGTTATGTCCCACTGCTGGGCAAAAAGTTGGGCAAAGAGTTACTCAAGACTTATTGGCGATAATTGAGTTTTGAAGTCTTAAGATATTGACGTCGCCTGCCAGGGCTGCGGGGCGTTCGAAAGAGATACCGCGCCCCCGGAATACAAAGGGCTGAGGAAGAAACATGGATGGGTTTTAGTCAGAAAGAGTCTGACACTCCCTTCCGCCCCACCCACGGCGGGAGGGGTCATTTGATGATTTCTCATCTAAAAAAGAAAACAATGGTCATGACGTCACGTCCCTTAGATATGAGGTTTCGATTAAAAAGAAGAATGTAAAAAATTAAAATGGAACAGTATGTCAAAAGATATGCGAATCAATTTGGCTTTTCTACGCCATTTGTTCATATTTAGGTATATGACACAAACAATCAGTTGATATACTTTTCATGAGCTGTCGAAACGCGATTCTTCCGAAGATTTTGTATGACAATAGTAAGCTGTGACGTCACTTATTTTAACTGTAAAAACAACAAAAAAATTACTTTTATTTTTGAAAATGAGTCTGTTTTCTAACAACGCACTCTATTTAATCTTTCGTTTCAATAGGGAGCTAGATGGCGTATCAGTAGCTATGACAGAGGAGTACACGGCGACGTCACCGCCGGCCGTGTCGCCCAATGACGTCATGGTCAACCTGCATAAGTGTACAGACAGCATCGATGCTCTGGACTATGAGAAGAAACTCACCGAACCTAGCAAGAGGCTTAGGTATGTTTTTAGTAGCTCATCATCTGCCTAGTCTTTTCCCAACTTCGTTTGGGGTCGGCTTCCAGTCTAACCAGATGCAGCTGTATACAAGTGTTTAACATGGAGCGACTGCCTATCTGATCTCCATAACCCAGTTACCGGGGAAGACGATAGCCTCTACTAAGACTGGTTGTCAGACTCTCTGGTTTTACGTATTCTACCGAAGAGACCGCCACTTTTAGTCGAATTTTCAAAAATAAAATGTTCTTTTTTTAGGAAACAGTAATAAGTGGTCATTGTACAAGATTATTATATTTACGAAAAAAAAAATGCTGTTCGCGCCGTCAAGTGTGATTTTAAAGAAAAATCAATATTGAGCATGGTAACACTCTGTTTTAATGTGCTTCTGCCCACCATCTCTCTATTACGAACACTGTCAATGTCTCCGTCTCTGTTTTAAAATATTGTAAAGTACAGTAATTAAACATATTGTTATTTTGGATCCTGGGCCTTCATTTCAAACAATGTGAACAAACCTATCCTGCACAAATACTTTTTTTTTTGTAGTGACCTCGGTAACAGACAAAAAACAACCTTATCCCTAGGGAAAAACATGCTTTTTATCCCCGCCCTGGTACGCTACAGTGACGGACTTTTTGAACAAGAGGAGTGATTTTTTTTTCTAGATCGTTAAGTTGCAACGATTCCTTCAGCATAGTATTCGATGAGAACGCCCCACATTCCTCCAAGCCTTCTGACGTCACCGGGCACTCCCTCGCCAAGCCTGACGACGACTCCTTCATAGTGTTCGCGCACTCCGGGGAGGAGGTGGAGGGGAAGAACTCCTCCTTCGATAAGAGATTAGAGAGGGTTAAGGAGTGTGATTATAAGACTGAGAGTTCTTGCACTAGCAAGACAAAGAAGGTGAGTTATTATTTTATAGTCTTTTAGGATAGTACAGGATCCCTGGTACATCTTTCATCAGTTATTACTAACAAGCTGATGTTTCGTGAGTAGGTTCCTTTTGACTAGACGCCCAACTTTTTTCTTTACAGTAATGTTGGTAAGTGGTAGCTTAATAGGGGTAACAAGGATCGAATATGTTGATGTGACGAATTTAAAAATTTTATTGCTAACCGATTTTTTCTTTGTTTATTATCAAGATAATTATCTAAATAATGTGAAAAAATATTTGTCCTACAAAATGTAAGGTTTTGTTAGGGAGTCCCCCCGCTCCAACATGTATCGTAAACAAGGTCATGAAAAATCATTACTAACCAGCTGATTTTTTTTTTATTGGTTAGCTAACATTTGCATAGTTTACCACCTACATTGTCCTACAAATTGCGTGGTAGGTCATCTTGGTCCTACGCTCAAAAGTTGTAGTACTTTATACTTATACTTAATGTCAAAATAATTACTATCAAGCTGAATGTTCGAGAATAGCTTCGTTTCAATGAGACGCCCAACAAATTCTTGTACGAAACTTCTCGATTGTTGTTTATAACTAAGATAATAGGGATGAAATGTGTTGATTTGACGAATGAAAAAAAATTATTACTAACCGATAATTTTTTTGTTAATTATCGAGATAATTATCTAAATAACGTGAAAAAATATTTGTCCTACAAAATATAAGGTTTTGTTAGGCAGTCCCCCCTCTCCAACATGTATCATAAATAAGATCATGAAAAATAATTACTAACCAGCTGATTTTTAGGGTTCCGTAGTCCGACAAGGAACCCTTATAGTTTCGCCATGCCCGTCTGTCTGTCTGTCCGTCTGTCTGTCTGTCTGTCCGCGGCATAGCTCAGAGGTTCTTGGTACTAGAAAGCTGAAATTTGGTATAGATATGTATATTAGTTACATCGACAAAGTGGTGAAATAAAATTATGTAAAATATTTTTTATAAGGTAGCTCCCATTACACGTAAAGTGGGGATGAATATTTTTTTCTCATGTTTCCCATCGTGTGGGATATCATTGGATAGGTCTTTCCAAAATATAGTAGGTCTGTCAAGACAATACTTCGATTTAGGAATCCGTTTGCAAAATATTTACCTTTAAAGTTAAAAAAAAAATCGATACGAGCATCCCCCCTCTAACTTTTGAATGGCTATCCCTAGAAATTTGAATAAATTCATGATGAAATGTAATCAACTTATTAGGAAAACTATCACGGCTAAGTAGGCTTAACCAGTTACAGAGTTATAGTCGACTAACTAAGACCTGCTATGGAACTCTACTGCGCGTGGCCCGACACGCACTTGGCCGGTTTTTTTATTGGTTAGCTAACATTTGCATAGTTTACCACCCATATTGTCCTACAAATTGCGTGGTACGTTATTCCAGCCCTCCAGTTACATAGTTTAAATTCATGAAATTAAAAATAATATTATTTTGTACATTTTGCTATTGGAGCTGAGGCACACTATTATCCTTGCTCACAAACGCATGCGCACCACAGATTACTATATACTAGTCAGAGACAGATTGAGATTTATCAGATGAATCAGATAAAAAATAATGTTTATATAAATATATAACATTATATTATGTATGTATATATATATAATACATTATATATTATATATAATGTTTTATATGTCCTTATACCCTTTTATACATATATCCTTTCATTTGTATACTCCAAAATTACAAATCTTGTAGGACTAATAAAGCATACCTTTTTTTTTGTAGGACATTGTTTTATTTGGACGAAGAATATATTAACCTATCACGTGATACCTTTGTCCTACAGTTACTAATAAAAAAAAAAGTCCCGCGGTATTGACAACTTTTGAGCGTAGGACCAAGATGACCTACCACGCAATTTGTAGGACAATGTAGGTGGTAAACTATGCAAAAGTTAGCTAACCAATAAAAAAAAAATCAGCTGGTTAGTAATGATTTTTCATGACCTTGTTTACGATACATGTTGGAGCGGGGGGACTCCCTAACAAAACCTTACATTTTGTAGGACAAATATTTTTTCACATTATTTAGATAATTATCTTGA
Organism: Pyrrhia umbra; assembly: GCA_963891755.1. NCBI lineage: Eukaryota > Metazoa > Arthropoda > Insecta > Lepidoptera > Noctuidae > Pyrrhia > Pyrrhia umbra. Next base: position 3,056,174 of record OY982937.1, on the reverse strand, counting down.
TAATAAACAAAGAAAAAATCGGTTAGCAATAAATTTTTTAAATTCGTCAAATCAACATATTTTATCCTTGTTACCCCTATTAAGCTACCACTTACCAACATTACTGTAAAGAAAAAAGTTGGGCGTCTAGTCAAAAGGAACCTACTCACGAAACATCAGCTTGTTAGTAATAACTGATGAAAGATGTACCAGGGATCCTGTACTAGATACTCGTACTTAAAAAAAAAATGTTCATACAAGATATACAGCCACGCAAAAGAAATACCAAAAACCTTGTATAATTATGTCTTATAAAGTATCTTTTCTACTTTCTCTTCACAGAAGTATTTTGGCCCTTTGAAAGGCCAAGAACCTTTAGTAAGTTTAACTTGTAAAGTTCTATCTTCTCAAAGAAGGGTTTTCGACTCTACGAAACACAAAAAACATTGTATAAGCATAACTGTAAAGTCCTTTCTCCCCACCAAATAGTTTTCGACACTACGAAACACATTTTTTTCCTCGATAGAAGGGCCACACCCGCCACTGGTCTTTAGACATGGTAGTGCGCGGCACGGGCACGCAACCCACGGACCCCGCGCCGGCCGGCAGCCCGCAGATGTACCTGTACATACAGATGCAGCTGTGCCGGCGAGACAGTTTGCACGACTGGCTCAGAGACAATCGATGCTCCGAGGATAGAGCTGGAAAGGTATAGAGTAGACTTTGTTACTTTTTATTTTATTTTAGTTAATATAAGAGTTCCAATTTGGGCTTGCCTCTAGCATTTTTTGCACACTTGCTGATTGACACCCGGTTACAGAGTTATAGTCGAATAGCCTACTACGAAACCCTACTGCGCGTGGCCCGCCACGCACTTTGCCGGTTTTTTAATGTGGTTTCACAACAGATCAGTGGAATAGGCCTTCTGGGGAAATCACATTAAAAAAAACGCTAAAAAAGGTGGCGTGGAAACGTGTGAATATTATGACGATTACAACTTTTACAACTTTTTGAATCGTTATATCTCAGAAACGGTAGCTCGTAGGAAAAAAGTACTGATACATTTTTATAAGTAGATAATTTTACAATCTACAATTTTTGTCTGGGATACTTTTATGATAAAACTTACCGTTTTGCTGAAAATCCGAAAAAAACATTTTTTTGACCTTTGAATTCGAGTATTTTTTACCGATTTTCAGCTTGCTGTGATTTTATGCACCTTCACTCTCATTTTTTGGTATAAATTGATCGGACTACGTAACAGATATATTGCATTATCATATAGTTCAGTTTAAGTAGAAGAAAACTATTGTAATCTACACATACATTTTACCATCAGCACCCAATATCTACTCTTCAAATATTTTTTTTTGTTTTGTATCCAGGTAAAAGTCCTATTCAGTCAGATAGTATCAGCAGTGGAATACGTCCACCTAGCGGGCCTGATCCACCGCGACCTGAAGCCCAGCAACATCCTGTTCGCGCCGGACGGCCGCGTCAAGGTGGGGGACTTCGGCCTCGTCACCGCCATGTCCGACACCTCGCAGGACGGCGCCGACACCGCGCAAGTCGTCGACGCGCATCAGCGACACACCTACCGCGTCGGTGAGTGCTAGTAGTGGGTGATGTAGTCCGACACCTCGCAAGACGGCACCGACACCGCGCAAGTCGTCGACGCGCATCAGCGACACACCTACCGCGTCGGTGAGTGCTAGTAGTGGGTGATGTAGACCGACACCTCGCAGGACGGCGCCGACACCGCGCAAGTTGTCGACGCGCATCAGCGACACACCTACCGCGTCGGTGAGTGCTAGTAGTGGGTGATGTAGACCGACACCTCGCAGGACGGCGCCGACACCGCGCAAGTTGTCGACGCGCATCAGCGACACACCTACCGCGTCGGTGAGTGCTAGTAGTGGGTGATGTAGACCGACACCTCGCAGGACGGCGCCGACACCGCGCAAGTTGTCGACGCGCATCAGCGACACACCTACCGCGTCGGTGAGTGCTAGTAGTGGGTGACGTAGTCCGCAGGTGAGGTAGTGGAATTGATACTATGTATTTTTAGAAGCGTGTCCACTATTTGGAAAATCAAGGACAATCCCTGATTACCTATTGCTTCACTGACTTTCAGTGAAGCAATAGGTAATCAGGGATTGTCACGGGAAAACATCATATTAGTAAAAATTAAGGGAAAGGGAGAGTCACGAAATAATAATTATGTCACGAAATATATCAAGATTAGTGCCTCATATTTCTAATAAAATTCGCACGCGCTCTAATTCGAATTGCTCTGATGTTTTTGCTAGTAATGTATTTAAATTTAAGTATAAGTATGGTATTATTTTTTGTACCCATTTCTTACATCTTTGGAAATTCATATTTATATTTTAGATGGCAGTTCCCAACCCGTAAAACAAAAAAAAAACAGTTCAACACCTATGTCTTGTATAACCTACGTCACTGTAAAAGTTAAACATTTAGATCGTTTTTAACTCTATCCATACCACCACTTACAAAAAGATAAATAGTACCTCCACATAATAAATATTTATTTTTATTTTATTTCGTAATTCCCAGGCACTCACCTGTACATGTCTCCGGAACAGCTGCTTGGCCGTCCGTACAGCTACAAGGTGGACATATACTCGCTGGGGCTGATCCTGTTCGAGCTGCTGCATCCGTTTGGCACAGAGTCCGAGCGGGTCGCCTGCCTACTGCGCTTGCGACAGGCCAAATACCCCGAGCAGTTTTCTTTAGATTATCCACAAGAGGTAAGGCATTATCTACACTACTATTATAAAGAGGGAAGATTTGTATTTTTGTGTGTATGTTTGTAATGAATAAACTCAAAAACTACTCTGCCGATTTCAAAAGTTCTTTCACCATTGGAAAGCTTCATTCACCCTGAGTAACATAGGCTACCCGTGCGAAGACGGGACAGGCCGCTAGTCTTAACTATAATTACTAGCTATTTCTTATTTACCCGCGTCCCTAAGGAGCTATCTAAAGTACCAAGATAAAAAATAGCCTTTATCCGTCTTCAAAGTCCCATTTAGCTGGGGCTGGAGGATGTTCGAAAGAGTTACCGCGCCCCCGGAACACGAAGGGCTTTTTTTGGCGGTTGGGATATCAAGTGACGTGTCAGACTCTTACTAATTAAAAATCAGAAATATAGTAGGAGTTAGACTTATCCGTCAGATAATTTCATACATAATCACTACATAGTATAAAACAAAGTCGCTTCCCGCTGTCTGTCCCTATGTATGCTTAGATCTTTAAAACTACGCAACGGATTATGATGCGGTTTTTTTTAAAAAAGATAGAGTGTTTCAAGAGAAAGTTTTTAGTATATAATTTGTCAAGTTTTTATATCCATTGGCTAAAATATCGCGGGCGAAGCCGCTGGCGGAAAGCTAACTAATGAAAACTCAGGAATATTTAGAGTTAGACTTATCCGTCAGATAATTTCATACATAAAACGATAGATGAATTAATCTATAGATCCAGTACTCATGAAACTGACCGTTGTATAATATTATTTTTCTCAGACAAAAGTCTTAAAAATGATGCTGAGCGAAGACCCGTCGAAGCGGCCTACAGCGACCGGAGTCCGGGCCTACGCCCCGCTGTACCAGCACACGAACCCCGACCATCACTTCACATTGCCCGGCATGGCCGCCGCGTAACGTTAAAGAATTATAAGTAGCACTTACAATGTACGAATACATCGTAGCCATTGACATGTTCACGAAGACACAAAAGCACTTATAGTGAGTTATGGTCCATTCAAGCGATATTTTAAAGTATTATTTTACATTTAAACCCATAGATTTATTATGCTAGCGTAAGATCGGCAAAGCGAGAGAGAAATAACATAAGCACTCATATTTTAGAGCGAGATAGATAAGCGAGACCATTTGCGTACACGCTAGCGGCCTGTATCGGCCCAACGTTGTGAACGAAAAAAAAACCCACTTATTTTTATTTAATATCGCGTTTAAAAGTGTAAATTTGGTGTTAATAGACCCAAAATAATATGGTTACGTGTGCAGTACTTAGTTGTAATTCATCTAGGAAAGAAAATTCACATTACTCGCACACTAGGGACTTTAATTTAGTCTCGCCCTACTGACTCTATTGCCAATCTAACGCTAGTATAATAAGGCCCAAGTTCACCGACAAGATAACAGTCCGATCAACTCAAAACAGCTGTTTATCATAAATTCAAACTTCTGTCTTCCTTACCTTATCATTTGGGGTTTTTATTCCGAAAACGGTTGATTACTAATCCGGGGTTGGACAAGAAGTGAATAACACGAAAATTCCAGCTTCGTGGTTAAATAACGTTTTTATTAACGGGGCGATTAGGTAAACATCTGTTGGTGAACTTGGCCCTTAATCTATGTTTAAAACACATACTTGACAATGATAAATGATGATTCATGTCATTATTACAATAAAAAATGGATGTTGGATCTTCTGACCCAGAGTAATTGTTTCAGAATACAATAATACGGTCAGAAATAAAGATATATTTTTTTATAATTGTTAAATTGGGCGTCAACAATCTAACTCAACTTAATAAGGTCGACTTTGCTTTTCCAAATAGTTGTTATACTAACAGATTATTCACCAGATAATTTAACTGGGACTTATCAGGAAGTAGTGAGAAAGGCTATAAATAAACAAAGCTTTGACGAAATGTTATACAAAGACTATTTTGTGATGGCATACAGTTGTGTAGTTGTAGATCTAGCATATTATTCGCTTGTGCCTTTTACTCGCGTTTTTTCGTAACAAATCTTGATTTTTTAAATATTTTTATTATCCCAGTGGATAACCTAAAATAGAACGGTTTAATGCCTGAATACTCAATCGTCAGTTTAAAGTATTTCTGTCTCTACTACACACATTAAAGTAACAGAGACAGGATGACATTTAAGCACCACTCAAAAGTCAAAATTGAGTGACGGTTGCGGTTAAATTTCAAGCTAAGCGAAAGTACATTCTAAGTACCTAACGTATATTTTATCTCGGCTTTCTAGTATTAATTCTTAAATCTTTATCTCTAAGAATAATTTATTTTCTCTTAAACTTAAAATTTTTAACGTATTCTATAAAGCATTTACGTTTAGTTTTTCGCAACTATAATTACGGCCAGTAGTGTTACCAGATATCCCGTTTTTTATCGTAGTAGCATTAGTAGAAAAATTGAGCGAATTAAAAACTTAACGAGGCGAGGGACATACTTTTTTACGTTAGTCGTTGTCTCGCTTATTTTTTATTAACACGCGTTAGTGATCTAAATTCCAGTGCGAAAAAGGGGAGCTGGTATTCGTCGTGTATAGCCCCATCTATTTTCCGCACTAGAAACTGAGGCATATTAAATTATCATAATACAGCCTCGTCGCGATATAAGGATAAATGCATCTGGCAACACTACTAGACCAAAAATAAAATGCGAGTTTTTAATAAAACCTATTTCTTATTTCCGTTTAGAGGCGTACGTTATTGAATATTAATGTGTACATTTCTAGTGATAGAGTAAATTTGTTTGTACTGTTGGTTAGTTGAAATTAATCATTTTCAACAAGATAGAGAATAGATACAGTAATATTCGTTTATCAATGCCTATATGAAGTGAGCAAACAGTGAAGTTCGCGCATAGGTACAGTCGAAAAGAAAATTGTTTATAAATTATTTATTTTCGAATAATTTTCTTTTAATCTTTTACTGTTTAATTTTCGGCGGCAGACTGCCGAAGGAGGGTTTTTTTTAGAGCGTATGTGTATGATGAAAGATGATTGGCGATATAGTCAATATGACTTGAAAGCACTGAAATAATTCCCATCATATCAGAATCTTGATCTGCTAAAGCTTGGGACGTATTCCTCATCCTCAGAATCAGTTTGAGGTTTTCATTTCTTTTTCAGTTAGGTGAAAATTGTGTACAAGCCTTTTGTTTATACCTTTATCAAATTTATCGATGCCGGTAACTGGTTTCGGCTTGACCCTAATTTTCCCCGGGGTACGGAAAACTGATATAAATTCCTCCTTTTTGCCTTCGGTAATGAAGTTACGCTCGGTACGTATGGACGTGCCCTTTGCTGTACTTACCTGACTGATATTTTTCGGCGGAGAACAGTATTACGCTTTGGCATCTTTCATCATGAAACGTTCACGAAAAAAGAACGAAACCAAAAGTAATAACAAATAAAAAAACAACAATAAACTAAAACGAAATAACTATTTAAAACAGCAAACACTTTATGAAACACTTTTGGCGCCGACTACCTAGAGAGAGAGACATGCGTATAGGCGGGACAAAGATGAACGATTATAACTGCTCACACCAGTGTTGTCAGGTCTTGTTTCCGAAACACCCCATCCTTGATCTATTTTTATCCTAAATTGTGCATTATTTTGAATAAACACCATCAAGTTTCTGTTTTTTACTGTCTATAAGTAAACAATTAGATAAATTAAGTATTATTTGTGAGTTATCTTTTAATAGTAAGTACATTGGCACTTCAAGAATTAATGTTTCTTCCCACATTATTGTCTTTTTCCCCATGAATATTATTATTAAATTTATCTAACAGCATTTCGGTTTGATTAAAGTATGAATACTTTGATTTATGAACGATATTAAAAATATATAGTTGTTTATATCTATTTTAAGTTTTACTATAAATCTAGGGAAACCCACCCTAAGCTAGCAACACTGGCTATCACTCGGGTGTATGTTCTGTGTTCGGCAGTTTCCGTAAGCGCTCGGCTTCCGCGTCCCCCGTTATCATACTCGTCACCATTTAGATCCGAAAAGTGACAACTGCGCAGCCTCAAATTGCGCACTTCAAATAGGCATAAATAAATGAATTTTACTGTAAGTAAGACTATCTAAAAGTTTTGTTGCCGTATTTCCTTCTGATCAATTAATATATTTCTAATATGTATTCACTCTTAATAAGTGTCTAAGATACACTTCAAAAATGTTAACTACTTTAACTTATTAACAATTGATTCTACTAAAAAAAAACAATATAATACTAAATAGATTCTAATGCTTATTGAAAATGATTGATTATTTTAAGCAATAATAATTAATTAAGTAGCTGTACTGTCATGTATTAATAAACGTAAGACTGGAGATGGGTATTGTCGGAATGTTAATGTATTAAATATTTACATAAAATTGTTTAAAAAGTAATAAATACAATTTAAAGCTTGTGAAAAAGAAAACTGCGTTGACTGCATGCCATATAATGGTAAGCGCAGCAATCATTGTACGCAACGAAATCAGTAGATTGTTTGCGCAGCACATATGCGCAATTTGCGCAAGTTCTGCGCAACCCGTCTTTTCACATTGAATTGATCGCACTTGCGTGTATATTAATTAAACAATAATAAGACATAAGTGTAAGATTCAATAAAAACACTGACAACAATTAGTAACTATATTTTGGAAAGTTTAATTGTTATAAAAAACTTAACTCATCTATTTTATTATATATGTATTGAATACTCTCGATGTTAATTGTGTTGTGTTTGATGAATTGTCCAAATGATTCAGCAAGAAATCTTGTTCTGAACACTTTTTCTGAAACCTAATGTAAGATTTTGTAATGCATCATATGATTTAATCATATTCCTATTTTAAAACTGTTACGGTGAAATATAAATCGTAGATAATGTAATGTAGTTGTTGTTTTCTTCCCAGTGTTCCTAAAGTTCAGCAGACATAGAGAAGATTACAATTACGAAAACCAACCTTAAATGTAACCACTATGAGAAGAGAAACATGGCTAAATGATGAACGAAATCATGATCTTTATTTAGAAGAACACAAAAATGGCTTAAAGAAAATAGAGTAAGTCCTTATGTACCTCGATTTCTTAAGTCGGTTCATAAGAGTCTGGTTCAGTCAGATATTGGAAAAAATATGTGTATTCTTTTACACTCTGAACTATGAAACTATGAATTAATGTCGAATCATGGCAAATAATATCATTTTTTTCCGAAAGGAAAATAAAAACAACAAATCGGTTAAACCATAACTTATATTTAATTATAAATTAATTAATCGTCACCAATAAAAATAAAACATCTATACATTTATTACATCACATACATAATACTTCAGTTAATACTATTAATAAACAAAGTGTGCTTTTAGCATAATAAACATTTTAAAATAAAATAATAGGCAAACAAACAGATGAGGCTTATTTGCCTCCCACTCATACACACATTGCGTGAGCGAGAGCGCAATAGAGTTGCACTGTACGACATTTATATATTTTATATAATAAAACAAAATACATCAAATATTTACAAGGTTTTACTGGATAGTATGAATTTTTAAAAGTGGTCCCAATGTATTACGAATTCAGATCACAAAAAATATTTAGAACGGGAACTATTAACTCGATTGCATTGTTTCAAATACAAGTAGAAAGAAAAGTTCAAACGTCATAGCTTTAAAATGACAAAATAAAATGTAAAGCTTAGATATGCAATTTAAAAACGACAGTTCATTTATTTGACAAAAAAAACGAATTCAGTACAAAGCTGCATCACATCGTAAAGTCGATAAAAACAACGATAAAAAATACGTATAGTTGATACACCTTTCTGAGGCCTTTTGTGAAAATAATCCAGCTAATAATTCTGACGTCACCATCATTTACTGAACACAATTCCACATGATATTAATTACGCGCACTAAGTCGATAATGTCAAGACCTTGATCGAGATTTTTTAATCAAGTTGTTCTAGTCATCGACTCGCGTTCATAATTGGGGTTACATTATATTTTGTTAAATTATATTGTGTGCCTGTACTATTAATCTCATTAGAACATTATTTACGTTCGGAATATATATTAGTCTCAACATAGGGCCGATTTTACCGATCAAATTGTGATCGTGTTAAGTCCTGAATTAATTTTAATGAAACCCTTTACTTTCTGAGCGTGTGCTGTCACTACTAGCTATATAGGATTGAAATCGTCATTGTATAATTGTTGTGAAAGTTTGACATCTGAACGGTAAGCTTAATACGACTAAGGCCTTTGACACGAACTTTTTAAAAAGGGACTGACCTTGTTTCAACTGCTAAATAATGACCATTTCGAATATTGTGTTAGTTGCTTTGGGACAACACACTTTAATTCAACTGTGCATAGTTCATTTTTCATTGGAATTAAAATATACTAATGACATAACGTGACGTCAGTATTATTTGAAGGAATGTAGCATAGATATAGTTATGTTATACAAGTTTTAAAGGTTTAATTTATCTATTTATACGTTTTGATTTATGGTTTCCCTTAGTTATTGTCTTTACTTTCACTCTTTGTAAAGAGTTAATTTAACAGACATTTATAAAGTTTATAATACATACTTTTTAAAAGGACACTTTGCTAAACTCGTTCAAAATTTATTTTCAATTGAAAATGCATTTAGGAATGCATTGTACCTAGTTTAAAGAAGCACAAAAAAAAACAAATATTATACAACAATTAATAATACACACAAACATCAAGATTAAAAATTTGTATAATTTGAGATAAAAATATTTAACCTTGATAGCTCATAATAATTAGACATCAGATATTCGGATGCTTATGTACCTACTATAATTTAATATTTGGCGCAGAAATATTCTTCCATTGTATTTTTTAGATCTTGGCATGATAGGAATTCCATGAAAGCAAAACTGTATCACATGGAAACGAAAATATGCTATATTTGGAATAATACATATTTTATTACAACACTAAAGTCAATCCGATTTTTTTCGATAAAAAAGCGCATTCCATTATAGCCAACACTATGTAAATATGTATCTGAATATCCGATCTCAGTTTATAATGTAGACTTAATTAGTATTGGTCATTTCCATTACATTAATTATACTACATATACGTACACATAAAGCTATACGATTATCAAATATCACATTTGTAAACGAGATAATAATATTATGGCCGGCGCCAGAAGTGCGTGAAAAAACTTCATATATTAACCTACATTTTATATACATTTTTGAGTGATGCTCAGTGTAAAATCGATCATGAATGACAAAAAGCAAATAATTATGTATATAGGTAGTCATACAAAGATCTTTTGGCACGTGAAAAAATCGGAACTAACGTGTGTAAGACGACGTAATAATTAAAACCACACGAGGTAATAATTTAAACCACAATTTGTTTACTTTCCTGTCATTAAAGTACCAACAATCCTTGTACGACTGAATGTGTTCTTCAGGCTATGCACACATCTCTGACGTCGGCTTTATGTAGATTTTATAAAACACTTGTGAAGACAGACTTAATTTCCACAGATCATCTAAGGCCATCTCATGTACAAACAATATTCATATTTTTGGGCAGTATTTACAATGTCTACAACAACTGCCTAGCCTTTTCCCAACTATGTTGGGGTCGGCTTCCAGTCTAAACCAGCAGCTGCAGCTTAGTACCAGTGTTTTACATGGGGCGACTGCCTATCTGACCTCCACAACCCAGTTACCGGGTAACACGGTACCCCTTGGTAAGACTTGCATTTAAAATGTACGGCTCTTTATATCCAAATTGACCAGTAGCAAAATCAATTGTATTTTTTTTGTTTTATAGGTTAACAGTCTATCCGCATTCAAATTTAGGAAATATATTTTGATACAGCCAAGTATAATAGTTATACCTAATTATCACAAGATCTTTAGTCAAAGATAAATATGCACACAATTTATTTTAATTACAAAGACAGTTCAACTGAGCAGTGCGATTCTAAATCTAAAACAACACTATAACAACAAAATAATTACATCATCACATTTAAAAATAAAGATCTTTTAATATTATTAGTTTCGAAATGTTCATTTTATTTTTGAAAAATATTTCACAGACGAATAATTTTGCGAAAAATCTAAATTCAAATAAATTCTAATTTCAAAATCTACTGTCAACTCTTATTAAAACTATGACTGGTGTTATTATTTTGTAAGAAACTTGGCGTCTTACCTTCTTTGACGACTCTTAAGGCTTGCAACACTCTTGCCGTATCCAACTCTTTTTCGGAAGCCTTTTCGTTGTCCAAGCAAATCTCCGTCATTCGAGCGTTGAACTGCTCTAAAACTTTGACCCTATAGTCTATGGAGGATGCCACAGGATTCGCCGTCAACCAGAGATTCTCTAAGCAAGGCAGCTTGCATATATGCTGTACTTCTTCGACATCAGTTATCACATTGCAGCTCAAATCGAGGCTCTCCAAGGAGTACAAACGCGAAAATCCTTGGAGGCTCTCAACTCTGTTCTGTGACAAGTCTATGCGGACTATGTTGCCTATTTTAGCGTGCCAGTTCTCGCAAGCGGCGAAGCTGTTCATAGAGAGATTTAGCACCCTCAGTTCGTGGAGACAGGAGATGTCACAGAGTTCTTTCAGCTTGTTGGAGGAGAGGCTCAGGTGTTGGAGCTTAGGCACTAGTCTGATGGCCCAGTCCACGTTCTGTATGTTGTTGCTCGCAAAGTTTATGAATGACAGCTTCTTCCATTTCTGTTGAAAAAAATCAATACGTAAAATGTTTAATCGCTAAAAACATAATTCGGTTTGTCCGGATATTCCGGGATAATTTTGTTGCTCAAAATGGACGGATGGAATATTGCGGAATATTCACGGTGAACGAGGTTACTTTAGTTATTGCTGTAGATTTATTTTGGCAACCGGAAATTATACATAATACAAATAAAAATCCCTATCTCGTTACAAGTGGGATACAATTTTTATATTTTAATGTTTTTTTTATATTGTTTGTAAAAATATTTAAAAATGTAAATAATATGTTTAAAAAATAAATAAAGGAAAATAATAATTTTATTTGACAAAAACATAACCAATTAAAGTAAAACCTCTTTTCATAGTATTCATCAACACAAATGTTGAATATTCATACGTTATCAGTTGAATCCTAAACACAAACCACGCCACTATCAGTGCGCACTAGACATGTGACGAGCGACCTATTTGGTGCAGATAATTATAATAGTATTACGCGCTGATAAACCTATTGACTTACTGACCACACGTGCGACGAGGTCGCGACATATCAGACAGTTACAGATATTTCATTTTTAAAAACGTCATAGAATTTTGTAGCGGCTCTTTGGTTAAATTCAGAGTACGTGTATCAAATTAGGACGATTCCCATGTTGATTGCAGACTAGGGGCCTTACCATGACGTGCCAAAACAAGATTATTTTCGTTCTGAAAAAGAGACTGAGCTATACGACGTTAGTAGCTGTGTCACGCTCTCAAACTTGAATAGTGATTGCAAAAACACGTGTTGGTACAGCCCCTGAAACCATTAACTCCGTGAGGGAATCGAACCCGTGATACGCACAGCAGCCAATTAAAAAACTCTCAGCTCAACCAGTGTGGCAATCGTCACATTGCTGTATTGCATGTCGCGGGTTCGATTCCCGCAAAGGTGAAACAAATTGCTCTGGGTCTATATTTATAAACCACTAGCTTTCCGCCAGCAGCTTCGTCCGCGATATTTTAGCCAATGGGTACAAAAACTTGACAAATTATATGTATACTAAAACTTTCCTCTTGAATAACTCTATCTATTAAAAAAATAACCGCATCAAAATCCGTTGCGTAGTTTCAAAGATCTAAGCATACATAGTGACAGACAGACAGCGGGAAGCGAGTTTGTTATACTATGTAGTGATGATATATGAGAATAAAACCGGCCAAGTGCGTGTCGGGCCACGCGCAGTAGGGTTCCGTAGTAGGAGTTAGTTAGTCGACTATAACTCTGGAACCGGTTAAGGTTAATTTCACATTTCTAGGTACAGCCATTCAAAAGTTAGACGGGGGGGTAACTCGTATCGAACAAAAATTTGCACTGAAAAGCTAGATATTTCGCAAATGGCTCGCTTAACCAAAAAATGGTCTTCACACACCCATTACATTTTTAAAAGACCTATCTAACTATACCCCACACGAAGGGGTACGCGAGAAAAAAAATATTCATCCCCACTTTACGTATTTGGGAGCTACCCTAAAAAAAATATTTTTTCAAAATTTTATTTTACCATTTTCTCGGCGTGATCAATATACATATCCATACCAAATTTCAGCTTTCTAGTATCAAGAACCTCGGAGCTATGCCGCGGACAGACAGACAGACGGACATGGCGAAACTATAAGGGTTCCTTGTCGGACTACGGAACCCTAAAAACGCTTAAAGAAATCTTCTTGAACTAAAGCGGGGCTTATTAAAAAGTCTGAGGACGACAATCCGCTCTACTATGAGTCTGTGTGGTCAATGGTCTTTCCTTCTGTAGATCAGAATACGCGTTTGTCCATCATATAATTGATATCCCGGTTTACTTATCCACTTACCAATTTCTGGAATGCTTCAATGAAGTATTTGTGCACTGAATGAGTGCAACGGCACATTGTATATTTTCCTTAAGTTATGCAAACACTCCAATGATCGTACAGATAAATATTTAATATGATGTCACGGTGTGTTACTCATAAAATCATCGTATATTAATATAAATATCAGTATAAGCGAGTTTTGCTTACATTATACTTTTAGCGAAAAATCTATTGGCTGCCTGGTAGCCTTCTCAATTACAAGTATGCGGATTTAAAAAACTGGCGAGAAACAATGTGAATTTATCACACTCATCTCGAGTTTCACCGTCTTACGTCAGTCTTACTTAAAAAACTTTGAATCTTAAGTTTAACCATTTCTCACCTAATCCTTAATTAACGCCATGACAGGATTTAGCTACTAATTTAAGTTCGGATTAACGCTAAACGGCATTTAAGTGTGAGATTTTTGCTAATGCGTCGTTTGCTAACTCGTGAGAATATTCGGATTTATAAAAAAAAGGGAAATCGCCAATCCACATTGAGCAAACGTGGTTATCAATCCTTCATAAACTTAGGGTTAAACTCAACAGTGGGCTTTTAATAGATCATTCTCGTTGGTGATCAGAATAAGTAGTAATTAAAAAGAGTCCATGGAGTTTCTTGACCGTTCTTCTCCATAGGAATTTCTTTCTTTTTTTAGACTTTGAAAAGTGCTTATTATGAGGACGAAATAAATGATTTGATTTTAATAGTTATACCTCTTAATATTTTACTTTCTGACGCAACAAAGAGCAGTTACTTCGATCGATTCAAGTATCTATTTTTAATGTAATAGTGTATTATCTGATCGGATTAAGTACTATAATACCACGGAAAGAACCTTCACAAATGCTTGAATACTTAAGTGAATGTAAAATGTTAGTACATATGAGATATTGATTTTTTTTTTTTAATACATGACACAGTCTTTGTGGTTTGGTTTTTATAGTACGTGCTGACGTCATATCGTCGTCACCTTTACATGATATCTACATATAACGTAGGTTTTAATTTAATCGGTTATCAGTTATCACAAGATAAATTAAAAAGGAAGGGCATCTGAGTCAGTGAGGCTTGAACTCACTGTTTTCGAGAGTGTTTTCCCCTTTTGGGGACAAATAAGCCGACAGTAATATTAGTGAAAATATTATACCAAAAACATAAAAAAAAATATTCACTTCTAGTAAAAAGCATGATGTTTACACTAATGGTTTATCCTAAACAAAAAACTACTTTTATCCTTATGTAGATAACATGAATACATCCACATTTAACTATCACAATCAATTTAAACACCCATAAAATTGTAATTCAATTTCCATTGCCTCATGTATAAACAAATTGATTAAAGAGCGCAAAAGTTTAACACTATAGGCTTTAGTTCGAAATTGACTATATTGTTATAGAGATAAGGTTGGTTATCAACTTACAACAGTGTCAGCAATGCTGGAGGGGTCCTTATGCAGGATATCGACAAGGAGGAACTCATTTAGCGACACGACGCTCGCTGTTGACACTGATAAACTCACTAGAGTATCACGGAGCCCACCTGGAGAAAAATTGAATTATATAACAAAAATATTTTATTAATCCCTAGCTGTTTCCAGTGGTTTCACCCGATTCCTGAAGGAACTACCACGCACATCCGGATAAAAGTGACCTATATGTTAATCCAGGTTATTAACTATGTGTGTACCAAATTTCATCCAAATCCTTTCAATAGTTTTTGCGTGAAAGAGTAAAAAACATACATCTTCAAAAACTTTCGCATTTATAATACATAATAGTATTATTTATTCTTTACTAGTTTCCCACCAGCGGGTTCGCCCGCGATATTTTAGCTAATGGATACAAAAACTTGACAAATTATATACTAAAACCTTCCTCTTTAATCACTCTATCTATTAAAAAAAACCGCATCAAAATCCGTTGCGTGGTTTTAAAGATTTAAGCATACATAGGGATATAGGGACAGAGAAAGCAACTTTTTTTTATACTATGTAGTGATGTCTGGTGAGCAAATCACCCAGCGGTCGCAAATGCGACTGCTGAGCATGAGTGTTATTGCGATTTTCCACTAGCAGCCTTTTTTCCGATGGGAAATCATCAAATGACTCCTCCCCCCAATTGGTGGGGCGAAACTGACAGTCCCGTCAGTCGTACTGACTAAAACTCATCCATGTTCCCTCCTCAGCCCTTTACGTTCCGGGCGCGGTAACAATTTCGAACCTCCTACAGCCGCGTAGCAGCCAGTCTTTCAAGGGTCTATTAAAATTTGTGTATTTTTCATTCAAACTACTTTTGATGTAAGAATGATATGGCCTTACTTTAAATACACACATAGAAAAAAACCTCATGACTAAACCAGTTCTATTTTAAGACTGGTAGCAGACAGATAGATAAAGATATGTAAGCAAGATATTTGTTCAATGATAACAACTAGATGACAAGTTGTTTGTATCACTTACTAGCACAACAAGAATTTGTGTTGTAATATTTGTGTTTACTATATCTGTTTGTTTAGTATAAATATTGATAGTAGTTTATTGGAAATTAATAAAACATTTTTTTTATTATTAAAGAAACAGTTGATAAATTAATATAATTAGCAATAAATACAGTTGAGTTTTATTTAACTCTATGAAATATGATACGTTTTCACAGGAGTTTGATTGGTTTGGTGGAAATTAGGCACAGCTCAAACAAAACTTAAGAGTATCCACTATAATGAGATTATTAAATATTATTAAAATGCTCAGATACTGAAAAATCACATAAATTCAGTATTTATATTGCTACAAGAGAAATAAAAATGTTACCATGAAATTTAGCTGTGACTGTGAATTACTGTGTTTGTGTTACATAATTTTAAGGGAGAAAAAGCACAAAAAATATATAAATACTCACCAACACTCTGTATGCATCCCATCGGTACACCGAGAATCTTCAAATCCATCAATGATTTAAACGGTATCAGATCAAAGTGCAAGTCATTGGGCACTATATTACTCGTGCCGAGCTTCTCGTAGCTTCCCTCAATGTTCAGGGAACGTAACTGAGAGCAGAAATCCAGGACATGACTGAAGTCATACATCTGGTCTTGCTTCTCAGTCGGTGGACATGCCATTTTTAGACGCTCACTTATAGCATGCAGCTGGAATTAATATTGTATGAGTAAAGAACATACTCTACTTGGACACTGTCCGTCTGTCAAAATAAAACTGTTCTTTTTTGTAACAAGTAATGTGTAATTATAGAATTTTATGTATATACAACATATAAAGAAATTTTAAACTTCAAGTTTTAATTATATGATCCTCAGTGTTTGAATATATAGATAAAATAATTTTATTGTGAACAATAGTTTTCCTCTTATTGTTTTTCAGAATTAATAATGTGTGAATATCGGTAAGTGGGCCACTGAATTGGTATTGTAAATATAGATGGGTATATTTATTTATGAATATATAGTTTAATGACTAACATACATACCTCCAAAGGACTGAAGTTATGTGACCTTTCATCCTCCAATAGCTTATCCCCTTCTAAAAACAATGTCTTCGCTAAATCTTGTAGCAAAAACAATATATCATACAAATGGAAGTCTAGGAAGTGAGCGAACTCGGACGGCATCGTGAGCTTTAAATATTTAAATACATTCTTCAAATATTTGCCTAGCGCCTCTCGCCTCTGCTCTACAAATTTTGGCGTTTTGTTCCGAATAACTTTCTTCGGCGGAAGCAGCTCTTTCGCGACTCCATGGTCTGATACCAACTTCTCGTGCAGCTCCACAAAGTCACTGTACCGATGCAACACGTTCCAATGCACAGGCCCCACTTTAACAGTTATTTTGTAATATGTAACATTGTCTTTTGTCGAAGCTTCTTCCACGGTCACTGTGCTATCCTCGCGGTGATTCACGAAAGAAGACATTTTGTATATAACGTACGCGATCACTGGCGCTGATAAGTCGTCCGTTTATCAGTGTGTTTTATTTTAATTGAATTGCATTACGCATGTCGTAAGCGCTTCAAGAAATCGCGATTTGCTGCTCGAGTGATGAGTTCATGAATGAAAATGACATTGACATTACTCTTTTGAGTCAAAAGAGTAATGTCAACGTCAAAAGTTTTGACGTTGATTTGACAATTACAAGATTGAATCGTTCCCTGTTCCCCGCTATTTGGGAACATCACATCGCTTTTTAAGCTGTTTCAATTCAGATTTTGTTTCTACGCGGCCAAGAATAAGAATTAGAAATACAGACCTTCATGTTCACGTTAATGAGATCAAAATGTTAACGATGTAAATTGCAAATAGAAATCGATTGATTAATGTATCGATAACAAAACCATGGTGGCGCACCTCTAATAATTTTATCATGTGTTTGCAATTAATAGCAAAGACAATTTTTTTATTTTATTTTCTTCTGACAATGACATTGACAGTTACCATACTTCATATTGTATTTATTCTGATTACTGTGTTGTGATAGAAATTAAATTTTACTGAGCCAGCTAAAATGATTTGATGCTCTATTTATAATATCAGATCGCTAGTTTGGAATATAATCAAGGCTTGTGTAATGTGTGATTATATGTAAAATTATTTTGGGTCACAATGCTGAGTCGTTTTTCGGACGTGCTACAAACAGCGGCAGACGTTGTAAGAGCAAAACAATTAATATTATCGCTGTGCGCGCGTGTAGTGTGCAAATTAATTAGGTTTTATTATTTCAGTTGGCACCTCCAGCCACGAGGTTGGAGGATTTCGAGTATCATTGGAAGATGATACTGAATTTCTACCAGAACTATGACGAAACTAATAAACTGCACGTCGAGGAGACGAGGATACCGCATCACCTGCATCAAATGCTACAGGTTTGTGACTAATTGCAGATTACCACAGATTAATTACTTGGCAGTATGTTAGCCAATTAATTTGACCAGCAAAATCTTAGTGTAATTAAAAACAACAGTGTTACATGTAGCCTTTTCAAATATTAGAGGAAAAGATCTTACCAGATTAGAAACAGCCAGGTTCCAATACAGTTACAAAAAGTCCTTATTTTATCTAGATATGTCTTGTTACTTTTTTTTTGCCAGAGCCGGACACAAGGTAGTAAATTTAATTCCATTAAAATGTATTTATTTATCATGAAGAATTAATGGAATAACAATTTACCCGAAGATTTTGTACTAAGCCTTATAGGAATATACTACAAACTCATTTTTATCTTGTTTGGTTATACTTACATAACACCTCATATTCCATCTGGTTTATTAATAGTATAATTTTTATTCTATTCTTTAATTTTTAGCATTGTTTGTTGATTAAAACACTTTAACATATGCTGGGCATAAATAAGTATAGTGTAAAATATTAGTAAGAAGCATAGAATGTAAATATTATAAATTGAAATCTCATTATACACAAGATTTTAATAGTGTAAGTATATAATAATATAAAAATGTTTTGAAAATCAATTTATGATCAGTTAAATGCAAATAAATTATTAATCCTTACTAATTCTTTATAATAAATACAGCATATCATTAAAAAGAGGGTGTGTTCAACATGTGAGCATTATCAACTTCCTATGTGTTAATTAACTATTGCTGATAACAGATAACAACACGTAACAACACAATCCAATTTGTAAGTTAATCTATTGTTGGATAATAGGAAAACAATGTTATGTCAATACCAATCTACATCTTATATTGTCTCTGCATCTGCACACTGTTTTAGTCATGGTCGGCAGTGGTGTGGGGAATTTTAATCAGTTGTTATCTATAAATAAATAAACATCATTGAAACTGTCGCATAGTAATAGCAAAAACAGGATATTTATACATATAGCCACTGATATAGTTCTTACTATATTATAATAATATCTGTCTGACCAGACAGATAGCACAGCTGATGTAATTTTGAGGGCATTTAATGTGCCAAATTTTACAAATCCCCATAAATAAAACTGATGAAATATTTTTAAATAAGGATATTTATTATCCTGGGATACAAAAATATATATTTGGCTAGTATAAAAAAAGTGTAGGTATTTTTTTCCCTGACTGCTGCATCGGCCAAACACTGGTCCTTCTGTACAAGCTAATTAGTAAAGCTGCTTAATCATGCGCCTCTTAGCACCAATTTTTTTGTGTATTTACCTTAAGTTATGCTGTCTAGTCTGGCTTTCAAAAATATATCAATCAATAACATTAAGAAACAAGTAATTACATACTTAATGATTTCTATTATGTTTAATATGGCTAAAATTGAGTGCATTGTTCGTTCATTCGTTAATTTCTCTAAGTGTGTTTAATACACTTATGAACTTTCATTTTATTACGATTGCCATAGTATTTTATAGTGAAATATCACTTTCACCACTGAGATATTCAAATGCATGCAATACAGTTGAATTTCACGGTACCGTGGGCTTTAATTGTACAGTTGACCTTGATAGTCTGTATTACCATGCTGTATAGTATTTATTGTTAAAAGGTTTAATCATTTAGTTAGGGGCCAATAATGTTCTAGTTTTGTATGGTTTTTTTTATATAAGTCTGTAGGTGTTTAATACACTTTCACAGCTGAACTGCTAATTGCCTTGCCTTGTTGGTCTAGCGGTCGCGAATGCGACTGCTGTAAACGGGGTCTCTGGTTCCATTCCTGAGTCCGAGCCCTATGCTTTGTGGGTTTTTTAAATTTTAAATAGTAGCCTGGCCTGGAGACAGGTTGTTTGGCGCAGCTGCTGCCCTGACAACAGCTGTTATAAAAATTCCATGTCAGCGGCAGTCATCGCCTGACTGATTTGAGAAAATTCTGACGCTAGGTCTGGCAGGACGCGTATAATCCACACTAATATTAATCGGTACTTCATTAACAAGTATCGGTTATAGCGCGCTATTACAATAATTTTATATTGATATTATATAAAGCTGGTTCTTCAAACCTAACACACAGACAGGCATGTTGCTGGGGAGTTTGTTGTGCCACTTCTTTCCACTTCATATAGGAAGTGGAGAAGGGCGGCCATTTTAGGGGCTGTCTTTTGTAAATTTGACGTTCAAAGAGTGCTGATTTTCAGTCTTTTTTGACAGTCTTTTCAGACATTTTTGAATTGTGAATTGGCGTTAAAGAAGTAAATAAATATTGAATTGCTGCAGCTAATAGTGGAGGAAGAGAAGGAGCAGCAGGGCGGCACGGTGGGCCCGTGCATGGAGGCGATAGTGCAGCGGTCCGTGTGCCTGCTGGACGCGCTGTGTGCGCTGGCGGCGGCGGAGCGGCCGCCCGGCGCGCGGGCGCTCGCGCTCGCCACCGGCACCGCGCTGCTGCGCCGCACGCGCCAGCCCTGCGTCAATAGTGCGCATGTTTATAGGCCTCTGCAGGTAATCTTGTGTATTTAGAAATTTGTCTACTAGTCAAAATTTACCTTATCATAATGACTGCATTAACAAATTAAAAGATAAAAAAGATACATTCTTTAAAAGTATGTAGAGGGCCAATTCTGTATCTTTTTTCGCGAAAAACTGCTATAATTCTTGGAACTGTTACTGAGCGTTTTGATATTGTCATTTTATATTAAGCAAAGTGTTCACTGGCAAGTAACTTTCACAATTTCTTGCAGAAGTAAATTGACAACTGTTTCCACTGACTGCAATTTCTTTATATGCACGTGCTCACTACACTACGTACACACTACGTACGACTTGCAGCAAGTTCAGCAAGTCACTAAAACTTACAGAAGTCAACTTGCGCAAGTGAACTTCCGCAAATTTTGTTGCAAGTGGACACTTTGCTTTAGTGCTATCTTTTTCTGGCAACTACTTTTTAAGCACACCAAGATTTTTTTTAAGATATATCATTCCTTATTTAAAGAAAGAACAAAAGAAAAAGCATTTATTTCTGGACACGCACAGGGAATAGACAATTACGAGAAAAAAAAGAACACCGTTGCTTATCGTTAATTAGGTATTCAATTGACCGTCTGAAGGAATATGAGCATGATGGCAATTATTGGTGACATGACGTGATGAGTAAAAAGGGACAAACATAGCACACTCAATCCTTTACCTACCTTTTATTCTAGCGCATGCTGATACAGTGCAATGAAAGTCCAGCGTCTCCGACAGAGAAAGAAGAAGTGGAACTGCTTCTGACACTGTGTGGGCTGGTGCGCAAGGAGCCAGGGCTCGCGAACATATTCACCACTCCCTTCGTGGAAGACAAGTCTACGCTGCTCAGTATACCGGAGGATATACAGAAGTTGATCCCTATTAGGAGTAAGGTTGGTGCATGAAATGTATTAACTTGAACTGTACTGTACTGGGCTGCATCAACTGGTCTCGGCTGGAAGGACCTCGAAGTCGCCGCACAAGATCGCAAAAAATTTAAATCTCTTCTTAGAGCCCTATGTTCCTGATGAGAGACCACAGGATCGCATCATTATCATCAAATAAGTTTTTTTCCGGTAGATTTCCGATTTGAAAAAAATATCATTCATGCCAAAAAAATCCTGAAAATAGGTCACATTGGTCGATGTGTTTTCAGGAGAAGTCATTTTTATCATGCATACTGCAATTGTTTTTTTTTATTTATATCCGTTATTTATTACTATTGTTCGTTCTCTCTCTCCTAATTTTGGTTTGACTGACTGGGTCCACGATGTTTTTTAAAAGGAAAATAAATAAAAGTTTGAAGTTTAAAAAAATATCAATAGAATTGTATTAGGTGTGATCCTTATTTTAATCCATCAATCAAAATGTCCATAAAATTCGACACTGAACATTCAATTTTCTTAAATTTAACTGTAATAATAAATAAACAAATAACTTCACGCTCCAGATCCAAACGCCAAAGAAAAATCCTCTATTCGAAGTGGAACTCCCTCCAAATCCTTTACGCAACGTGTCTATAATAAGGACAGGGAAGGAGGACAATTGTAACGCCACGTGCAGCAGCTCGGCGGACGACAACGCGTCCTGCAAGAGCCACAAGACTGTGTACGATGACAACGACAAGTTCCTGCTCATTGATCTGTTGCTGTCTTACTTGAATAGCGCTGTGAGTATCATTATAACCTAGCTTGACGAGCCAGCCCGCGAGCTGAGCCAATAGCTTTAAAATTCCCGATTATAATAATCTCTGATATATATTCTGATCCAGTTTGTCCCTTGCTGTCCTCCCCCAGCGACACCCTAAGCCGAGGCCCGTACCCTACTAGGGGGTGTCCTTAGCGTGTAGTCTGTTTTGTAAGTTAAGCCCTGGCTGGAGGCCCTAAATTCATTTAAGACACTTCACAGGCAAGCTAGGTTAAGCAGTCGACAACCTTCTAGGTTGACCTGCGAGATGACATACAAAACAAAAGTATCATTATAAATTACTAACTCTTTCCCGAAGTTATATGTGCATCCCACGAGAAAGAAAAACAGTTTATTCGCGTGCAGTAACGCACATGCAAATTATAAAAAATAAGAATAAAAAAAAATGGGTGTATAATCTAAAACTAGGCGTATAAGGAGACAATCTAATAAATGCGTCACCACTACGCGAAACAGCTAACGCTCAGTGGGCCTAGCACGAATCACTTTCGAAAAAGTATTCGTATCGAAAGCGATTTTTGAATGGAATATACTCGCTTCTTACGTAATCATATCTTTGAATGCTGTAAATTGTTATTAATGCATTTTAGATATTAATTTTGCTTTAGTATGGTTGGGTTTATGATTTGAAAATCGCTTACATTAACGTTACGATTACATTAGTGCGTTCGTGCTAGGCCCACAGCATAATGTAGTGGCCTGGGCACAAAGGCACCAGTCTACGGCGCTGGTTTTAAGCGTTAAACGATTATTTCACGCACCCGAATTAAAAGTTGCCTTATAAACTACCAAGGTGGCACCAAACTTTATCATTTATACTTTTATGAATATCACAAATCATTATATCAATAATAAGCATAATTTTTAATATGTCAATACATAAATATAATAAATAGGTAAAGTAATATATCATATATATTTAGACGAAAAATATAAAATAATAATAATAGCAAAATTATTCAATTTCATTCTCCATTTTGACAGATCTTGAATGACAGTTCTTCCGTTTC
The DNA here is from genome assembly GCA_963891755.1 of Pyrrhia umbra. Taxonomy (NCBI): domain Eukaryota; kingdom Metazoa; phylum Arthropoda; class Insecta; order Lepidoptera; family Noctuidae; genus Pyrrhia; species Pyrrhia umbra. The sequence goes on along the minus strand of OY982937.1, from coordinate 3,032,636 downwards.
ACATATAAGTAATTACATATTTTTTGTTGCAACCGGCTGTAACACTTGTTCTTGTGAAGATCATCATCTGCCTAGCCTTTTCCCAACTACGTTGGGGTCGGCTTCCAGTCTAACCGGATGCAGCTGAGTACCAGTATTTTACATGGAGTGACTGCGTATCTGACCTTTACAACCCAGTTTACCGGGTAACACGATACCCCTTGGTAAGACTGGTTGTCAGACTTTCTGGCTTCTGACTACCCGTAACAACTGTGAAAGATCTACAAATGACAGCCGGGACCAACAGCTTAACGTGCTCTCCAAGGCACGGAGGAGTCTCGCTATGACATAGATGGTCACCCATCATGGTACGGCTGTTACTTAGCCACGAGCTCCTCACTTGTTCTTGTGAAGATATTCAACATTATTCTGTATTTAAATTTGATCGTAAATAATTTATTTATTTTATTTAGGACAACCAAGTGGTCCTTCGAGCCTGCGAGGGCATAATGATAGTGTCCTCTTTACCCGAGGACGATATAGCGAACTTAGTGACGAGCTGCAGCCCCGCGTGTGAGACTATCGTGGACAAGCTCGCCGCTAAGTACAAATGTATACCGGCTAACGTCGACCCCAGTGACGTGGACCATCTCAATATTACGTGGGCGTGAGTATTTATTAATTATAAATTCACTAGCTTTTCCCTCGTTTTCACCCGCGTATCAAAGGAACTATTTAACGCACCCGGACAAAATATAGACTATAACCTGCTCCAAGGTCCCCTGTATCTCCATACCAAATTCTATTGAAATTGGTTCAGTTGTTTTACCGTGAAGCGCAACCACAAATACTTTCCCATATTAGTAACAATTATTCTATAACACTAGCTCGTACTAGTTTTAATTTTACTTGTCTTCTTAAGTCATAGCATGGTCTTAATTTAGAATTGGGCTATTAAATACAAAAAGATTATTTCAAATCCGACCATTAGTTCAGAGATTAGCGCGTTCTAATAAACAAACAAGCTTTGTATATTAGTATGGATTTAAAAATAAATGTTTAAATTTATTGTAGATATGTTGCGCAAGACTTTGGAGACAAATCGTACAGCAAATTCCACGGGTACAGAGAATTGACAAGCTTCTTCTCTTGGTTAGACTACTGTGATACTTTAATGAAGGTAAGTGCACAACACAACAGTCAGAAAATGTAATAATATTCCATATTTATTGAAGGAATAGTTGCACACAAAAACTTACTAAACCATGAACATTGCAAATAAGTTTTTTTAGAGCGTAATTATTGAATGAGTTGATTTAAGAGGTTAAGGCACATGCATCTCGTTTACGAGTGTACTGTTTCGAAATCTGGCAAGTAAAAATGTGACTTTACTTAAGTCATAATGCACTATTTATGGTATCTTAGACACCACTGACTAACGGTGAAGGAAAACATTGTGAGGAAACTTGGACTAAAAAGTCTGAAATAACCAATCCAATTTGAGCAAGCGTGGTGATCAATGCTCGTGCCTTTTCTTTATGACTTTTACTCAACAGTGGATAAACACATTGATTTTAAAAAAGCTTTTTTCAAGTACATTAAATACTATATATCACTTTTTTTAACACAGGAATGCCACCCAACGATAGCCGCGCATCTCTCTCGAACATTCCGGCAGAACTTTCTAGAAGGCACGGCAGAGAACGGCATCAGCGATATACACCACGCCGTCCTCGTCACCGCCATATTAGCCAAATGTCTCAAGGTTGTGGACTCGCCTGACCTCATAAACGGTAATTAGCCCATTAATTATCTAGGTTGTTTAGTTAAGAGCCTTATCACCTCATCTGCGTAGCCTTTCCCCAACTATGTTGGGGTCGGCTTCCAGTCTAAACCATGCAGCAGTAAGTACCAGTATTTTACATGGAACCACTGCCTATTTGACTGACTGACTGATTATCGTGTTAGTTGCGCCATGTAAAACACTGGTACTCAACTGCATCCGGACAGTTAGACTGGAAGCCGACCCCAACATCCTTGGGAAAAGGCTAGGCAGATGATGACTGACTATCTGACCTCCACAACTTAGGTACCGCGTAAAACGATTTCCGATTAGGATAAATCAAGAGCCTTATTTTAATCTTTTATTTTTGTAATAACTAGTTCATTCCTTAATTTTTGTACTTTTTATGAGCTGTTAAAACGCAATTCTTCTACAGATTTTGTATGGGATTAGTGAACTGTGATGTCACTTATTCTTTAACTCAATTCACTTATTATAATAATAATAATAATAAATCATTTATTTCGAGTAACAAGACTCATAGTGTTAGTAACAATATTCTTACAACTATGTTAGTAAAATATTATTGAACATAAAATTAAAATAAAAATTAAGCGAAAAAATATATTGTTTGCGACATCATCGCTGCAGGGTGATAGGCGCAGCTGATACCCTGCAGCAATGGTTCACAAACGCACAATCCAGTCTGCTTGCTACCATGGACAGGATGCTGTTGGTACTGCCCCGCACCCTACTGACTAGGGATGCACACCGCTTCCGCATAACGGTGAAAAAGCAGTCCACGTGAGCTTCAGCAAACATCCCTGATGCGCTACAGTATCGGGGCAACCCCATCAGCACCCTGAAAGCGTTATTGTATTGAACGCGAAGGGCGCTGTATGATTTCTGAGTAAAATGAGCCCAAAGACTACAAGAGTAAAAAGACGTGCAGAAAGCAGAAAATATAGTGCGCTTGACCTCTTTAGAAGCACGCCTGAATCTAAAGGCAATCATGTTAGCTCTCACACACAGCGCCCTCCGCTCCCTGTCAATATCCTCATCGTCCTTGAGGCCAGTGGTCAATAAATGACCCAGGTATTTAAATTGATTCACCCTTACAAGGGGTATACCGTTCAATTTCACTGAAGGTACAGCTTCCGGGTACTTACCCCTGGCCCCAAAGACCATGACCACACTCTTCTTTACATTATATGCCAGTCCATGTAGCCTAGCATATTGCTCGCACGTGTCCACGAGTTTCCTAAGCCCGCAGATTGACGCGCTCAGCAACACCATGTCGTCGGCGTAGCTTATGTTATTAACACACACGCCATCAATATGACAACCGACACGCATGCTGCTAAGCGTGCCAATCAGATCATTCATGTATAGGTTGAATAGCGTAGGCGAGCATAACCCCCCCTGCCTCACCCCGCACTCTAACCCATACGGCTTAGACAGGGCACCAGCCCACCTCACCCTATTGACCTGGTTTCCATACCAGTATTTAAGAGTATTTGTCACCTCTGGTGGAAAATTTACCTGTTTCATCTTATTCCATAGAATGTCGTAGGAAACCAAGTCAAAAGCCTTGCTCAGATCAAGGAAACAGGCGTAAACTGGAGTGTGGCGATCCGAGTAGTATTTCACAGTATGCTTCACACTCAATATAGCGCCGTCAGTGGATAATCCAGAACGGAAACCAAATTGGTTATCGTGAACGCGTATATGACTGCTAAGTTGAGTGTTAAGCACACCGTCAAACACCTTTGACATGATTGTGGCAAGAGATATTGGCCTGTAATTGTTCTTATCCCCCATGTCACCAGTCTTATTTTTGACGATAGGCACCACTGTTGTTTCAATCATGTCACTCGGCATATAAGCATGACTAAGAGTAAAATTAAAAAGCATAGCCAACACTCTTGGTAAATGCGGACCAGCAAATCGGAGATGCTCAATGCTGAGACCGTCATGACCAGGAGATTTTCCTCGGCGCATCGCGTTTATTCTATTTGCAAGCATTTTAGCCGTGATTTTAACTCCCAAGTCTTTCTTCGGCTCAACATCGAGCGTCGACCTAGATGGGCCCAATGGTGATTGCACATTAAAATGGTCTACAAAAAGGTCAGCTATTTGTCCAGCATCACTCACGCCATCGACGCAAACAGGGAGGCCAGGTTTACCCTTTAATCTGTTTGTGTGCTTCCAAAAAGATCTAAAATCGTTCCTAGAATGCTGTGAAGCTAGAATATCCATTTTAATTTGAGTCTCATGATCTTGACACCACTTCAGACGAGACTTAAATATCCTTCTAGCCTCACGCATTTCCTCAAAAATACATCCCGATTTAGGCATACCGATATCTAGCCAGCACAAAAACTTACGCCTAGCCTCCCTATGTGCTCCACTCACATGCCTGTTCCAGCCCACGACTGCTCCTCTTTTTCTAAGACATCTTCCATATGTTACCGTCTCGGTAGCAGACTCGCATAATACACTAACAATTTTACCATACATTTCCTCTATTATATTAAAGTGGCGAGGGTCATTACAAGTCTGACTGCTACACTCTCTAAAGTCATCTGGGAAGTCAATAAGTCGCAATTTTTCATGACATTTTATACTATAAGCATGAATCTGTTCTTGATTTCTTTCTCCCCATATAACCTTATTCATTTCAACGTTAACATTTGGCTGTTGAATCTGAACAAAACTAAGGTCACACATAATCACCAAAGGAAAGTGGTCAGACCACTGCACGTCATATTTTACAACGGAATTCATAACAGTAGGCACAGCCGCCTTCGTAACTAAACAATGATCAAGCCACCTTTGCGATCCATGAGCATCACTAATAAAAGTGTGCGTATCCGAACTTATACCTAACAACTCGGTATCAATGCATGTCCACTGTTGTTCAACACAAAAACTTGAGAGTTCAGTATAAAATAGTTCCGTTGGGTGCGAATTAAAATCACCTAAGACATAACAACATTCTAAGTTACAACTGTCAATAATTGCACTCACCGAGCCAAGACAGTCCGCGAACTCCGCCAAGTTAGAAACGTCATCAGTCGGCATATACACACTCACCACCAGTATAGATTTATTGCTTAGCGCAATCTTCACAGCACATACGCGCGGATTATGACACTCAATAACCGACACATTACTGAACATTACTTTTCTCCATAGAATAGCCACACCACCGTATGGCCTCTCACGTATCATTCTTGACGCTGAATCCATACCTGACGTGCCCGTCGAACCGAACTCACTGCTTATGGTGTCCAAAAATAACTGCTCCTCAGTCAGCAACCAGGTTTCTTGAAGTGCAATTATGTCCGCACTGCCGCACAAGTCTCTTATGTAATCTATCGAACGTTTCACGTTTTTACAATTAAATGTAACCAACTTGCATGTCTTACTATCCATTGACTATCGTGTTTACTGAGCCGTTTCTAGTACAACTAGCTAGCGCTGCTGACTTCGGTTTAAAGTGTACAAATTTCCGAAATATTATGCCCTGTGGCCACAATTTATCATCAAGAAATATTTTTACTTTCGATTGTGCCACAAAGAATTTGTAGGCATAGTGTTCAGACTGTCTTTTGGCGTTGATTTTCTCTAATTTAACAGATACTTGAGTTTTTCTCATAATATAATTAACTATATCAGCCTCTGTTGCGCTTTTGTGCACGTTCGTTATAAAAATAGGCACATTCCTTTCCGCAGCTCGAAAGTTTTCTACAGAATCATTTGAAACTCCCATCATTCCCATTAGACGGTTTTTCAAATTGTAACGTTTTTTATTTTTGACTTCCGTCCATCCTTCGTCATCAACTCGATTTTCCTCGAAACTCACTTTGACTTCATCAGCAGTTTGTTTACGCTGTTCACTTAACAGCTGCCCGGTAAACCGGTTTGTTATCTCTTGAGAAACGAACGACATCGACACCGAGCACGGACTACGTTTACAGCTATGACTCACTATTGCCGTTTCGTGCAACCCATTGTTAACATCAGCTGATAAAGCGTTCACCTTATTTAAGCTTGATGTACAATTCCCATTTGATGATTCCGGGACTATTAAGCTCTCACAACGCTGAGTTCCAGATTGATTAGAGTCGCTTTCATCCAACGTACCAGCACCTCTTTTTGTATTTACGTTACGGTGAGCGAGTGGAGATTGTGGCTTTGACTCAAGCAATACACTTTTTAGGTCATCTAATTGACTTCTTGTGACACAAGTACTCTTTAAGTTCTTTACCTCTTCTTGAAGTATCACTATCTTTTTCAATAGATCAGAAACATCCAGATGGTCAAAGGTTATTGGAGGTAGTTTCTCCAGATTGCGAGCCACAAATATCGGTATCACATCACTGTCCATGACCTTAAACACACTGATTATATCATACATAGTACGATCTTCCTTGCCTTGCCCCTTACGTGTAGGTTTACGTTTTAAATCACTGGGAATGGATTCAAATAATAACGACTTCGACTTTTTAATTTGTTCACTGCCAAACGTCGACACACATATTTTAACTAAACTTTCCTCATCGATAAGAGAGATCTTGTTTTGCACGTAAGCCAACAACTCATCGATTACGATATTACAAGAAACACATTTTAATGCGTCCGTCATTTTCTTTGTTTGCGGAACACTCACTGCCCGGCAATCGTAAACACGCACGTCACCTAGGGATGCGCGCGCGCGACTGCATATGCATTGCATATTATGAATTGATTCCAAAGCAACTAAAATTCTTTTTTTACAGTTAATTGAAAGTTAGTCCTTTTTTCATGGCTAAAATAAAGTGTTTTTTTTTTAGAAAAATTATGTCTTTGAATTAATTGTTATTGTTGTCAAATACCTAATTATCTATGATTAGTCAAACTCAATACTCTAACTGAAATAAAATAATAATATTGTAGAATTTTCGAACTGGCTGGTGGGTGACGGCGAGGTGCCGGAGTGGCCGCTGCTGCACTTGCTCATCAACAACTGCCTCACTGAGTACCACGATCTCACGCTCGAAACACTCCGGTTCTTCGAGGTGAGTCACTAGACTAAGGAACGGTTTCACCACTACTGAAAAGGAAGGAATCCACCAGATTGATTTATAATTAGACATTTTGTATGTAGTTTTCTGGCTGATAACTTTAACTGGTACTTTACTTGGTACTGGTGAAATCACCACATAAATTGAAAACAAAAAAAATCTGTGTATTAAACTGGAAATTAAATAAAAGCTTTGCTTTTTTACTTCCACTCACGTCTCAAAAATGGTTGGTTTTAGTCGTTTTTGTCGTATCCACATTAAAAATATAATTGATCCCAAAATTCTGTGGAGTAACATGATGTTTTCAGAACGCTATTCTCATTGAAATAAAGACTAATTTTGATAAATATATATTAATATTGCAATATGTTCATCTATGCGCTATTTCATTCTACGATAGCGCAGTTTTTTACCATCTAAAGTTTTTTTATTTTTAAGAATTATTTCCGTTAATATTCCCCTGCCACATATAAACAAACTAAAATTGTGTGTTGCAGACAATAATAGAAAAAGGCACAGAACACAGTATCCACCGGGTGGTGTTGGCTCGGGTGACGTCACGGGGCTACTACGCACCGCAACCGATCATGGACGACGACGAGCGAGACAGACTCAACGACTTGTCTATAGGGAGGGAAAGAGAGTACAACAGGTGAATAGTGAACGTTAACTTTACCTATTTGTATTTGATATAATTTTTCTCTAAAAATATTCTTTGGTCTACGATTACCACGAAATACATATATTTAAAAAAAATATCATGCTGTTGTGTCGACTTCAAACAAATGATAGAGATAAAATAGTTCCTTAAATAGATTTATATTTTATAGCCGGTTGCATTAAACTTCATTTCATTTATACTTTTATGTGAAATTCGTAAAAAAGAAACAAAATTAAAAATATATTTTTTTTAACCATTTGCCGAATAGATCAGCTTGTCGGATGGAATCTGAGCTTACTCCTATTCAAAAACAAAAACAATTCCGTTATACCATTAAAACAGTGAACTGAAAATACTTCTCATATCCACAGAGAGGCGATGAAACAACTGCAACACGAGGACCACGTCAACGAGCAGATCACAGACATACTGTCCCACGAAGGGCTCGACCCCAAACACCACGACGAAGGAACGGAGAACATTCACAGAGTTATCAATAGGTCAGTACACCGCTTCGTTGAGACCCTTCTAGTACATGTTATGCTATCTGTTGAAAGTTGTACGTCCTGCTGTCCTTATTTCTTACTTGGGAATTTTGGTCCTTTCCTCCGAAAATGGTCCTTTTGGTCTTTGGGTAAAATGTTCATGGTGATTGGTTTAGAAGTTGGTGAGGTAACATTTTTTAGGTGTTACAAAGGGTAGGAGATATCTAGTTAATTTTGTAAATTAGGGTAGATTTTTATAATTACTCTAATATCACAAATGAAAAAGTATATTTTAATGTTTTTTACTCATAATACATATGAATGGATAAGCGGATAAGGCATAAAATACACAGAGTTGAGTAGATCTAGTATTGAATACACAGAGTTTTATCCTCGATCATGACTAACCTGAGTATCACTACAGCTTTAAGATTTGGTCCTTGTAGGCATTTTTTAATAATGTAAAATAGTTATTATTAAAGCTCTTTTAGCATAACATTATTAGATATGGTTATTTTTATCTGGTACATGTTTTGACAGGAAGCATAACATACGTCAACGCTTACAAAAACTCCATTAAAATTAAAAAAAACCGGCCAAGTGCGTGTCGGGCCACGCGCAGTAGGGTTCCGTAGTAGAAGTTAGTTAGTCGACTATAGCTCTGTAACCGGTTAAGCCTACTTAGCCGTGATAGTTTTCCTTGTAATTTCATTATATGTACTACGTCTGTGATTTTTTTCACATTTCTAGGTACAGCCATTCAAAAGTTAGAGGGGGGGGTAACTCGTATCGAACAAAAAAATTCACTTAAAATCTAGATATTTCGCAAATGGCTCGCTTAACTGAAAAATGGTCTTCACACACCCATAATATTTTTGAAAGACCTATCTAACGATACCCCACACGAAGGGGTACGCGAGAAAAAAAATATTCATCCCTACTTTACATGTTTGGGAGCTACCCTAAAAAAAAATATTTTTCAAAATTTTATTTTACCACTTTCTCGGCGTGATCAATATACATATTTATACCAAATTTCAGCTTTCTAATAACAAAAACCACGGAGCTATGCCGCGGACAGACAGACAGACAGACAGACAGACAGACAGACAGACAGACAGACGGACAGAGCGAAACTATAAGGGTTCCTTGTCGGACTACGGAACCCTAAAAACAGAATAGCTACAAGGTGTCTGGTTTTTGCTTTGCGACAAATAAACAGCTTAATAAATTGTACTTACCTCAATATTATTAATATTAATTGCAAACGCTTGCCGCAATTATTTTAACCAGCAATTAAATTTCTAGCCGGCTAGAGCGACTCAAAGCCCTCATCGAAGATATAATGAATAAGGAATCACTTACTCCCACCGAAAACACTGCCAGTGCCATTAATAATAACGATTAATATTTTATAATTAACGATAGTTTATATTTTATACTAATTTAAATATAAATAATTAATATCGGCATTGATACTAATATTTAACTTGTAAAGTACCAAATCACATCATACACTCACGTAGGGAACTTTTAAGTAATTCAGGCCTAAAGATCATTGAGGAAATATCCTTTAGATTCTATAATAAGTTCTTATTATGAATAATTATTCATAAAATAGGGGGATATCAGATTAAACCTATTCATTTAATCATAAACTTATTAGTATTATAAATATAAAAGGAATTCTATGTCGGTCTGTTACGCTTTTACGAGAAAATGGCTAAATCGATTTGTGAGATGTTTTTTTTTATGAAGATAGCCTAACTACTTAGTTTCTATCCGTATGCGTCAAGTAGGTCCCTCGGGATGTGAGCGAAACCGCGATAAAGAGCTAGTAGTTCTATTAACGGATAAAAATGGCTTGCAAATAATAGACGTGTGATGGGAACTATTGATCTCAGTCGTACCTACTGTTGGGTAATATTAACTGTAAAGCACAAATTTGATGAAAATGTAGACTGAGAATATTGTTTGTCCTTTTCTAAAATCCATTGAATAAAAGAGAAAAAAATTTAGGACGTAACGTTTGTTCCTTTAATAGCAGCTTTTACTGTCTTTCGTCTCTTTTTGTTACTAACTGTTAATAAAGGACGGTAATAGTCTAGTAATCAGTTTTAGGGGTAAAAATATTTTTATAGTTAGGTAGTTATTTAAAGCTTTCATAATCATCTCATGTACAAACGTACTTGCCATAATCTCATCTATATATTAAGTTCTTTAAGTTGTAAATATTGTTAAATGTAAAGAATATTGATACAGGTAATTTTTATTATTTTTATTAATACATTTATATAGCATTTACGGAGTATTTCGCGTTTGTTAATTTTGATGAAACATGAGCGTGTGATTATAATACTTAGTTACCCTTTATTCACTATAATAGCAAATCAAGTGTCGTCCAGAAATTATTTTTTAAATTACTTGAGAAGTTCATTCCATCACAGTTTACGAAATGAAAATATTGAATGAGTATTATATAGACTGGCTTTCACCATTGTTCACTAACGGCTAGATTCAATACCACATCAATCTGTAGATTTCCTTACTAGACATAGATTTTTGATATTAACGGCCAGATTCATTATCCCATGAATCGGTAGATGTCCTTATTAGAGATAGAATTTTGACATAAGATTAGGGCTGCCATCGCCCAAACCGTCGACCCTGGATGAAAACTATAAAAACCCCGGACATTTTGAATGAGTTTGATTGTTTCCCCGGACACTTTTTTACTTTGCTTACCTTTCAATTAATCGGATATCAGGTAACAGGTGTCCGGGTTTTCTCCGGGCGCCCTTTGAAAACCCGCCCGGACGCACCCCGGACGCCCTTTAAACTAGGACAAATCCGGGAAAACCCGGACGAATGGCAGCCCTACATAAGATCTATACAACTGATGTCAAAAATCTATCTCTAGTAAGGAAATCTACGGATTGATGTGGTATTGAATCTGGCCGTAAATAAATGTACCGATAAATATGTTTTAAACATATTTCTGTATTTGTGAATGATTTGAAGTTGACAAAGATAGAATGATATTTTAAATAAATTTAGCGGTAAATGTTTTGAGTAAGCAATGTTGCCAGCCGGCCCTAGTATAAATTCTATTATTGCATTTAGCAGATTCCAGTAACTTATATACGTATAACGAACGCGAGATTTTCTGTACACTTAAAAATGGTTGCTCATGTTGTACATATTAAATGTATATAAAATCCATAAAAATGTAATTTTACTTTACACATTGCCTAAATAAATACTATAAATACGTATCTTTTTTGAGGGAGAAATAAAAATAATATTTCGATGCCATTATAATATATTTGATTTTATAGGTACTATATATAAAATGGATTTTCCTTATAAAGGAACTAAATTTATAATCTGGTCAAATTGAAACTTTTTTATATGATATAAATTATAATGATTTGATATGATATTTTTTCAGCAATTTTATAAACATTTCTACGTAAATAGTAAATAATTATAATTGCGAGGGTACACTACCAGTTTTACTTTTATTTTAATAAAATCGTTTCCAAATTTTTCATCTTATTTTTTTTATTCTTTCAACGTCTGTAACTTTGTGGCTATGGTCTTAATTTCGCAATTCCTATTACGGGACCTTTTTTTTTCTTTTGAGGGTTAAAATATATTTTTATACTGTTGTGACGTCATATTATTTGATATAAAGTATTTCGATGAAGTTGTATAAAGTCTTTGCCATATACATACTTTTTGACAGCGTTATTATTACTCGAATACTTTAACGACTTTTAACTTTAAGAAAGACTTGCACCACTGCTCACTAAATATGATTAACGTTATATATATTTGAAACAAATCTAGTGGTGAACGTCATTCTGCTTTCAACTTAAAACGATTGAAAGAGAAATAATAATATTTTATGTATATTTATCGGTAAATGTTTTTAGCAAACAGTTTTGTATTCGGCCTAAGTAATTAAAAAAAAACTATTCTGACGCTACAACATGCGAAAGTGATAAATATAGAGTGAGATTTAAGCACCACTTAAATTTAGTTTCCACCATTGCTCACTAAATAAGCTTACCGCTGAATATATTTAAAACATAAGTCTATCTCTGTCCGTTGTTTAAAGCTGACAGAGACAGAATGATATTTATCGCTAATCGTATTTAGTCAGCAGTGGTGCAAGCCCTAACTGACGTTTCAGTATTCGGGTATATTTAAGTGAATTTTATAAATGAAGAATTTATTATAACTTGGTAGCACTAAGACCTTGTATGCTTGCCTGTTATCTGTATATATGAGATTAAATAGTTTGGAAGCGAGTGTGTGTTTGATTGTCCCGTTCGTTGCAGCTTCCTGCTGCTACTGCCGCGAGCGATACTGTCCGACCCGGTGGGCGCAGACTACGAGCATTATATACACGATGCACATAGGCGGTACCAGGTAAATATACGTACCTACCTAAAGCTGGTTTCAGACTACGCTATAATCTATCTATACTAATATAATAAAGCTGAAGAGTTTGTTCGTTTGAACGCGCTAATCTCAGGAAACTACTGGACCGATTTAAAAAAATCTTTCAGTGTTAGATAGCCCATTTATCGAGGAAGGTTATAGGATATCATCACGCTAAAATCAATAGGAGTGGAGCATCAATGAAGAATGTTTCAAAATCGGGGGTTAAAGTTAGCGATTGCCCAAAGTTACTATTCCACGCGGACGAAGTCGCGGGCAGAAGCTACTATATAGTATATATATAATATACAGTACAGTGTGAACGTGTCCATAACAATGTATGGTGCGCGATGTTGTTGTGCTATGAGCTATATACTATATGCTATTATATTATAGCGTAGTCTGAAAGCAGCTTAAAAGAAAGCTTAGAAAAGATTGTGTGATATCCTTTGCGTTTTCTTCATAGTTTTAGGAATTATTCGCATAGTATTTATCGGCAAACTAGTACATTAATTATGTAGACATCATCTGCCCAGTCTTTTCCCAACTATGTTGGGGTCGGCTTTCAGTCTAATCGGATGTAGTCGAGTACCAGTCACTGTCCATCTGACCTTCACGACCCAGTTACCGGGTAATAAGATACATATACTTTGATAAGAGACTGGTTGTCAGATTTTCTAGCTTCTGACTACGCGTAACGAGTGCCAAAAATCTACAAAGGACACTAATTATGTAGATATATATCGTAAATCGTAAGACGTAAAAGTTGTAATAAAAGCAAATCGAAAATACACAAATTTATAATAGTAGCTATAGTCAACAATATCGCTGACATTCAATGAAAAGTAACTTATTGCGCCAAACAAAAATTTAGAAAATTTCATCGAAATCGTTTCAGCTGTTTAACCGCTTCAAAGTGTTAAATATTATCGAGTACCAACACAGATATATAAATAATCTTCCAGTACTGGCTGGACGCGACATCGACATTCAACTGGCCAGCCGACCATAACTGGGTCGACACTACGGCCAGCTCCACCCACAGCTACGACAGCCGACCAGAAGCCGATATACACTTAGACGATGCCTTCGAACCAATAAAACCCGACAACCAACACTTGGTCAAAACCCACGACGACACGAAACACTTCTCCCAAAAACTGGTCCTTAGAACCCGAGACCTAACGTCCCAAGCTTCCGAAGAAGAGTTTGACGAAGGACCATTTTTCAAAATGATATTTAAATTACTTGCCAACATGCCTACGCAACCTTACCAAGTGAATTTGCATCTTACTTCGATAATATCCCAATTGGCCCTACTCCCCCATCCTAATTTGCACGAGTATTTGCTTAACCCCATGCTGCCGACCGCTAAAAAGACCCTGACGTTGTTCAAAACGCTGCAAGAGTTAGCGAGGCGGTTGACCATGGAGATACCTCGGTTAAGGAATTATAAGAAGATTATTGAAAATACGAGATTGTGGCTTATGAGTGAAGATCCTAGTTATGATGAAAAGTGAGTATATAGAAGTACTTAACCAACCTGGATTAAAATCTAGGGTTGAAGCCATGTATATTCATAGAAAATTTCATCGAAATCGGATCAGTATCCTAACAATGAAAATGGTACAAATACAATTCGTAAATGATTATAAATGTGACCTAAGGCAGATTAGGTTCCTGAACATTGATAAACTATTCTAGTAGATATCGCCGATAGATCTCGCCGAAATAGGCAGCATAGGACCAATAGTTGTGGTAATGTTTAGGGGAAGTTGACGAGTCATGACAAAAAATGGAAAAGAAATATTAGTATGACGCTGACTGGCCATGCCGTTTCCATAGATATTTCATCTCATAGTATATTTGATGTAAGACTTCTTATTTAATAAAGAGTTCTTGTCTTTACCGTTGCTGATTGGAATGGCTTTGGTCGCTATCGGTCTTTACCACACACTAGTAAAAAGGTCGTCATAATTCGGTACTTGGCACGACCAAACAATTGACATTTATTTTATGAGCTGTCAAAACACGTTTCTCCCATAGATTTTGTATGGCTATAGTGAACTGTGACGTCACTAATTTTCTAAAGACACTAAAAATCTAATTGTACAGTAAATTCAAAATAAATCAGGTTTTCAGGAATAAAACAAATGCATTTTTTGAGAAGTAGTGTCTTGGAATTACTTGTTACTGGTGTCCACTACCCAATTGTAGTTGGTTTAACGAAAACTAGTAAAACTGACTAGAGCGAATCTAAGGACCAATATCTTTCCTAATTCCACTATCATCACATACACATATTTATATTTCCATATACCTATGTATAATAACGCCTGTATTCCCCAAAGAAGTACCCAGAGGAGAATCTATACATGTTTTTTGTGTACTGTTTCCAGTGCCGAACACAACATGTTAGTAGAAAGTCTGATAGTCCTGGAGGAGTTCTGCAAGGAGTTGGCAGCCGTCGCGTTCGTCAAATATCAACATTCCTTGCATATGCAGAGATAAGCTTTGTAAATAGCACGTGTGAGTTTGGTTTATGAAAGAAATTGATGTAACTCCTATGTGAAGTGATGAGTGTCTTAGTAAATTAATGTACTTTGGTACTGTTAATTTAATGTTTTTTTTTTTCGAAAACGTCAGGTTTGATTGATGTAAGATTTAGTGGCAAACTAGTGAGACTTTCCGTCGAGAGCTGTAATTCCAGGTCTTTCCAAATATTTTCATACCAACAAAATTGTTACGAATAAGAACCACTCAAAAGAAAAAAATATGTATCGTAAATTATATTGATTGAGATTCATTGCCACAGAGTGTACTCACTATCGGCCAATATGATGTTTTGGCCATACATAGACAGTACATCTAGAAAAAGTATCTAATCAAACCTATTTCTAAAATATGCAACTCCACCAAAAATGTCTTTACTAATACATTTGTCACACACATAACAGGATGTCGAGCCATGTTGACACTTGCAAGAAGCTTCAAGAAAGTAACGACTTAAAGTGTGAATGATAAAAAGGAGTTCAATATACATTGCTCTATATATTTAAATGTTTATCTTACTGATACTTATAACTACGCAATGTATATCATTGAACTGTCAGTGGCGTTCAGAATTGTGCAAATAATATTGAAGTTGAATTCATACGTCGTGCAAGTATATAATATATAATAATACGCTATGTAACAAGTTGCTATAGTATTACATTTATTTATTTAAAATACTTAGATATAGTACAAAGAAGGAATCTATGCATTTCAAGCCTAAGTTTGCTATTTCAGTTTAACTGATTTTACATGAATTGTTTAATTTAATTTATTTTGTAATATTTATAAGATCAGTCAATTGCTAATAACCATTGTGAAGGCTTAATGACCTTAAAATAAATAATGTATTTTATTAAGTTTTCGTAGGTTTTTTTTTATAGGTTTTCGGGACGCGAGTATCTGTGCAAACATTTTATATAGACAGAGGAATATGTTAAAACTGTCAGGCACAATATAAAACATACTAAATAATAAACTGATTTAACTCAAGAACCGTTATTTTGGTTATAGCTAAATACGTCACTGTTTTGTAGTAGCACCCTTGTCTAAACGTATTCGAGTAAAAAGGACAGAGATAGTTGCAACTTTGTTTAGGAATACAATACCAAAAAAAGTGAGATAGGGGTGATAGATATTGTTAAAACAATCGTTTTGTTTGTTTAATATATTAATAACCTGTCAGTTTATTATGGAGTTATGGTTAACTACGGAAGACACGAGTAAACACGGATGTAAGGACCATACCACAGGTAACAATGTTAGGTGCTTTATTTATCCGTTATATTTTGTATAATTTTATTTACTTACAATTCGAACATTTGCTACAAGTGCATTATATGTATGTAAACCGTAAATTATGTGGTTTATTTTAAAGGTGTTATGATACATGGACTGTTAAATTGCACATTCAATCTAAATGATAAAAAAACATTAGGTACTTTTATCCAAAATTGTAGCTACTATTAAATAATTCTCGTAAGTAAGTTACTATTAGATTGTTTTTAAATTCTTTGTAATGAGTATTTTTTAAACAGATGAAAAAACAGAACTAGAACATTTTTTACAATCAATATAAAAGTCTCTTGTAGGTTTATAACAAGTTCTAAGAAATACAAGTAGATTTTTGTCTACCTTCAATCTACCAGATTATATTATTGTCCTTTTGTCCGCAAAGTAGATAAAAGACCAAAATATTTATTATGTAATTAAAATTATTTTTTCCTTCCACATTATCGTAGTATTATACTATATTTGTAATAGAAAGTGTATACCCGAAAACGCAAATAAATTTTAAATTAATCTTGCTATCCCTGTCACTTTAACGTGTATTGCAGCGACAACAAGACTTATATTCGATTTAAAGTTAAGTGAAGTTTGAGTTTTCGGACATTAGAAGGCTAATAATATCCACTAGCTGTGTTCGACTTGTCATGATAGATTCTAGTCTGAAAGGGGCAGTTAACCTGCTTAGGGGGTTCAGCACAAACTTGTATAATAGTAAATTTCACCGAGGAGCTATTAACTTCGAACCAGAGTAGGCCTACCCCTTAAAATAATTCTATAATATATTCTGTATATTATAGAAGACAATGGTGCAATATGTATTTAGAGACATTCCTTATAATCAGTGAGCTTTGGTTCCATATAATATAAATGTATAATCATACTGTTTATTTGTTTGCACAAATACATACTTGTTATGGATTATTGTTTATGTAATAAATGCCTGAATTTGCTGTTGAAATAAAATGTGAAAAGAAATTGGTTATTTTCTTCACTCTCTGGTTTCTTTTGCAGCTAAATAAGATATTGATTTGAGCTTATATCTATATAAAACAAAATGGGTTTATTCCAACATCTATCTATCTATCTATATATAAAACAAACGGGTTTGTTCGAACACGGCTGAACACACGAGAACGGCTGGACCGATTTTCATGGTTTTTGATTTGTTGTATTTGTCTCCGTCCCGAATAGCAGAATAACTACAAAAACATTGAAAGTCATGAGGGAAAAATATAATGGGGTTTTACGAAGATCGCTGGACCGGCCTGTCATGTCGTCCTGATAAATGAACGCTTTCTATGGACATTGAAAAAACATTTGAAACGTTGCGTCACGAAAAGTACTAGGACATCATAAAATGAAAGAGACACCGCTGTTATTTTTCAACTACCCGCACATTTGAAATGTTACGTCACGAAAAGTACTAGGACATCATAAAATAAAAGAGACACCGCTGTTATGTTTCAACTACCCGCACATTTGAAATGTTACTTCACGAAAAGTACTAGGACATCATAAAATAAAAGAGACACCGCTGTTATGTTACAACTACCCGCACATTTGAAATGTTACGTCACGAAAAGTACTAGGACACCATAAAATGAAAGAGACATTGCTGTTACTTTTCAACTACCCACACATTTGAAATTTTACGTCACGAAAAGTACTAGGACATCATAAAATGAAAGAGACACCGCTGTTATGTTTCAAATACCCACTTTGTAATAATACCACGTAACGTACCAGGGTTTCATAATGTTGCAGAAGTCCTCACCGAGACAGCGGAACAATTATACCAAGTTTTGTATGTAGGTTGCGCCTGTCTTTGTTCCCTTTCCACTGGCGATGATCTCAGTATGCATATCGTATTGGAAAAATTATCAAGCTTTTATTTGTTTATATTGACAAGTAAGTTACCGGTCGATTGTTGTTTTGTGCATGGAAGAAGGAAAACTTGGTGTCAAGGTTACGGAAATTTGTTTCTCACTATCACAAAATCTAGAAGCGGTGTTTCTATTTATTTTTAGTTGTTGTAAATTGAATGTTTAGGATCATTAATTATATATTTTCAAATCCAACCAGTATATAGATGATTTATCATTTGACTGTGAACGACAATAGGATCCTTCTGACAGTAACTGTAGTAACTACCGTTGTTTGTATAGTATAAAGAAGAAAAATATGTATCATGGCTCTTTTGGCCAAAACCCTTGTCTATTCGCGGTGAGATTAACGGCCATTTTCAATAACCTATCTATCCGTCGATTTGCTTACTAGAGATAGGTTCTTGACATTATTTGTATGGACCTTACGTCAAAATTTTATCTTTAGAAAGAAAATCTTCGATCGAATTAAGATCGATAATTAAAAATAAGCGTACAAAATTGATTGCATCATCGATATGATATTAATTACATTTAAATGCATTTGAAAAGATACTAATAGGAACTTATTGACTAGGATACTAGGACTCGTGATTATAAACATCCCTATTAAATTATACACAAAATGTCCTTTAAAAACCGAGCACCGTCTAGAATGGAATAAAAATAAAACGCAATCAATAAAATGCAATGGTGATTATATTCTTCTCAAATATTAAATAATAATGCGTAATAAACATTGTAATAACTATCAAACAAAAGTTGTTAAAAGTATGTACAACATGGAATTGTAATATTTAACCATTTATAGGAAGACTTTCTTGTATAATCTCTGTATCCGACACAGTGAAGTTATGGACTATATAGTCCAGATAAGGTTTAAAATCAAACAAATATTTTCCTTCTTAATAGTACACCTTATCAGAACTGCTAATTATTTTGCTACACCAAATTAAATTAAGCATTCTAAAGTATATATCTTTGTATAACCTTTTTCATCGGCTTCAACACAAAAATCTTGTAAGAAAAAGACCAAAAATATCTTCTGAACATACAAAATCAAAGAAATCTTCCCACAAATGATGAAACACATCTATAAACGCACTCTTTCACCTTACTCTCTCACAATTACTTACATAGATACATACATGTACATAACGTTATTATTTCGTTTAGTTTCATCTACTTGATCGTTACAAATCGTACGGATTTCATTATTTTAACTATAATGGTTATTTGCAGTGGCGTGCTTAAAGGACAAGCCTGATGGATACTTTTAGGGATTGAAGGGTATATTTTTAATGAATGGCAAAGTAGATTAACAATGGATCTAATTGACTACAAAGATCAACATTTGAGTAAAATTTACTATTTTTTAAGTAGACCCCTTGAAATTAACACTATTCTTTGTACCTCATTTTAAAAACTTGGGAATATCCAACTTGAGATTTCACAGGTGCTAATGTTTCCTACTTAACAACATAAAATGTTAACCTTATCCTTAAATATTGGCACCTGGCTTGTCCCCTAAATCCATCCCACTGGTTGCTTGTACAAATACGGAATAAGTTAGATTGTACTATGTTATAATACGCCGGACGAGACCACGCCCTCTCGACTTACGGCAACAGTAAATTATTTATACAGAAACAAACATCATTTAATTTAAAAAGAGGCGCTTTGTTGTTTGAAAGTGAATTCTATTTACCTCAAGTCAGGGTATAAAAAAGAGCTTACGTTGTAGAAAATAGATACAAAATTCGTACGTCATAAGGCCGCCATGTTTATTTGAAACCACGCCCACTTGCGGTTAGGCTCCGCCTCTTCTGTGACGCACGATATGAAGAAGGTTTCATCAATGACACGGAAATAACGTTCATAGGAGGTCAAAAATATTCTTTGATGGTAGGATTATTTTAAAGATTAAAATGAGTTTCAAGACAAATGAATATAAAAAAAAACATCAAGTTTACCGTAGTCGAAATATAGTTCGAAATAGAAAAATATGATCACAGGATTAACCATAGACTAGGTAGACCTTGTAATGTAATAAGGGGCTTTAGTTTCCTATTGTATTATTTGTTACAAATGTAATTTAACAATTTTAAACAACAAAATGACACAAACAATTGATTTTACAATCTGCCTATCTAAGTATCAAAGTTGTAGATCACTTTTGCTATTTAAAAAATAACTAACATTACTGGTATAAATTAAGTTAACAATAATCAATTTAAAAAAAAAAAAAAACTTGTCTTAGAATGATTTCCGAAACGAATGTTACTGTAGTAAAAATATTTTCACAAAATAAACAATATTATTTTTAAATATGGTCATATTTGTGTCAAATTTAAAACTGATTATTGAAAAATAGCTAGATATGACTGCTTAGTATATTATGTACGAATTGGAATATATTTAACTACATAACATGGGCATTTCCTATAACAAACTCCATTATTTTAATTGTATTTACACTTTAATTCAAGAATCTATTTTTTACCATTTAAAATATTTTAATCGTTTTATCAGACAATCAAGACAATGAAATATAAAAAGCATGATTATACTATTGCCGCCCAATATTGACGAGGACAAAGTAAAGATTTATATTTTTTTCCTTAAAAAGTTACTTTAAAAAATACATTTTTCATGGATTTGCGACATGGCAACATTGGGTAGCTTTAGTATAGAGAAGTTTACAGATATTTCTAACAATGCTTGTCTTTGCGGTCGTATTAAATAGCTGCACAATTTAAAATTTAATACTTTTCCATTGAGCCAATAAAATTTGAATAATACATCGACCTGATCAAAAAAAATATCTTGTCCGAACGTGAGAACATGTCTGTCTTTACATTATTTAGCTTAGACAAATTTATTTTAATTTTAGTTTCATAATCATGACTTGACCATAAGTCACGCGGCATTTAAAGTTACGTTCAAAATAAGTTATCATCTGATGCTGGCACACTTGGCGTATTTGTCCAAATATTCGCATTATTTTATAAACACAAAGTGAACCCTATTAGTAGTTGCATAATGTTCACTTTGCGATACGGAAATGGCACAAATATTTGGACAAATACGCCAAGTGTTGTGCCAGTATGAAGTAGTCTACAAATACTTGCGCAGTAGTCTATTTCGACAAACATAACCTCCTACCATACCTCTACTCAGAATGTTAAGATCTAAGGATCTTTTTTATTGTGTAATAAAATATTATTTCGCACTATAACGGGTTTCTGGGGTATCCAGTTATATTGAAAGTTGATATTTAGTTGTAAGAACCATTAGAACATATTGAGCATTGTCAAAACGCTCTGTAAAATTATCCATGCTTAGAAAATCTTTCTGACTTTATCCCGGAGTATTCGACTAGTAGGTCTCGACGGAGGGTTAAGGGCATACCATGAAGTGGAAAAAAGATAGTATTTATGTCTATTCGTCGTGTCTCACTCTCACAGTGTACTATGGTAAAAACACTTCATCGTACGGCCAACATTACCGTTCAAACGTCACTTAAGTTTATTTATAATTGTACCGCCGCTAGTATGGTGTTTATGGCGACTGGGAATGTATTTATTAATAACTTTTAAATATTGCGTAAGTTTCGGCGTTAAGTTGTACTACTTAAGCCCGCGAATATTACTGGCGTGTAGCGAGAGACTGATAAATCTTTGTATTATTCTCCCAGCCGTCAAAACACCACCTCACAGGACTCCATAACATCTCTCTCTATACAAAATTATCAGAAATTAAATCTACAAGAGCTGAGCTCTCGTTCCTCTAACGAAGCATAAATCACAAATAATAAAATTATACAAAAATAAACATGTTTTAGCCAAGGATTGTAGGCGATGTCGTTGATAAAAATTATAATTATGTTTGACGCTACCTGCGTGCGATACGACACGTCTGCGAAGAATGAAGTATTTACCTACATAGAGAAGTGTTTACAGGAATGACACTGTCGAGAAAATAAATAATATTTTATTGTTTCTATTTCATGACCAGAGTTAAAACAGCATCTGTAGAATTATCTTAGAGTAGTTAAAGAAACCTCTGACGTCAAGAAATTCGTCTAATAACCTCTTTTAGTTATTCTTCTGTTTTGTCCCTTTCTGTTAGAAAACATTTTAACTTGACAGATAAGGACGAAACAGTTGATAGCTTAAATTAGTTTATTAATTAAACCAATAGCTTTATTATGAATATAAGACAGAATATAAACAAAATGTACCTCCTAATAATTTGATAATTAAACATCATATTATTATTACCTACAAGTACAATGCGCAGTAGTCTACGGCGTCTGCCGGCTACCAGAATATACTAACTTAGAGAAGTCATGATAAATATCGCTGTACTAAAAATGATGCTACCTCTTATATTTAGAAGTGAAAGAAATAGATTGAACCTAAGGAAATAATTACACAGTTTATTACTAAAGCTAAGTTGTCGTACCGCACGCATCGCGCGCCTGATCTACCTCGAGCAGTAATTAGCTAGTTTACAATAGTTCTAATCTACATTATACATACATATACATATACATACAATTGTGTTTACATCTATACGTTATCAGCTTCAGTGTGGAACTTATCACCATTTTTGATATACATCTGAAACAAATTATAGGGATCATTCGTATTTCTGAATATATAGGGTAACAGGCATTTTTTAAAACATCACATTTTCAATGTCGGCAATAATATATACTAGAAAAGTCGTAGTGGCCTAATGGTTAAGGCACCTGCCTCTCGTGTACTGGTACGAAACCTGGCATGTACCAATGTGACTTTTCTCAAGTGATATGTACTTTCTAAGTATATCTTAGACGTCACTGACTAACGGTGAAGGAAAACATCGTGAGGAAACCTGGACATAAAAAGTCTGAAATTACCAATCCGCCTTAAGCAAGCGTGGTGATCAATGCTCATGCCTTCTCTGTAGGAGAAGAGGCCTGTGCCCAGCAGTGGGACAATATATAGGCTGATGATGAGTATATAATAGTGTGTGCTCACCTACGTGGCGGGTCGGCCGCGGCCTCACCACCAGGAGAAGAAGGGCGACTTGTGCTGGAAACGTTGCTGGAACGAGTCGAAGAACCGGGACGACGTCGAACCGCTTTTGGACCTGCACAAAACATAACTAAAATATAACATCACGCCTTTTTTTTAGGGATGGGAAATCACTAAATGACTAACCCCGCTGTGGGCGGAGCGGGAGGGAGTGTCAGACCCTTATCGTTCTACTTATAAAGTTCGATTAATTTTAATCTGCTGCTTAGCAACAGATTAGCAAAAATCTCTCTTATAACTGCTGTTTAACGTTAATATGAACTTAAGTTAATAGCTTCATCCTGCATTACGACATTAAGTAAGGATTAGGTGAGTAATGGTTAAACTTTAGATTAGAGGTTTTTTAAAAGTAAGACGGTTACTGACTAAAACCCATCCATGTTCCTTCATTCGCTCTTTGTGTTCCGTACCGCGAATATCTCGCAGCCTCAGATATAACATCACGCCTCACGTTACAATATAACAAGATTCATTAATAAATAATGAAAAAATCAGGAACGATGAACCAATTACAATTGTTTTAGGGTCGATTTTTCAATAGACAGATAACTTTTATCAAAAAAATAAACATGACAGTTTGACATATTTTCTTAACAAAATCTGTGAAAACCAATATTTATTCATCAGATAAAAGATCTGACTATAAAAAAATCGGCCCTTAGACTAGCAAAGCGGCTGCAGGATGTTCAAAAGAGTTACAGCGCCCCCGGAATACAAAGGGCTGAAGAAGAAATGGATGTGTGTTAGTCAGTAAGAGCTTGACGCTGCCTCCTACCTTAAACGGTAAGAAAAATGTAAGATACATAGAGGTGATACGAAGTACACCGGGTCATCTAGTGAATAATATAATCTATACTAATATAATAAAGCTGAAGAGTTTGTTTGAACGCGCTAATCTCAGCAACCACTGGTACGATTTGAAAAAATCTTTCAGTGTTAGATAGCCCATTTATTGAGGAAGGCTATAGGCTATATATCATCACGCTAAAACCAATAGGAGCGGAGCACCACGCGGACGAAGTCGCGGGCAGAAGCTAGTATTTAAATAAAAAAGCCCATGGTCGGCGGTACCTCTCGACGATGACGGCGGGCATCTGCACGAGCTGCACGGGGCTCTTGTTGTCCTTGAGCGCCTGCGTGAGGTTCAGCACCTGCCCGCGCATCACCGACATCTGCCGCTCGAACAGGCCCTTGTCGAAGCCCTTGTCCTGCTGTGACAACACGAACGAGCATTTATAAATATACTTCAGTGTGATACTCCGAAAGTCATTCTGTCTATCTGTTTGTTTGTGACGCTTTAGCGGAAGAACGGCTGAGCCGATTGAGATGAAATTTGGTATAGAGATAGCTGAAGCTGTCGGGAAGGACACAGTTTTTATCCGGATGAAAGTGAATTATTTTTATTAGGATGCAGGTGAAACCACAGGAAACAGTTAGTATAGAATATATGGAATATAATATAATTAAATAATTGACATTTGTGTTAGTTCCGGGGCCTACATGGTAAGGCCAAAACAGGAATAGTTGTGAAAAAGAGACTGCATGATTGCAATAAGACATGGTGGTACGGCTTCAGGTTTTAACGATATTATCGATATGTGCCAAAAATGTTTGGTTTCTTTCAGTCTCATTAAGGCTTGTGACAAAAAGATGCAAAGTCAATTAAAATGCAACAATATTAATATTTAGTTCAGGACTTTATCTTTGTGACGTGTCAATATTCAGATCAGTATTTAGACAAGTGAATTTGAGTAAAACTCTATCCTTAATTAGATTAAAATTGCTCTGCAGTTTTTAAGCAAAATTCAGTCTAATTGAACTTCAAATACATTATAGATAAAAAAATTCTTAAAACACATTACAAAACATAAGCCCATAGAAATGATTAAGTAACTTACTTTGAACAGTAAATGTAGCTCATCGCACAGCTCCTGCACGAAGTTCATGTCTGATAACAGTGGAAGTACTAGCTCCCTGCAAATTACCACAGATACATTATAACCTTGATAATGTTGCTAAAACGGTTTACAGATCAATTACATTAACATAGAAACAAGACGTAAAACATATAACATAA
The DNA here is from genome assembly GCA_963891755.1 of Pyrrhia umbra. Taxonomy (NCBI): domain Eukaryota; kingdom Metazoa; phylum Arthropoda; class Insecta; order Lepidoptera; family Noctuidae; genus Pyrrhia; species Pyrrhia umbra. The sequence continues at coordinate 3,007,323 of OY982937.1, read as the reverse complement.
AAATCGATATACAAAACAAAACGCAAAAAAATGTGAAATAAAAATTTGCAAACAAAACATAAACTTAGAATTTAAATTTAACAATGATTTCAGGAACAAAAATTAGTGTTTTTTTTATTTCTATCGCTGCAATTAGTCGCAGTATCGGGTCTTTTTTTTTGGAAGTGAAATTTTCGAACTCCCGCCGTGGGTGGGGCTAGGAGTGTCAAGACTCTTACTGACTAAAAACGGCTGAACTTATGTTGAGAAAATTTATATGGGACCATCTCTGAAGTATGTAAGTCATACTACTAACAAAAAAAGAATAATTAAAATCGGACTACTCTGTAAAGTTATTTTTATTAGCGATTATCTACCCAATTTATATTAGTCCAAGTCAAGTTAATTCGCCTAATCTATCGATAATTATATCACGCATTCATTTTGTGGGGGTAGTGGGCCGACGGGTACATAGTTAGGCTCTAGGTATACTGACTTGGTCTCATGGCTGAAGGGCTGCTTGGCCTGCGGCAGCCAGGCCCAGTGGTAGGGGTAGGCGCGCCAGGAGTCGGGGTGCTTGAACGGGAACGCCAGCCCGTTGTCTATGGCCGCGATTCGGACCTCCGCGCCTGTCCACTCCTGGGATAAACAGACAAAATTATTTACTCTGAGGTGAACTTTCAGACTGATCAATCTCTATCCATATAGTTTATAACCTGGATTTACACGTAGTAGACTTTTTATCCCGGTATTAGGACCCAATTTAAAGCCCACACAGACAAAATCGCGGGCAGAAATCCACAAAAATATACCGTATTTTACTTAGGGATAGTGTAGCTTTTACTTTATTACTGGTCACCTGGCGGGTTAGACAAGTGGCAAAACGCTAACGCTCAATGTATAGGAATGACATATAGCTAGTCGTAAACGAATGTCATTCCCATACATTGAGCGTTAGCGTTAGCGTTTTGCCACTTGTCTAACCCCCCTGGACATTATGCTAGCTGTAATTATTACCTTGTTCTATTTTGTTTATTTATTTGTTATTTGTATGTTTGTGTATGTTTTAACTTGTGTATTGTGCCAATAAAATATTTTTCTTTCTTTTAATAAGAAAAAATGTTTTTTTCTTATTCGTAGCCAAGGTAATATGCACTCACGGAGGGGTCCCTAAGGTCTATGTCAGCGTGCGGGGGCGGCTGCTGGCCGGGCGAGTCGTACTTGATGAGCCAGTTGTCGTTGCCGCGGTCGGTGTTGCGTATTATGTAGTCCAACACCACTAAGCGCTCGAACTGAAGCTGGAATCTGGGAATGGAAAATCATTACTTGGTAGGCCAAACACACGCTACTTTTTAAATATATTAGAATATTACAAAGAGTCTATGCTTATATCATAAAGAGGTAAAGTTTGTGAGGTTGTAGGTCTGGATCTATTGAACCGATTTAGAACAAAAATGCTTTATTCGCTTTATTTATTATTTAGGCTTTATTCGGGTGCGTGAAGTATGTGCTTGTTTTTAATAATCCGTCGAATGCCAAGCTGTTTTTATGAACGGGGTCTGTCCGTAGGGCGTTCGAAAGGATAAAGGTAAATCCCTTTTCTTTTAAAAGTACATGTGTGCAATGAAAATAGCAAATGGGACCTACCGTCAGTACCTTAAAAATGGGATCGATACGTTCCTAGCACGGTCATAGTATGATACGGTGCAGTGGATCCTTAAAATGTAATGTACTCACTTCCTCATGACGTGCGGCGGCGGCGGGTCCTGCTCGAACCGCCGCAGCCAGTAGTCGGCGTCCTTGTAGCCCTCCACGAACAACTGGAATGAACCCGCCTGCAACACAACATAACAAATATTATGCAAAAAAAACAAAATACTAAACTCTGCTTAAATCATTACAAATTTGCCCTAATTATTGTTTGTTCCCTCAGTTGTCTTTTACTGCAGCTGTTTTTTTTGCTTTTAGTATTACCAGCCTGCGGGTGGATAAATTGCAATAGCTGAACAAACTACAAACGGTTAAGGATTTTTTTTAAAGTAGTACCTATTTTTATTTTACCGACTTTTATAAGTATTTGGTTTCGGGATAAAAGAATAATAATCTGGCTGATTTCGATCACGGCGTGCAATCTCAATGACTAGCCAGGTACGCAGGAGATATTATAGTGCACAAGCGCTTGCGCAGACATGGGTCGGCAGACCGACACGACCGGGGGGAGATCTGGCACAGGATCACCAGAGCCACGTGCTCTTCGAGGCACGGAGGTAGAGTATGAGATATGGTAGAGCTATGTTGCAGAATTTGAAATGATGAATTTTAATTTCTGTGACGGGTTTGGGTGTTACTTTGTATAATAACTATGTATTTAATAAGTATATAAGTAGTAGTTTGTTGCTGGGGAGTTTGTTGCGCCACTTCTTCTTCCCAGCAAAAACACATAGGAAGTGGTGAAGGGCGGGCGTTTTGGGGGCTGTCTTTTGTAAATTTGACGTTCAAATTAGGCTGAAAATCTTTTTATAGCGTATATCCGTTAATCTAGCAACCATGACACAAGCATATTAGTTGCTTACTTTGGGGCTAGATAGCGCTGTATGAAATTGTCCAAAGATATTTATTTGTTCAAAGTAAAGGTGTCTTCCTTGTACTGCAGGCGTGTGGTAACGTTACCTTAGGCGGGAGTCCCATTCTATTGAAGCGCAGATTGGGGAACTGCTCGGTGATGGCGCGCTTGAGCCGCGACCGCTCGCGGTCTATCCGCAGGTAGTTGAACGTCTCCGACACCAGCTTCACCACCTGGACACGGGACACAGTACAACAGTCAGTCATCATCATCATCATCAGCCTATATAGTCCACAGTTGGTCATAGGCCTGCCTGTTCGAAAGAGTTACCGCGCCCCCGGTACACAAATGGTCTAAGATCCGGGCCTACATCGACATTCATCGAGTTGATAATAGAATCAAACATATTTTATAATAAATTTCGTATAATAGAAAATATATTAAAAGTGGGTTGACAACAAAAATCCTGGACAGAATATTTTTAATTATTTTTTAAAAAACTGTTTTTTATAAAATTTTGCAACATGATGATAATAATAAAATTTTATACTGGACTTAAAGTATAAAATATATAGAATGTGCTGACGTAGGGTTGACTATTATTTACCTGGACGAACTACTGGGTTGACAGGTATAAAAGGTATGTAAATTCTAGTTACTTTCACTGATTTGATAATAGAAAAAAAATTATATCAGCATAAGCGCTGTTTTATTCCGAACACGATGATATAGGGTTGACTGCAAAAAATTCGGTCCTAATAGGGGTATACAAGTTTTAAAGATTTAAATTTCAACGCGTGTGGAAATTAGTGATAGATAGATCCGAGGTAAGTATACCGTGTGATAATAAAGGACCGAACATTGCAGTCGTGTCTGATGAGATCGTGAATATAAGAAAGTGCACATGCTCGGTATATAAACTATATGGAGAGTAGAGGTACCCCTGCTACCCTCCATATTGTTAACAGTACGCGTTATTTTGGAGTAGCTAATGACTTATAATATTATATTTTATCGAAAATACGTGTTATTCTGTATTGTTGTGATAAAAAATGGCTAAAAAGTGTTTTTTATGTGACTTGGACGATTCTTTAAGTGATTTTACAGATGAAGCTTTTAAAAATTGTTCGTTAAAGCTACCTAAAAAAAACTTTAAATATCGAGGGGTGAAAGGTAAAACATTTTGGGCGATATTGACTTATATACATATTTAGAATCAGCGATTTTTCGCACGATCCTGAGCATTTTTTTGGCGCTAAAGACAATGCAATTTTCGGCCATAATTCTCAAGGTATGATCCGACATCAAATTTGGCAATTTTATTTAGTTCTTCACTTAAGCTGTACTCATTAATAGTGAATCGGAGCTTAAGCCTTTATTCTCTTCCTAAAATTACAAGTAAATGGCAGATTAACCGTGTTCGATGTAGCTAACTATTAATGTTAAGTCGCTTCATACATGTTGCTTTCCTCGTCTAACACTATGCAGTGTCGCTTCAACCATTTGACTGTCAGCAACATTCATTCATTATTTTTTGGCATAAAAACTATGTTTTATGATTTTTTTTCAAAGACGAGACTCTAAACAACTCATTTAGAGCCAAGTTCACCAACAGATGGTTATATAATCGGCCCGTTAAACGAAAACGTTTTTTAACCACGAAGCGGGAATTTTCGTGTAGTCAACTTCTTGTTCAACCCTGGGTTGGTAATCGACTCGTTTTAGGAATAAAAAACCCAAATAATAGGTTATTCATCGTATGGTAGAAGTTTGAATTTAAGCTAAACAGCTGTTTTCAGTTGATCGGACCGTTATATTTTCGGTGAACTTGGACCTTAGTATAATAAACGTGTCCTAAGCCACCTAGTGTGAGTATTTATCAAAACCTAATTGGTGGTTAAAACAAAATAGCCCTTCCCATTATCATTGAGTTAAGTCATTTATATCACTTTGCTTTTTACTGAATAACACTGAAAAGTCACTTTAACCATTTTGCCGTCAACTGATAGACACTGTTGGCAGTTTAATCTTTTTTCCTTACTCTAGAAATAAGACAGTATAGATCATTTTGTATTAAGCGACCATTCTTTTCGATATTATAGCAGTTTTTTTTATGACAAGTATACCAAAACATCAGTGGATTGTTTGCAATAAAGATTCCCGATCCTCATTAAAGTAGGAGTAGTAGTTTCTTTATAACGTTTTTTTTTTTTCGAAATTTTAGATCTTTAAATGGCTCTCCTGTAAAGTTTATAAAATGTCGCTTAAAGCCTTTTACCTTTCACGTCTCCAATTATCATGAAGTTGAACTAACTAAAGCAGCACTCAATTTCGTTGGTTACAATACCAACAAAAAAATAACTGCTTTACGAAGTAAATAGCATGAAGACTATATTTTTTTCTTTACAGAGTATGCAGTAAGTACATAATATATGATTCCTCCAATTATTATCTAATAGAATTCGAAATATATCACAATTTTAACGTTCGTTGAATTCGTTTTTATCAAACAAATAATTTGAAAAATATTTTTTCTGAAGGACCTCGGCCTGTTTTTTTTTTGTTTTTCAATTTCTACCTTTTCACATTTTTATTATTTTTTTAATTTTTTCCCAAGAAAATAAGACAAAAAAAATATTTTCAGTTGCTCCGCAATAACGCATACTGAATTCAAATGTCAGTTGCTCCAAAATAACGCGTACTGTTTACAATATGGAGGGTAGCAGGGGTACCTCTACTCTCCATATAGTTTATATACCGAGCATGTGCACTTTCTTATATTCACGATCCCATCAGACACGACTGCAATGTTCGGTCCTTTATTATCACACGGTATACTTACCTCGGATCTATCTATCACTAATTTCCACACGCGTTGAAATTTAAATCTTTAAAACTTGTATACCCCTATTAGGACCGAATTTTTTGCAGTCAACCCTATATCATCGTGTTCGGAATAAAACAGCGCTTATGCTGATATAATTTTTTTTCTATTATCAAATCAGTGAAAGTAACTAGAATTTACATACCTTTTATACCTGTCAACCCAGTAGTTCGTCCAGGTAAATAATAGTCAACCCTACGTCAGCACATTCTATATGTTTTATACTTTAAGTCCAGTATAAAATTTTATTATTATCATCATGTTGCAAAATTTTATAAAAAACAGTTTTTTAAAAAATAATTAAAAATATTCTGTCCAGGATTTTTGTTGTCAACCCACTTTTAATATATTTTCTAACATACGAAATTTATTATAAAATATGTTTGATTCTATTATCAACCCGATGAATGTCGATGTAGGGTCGGATCTTCTACTAAAAGGGCTAAGGAAGAAACATGGATGGGTTTTAGTCAGTAACCGTCTTACTTATAAAATCCGATTAATTTTTAATCTGCTGCTTAGTAACGGATTAGCAAAAATCTCATTCATAAATGCTGTTTAGCGTTAATCCTAACTTGAGTTAGTAGTTTAATCCTGGATTACGACGTTAAGTAAGGATTAGGTGAGAAATGGTTAAACATCAGATTACAGGATTTTTTATAAGTAAGGCGGTAAGAGTGTGTCACTCCTACCGCCCCACCCAAAGCAGGAGGAGTCATTTGATGATATCCCATCCGAAAAAAAAGGATTGTAGAGGTCAGATTATTGAGAAGTTGCACTATGAAGCATATTTACATGTTAAATATTGATATGCAATTCATTCAAACGCATCCAATGAGGATCCGTAACGTTTTTAGTTGACAATGCAGATTTGTAGAGCTAAGTAATCCTTAACATACAGTGCAAAAATTTTTGATCTACGATAAAAATTGACGAAGTTATGACCAAATTACTAGCGAAGTTCACCGAGCGGTCGCCGCGATAGCTGTGACGTCACTCCTACGGTTAGCCGTTGGCAGCAGTATGGCGCGCAGTGTTTTGTTTGATTAATTGTGACTTTCAAACAAATTAAGTGTCCGATTTGTGTCTAATTCACCTTTTCAAACATGTATTAATATTGTATAGTGCCAAAATGTACAAATACTTCTATTATTACCTTAGAAAAATTATTTTTAACGTGCCGAAAAACGCAAAACTTCTTCAAAATGGTATCCTGTTGTAAAGAGATGATTGATGATGATTTTTTCAAGCCATCCTAAGTAGGTACATACTGAATGAATTATTTGTAACAATGAACGAGGTGGCAAAAAATAGCCATTGAAAACCAATATTAAGGTTTCCGTTATAGATCGACAAGTATATAGGGAACTATGAACTAAATAAAGCGCAAGTTGGTTAAATAGCCATCCGCGAAATGATCCGCATAGGAATGAACGAAAACAACATTTGTTTATCAAGATTTCTGTACCAATACATTATATTCATTATTTTTTACACCTACCTACTGCTGCCTCCACACAATCACCGATGATCGCGGTGATTTGCTATACATTGCTGCGTTGGATGAAAAACTCTCAAGAGTTTTTGAGAGTTCACAGCAATGTACAGCGATTCACCGCGATAATAGCCGATTGTGTGGAGGCCTAAAGATTTTAAATCAATATCTTAACCACTTGCACGAAGGCGTTCGCGAGCCGTGATGTGGGACTTACGTCGCAGCGCAGCCGATTGTCAGCGCGTCTAAAATGCCGCGGATCTTTCCCGATAAAAACGTTTGCCAAAAGAAAAGTATTATAGCAATTTCAAAATAAAAAACACCATTGGTTACGTTAGCGTATAGAGAATAAACTTAAATAATATATATGCTTTAAACCTACATTTTCATACTTAAAAAAATTAAAAAACGTACACAAACCAGAAACCGATCGTAAACAAACAAACGGCACTCGACCATTTCTTTTGCTAAATTTATCAACTTGGGAGAATAAAATAGTATGAGAATTATACACCATTGTAACGTGTACATTATATAGAATAATAACGTAGATTAACTTAGAACTAGATTACTGAGATAATCAAATGTCACGAAAGAATCCACCTTTGGAAGATTATCTGACTGAGCTCGCACAAAACCAGCCTCTACTTTATTAATACTCATATTTTAGGACGTTTTATACTCAAATATCACAAAACACACTCTAACAACACTTTACGTAAAATAAATTGCCAAATATAGTGACCAACCGCGTCGCAGCTCCGCCGAATAGTGAAATATGAATGCAGACTGCGCTCGGTTCCGTAGGAGTGACGTCACACGCTCCCGCGGACATTAATTTTTAGCGGCCGGAACGGCAAATGTTTATTACTTAATATCTTCATAAGTAATGGTCCGATTTCGATAATTCAAAAAGATATATCATTCTTATGTCATAAAGAATAACATAGATACTAGTTTTATTGAATTTGCTATTACATTACTGATCCTCATTGGACTAAAAACCTACACTTTAAGAATAGTATGTAGTTGGCAAAGTCTAGGCGTAAGAAGTTTCAAATAAACTGCGGGCAGACGATCAAACCCTTGTCGTCTTATGGAACCCTAAAAAGATGTTACACGCTTCTTACAAAAGCGATGACCGACTTTTTTTTAAATACAATCAAGGTCGATCAAGTATAAATGAATATATAATCGTGTGAGGTCACACCAACTTAACATTAACTTGGTACGACGACGAGGTCAGCGCAGTGCGCGCGCACTGAATTAATGAGCATATGTTTAAGATAAAATTAACATATTCACTTGTATAAAATGTGTGACGCTTGAATAGAATATATTGGTGATTTTTATAAATAATTAATTATCTAGTTTATTTATTTAAAGCAGCTGTTGGCTGTCTAGGTTGACTGGTTTCTGTGTTTTTTTTACTATGTTGAGTAACTTCTAATTGAAATACTAGATCTGTTTTGTGTGAAATTATCTGCCGAGTCATTTTGAAGGGCACTAAAACTAACACCCGCCTAGCTGGTTGCATTAAAAAATATGCTGTTATTTATACGTGAAACGGAAGAACTGTCATCCAAGATCTGTCAAAGCATCTTACCCAACCCAATCTATACATATAAAATGCTTTACCCAACCCAATCTATACATATAAAGCGTAGCTGATCGTAGAGACTTTTGTATGACTTAGGCATCCCATAAGATAGGATTTTCCGAAATTTTACCCCTAAGGGGGTGAAAAGGGGGACAAAGTTTGTATGAATCTCTGTTATTTTCTATTTTAATTCATATAGCACACACTTAAGCTAGTATATTTATATAAAACAAACCTATATGACATTTTTGATAGTGTCATACTTACACTATATATTTTTTATCTCCAATCACATGACCTGGTGCGATACGGTGGGTGTCACGATTGGGACATAACTTATTGTTGTAAATTAATTATCATTTTAAGTGAATGAGATTCAGAAATAACGTTTCTACTACACTGGCGATTAATAAAACAGAGCCACTTGCTTTTTTTTCGGATGGGAAATCATCAAATGACCCCTCCCGCCGTGGGTGGGGCGGGAGGGAGTGTCAGACTCTTACTGACTAAAACCCATCCATGTTCCTTCCCTTGAAAGGGCTAACACTTTCTATTCCGGTGGAGCGTTATCTCTTTCGAGCGTCCCGTAGCTCCGGCAGGCTATGGCTTGATGTTCTAAAATCTTTTCATCTTTAGATTATTTGGGCAGAATTAAAACTTTTCCGCGTATTTTATTTATCTAGATGAAGTCAGTGTTCTAGCGTCAATTAAACTATCTCTGAGAAGAAAAACAGAAAGAAACTCAAAGGTCAAAGTCCAGACATTTAATAATTGGATTGTGTAGGAAAGCGTATAAACGCGCTAAGTCCTGAAAAGTTGTTGGATTGAGTTATATTAACACTAAACATTAAGCTCACGTCCTTTGATTAATTAAAAAAAGAAATATAATGAATACCACCTGAATTAAAAAAAAAAAAAAAACAAAAACTTACACCATGAATTATAATTTTAGTTTAGATACATCGATAGAGATAAATTGAAGAGTTCCGGATATGAATATTGATGACAAGGAGAAGACCAAGAAAACGATGGATATATTGTGTTAAAGATGACTTGTCTAGCAAAGGGAAATATTGAGGTGACGACCAATAGCGATGGATAGAAGGAAAAGACTGTGTGACACGGCGTGTTGATATATCAGGTAAAAATAAATGCTTCCCGCTGGTTCCCCGTGTTCTACTACTACACATCATCATTAGCCTTTTTATTGGCCGCGATTCTCTTGACACCATCTAAATTAAATTTAGTCTATAATTCTCTCTTTCCATCAACAGATATAAGAAAGGGATAGCAAACTTTTAACACCTGTCAAATTAGCAAAAAATAGTTTTCCATACAAAATTAAACATCACGACGTAACATCTCGACTAAATTAACAAACCTGTACGAACAAAATGTCATCTGTCATTTAATTTGACAGCACTGAATTACTTGCTATCCTCTTGTTGTATTTCGCAATAGAAAAAGAGCATGCTATTTTAAAATTAGTTTAGTCGTGTGTAAGTCAGAATCGGCACCATTGTCCCACAGCTGGAAAAAGGCGTCCTCTTATATGGAGAATGCATGAGCATTGATAGCGAGGATTGACGATTTCAAGATTGTTTGCATTGGTGCGTATAGCACCTAGATAAAAGCCACCCTATCCTCTATATCTCATCCCTATCCTATCCTTGCCCAGGTTTCTATCTCCATACAAAATTTTACCGAAATCGGATCAGTAGTTTGGCCGTGAAACAAACCTATAGACAGACCGAGTTGTTTTCGCATCTATCTACAGCCTTGGCCAAAAGTATTAGGCACCCCTCTAAAACATAGATATCTCAAAAAGTATTTAAAAACCATCATTTTTTTCTTATCAAAAGCCAAGCCAGTGCCGTCAAACTTTAATTAAAACAATAGTTAGCCTATTTCTATGGCCCATAAAATATCTGGGGAGCTTACTCCAAATTATGATTATTTTATAGAAAATATTCATAAACATGATCAGTCTTCATTTACTATTCACAGCGTAATTAAGCTTCTGTGTGTGACTTAATGGTGAAATTTACATTCTCCTTATTCGAAAATGCCGAAAAAAAGTGAACTGTCCTACGATAAACGTATGAAAACCCAGTTGTTACAAGAATAAGGAAAGTCCCAAGTAGAGACTGCCAAACTCGTGAAATATTCGCGGAGCGCAATGCAATCTGCTATTAAACGGTTTGCTAAGACTAGGCCCCATGCAAATAAAATAGAAACTGGCAAAAAACGCGTGACTACTGACCGCCAGGACATAAAACTCATCGATGAGTCTTTTAAGAACCGCAAAAAAACTTCTTCTGAGCTAGCTGCCACCCTAACCGTAGAAGTTAGGCACACTAATAGTGCTCAAACAGCAAGTAGAAGGATTGCAGATGCTGGTTTAAAGAGCTGTAAAGTAAGAAAAAATCCGTGGCTTTCGGAAAAGTAACAAACAGAACCGCTTAGAATGAGCTCTACGATACCAACACTTCTCGGAGGAGGATTGATCAAATGTTGTGTGGTTCGGTGAATCAAACATTGAGGTAAGCTTTTACACTATTTCTAAAGCAATAACACTCATCATTCGTATTCTAGTCTGCTTCTATAAAAAAAGTTAGCACACATTCAAACTCTTCTTTTTTTCCATTGTTACGGCTATTTTGAACTGCGGGTGTGACGTACGTGAGGCGGCGCATTGACGAGGAATATGATCCAAATTGAGTGGTGTCCACTGTTAAACACGGGGGAGGTGACATTATGGCTTGGGGCTGCATGGCAGCCGATGGTGTCGGTGAAACGTTCGTTTGCAAAGGTCCTATGAACAGTGAAAAGTACATAAATGTACTCGAAACTGCGCTTTTGCCTTGGATTATACTAATTTTTGGCGTTACAAACATGGATGGCATCAAATTCATCAAACAAGATAATACTCATTCTCATAAATCAGGGACCATCATGCGTTGGTTTAGAAACCACAGTATTGGCCTGTTATAATGGCCGGTACAAACGCCAAATCTGAAAACTATTGAGCATCTTTGGGGTATTCAGAAGCGCAAGATCAGAGAGCACCGGACTACATCCAAAACATCGTTAAAAATGCTGAAATTCAAGAATGGGACGTCATAAATGCAGCCGAATGTAAAAGGCTTGAAAGCAGCATGCCCCAAAAATTGCCTGTGTGATCAATGCAAAGGGTGGAGCAACTAAATATTCGTATTTTTAGTATTTTTTTGTTAATGTAAGTAATTTGAAAACAAAAATGGTCTTATTTTTTACTTTAAACACGAATAAGTCAGTAAATTTTAGGGTGCCTAATACTTTTGGCCAAGGCTGTATATATCTATATCTATACTATTATATAAAATGACAACCTCATACACTGAATGACTGACTCATCAACGCGGAGCCGAAATGGCTGGACCTAGAGTAATGAAATTTGGACAGGAGGTACCTTTTATGTCCTAGGCAAGTAATAAGAAAGGATTTTTGGAAATTCCGACCCTAAGTATATTAAAATAGGGTTGAAAGTTTGTATGGAGTAAGTTTTATTTCTTATTCGATTAAACTCAAATTTTGTAGGGACACTCTAAAATGAAAATAATTTAACACGTGTTTCACAGTTTTTCAAGATTTTAGCCCTAGGGTGAAAAATTATGATTTTAAGTTTGTAAGAAAAAATATCTGTTTTAGCTTTACGCCAAAAGGTCTGAACAGTTTTACTTGAAATTCACCAAAGATGTTTGTTATGAATCGGTTCAAGTTTTAGGCTACAAATCATCACACTAAATATTATGGGGAATGAGCAGTGAGGTATTGAAATAAGTTCATAATGGGATGACCTATCAAGTTTTTATAATTACCTATATGCATTTTCGCTATTATCTTTGTCATGAAAATCATCACGCCCGTTTGTAAAGAAGATAAGCAGTAATTCAAATTGAAAACACGTTGTATTAGAATGTCAATTTTACCTAAAATGTCAAGGAGCGCTGTAGTGGAGGGGCTGTATTCATGATCATGCGAATCGGTTACATCGAGTTCAAATCCCACATTTTTTTGAGATTGGTATTTACTTATTTTTTTATTTTTTTTTTGGTTGATATCACATTATAATATCTTTCACCTTAACGGCTTCAAGAATTAAGTTACGAATTTTGTTAAAAGTAAGCGCTTTCAAGTCATAATGTGTAGATGTTATTCCAAGGTTAATGCCCATGCGTTCCATGTATGAAAAGGGCCTCTTTTCATACATAAGAGCGGGATAATTATAAACTAAAAAAAAATGCGCTTTCCATTGAATTCATTCTATTCCACACTTCAGAAATTAAGAATCTAGAATTCCCTTTGCTAATAAACAAATCATAAGGCCACGGATGAACCTGCGTGGGGATTGTTGTGGCGTTAAATCCTCTCTTCGCGAAGTGGCTAAGGAGGCACCACGGCATCTTGACCTTCCGCAGATCCAATGCCTACGCCTGACGCAGTTTCTCACTGGACACGGTTATTTTGGGAGGTTCCTGGATCGAATCAAGCGAGTGGAAATGTCGGGGTGTCGACACTGTGATCACCAGGAGGTCACGGTGGAACATACGGTGGAGGTCTACCCCACTTTGGCGGCGGCGATCTCTCACTTTCGGCCCTGGTTCAAACCATGATCCAAAGAGAGTGGGAATAGGAAGCAGTCACCTTCTAATGCTAACCAGTCATGCTGGAAAAGAAGATAGCGGGTTGCGTGAGGGAGAGACAAATCTCGCGCCCCAGCCACGTCATCAACATTTGAAGCCAGGAATCGACTCCAGGCCACTGTAGGTCCGGCCTGCAGACTTTGAGCATAAGTGGCTAACCGTCCGGTAAGGATTAGGACGGGCCTAATCAGCGGGAAGACTCGGGACATGATAAAAGAAAACATTTTTTTTTGCAAAAATAGAATGCAAATACACAATACCTAATTGGAGACACCGACTTCTAGAATGATGTCTATTAGTTATTTTTAAATTTGTATTGTGTTCCAAGCCAGTTGTTTTTTGAAAAAAAGTTTTTCAGTTCTCTTTTTAGTGGCTCAGTTTGTAATTTACATAAATTACAATATCCTAATGTCTAGACAAATGTTCATCACCTTAAATAAGGGTGAACTCTATATGTCTGTTTTCTCCTTTAAAGCTTAGAGGTGTGTTGTTATGTTATAGAACAGTGAAAATAATCACAGGCATACGATCGTAGCAATCGTGGTTCCTTTGCTATTAGTAATTGAAGAGTTCTATTGGTTATTTACGAAGAAATTCAACAGATCCCAATAATATATATTGTACTAAAACCTTTCTTGAAAACTATGCATTTGAAGAACGACAACTCTCATCCAATACAGATCAGTAGTTTTTGAGAAAATCGGGGACATACAAACACATGCATACCGGTCAAATACAGAACCACCTTTTTTGAAATTGGTTAAAAAACAAAGACTACCTACCCGTGCGAAGCCGGGGCGGGCCACTAGTATTATATAAAATGAATCCCTGTTTCCCTTGGTCATCGCATCACGCTAGAACGGCTGGATCAATTTGACTGAAATTCGGTACGGAGATAGAGGGGCCCCTGGAGAAGGTTCTTCCCTGGAGAAACTTCCGTCGGGACGCGGGTGAAACCGCGGGCAGCAGCTACTTTACAATATAAATACGGATTGACATAACTCACCCTGGTCTTTGGCACAATCTTGAGGCCTATCTTGGAGTCGACGAGGCTGGCGCCCGCCTCGCTCAGGTACCCCTGGTTGGGGATGAGACAGGAGCGGCCGAAGCAGCACGGACAGCACAGCTTGTGCATCCATTTCGTCCACTTCGGGTTGAGGCGCCCGTATGGCTCCTCGTCCTTAGGCTTAAATACGCCTATGATTTTCTGGAATTGGGAATAATATTGGTTAAACTGAGGTCTACCGAAACATATGTAGGTATGTAGTAAAATATATTACCAACACTGTAGGTAATATAACTACACTGCCTAGCCTTTTCCTAACTATAATGGAGTCAGCTTCCAGTCTTACCGGATGCAGCTGTACCAGTACTGCAGTACCAATGTTTAATGGAGCGAGTGCCTATCTGACCTCCACAACCCAGTTACCAAGCAACACGATACCCCTTGGTAAGACTGGTTGTCACACTTTTCTGGTTTCTAAAGATCTACAAATGACAGTCAAGATAACTGCGGTATGATCCGTATGATATAGAAGGTCACTAATCCGCGGACCGACCGCGCCAAGCGTAGCTTAACCTTTGATCGATCGACCCGTAAGGCTTTCACTTAGCCACGAGCTCCTGAGTTCGAATCCAAGTTTCGAGATATAACGCTATTTTCCTGATATTATTCTGTCTACTCCCACAGTGATTGAAGGTTAGTTTATATTAGTTTTCAATGTTAACAGTTTATCTGTTTGTTTGTCAGTAAACTTTCACAATGTCACGCCTGTCGTCACACTTTGTTATTTAATTCTCACTTATATACTATAACTATAAAAGTCTCTTTCTTACACTTAAAATAGAAACAGTTGCCTTAAGCGCTTTTGAGGATTTTGTTCGTGCTTGCGACAAATCATCATAAGCATCCGATTGGATGGGGTTTTTTTAGTAAAATTTACTTTTAGCTTCAGTGATATTTGGTACTTAGAGTTCTTCTTCCCAGTCAGGCAAAAAGCGTTGAATTCGTAGTAAAAAATTAAATGATTTAAAGTCGATAAGTTTACTTAAAGATTTACTTAATTAAATATCGAGAAAACGTTGTACCGACCGATAATTTTCTAGTCCGCAGGTTTCATCTCTTTTCTCTCAATTTTTATCTTTTAAATATATTACTATCACAACGTCGCTGGGACAACACTATGCATTAACGTAATACTTATTTAATAAATCAATATTTATCAAGTTAATGTTTGTATGATAAACACTAGAGTAGGCGGTATAAATATAGATTAGAATATAATATTATATGAACCATATACGATACTTGGGCAGCGAAATAAATAAATACATGAGAATTTTAAAGTCGGTCTGTTTTTTTAAGTTGGATGCTCTTTTAAGTACCAGAGCAGATGCAATGCCAAAGACTAAAATAATTCAGGTGTTTTTAACTTTTAAAGGATGGAACTCATGCACTTTTTTAAAGGATTAGGGCAGGAACATGATGGTGAAAAAAATAATGTATCTGTCGCACCAAAAGTGAGAATTAAGTTTATAGTTCTCTCTTCCCCTTTTCGTGACAGAATTTTCATCTACGCTCTGAAATGTACCCGGAAAATGTCTCAAGTTTACGGGTTAACGGTATCAGAGCGAAATAATACAACAATAAAAACCGTTAATTCAGAAAATTTAGTAGTCAGAACACCAGTGCGTGCGTGACATTCTTATGTCAAAGTTTATCGATAAATACGTCGACAAAAAGATCGGTGCTGCAAGCACATTCGTAGCACCACCATGACTTCTATTTCGACAACTCATCCATAGGCCAAAATACTCGTCTTTTAAACAAACAGCTGATGGCTTAAGTATGTTAAAAACATTATTTAGAATTCAAATACCGAAATGTTGATTCTAAACAGACTGATTGAGCTTTAATTTTTGAAGTCTTACTATTTACGATATACCTTTATACCCTAATACCTTCCTCTATCGTAAAAAGTATAAAGATTATGCCTTTTCTAGATATTCGTCACGAATGGAATAGTGTGAATTAGGTAGGTACATGAATCTTGGAGAAAGTAGCTTTAATTATTATAATGGCTAAACAATTCAAACAAAATATGTCGTGTAAAGATATTATCCCACCGCATCCATCTTAAACGTGATGGTCCCGTACACTGCATAGCACAATATTTACTACCTATATCACCTCAATATTTCATGTCAGAACTATAATTTACCACCGCATAAAACCACACGTTGCTCTAACATCTCATATTAATACCAGTTTCAAGACTGCAATTTTGCGGCAAACTAATAAACGTGTCCCGTCTCAATTTCAACAGGTCTTAAGTCTATCCAGGACTGTTTAGTGAATCGCCTTTCTGTGTCTTCTAAGTCAACGCTTTAATATACATTAGACTGAATAATGTAGAAGTGTTTCGTAAAATAGAAAGGAGAAGTCTTCTTTGAAAAGGGTGTTGAAATGGGCGAATTAGGTATCTATTGTTCGGAAACTTAATAGTGTCTTTGTGAGATATTATTAGTAATGTATTATTTATATTATATTATATTATATTACCAAAGGCCAATTACCCTAAATATGATCATAATCTCGTATTTAAGTCACATTCAAATATTTAACAGAAAAAATAAAATCAGCCTTATTGGTCTGCATCGGTTACGTGTTTACGGAATCCCAAAAACGCATGACTTACACCTGTGAAATTGACAGATATCAGTATAGATTCTCGTGGGAAACTAAAGAAAGATTCGTATCTGAGTAATAATCAGTTATCAGTAACCACTTACCCCTCCAGGATTTTTGACGAAATAGGATCCGCTGGATCCCTGGTATATCCTCTCCGGGAAGATTCCATTGTCGATGGCCACCTCCGCCTGCCATACCAACTCGCTGAACTGCGGGTCATCTGCGTAAACAATACTAGATAAGTATACATACAGTAATGTATATGTACCTATAAGCTTCTGAATTCACAAAAGTCAAAAGCTGACTCAAGACTCAATCAGTGGCGGACACAGGGGACATGACCACTCTAATTGGCAAACCTCCTAAAATAAACAATTAAGGAAAATTTTCAATCCTCAATTCTGTTAACTTCGGCCAATATTTCACCTAATATTCAGCTGCAACCGCGCCTGGACTCAATTACTGCTTGATGTTAGATTAAACATATCAAATGGCTCGAAATCTGTGCAGAAGAGGTGTAGGGTAAGATACGGTTTAAAAAGTTTAGATTCTGAGCCATACTTTCATAGTTTTTGGAACCAATTCTAAGACCCTAAAGGCAAGTCCACATTTATACCTGTTCGAATGTATCCTAATTCATTGACCGTTTCAGATACGTGTGACAAAGTGGGAAGCGAACAAGATGTATCAAATAACGTAATTTATCGAACCTTACGTCAAACGGAGCTACATTTCTAAGACACGAGATACAATGCCAGACAGTTTTGGAAAATGATACAGGCACCTCCCAATCAAAAAGTTTTAGGTTGTTTAGGTATATCCCGATCCAAATTAATCGTAGAAAGTGACGTGAATGAAATTACCACGGTGCGTTGAAATGTGGAAAACAAGTGTGTGTACTTTGGAAGCCGTTGAGTCTATGTTTTGGTATTTAGTGTCAATTATCTTAATTTATTAAAGTGTTTTATAGTTTCTGTGCAAACACTACGCAGTAATAAATGTTCGAAATCACAATTTACTTAAAGATTCACCAGACTACGTTATCGCAGAAGCTGATATAAAATTGTTAAGTCTCTTACAAATAGGTCCAAATGTACTGAATTAACCTGATAATGTGTCTTGGTTTCAAAAACTCTGTACCAAGCAATGTTTTCCGTGTAAAGATAACTGCGTACAATTGATAAGCTAATCGAACATGACTCTGTGACTCATATGATATTCTCTTTATTTTGTATATTTTAATATGTATAAGTAAAAATTTTCTAAAGGTAAAAATCCAATGACACATTTCTGTGGATACCTCTAGTTATGGCAACTATGACTCTAACACCTAGTGCTCTAGTAGTCGGTGACAAAACTAAAAACAGCAACCTGGAAGACAGCGACTTCTAGAGTAGAGTGATGTATTAAGAACAAGCGTTTCAGCAGAAACTAAATTAATTTTTCACTTTTAAGTATTTTCAAAGTCGGTTGTATATTTTCTGTGAAAAGTGTTTCATAACACTAAACGGGCAACTAACATTTATGAGAGAAAAGGTTGTTTTAGTATTATGGACTAAACGAGTAAAAGAGATTTAAGGGCGTGAATAGGGACACTATATCTACACATACAAGTATCGGTCTTGTCTAGAATTTATGTTGCTTGGCTATACATTTTCAGAAGCTGAACATTTCATTTTTCTCACTTCGAACGAGTATTCTTTCATTTTCCCACGGAATAATCGTTCTCAGACAACTGTTTGTACGTGTGTTTGTAAACACATTAAAGGGGACGCCTGTGTGAGGCAACAATTTTAATTAAGCCTTCACGATAAACCATTATATGGTATTCTAGAACCGAGAGTTACCGCAGCCCTGGAACGCTTAGGAAAATAGAAGAAACACGGATGGGTTTTAATCAGAGCGAATCTGAGACTTACAGTAGGGAGGAGTATTACTTGATGATTTCCTATCTACAATACATACGGGCCATTTCTGGCCATTCGGTAGGTGGAATCTAATTTTAATGATTATATAAGCTTTAGCACAAGCAACTAAAAATTGCCTGCCGGGGCTGCGGGATATTCGAAAGAGTTACTGCGCTGGGTTAGGAAGGAACATGGATGAGTTTTAGTCAGTAAGAGTATTTACAGTCCCTCCCGCCCCACCCACGGCTGGAGGAGTCATTTAATTATTTTCCATCAGCAAAAAAAGCATTTAAGAATTATTCTGGCGAACAACATGTCTGCTGCCTGCGTGTTCTCGTTAAATTTGAGCAGACGTGGGAAAAAAGGTTTATCAATAACTAACAACTGTCGATAGAAGCCATTATGTATGTTCAATGATACACCTTTACATAGCAATGCGCTGTTTAACTTTACATTAATTAATATGATTGTACCGCCCGAAGAATAACAAAAGTTAAGCTTAATCAGACGTAAACTGTTTTGCATTTGTTCTAATGACTCATATTGTAATATTTGTAATGCATTGTCGTTTGTTTGACCTACTGAGTTTATTATGCTGGAACCAGACATGTTGCGCGCTAATGAATGAGGGACTCATCGATTACGGTTTAGGTACAAAATTAACTAATCAAACAATGCAATTTATTTTAACGCTATTTTTCTTTCTATCTCATTTTTTTTTAACAAATTCCAAAAAAGGGAATCATGTTTTTCTTGCTAACGTGTTTCGAGTCGTAGCATCAGCTGTCTCTTTTACACGTTTAAACAAGGATGCTCCTATAAAATGGTGTTTGTTAGTATGGTCAATCAATTCAAATAATTTATTTCAATTAGACCATTTACAGGCACTTTTGAATTGTCCAAGAGCTATGAGTAATGTGAAGCTATTTGCCCGTTCCAAAGCGTATATTTTATGAAGAACGGACAAAAATTCTATCCATGATAACATTATTAACAATAATTTTAAAAACGTGAGATAACGATGTAAATGAGTGAGTGTTTACAAAGTACCTATTAAGTAATCTGTGCTATTATATCAAGCATGGCATGTGTAATGAGAAGTTTAACACACGTGGCACTGGCAAGTTGTCAAAACGTTCTAGTTCTAAGTTCAAAAAAACCGACAACAATATTTATACACGTGTCTGGCAGCGGCACTGTAGTTAATACATTTTTTAGGAATGGGAAATCGACATGGGTGATTATTTAAGAAGTACCTATGTATTTCTATTAATCTTTAGACCATTACCTATTGTGAAGAGAAAATAAAGTTTCATTCATTCAACAGTGACTCCTCCCTCTGTGTGCAAAGTGGGAGTGTCAGACTCTTACTAAGGCCCAAGTTCACCGACAAGATAACGGTTCGATTAACTTAAATCAGTTGTTTAAGCCAGTTTACCGTAAATTCAAACTTTCAACTTTCGATGGGTAACGTATTATTTGAGATTTTTATTCCTGAAACAGTCAGGTAACACGGAAATTACAGGTTCCTAGTTAAAAAAACGCTTTTGCTTAGCGGGCCGATTACGTAACCATCTGTAGGTAAACTTGGCCTTAAAACCCATCCATGTTCCTCCCTTCGCCCTTTACGATCAGAGCCGCGGTACATCTTTCGAACCAACAGCCCATGTTGAAGGTAGTTTGACTCATGTTTCAACATTTTCCTTAAGGTCTGGGGTAACCTACTCTTTCTTGGCCACAAAAAGACATTTAAATAAATTGCAATGCATATTTTCCGAGCTGATAGATAGAAAGAAACATCATTGTTACTAAATTTCAATATCCAATATCAATATTGAATAGCACTTACTCTCACGTTTGAATGAATTTCTAATGTAATAAAATACATACGTATAGGTACTTATTTTCATTGAGGATCGTAAATTGTCAACGACTCGTCAAATGGAGCACGTTTTACGAGGAAAGAGAACCGTCTAGACTTCTATCTAGAGTCTTGATTATATTAATTTTAGGGAGATTGAGGACATTAGGCACACACATGCTTCACGCCCACGTTTTGGGGGGGTCTGTACCACTTAAAGATAACACAACCAAACATTTTATAGTAGATAATCACAAAACAAATACACATACTAACTACATCACTACACAACACAATAGAACCACTAGCATAATATAAAAAAAATCCTTACTTTTGGCTAATAAGCGCCGCCATTTGCCTAAGCAGCGATGAGAGAAAAACAAGGTGAAAGAAATAAATTAAAAACATCGTACATAATATTGAAAACAAAACACGATCAGCCTTGAACACATTTAATTAATATGCACTTGTTTAAATATTTATTTGGATAAATTCAATGCAGTTTGGTCATTCCTGTTCCGTTTTGAGTAATGTTTCGGAATCAGAGACCGTACTATGACACATTATAGTAATCCAAATTCCAGTGCGAGAGAGAAATGGCACTATACGCGATGGATTGCGCTCTCTTTTTTGCATTGAAATCTGGAAGACTATAATATGTTTCATAACACAGCTCAGGTGGACTGGTAGCTCTCATCTCTGGTAAAAAAGTATATTTTAATTGGCGTTTATGAACTGTAAAGCCCAATGCTCCTCGTTAACTGGAGATTAAATAAATAACAACCTGAACTTGAATAAACGGGGCTCACGTTGATTAATACAGATATCTGGTACATATAAGTAACATTGAAAATAATGTTGTTACAAAACCAAGAGACACTTGATAAAAAAAAATCGTCCGATAACCAAATGAATACATTTCAATGACCTTTTGTAGCCTTGTCTGAATCGAAACAAAGTCCTGGATAACAAAGAAAGAAATAAACCATAATATTATTTACTAAGCACAAGTAAATACGATACATATGTACGGCTTTACTTAGGTAGACTTTATAAGGATTGATCAACTAGTTTCAGACGCGATACTGTTGCCACGTGTTACACTGAGGGCACGTTTCAGATCGAGTTTCCTTTGAAAATAGTGGAACAACCCCTTTAAGGACTTTACCCACTACAACGTATCATAGCAGGATAGTGCTAGGAACGTATCAGGCAAAAAGTTTCTTTGTATTGAGAAAAGACTATGAACACTAGACCGTTTCGTCGCCGACCGACTCCGGAGCGTGCCTTGACCGGATCGTCAAATTTTTTTCCGCGAATATATATTGCACGGGCATGATAAGATATTCTAGTGGGCATCGTCTTTAGTGTAGACGTCTACGTCTATAAGAATTGACTTTTTTGTGCATTTAATTTCTAAAGCAGATATTAGAGATTAGGTTGATTTGAGTGCGTTTGCCAATGAGTACAACTACCCATATTTTATTTAGCTTCGTGCGCATGACTGTTGTCTTTAGACTGTTTTTGTAGGTGAATGTGGTCGTACGATCAGCCCCTTGGGTTCTGACAATCAGCGGTTGTTCAGAAAGGTTTTTTATAGTACATAATTAAATACATACCTATGCATATTGACTTGTCAGCGCGACCGGTCAGTGTGAGAAGAAAATCATCCTAGGGGGCTGGCGTTTCAATCAGTTAAGAGCGTTTACGCTGTCCATGCGCAAAAACAGTAATTTCAAACGTGTTTTATACCATCAACCAGTTGTACTACAAATATGTTAGTTACTAATAACTTTAGGAAATTTCACTGTTTAAATAGTTAGTTAAGAAAATATTTCGATTTATAGAGTATTTATGAATTCTATCAAGATAACTGATCAGAGGTTTTCTTAATTTCCCCATACAGCGTATGTTTCGATGCCTAAAACTCATGAAAATACAGGGAAACGTAGTTTAAAAAAAATAATAATCTATTACTTAAATCGTCAAGTAAATAGTTAGTTGAAAATAGTTTCCGATTTAGCGATCAAACAACAAGAAATTAAAAGTCAAATAATGACAAATATCCAGAAATTCAGATGATTTTTTCATCGATATATCTTCTTTAATTTATTATCATAATGGCTTTTTATTATAGAATAAAGTCTTCTTTAAAACATCTGCTTTGAAATTTTAAATAATTTAGTGTAATTATTTTTCTATGAATATTTGAAATCTATTATAAAACACTGCGCGCAAATCAATTCAAATCAGACCGCCACGAGGCTTTCCAGAGTGAGGACGTGTCGCTCGATGCTCCATCCTGACCTGCGTTGACCTTTGCCGTGCGTACAAGGATAGCGGACGTTTATAGTGTGATAGAAAAGTCTTGCTACTTTGGTAAGTAAAATATTTTATTATTATTTTCGATGATACACTTTTTTAGTGACAACAAATTATATTTCAGACGTAATGGGAAACAAAACCAAGTTATTTTTAGCGAAAAAACGACAACGCAAAAATGACGAAAATATGGAAAAAGCAAGTGCTAAAAGGTTGGTATGTTATACTAATTCAACGATCGGCTTCGGCACCCGGTTATAACACATATTTTCGCATATTGGGGGTAATGTAATATGGCTTTTTTACTTGAAATAAATGATTATTTATTCGAATTAATACTAATTATACAATATATTATAGATGTTAGTATAGTTAGTTTAACCTAATCACGTATTCGACAAACAGTTTTCTTGGTAAGGCAAATATCTTTGATTTGTGTCGTGATGCATGAATATACTATTAGATCACCTGAGCAAGGTTTTATTTCGGTAAGGCCTGTCAATCAGGACAATTGAAACTTTATTTCCATGTCATAAATGTCTCATAACGAGTCTTCGTGAGATAAACCTACTTTTATTTTTTACCTACCATACATATAACTATAATATATAACTGTATTTAAAATCGAGTTGTAATAAATGTAAATAACATATTAATAAAAGAATCCCACTACTAAATGCAAAAAAAAACGAGTTATGTTGCTTTAAAATGGACAATGGCTATGGGGCTTGGGCTAAAAATAAAATAATTATAATGAATCCTGCCAGATATCAAGATATAGCCCAAAAATCAGTCCTGGAAAACAGTATTTACTTCATCAACTTTCGGCTTATATCTCGATATTTATAGGACAGACAAAATATTGTTTTTGAGAAGATCATTCAGCCCAATCAAATGGCAAGCTTGTAATCAAACTATTATTTATGAATTCTCTTTTCCTAAGCGTGTTTTATTTACAATATTTTCTTTTATTTAATTACTGCTTCCTTTCAGATAACAAGGCTTGTTCGCTTACTGGTATATGGTTTAACTTCAGGCAATGTAAAAAAAAATCAAGTGATGAATAAATTATGGCAAGAGTTGAGTGTGAACACCAAAATGAAGAAGAGGTACTTTGAACGCTTTTTTAAAACAGTTTGTTTTACTTTTCACGTTTATATAGGCGATCACACTGTTTTAAATATGTTATAGGAATACTTCCTTGGTCCATCTGTCTGTCTATCACTCTATCAAGCTTGGGAATCAAAACCTATGGTTACTTATTGTAAGAAAAACTAATTCAAAAATTGTAAAAAGAAGGCAAAAAATTTGAAACTTTTAAAAGAAAATAATAAACATAAGTAGATCCGTATAAAGTGTTTTATTTTAATAAAATTAAAACAAGTAAATTAATAAAAAAAATAAAAAAACTCGACTGCGATTATAATTTTAAATACCTACCCTATAGTGTCACTGTCACGATCAAGACAAATTAATGACACTTAATATACATATATATATATACACACATACATACGTACGCTCTAAAAACATAACCCTCCTGTCGCAATCGGTAAAAAAACATATATCTATAAAGCATTACTATTAGGAAGGTTCAATAAATTATTGCAGAATTTAGTTATGTCTAAATTTCGATCTATAAATTCATGTTTATTTATTTATTGCATCATGTTGTTTACACTTGCAATATTATGACTACTTATTTTATGTACTTACTCGCATCTGTTAATTTTTTTTTCTAAAATAATTCACTCGATGGATCAAAATGGGTATGTTTGCCTATAGCGCGAGAGAACGCGCCAGCGCTACGCACACAGTCACATTCGCTTCTATGTGAGTAAAACTTGCGTTAAAATACCTATACTTGACATCGTGCGCTATGCGTAAACGCTCTTAAGAAACATGATGCAAGTGGCCCTATAATACTTTTGACCCCACTACACTCACAAAATGCTTGTTACCTACGAGAAACAGCATGGAAAATCTTGTATACGAATCAATACATTTCATACTTAATTTTATCCATGCAAAGTAAATCTGATCCAATCAAACGCTAAAGCAAATTTCCTAACCAAAATCTCGCGTAATCGTGACGTGGGTCGCTCTCAATGACGCATGCAAGCTATACATAGGTACTCGTGAATAAACGTATCAATTTAAACTTCTCAATACAGCGGAGACACATTGTGAATGAATTCATTTTAATCAATATCACAAAAATATTATATATGATAATTTTTTTTTTATGAACGATGAATTGAGTTTCTTAGTTTCTTTGTGACACTTTTACGGTATAACGGCTGTACCGAATTGGATGAAATTTGGTACGGAGATAGAGGGGATGCAGAGACTGTTATAGTCTACTTTTTTCCTGATGCGTTAAGCATATCCCACGGGAGGCGTGCGAATCTGCCGGAAACAGCTAGTTTATAATAAAGCCATTCACTGCCCATTTTATTTAGCTACCAAACTTTTTGTCCTTTTCTGTCAAGTTAAAACGAAGTTTGACAGAGTGGGACAAAATTGCTATAAAGCTTAAATATGAAATGGCTTTATGATGAATAAGATGGTTTGTATTTACATTTACAATTACTTACACAAATATGAAATTCCTTTTACATTTAATATTAGAGGTATAGTGTTATCTTATCTCTGAAACTACGTGGGCAATATAGTTCAACTGTATTGGTTTTAGAATTAATTAAGTTAGAAGCATTGGCCACTTCAATAAGTTTAAGAGGTTGAAGTTCAAAGTAATAAAATAAATTAAACTTAAAATGTACCCACATTATTCTATGGTTCTCAATTTGAGAGTATTTTTTTATTGTTTATAATAAATATCGTATTAAAAGAATAGCTTAAGTAACTAAGTATTAAACAAACTACATTATATCATATTAAGTTTAAGTACCTACCTACTTATTTCTTTTCTCTGTGATTCACAATTCTACAATATTATTATTATTGTGGGAAAGTTTGGAAAGCCAAATTTCAAACAATCCCTTTTATTTTGAACATTCTGTACATTACCATACCCTGACAACAGGAATCAAATACTCAAAATCACCAATATAACATGATACCAATATGTACTAGAGTTAATACAAAATTGGTCTGATTTACAAAAATATTCAAACTGTATTCAATGAATAGAAATTGACAAACACAAACAGAATGGATGGTAGCACAAAAGTTACTAACAAGACAATCAATATCAATTTGCATATCAGACATTTAGACCAGCATGTGTTTACTTAACGGCATAGCGAGTCAGTGACACATTGACATGTGGGTGTTGAATTTACATTGCATGTTAGCCAAGATAAACCATTTTTTATCTTTAAAGAGGGTGGTTCTACTGTGGCTCTTTTTGCTAATATTTAAAAAATTTAAAGGAATCATGTATGTATGTTAGAGGTTAAAAAAGAAATGAAAATAAATGGTGAAAAAGATAACTCAATATAAAGTCAGTCAAATTTTCCTGCTGCATTAGGCAATTTCTTTGTTATTTTTTTTTCGGTATATTACAATTGGTACACCCATATCACAAACACAGTTTTATTTTCCATGTAATCAGAGACAAGTTTTTTCTGTTAATTAAGTACAAATCCAGACTAAAATCACCTACTCCAATATTTATAATAGGAAAACTCAATAACACTGAGCCGTTTGGGTATCAAACCTAGAGCTACATATAGAACAACATAGTCATTCTACTTTTATTCGTTTCTTCTTTTAAACTTACAAGTTCTATCAATAAAAGTAGAATAGTTAAAATACATTAGAAATTGCGTAACAATAATATTTGAATAATTAGTGACAAAAATGTGGCTTTACCTTGAAGTGTTGTACTAGAACCACATTAACATACTAACCTGTTTGGTTATCAACCTCTTTAGCTTAACATATCATGTGAACTGTCTTTAATACTACATTTTTTTTTTAATTATTGAAAGAAGAATTGCGTAAATTGATGAATAAATTTGTTTTACAATTTCAGCTGTTTTGGGTTGATCTATAATTATTCATATGTTTTTCTACTCCCCACAGTTATCTCTGCATCCTTTGGGGACTTTTGGATAAAAATACCCCCAGGTTTTTTCCCAAGCTATCTCCATACCAAATTTCATCCAAATCGGTTCGGCTGTATTACCGTAAAGTGTAATGGACAGACAGATGGATATTTTCAGATTCATAATATTAGTAAGGATTATTGTGAGATTGATTTACAGTGGGAGATTAAAAATACAGGCATATTGATGTGTATTTACAAGGATATAATGAAAACTGTAATAAAATTAGCATGACATATTGTGACAAGCACATGAAGCTAGATTTATCCTTAGTATTGAATAATCAGTTAAATTTATTTCTTAACTACAAAAATAAGATACCATCAACAAATTGCTTGTTTATCAGAAAGCCTGATCTAGTTAATTGCAGTTATAAATGTAACAGTTACAATAATTTCATCACTATGTTTTCAGTGCCACATAAACCGAACCAAATCTAATATGTTTCAACACAAAAATTTGTTGTTTGCACAAAAAATGTGATACAACCTTGAAGAAACAAACGTCTTTCGCTTAATTTTAACTACAAACTCATAAAAAATTATGTGAAAGAGTTAAACAATACCGTAACAAACCAACCGTTAGGTTCCATATGGCTTATCAGTAACAGGTGTAAATATACAATGTACAAATGCATTTACACCAGATATGTAATTATTTATTGTAATATTGTTCACAAAATACTCACTGCACTCAAAAGGACCTTCCATTTTTATTAAACAAAAGAAAACATTGGCACTGAAACTTCAGCACGGCCGTTACACTTCACTGAAAATAGACTGTTGCTATATTCATTTATGTGTGTGTACAGTTTTTGAATTAACTACACGATGAAGTTAGTTCAATCAATAACACCAAAACATGCAATTAGGTAGGTAGTGTAACATTAACACAGTGCAAATTTTCTAATCATGCGCTCTAAGTGAGCAATTACAGCGTCAAGGTAAATATAAGCACTTATGAACAGATGTTATTTGCGAAAAGCTTAACGATGTCCGCCGAAGCCCTACAACGCATCACGAGAAGTCTCACAAGTGTTTTTAAGACTGTACACTACTAAACATTGTGTTACGCGAGTTTTAGAGCGAGCTAATAACTCTGATAAAGTAAGTTATACGGTAACATGAGTCAGTGCGACGTTACAAGGGTCATAATTTCGTCTCACCTGGAAAATGATTGAAAGATACTTCGAAGTCGCCGCGGCCGCCTAGCAGCGGCTGCGACTCTCTGTTCACTCCTGGCGAATCCACGTTGCCCTCGAACCCGACCTCTGGCACTAAACAAATCTCCTCCGAACTACTCGACAAAGATACCACACCGTCATCGGGCGGCGTAATTGTTGTGTTCGGTTTGTCGAAATCGAGATTCAACAGAGTCTCTTCCGTACTCATGAGTAATGTTAAACAGTAAATCTCTACCGAGCCTCATTTATTTCGTATAAATCTCTTTGTTTCACAACCATTTAACACAAACACATAACTTCGTTCAGCGATGCTGCAAAGACTATAGAGCAGAGCGATGACAGCTGAAATTGACAACTTGTAAATCATAGACTATACAGATTTTTCCTTTAGTGTTGTGACTAAAACTTTATTACTAAATGGTGGATAACGTTATTCAATGGAAAAACCGGTAATATTTTTTCTAAACATCACGCACCACTTCTGTTGAATCGTTCATAGTTCGTACCTTTAACTTACTGCCTCGTTGTTCTAGTGGATGCCAATGCGACTAAGGTTTCGGGCTCGATTCGCGGGTCAGGCCAAAATCGTTTTGTGGGTAAAAAAAATATAATATAGCAGCCCGGAGTCAGGAAGTCTGCGGGGTTATACCCCTGTGCAGGAAAATACGGTAACCCGTCGTCCCTGGCTACTGTACTTTAATAGCAGTCATTGTTACAATTCCATGTAAGAAAGGCCATCAGGCGAATTTGAGAAAACTGACACGTTTCGTAGGTTAGAAAACATGCAGCCTGATCAAATATTCAGGTCCAGTCTGTCTGTTTCTTCAAACCAATAAGGCTGGATCGATCATCACTATGGCAAATATGTGCACCTTTTAAATTTTTATCCTACTTTGAAAAAGCAGTTAAAAGTAAGGGTTAAATAAAACTAGATGCATTACCTTGCTTCTATATTATAAATATTAGACAAACTTATAAATTAATAAAAATCTAAGATACGGTTTCTGAATAGACAATGAATTAGGTGAACACATAAGAATTCCCTTTTATATAGTACCTACCTACCTTCCTACAAATTGCCTCATAGAACATTTAAAATGCGGGGTGGTTAATAACAAAGTTAGCGTTAATTATTAATTCCGAAACCGGCCGTATGACACCACCAAATCACTCAATTATGAAACAAAAACAAAAAACCTGTTAAAGCTATGAAGCTTCATTAGAAAAAGACCCATCGAATCCTTGGGAATTCGAAAATCCACTATATTCCTTATCCAAGAAACCGCTATCTAAATATCCTCGTTTACCGTAAGCACCTTTCTCGCGATCATGATTGAAGATACCTTTGTTGAATCCTGCACCAGCACTCACTTTATTTGCCAATCCCTTTGCCCCAACCTTGTTGATGGTTCCTTTCGTTTCGTCGTCTTCGTAGAACTCTTGGTCCTTCTTGTATTCGTCTTTGTGCTGCACTCGGTGATAACCGCGAGTCTTCTTGCCCTTTTTGTAAGTCCTAGTTTCTTTGCCTTTGGTTGCGGCCGCTGTTGCAGCTATAGCTTCAGCTAAAGCGTATACGTCGGCGTCATCGTAAGCACCGTGATCACGCACTTTAGCTGTCTTGAAGAACTCATTCAGATCTCCTTTATTGTGTCTGGCTTGCAGACCCTTGTCGTCTTTGCTCTTCTTGACGAATCCTGAAGTTTTCACATTTGTTTTCGCGCCATCCTTGCTTTTCTCTTTCTTTGTTTTAGATTTTTCTGCATCAACGCCTAAAATCTTCTCGAAGCCGTCAAGTGGATCGTCACCTTCAACCTCGTACCCTAAATCAGCGAAGTCAGTGTCGAGATTGTCGAATTCTAGAGTGCCTAAATTGACAGGCGATGACTCAGACAAACACACAATGGTCAATGTCAAGACTAAACATAATATTTTCTTTTGCATATTGCCCTAATTTTTTCTCCACTCTTGCGCAATCGAAGTAGGTTGCGACACTGACATACATGGCGTCGGCTAGGCTTATATAGCCTTTTGTTTAGATTTAATAGACAAGGATGTTTTTTCTGTGAGATGAGCGATACAGCGGTTGTTTCTAGCTACAGTCGATTAGATTCGTAATCGGTGCAATGATTCGGATCGGTCAAGGTTTCTATGTGTTTACACGAATTATTACCTATATTTTTTTATTATATGACAATATTTGCTCGATATCACGTGCTCAATCAACACTGAAATAAAAAGTAGACGGCTAAGAAAGCGAGAGTCCTAGGTTCATCCAGAAAGTACACATCAACCTGGAATTTAGAGTTCTGCCTGTAGTTGCTAGCTGTTTCTCACGGTTTCATCCGTATCCCGAGGGAACAATTTCACGAACCCGAATAAAAACTATCTTATATCCCTTCCCAGTTTTTATTCCTTTTTCCAAACTCAATACTTAATTTAATCAAAATCCTGTCCCATTTTGTTCGTACATACGTAACAGGTACCTACTTAAATATATAATTATTATTTTTATAAGTATCGCAATCTCGCCTGCACCTGCACTGAACTGACGGCAAAATTGCTGAACCGCTGTTGATCAAATTTCCGCTCATCGCTTCGATTAAACATACATCGGTGGATAACTTGGTTGATAATAATAGAACTGTCTAAATTAGTGAGCGATTCCAGGACCCGCTTCCCATTTAGGTACCTACGTTCCAGGGAGTAACAGTGTGTGGGCCAAAAAAATCACAATGAGATAGGTACCCGTAGGAACCTACCGCAATTTTACGATGAAA
This sequence comes from Pyrrhia umbra, assembly GCA_963891755.1. Taxonomy (NCBI): domain Eukaryota; kingdom Metazoa; phylum Arthropoda; class Insecta; order Lepidoptera; family Noctuidae; genus Pyrrhia; species Pyrrhia umbra. The sequence continues at coordinate 2,976,303 of OY982937.1, read as the reverse complement.
AACTGCAAATAAATTATCATCATTTCAACATAATACTTTATTTTTTTATAAATATCGGTCGCTGATGCCAAGCACGGCTTCGTTGTTTTTTGCCGCCATTAAAGTTCATTCATAACAAATTATATCACTGACCTCTGAAATTATGCAAAAATTACCAGTTTGTATTTATTTTATTAAAATGCTAGGTACTAATACTTTTCAGTTGAGTAGTAGTGACCACTTGTACCTAGTTGTGACCACCGCATATAAGGGTCAGGAAAGTGGTGCGTACCAGTCCTCGTGGCCCCATTACGATAGCGAAATTTAGTTTTACACGGAAGAGTTTACATAACAAATGGTTTGATAATACCGTACGTACGTAGATACCCAAAGACATTTCTTAAGCAAAGAAAAAATGTGGTTATTTCAGAAAAACAAAAATATGTTTATTAAACTTTCCAAATCAATAGGAATATCAAGTAAATATCATAGGGTATTTTAAGAATTCCTTTGTGGACAAACAAAAGAAAATAAAAGCAAATTAAACAATCGTTCTTGAGGAAACAATGTCAATAATTTAACAATAAAAATTATAATGTGAATAAAATAATAAGAGTCATTATTTTACTTATATTGTTGTGAATGCGTTTAAATATTTAAAAAAAATAGATGAGATGTCTTTTGAGTTTGGAAAGATCTATCGAGCGCTCGCAGTTCTCTTTATTATTCTACTTCAGATGATTTAAAAAAAAAATGTGTTTTCGACCACTAGCCCAACGAGGTAGTCATAATACTACCAGAGACTATCTATATGACCTTCAGAACAAAAAATACATGATACTTTGTAGGACGTAGGGAAAAAAATTTATAACCATTTTTTTCTGGTTTCTGACTACCTACGTAAAAACTGTCAAAGGTCTAGAAATAACCGAGGCAGGAAGGGATCTCTTCATGCTATGCATACATCCGTTATTGAGTAACATACAAGCCCCTCCCGAGTCCTCGTTAGCATCTAGCAGACATTTAATTATAACTATTCAAGATTGCATAAAAAAACCTGTTCCAGGGTTTCTATACAAAAAGAGAACTCCAACTTTAATTAAGTATGTAATTAAATTTACAAATTAACACAATTAAATACTTTTACATGGACTAATCAAATTAGTTTTTAATTATAAACAGTGTACTGATTGATTTTCACAGTTATTAAGGATACTTAGCATCGTCAAGGTGATTGAATTGGGTTATATAAATTACGGTTCCAAAATTGGCCTTTTATCTTTATTCGAAAGTTGAAGCATAGAATAGCTATGATACCCAATATTTATGAGTTGATTAAGTGTTTATTTACAGAAAGTATTTACATTACGAAAAATTAGAAAAAAGTAAGTATAAATATATTCTAATATAAATCTAACTAAAATATGGCGTCAAAACATTCTTCCTCATCGCCGTCAACTGGAAAACATTTTAAAGAAAGAAAAAGCCTTGGAATGCACGTTAAGCTGTTGGTCCCGGCCCCCGGGATTTGTAGATCTTTGACAGTTTTACGGGTAGTCAGAAGCCAGAAAGTCCGAGAACCAGTCTTACCAAAGTGTATCGTGTTTTCCCGTTACAGGGTTGTGGAGGTCAGATAGGCAGTCGCTCCATGTAAAACACTGGCAGTCAGCTGCATCCGGTTTAGACTGGAAGCCAACCCCAATATAGTTGGGAGAAAAGGTTAGACAGATGATGATGACCGAATAATTTTAAAATAGTAGGTATCTACTAAAGTCTATAATAATTTTAAGAACCTTTGGCAAGGACATTGATGATTGCTATAAAATAATTATTTTGTTGGTCAGATCATACATATCGGCTGTCTAATTTTCCCATTGCTGGGCACAGGCCTCTTCTCACTTCGCTTGATCACTTCGCTTGCTCAAGGAGAATTGGCGATTTCAGACTTTTTGAGTCCAGGATTCCTCCCGATGTGTTCGTTCACCGTTTATCAGTGATTGCCAAGATACACTTAGCAAGTGTACATATGACTTTGAAAAGTCACATTGGTACTTGCCAGGTTTCGAACTCACGCATCGGTGGAGGCACCTGTCTTATCGTGATTTGTCATTCAGATTAATTAACTTGGATATAATTTAATCAATCCACTGAAGCTATTTGAGAACTACCATAATCAGACTATAATTTATCATTGACCTATTGATGTCGCCCTGCACTGCTAGGCGAAGGCCTCTACTCATACAGAGAAGGCATTCATTTATATCGGTCCAGTAGTTTTGGCGTGAAAGCGTAACAGACAGACAGAGTTACTTTCGCATTTATAATATTAGTAAGGATGATGTTTTCCTTCACCATAAATCAGAAGCGTCCATGCTCAAATCAAAAGTTGACTTTGAGAAAATAACATTGGTTATTACCATGTTTCGAAGCTGCATACTCCTGCTGAGCTCTTTAACCTGTGGGCCACCGCCACGTATAATTAGTTTAAAACCTTTATTCATCCAGTAGCTCAACATAACCACTTTGGTACAACATACTGATGATTATATTTTACACGGAACAAATATAAAATGAAAATCTATCAGTATGTCTACAGATAGTTTTACCAGGGCTGAATATTATTTTGTATTGTCATCACAATTAATGATATTATTTTCCTCAAAGCTATACTGAAGAAGTATCTATAATTACTACTTTTGCCAATATGCAGCCGTAAATCAGGGACAATAAGTAAAGAAATTTGTATTTATAAGTTATTTAATAGTTTGCGATAAAAAATATTTACAGCGCCATCATTGAGAATATCAAACATAACAAAATTATCGAGAAAATTAAATAGTCAACAGATATTTACAGTTGCCGCAGCACGCAGTGAAGCTTATTCCTTATCATCATAATGACTATCATCTTCATCATAATCGTCGCCATCGGAATCAGCGAAACCGTATTCCTTGCCGTGAGCACTGTCTCCCTTCTTGCCGTAATCTGCTTCAGCGTGACTGTGGCTCTCATGACCAGACTCAGCAGAATGACCAGCATCAGCGTCATCAACATGTCCCTTAGCGTGGTAGCCAGCCTTTCCAAATCCACCCTTGTCGAAAGCAGAGTCGTGATGCCCACCCTTCTTGTGACCACCTTCTTCAGAACCGTGGTGACCCTTCTGGTAGCCGTGCTTGTTGAAGTGTCCGCTGTTGTCAGCTACATCATAGAAGTCATGGTCCTTCTTGAACTCGTCCTTGTTGAACACCTTGTGGTAGCCAGTGACCTCCTCTCCCTTGCTGAAGTGCTTTTTGTGTCCATGGTCACCGCCCTTGTAGCTCTCGCCTGCTTCGTAGTGCTTGCCGTGAGCTGAAGCCTCGTCGTGGTGTTTCTTCTCCCCACCTTTAGCCTCCTTATGGTATCCTTCATCGTGCTCCTTGCCGTAGTGTCCGGATTCGCCCTTAGCGTGGTGACCTTCAGATTTGAAGCCCTTGCTGCCTTTCTCGCCGTGAGCGGAGTGGTGCTGCTCACCGAAGTCGCTACCACCACCTTTAGCGAAACCGTGTCCGTCATGTCCTACGAGGTCTCCTCCATCGATGTATTCGTCTGATTCTTCGCTGTCGTCATCGTCATCCTCTTCAGCATCTTCAACGATGATGGGTTTGGCAGCCACATATGGTAGAGGTAAGGGTGCGAGATCGTAGGCCTCCAGAGCGAGCTTAGGTTGTGCGAGCGGTAGGGGTGCGGCGAAGGCATCGTGTTGCGCATGATAGGGTGCGGGAGCCCCGAGCTGGATATAGCTGGCCGGGCCGTTGTTGTCGCTCCTGTAGATATAGCTGGTGGCCGCGGGGGGCACGAAGCCCACCTGCACCGCCGCCACAGCGGTCGCAGCCAGCAGGACGTACAATGCTGTGCTCGCCATGTTGAGATGTGTATCGTACTGCAACTCGTACTGTTATAATTTGATAAGCCCGTTGCCCAATATTTATATCTAGGCTAGAGACAAAGGTCCGTGAGTGTGTTCGCTACCTTTCTTGTAGCCATGTAACAAATTGCTTATCAGACGAGGTTATAGGTGACAAAGACGTTGTTAATGAAAAAAATTGACTATTGTGTAATTTGTGGGCAAGCCGACCGCATTGGTAATAGGCGTGAAATGCTTTTTTTAATAACAGATTCCACGCGGATCGCTTCTCTCAACAAAAAGTGTAATAGACTATTATGTCACTCGCTAATTAGTCGCTGTAAATGATATACCATACGTTTACACATACGAGACGGTGGGGCACAATGTAGGATGTATTGAGATATCATTGTTTCAATTTTTACTAACACAGGTTTAGATTGAGCCACATTTAAAAAAATCTATCGTTAATGTACATTTTCCTTCTAGGAATTCCCATTTAAAATCATAAGCACCGGTTGCTAAAAAAAGGAATTAAAGTCTTACCTAACTGTTCTTTCTTTCTTTCTTTATCCGTGTAAAAATAGTACGTGTGTTACTTGTATTATTCTAACAATCTGCTTGTGCTACAAAAGGGAATTAACTCACCTCTCTCTCGTTAGTTTAGAATTTAACCGTTGGGTTATTGCTGCTTTATACTACTAGCTGCTTCCCGCAGTTTCACCTGCATCCTGAGGGAACTATTTGACGCACATGGATTAGGGTTTTAATCTATGAGTAAAGGGTTCTACTAACATCTCCATAAAAAAAAACATCCAATTAACTGATTAACGTGAAAATGTAATGAACAGACTTTACCATTTATTTATTTCCATACAGATTTAGTGCACTAAAGAGAAATTAATCAATGCAATTAACTAAATTGTTCTATTCTTTCCCCATTTATGTCGATACTAAAGCGGTCTTAACGTGCTTGTATCTTCGAAAGATTGCCATCTAACGTGGTAATGCGGCTAGCCTCTTGGATACGCTCCCAGTTGATTACAATGAGGAGTAATGATATGAAAGTTTCCGATGAACGTTTGTTAATTGAGTGCAAAAACCTGCAAATCTTTAATTAGGTATATCCTTGTAAACGTGAAAGTGAATCTGTCTGTCTGTTACGCTTTCACTGTAAAATATCTGAATAGATTAAAATGTTTGGTATGAAACCTGGGAAGGATACAGTTTCACCCGTGTGCAGTCGTCGCACGATGGACACAATGATTGAAATACAAGATTTTGCCGAATTTCTTTAATAACTGGCTTAAATTCATTGCTTTCATCCTATGTAATATTATTAGATAGTAATGCGAAAGTAACTCTGTCTGTCCGTAACGCTCTACAATAAACGATTTACACATTATTTGGTATGGAAATCGATTCGAACCTAGGGAAGGACATACCTGCCAGGGCTGCGGGACGTTCGAAAGAATTACCGCGCCCCCGGAACGTTAAGGGCTGACGAAGGAACATGGATGGGTCTGAAAAAAAATTAAAAGGAAGGATATAGGCACGGGATAGTTTTTATCTAGGTGCATGTTGTTACAGTACGATGCAAGGAGAAACCGTGGGAAACAGGTAGACTATGAAATACCTTGCTGTTTTAGTAATGACTAGCTTCTGCCCGCAACTTCGTCCGCGTGGAATAGTGGTGCTCCGCTCCTATTGGTTTTAGCGTGATGATATATAGCCTATAGCCTTCCTCAATAAATGGGCTATCTAACACTGAAATATTTTTTCAAATCGTACCAGTAGTTCCTGAGATTAGCGCGTTCAAACAAACAAACTCTTCAGCTTTATTATATTAGTATAGATTTTAGAAGGGGTTAAATGTGGGTCTGCGTAAGAATCTGGATTCCTGCGGCCCCGCGCGCACGTGCGAGAAGTGACACCAGGGTTGTTTTAGCCGGTACGAGTCCGGCACTGTTCCTGGCCTTCCCAGGCCGGGTTCGTCCATGAGGATTTCCTCCGTCAAAAAATAGGTTATACGTGTGTACCAAAATTTTATCTAAATCCATTCAGTTGTTATTGCGTGAAAGAGATACATATACATACATACTTGACAAACTTTTGCATGTATAATATTAGTACCTTATAAAAATTATTAGTGACAAACAAATTCAGTTACAGATTTAGGGCCTGTTTTACTTCTTCTGGATAGGAATCATCAACTAGATACAATAATTGGAACATCATTACTGTTATATTATCTGTCAGATAAGTTTACTGGCTACCTACTTTTCTAAAGGTCGGAAGGAAAATGTCGAATAGTATCCAAAATTTTTCTTAGATGCAAACTCTCGAATGTTTAACAAAAATAGTTTTTTTAACCAGGAAGCTGGAATTTTCGTGTTACCTAGTTCAACTCTGGTTTCAGGAATAAAATCTATACTTATAATAAATCTGTAGAGAGGTCAATTCTGTACATGAAATATATTTCCAAAATAATTATCAGGGGGTGATTAGGGATCGATACTGATGCCAAAAATGCAATCAGTAAAATTTTTGTCTGTCTGTATAAACTCTATAGAAACAAAAACTACTTGACGGATTTTAACGAAACTTGGTACAATTATTTGTCATACTCCTGAGCTGGTTTATAGTATACTTTTCATCACGCTACAATCAAAAGGAGCAGAGCAGTGAAGGGAAATGTTGTCATTTTGTTCAAAGGCGTTAATCTCAGGAACCGCTGCTCCGATTTGAAAAATTCTTTCAGTGTTAGATAGTCCATTTATCGAGGAAGGCTATAGGCTATATATCATCACGCTTAGACCAATAGGAGCGGAGCACCACTATTCCACGCGGACGAAGTCGCTGGCAGAAGCTAGTCTCAAATAATACGTTACCCATCGAAAGTTGGAAGTTTGAATTTATGGTAGACAGCTGTAATAAGTTAATCGGGCCGTTATTGTGTCGGTGAACTTAGGCCTAACTTTCGTATTTTTAACATTAGTATGGAATCAGAATGTAAATCGTTACTGAATCTAATAGAATGTTACAGAATTGATGTCTTTATAGCGTCCGATGTCTGTCTAGAGGACATTAACGTAAAAACTACACATTTATAAATTAATCTTTGAATTTTTCAGTTTCACTCTTAAGGTGTCTAAAAGATCTAAGGCTATTTGTAGTTTATCCCTTGGAGGATGTTTTTTGAGTTAAACTTTTAACGAGAAAATATCGGCTGTGATTTAATTAAGCTCTTTTTGTTTCAGTTAAAATTGTGGTAACTCTGCTTTTATATTCATACTAAGCTACTTATTTTCTACTAGCTTTCCACCCGCGGTTTCGCCCGCGTGGACTTTCTTTTTACACCTTGGGTTACATTATTCAAGTTTTAGTAGGGATCCCTAATTATTTCTGGAAATAAATAGCCTATGACACTTCGTAAAGATGTAGCTTTCTAACGTAGAAAGAAGTTTTAAAATCGGTCCAATATTTTTTGAGTTAAAACCCTACAAACAAACAAACAAATCTTTCCTCTTTATAATGTTAGTATAGATTTCTTTCTTTTCCTCAGCCTATTTAACATGTAATTAAAATGTGTTGTTAAATCATAGGATGGTTAATATTAATTGTAATGTCAAACAACGTTGAAATTGAAGACAAGGAAATAAAAACAACAAAAAAAAGGTATGGCTTAATTTTATATCTACAAATGTACGCATATTTACAAAAATATATTACCAAAAAATCAACAAAAATATAACAAGGATCGCCAGCATAATCTCAGTGCTTGACTTCGTAAGCGAAGCTCTTGCCCGCGTATTCTCCGCCCTTAGCGCCGAATTCTCCGTCTTGGTGGTGGTGGGCTTCTCCATCTTCCTCTGAGGAGTGTGCTGAGTCATGCTCGTCTCCAGACTCCTTGGCAATGTGTTCTCCTTTTCCGTAACCTTTCTCGTGATGTCCTGAATCATGAGAACCTCCCTTCTCGTATCCTCCGGCCCCTGATCCATGACTTGCGTGTCCATCTGCGTACTTGTGGTGGTCTCCTTTGAGACCTTCTGCATCGTAAAAGTCATGGTCTTTCTTGAATTCGTCCTTGTCAAAGACTTTGTGATATCCATCGACCGCTTCTCCTTTGCTGTGACCAGCTTTGTGTCCGTGGTCATCGCCTTTATATTCATGTCCGTGAGCATAGTGTTTCCCATGACCATCGGCTTCATCATAATGGCCCTTGTTGCCTCCCTCTTTAGATACTGCATAACCTCCTTGTTTCTCTGTGTGGTAACTCCCCGCTTCCCCTTTTTCATAATGATGTTTTTTCCCATGTCCTTCGTGTCCTTTATCCCCGTGATCGTAATACCCTTTCGAGCCGTAGTCCTTCCCGCCCCCGTACTCGTGATAAATACCATGATCAAAGTGTCCTAGACCATGCAAGTAATCTGAAAAGTCGTCTTTATAACCTGATCCGTATTTTTTTGCATAATTTTCGAATATCTTGTCGTAGTTTTCGGACGCTATCCCGTCTATACGGTCGTCGTGTTCATCTGCGTTTTCTTCGACAGGTTTAACATGTTCCTCCGCAGTATATGAAGCAGCTTTGTCTTCATCTTCCTCTTTGGCATAGAAGGGTCCTGCAGCAGCAGGAAGGGGTGCCTTGTACGCCTCTGGTTTGGTATACAGTTTAGAAAAATGTTCAATCACTTCACTTTCACCCATTTTGACGACGCTGGCAGGCCCGTTGCTTTCTTTCTTATATATGTAGCCCGTAGCGGCCGGCTGGAGGTCGGAGCCGGTGGTCCGCACCATGACTGTTCTTTCGACAGTCTCCCGCATCTTCATGCAGGAGCCGTAAGCAAAAAGTAACAATAGCGTGGCGATCTTTCGCGCCATGCTTTCGGTGATAATGTCAACTATAATAATGACGATAAAGGTCAAGACTAGCATTTATATAGTGAACATAATACTGTATCGATCATTGACATTCATAAATGGACCGACTCGAGAACGCTCTCTAGATTGGGCAATGGTCTTCTGTGTCAATGATAATGAAAAACCCTGTATTAATTTACACGGTGCATTGCTGCGCGTTCGATCAGACGCAGCGTATAAAAACGATATTGTATTCGCGACCGCACACTCTGTAGGCGACACGTGACTATAACAGCTGAACTTTAAATTGGTCAAACAATGGCCTGATTTCTGCTTATTATATTATTGAAACCATTGAACAAAGTATAATTATGATACCCTACTAAAATATAAGCCACCACTAAATAGCATGAGAACACGCGGTCACCACCTTCCACGTGCCCTCTATGCAACATACTAACACTGAATCTAATTTCTGTCTAAATAAAACTATGAATAAAAGTTTATGAAAACGATAATCATATTTATTTAAACACCTTCTACATTGAATTGAATAGCAGGCAAGTATTAAACAATAAAAAACATAACATAGTACTTATAAAACAATTTGCGGTTTGCCTGTGAAATGGTGCTTAAATTTCACACTGCATTGTATTAGCATGACAAGTAACACACATCATTATTCATAGATATATGAATATACGGAATCAATGGTTCCTGTAATTAGAGAAATTTTTCAGCTTCTTACGCAATTTGAGCGTATTGCCGTTCTTTTTGGATTTTTGCTGTCTCATTTCAGTGTTTTCCTCGAAACCTGTAGACAGACGTTTCTCCTTACTAGAGAAATCGCTGCTAGTATTTTCTTCCACGGAACTCATTACCATAAATCCTTCCTGCTGGTCCAAGGTCTCAGGGTTCATTCTATAGAACAGCGCGTACGGCGTTTCATTCACTTCTAAACTTTCTTCGTGACTCCCGATCCTTGCTAAATCCATAGTACTTCTGTGCTGATTCACCATACTTTTATCCTTGCCTATGTACTTCCTCATATTATCTGAAACGACACTACGTTTGCTTTTTTCAAATGGATCTACTGTTTTTGTAGTATCTCGCTTCCTGTATTCACCCTTCTTGTGTCGTCTGTCAGCAATTTTTTGTGTCATGTCATCTAGAACCCGCGACATTACCTGCATGTTATGATCGTGGAGTCCATTCGTTTTGTGCAGCGTTTTATCCATCATCATGGATGTGGGTACTCTCTGACGTTTTTCCTGTGACGTGTGTACAGATAAGGAGGTCAACTGACGGTTGTTGTTTAATCGAACGATTTTCTGTGGGTCGGTCGATATTTGTGTTTTCCTCACATTCATTTGCACGAAACTTGGTTTAGGTTCAAACCCACCGTCCTGATTTCTTTGACTGCGTTGCTTCAGCTGGTTGCTGTAGTCCGCGTTGACGGCTTTAGGCCTAATAGGTGGTATTTGTTGATTGTTTGAAGGTTGAGTATGCGCAGCAGCTTCTTGAGGTTTAGGACCGTATTCGCCTCTTAAGGATGGGTTGTTTGGGGTCTGTGTGTTTTGTTGATCTTGCTGCCCAGAGTTAGCAGTATTAACCATCTGTTGATGTTGGGTTCTCTGCTGCCACTGTTTTGGCGCTTCAGTGTTCCTGTATTCTTCAGCTATTCTTTGCGCATTGTTCTTCCCAGCTTCATGAGCTCTGAGTCTTCCATTATCCAAGGCAGTGGGCATCGAATACCTTGAAGGGGTCTTCATAACTTTGAAGTGAGAGTCCACCACATGCTCGTTGTTTACCTTCTGGTATTTTGGGTTGTAAGACCCTGTGAACTGTTTCTTGGAGTTCCCACTGAATCCAGGTTTCATGTAGGCTCCAATGCCGTTGTCCAGAGCAACGAAGCCTATGTTTGGATTATCGTCGTATATGTAGTACATGAGAACAGGGGAAACTGCGTTAAAATATAGAAATGCACTAATTATCTTGAACAGTATCTTCATCTTGACTGTTCACAGACTAACTGCCGACGGCTAATGCATTGTTCTTATAAATTTTTTGCTCTCAGGTTACGCTTGTTTATTTATCCGTACGCGTTGTAAACAAATAAACTTTTGATTCACAAGACATTCAATGAGCACATCTTTGTAGGGTTAACAGAGTTATATTGTGAACGCCTGCAAATAAAAATAACAATTAAAGTAACAATTTCTGAGCCTTTAAAAAGTTGCACCGTATGCAGAATACTGAATTGGCGATTGTTAAAAGTATAATAATTAAATTTTAACAATGCACATTCACCTGCCGAGTCCAAGAATACTTCATAAGATGATGATCTACCTGCATATTTCGTATTATATCCAGTAGGCATGTAAATCACATTAAAATCTGTAAATTATTTGACTGACTTAATTTACTGTTCTTTTTGCCTAAACAATAGCCCAAAAGTTAAGATGCTGACTGGCGAGTGAGAGGACGTTACTTCAATCACCGTGTGATTCACTGTTAGAAAAAAATATAGGATCTCTATAAATGATGGATTGATAAGCGTAGACAGACTTTTTTAAAGCCTAAAGGTTTACGCATCTAAAACTGAAAAAAAAAACAGCTTAGAGAAAAAACTGACCTGACCGGAACAACACAAGGATGAATGATAGACTAGATGCTAGATATTGTAGCTTGTTTAGTAGATACAGTATTTTTCTCTATCTATTAAGTTGCCGAAACTGTGGAAGTTACAATAAAATTAGAAAACAAATAGACCTCTTGAAACAGAATAATTTTTGTGGTAGTATTTTGATTGGATTAAATCCAGCAGTAAACTACGAGGGTTACCTACTGATTTGATTGATTAGCAATGGACTCCAATGTGACGAGTCTATTAATGATCAAAAGGATGACGGAGATGTAACTTATCTCACTTTAACTTGTATACAATGAACAACAAAAGACATGCGCACTTCACAGACTCACTTTCACAATGGCTAAATTGTGCGATGTGTAAAAATCTGACAATGTTGTGAGATGTTATGAGAACAGCTTTAGAAACGCTTCACACTGATAGTCTGTCGTCGAAAGATACATCACATTCAGATCAAATGCGTAAACATTAACACAGGAAAAGATTTGTTGTGAAGGCGAAATCGATTCCACAATATTGAATTCAGTAAAAGATGCTTCCGCATACGTTAAGTTTTAACCAATAGGAAAATGAATGAGATTCTTAGATGTTTCCGGATTACTTCAAGCTTAAGAAAATTGGACATAATGTTGAAAGAACAATTAAATATATCAAGACAATCAAGTGGTGGAACCCTACCATTTAATCAAACAATAATACAATCATTCGTTTGTTATCAAAATAAAATCTATTAGTCAGCCTATTTTTTCTCATCATACATTGTTCATCTATGTCAACACCATTTAAAAACATCAAGTAGTTTACATTATGCATTGATTCAGAATCATGCTGCTAGTCGACACTCCGACAGCCCGACGTTAAGCACATTACAATGAAAAATATATTGCTCGTCCTGCTAGGTTCCAGCTTTATTATAACCATAAACGCTCGGCTGATAGAGAAAATAACCGATCGAACATTGACGACAGAAACGAAAACGACAGGTTCATCTCCACCGATACGACTTACGAGGGACGTGTACGAAGAAGACGGAATAACGGGATTCTCCAAAGAAGACAACGCACAAAGCGATGAGTACATGCGAGGCTACAACAGGAGAGCGAGACACTTCTTCAAAGCCAAGCCGAGGACAGACGCATCGACTGTCATCCGTGTGCCCAGGGAATCCCATGAAAAGGTCGAAAAAACAACGAAAAATACTAGCACTTCACCCACTGTAACTGTTCCAAAACAAAAAGTCACCCTCGTAAAGAAACCAATACCAAAATACAATGAAATGGACTACGACGACGACTTCCAAATGAAGATAAGCCGATCGCCGGTAAGAGTAGTAGACTCTGGTGAACACGAAGACGAAGATTTCAATCTCGACGACTACGACTTTGATGTAAATCATGATGAATTCATCGGGAGAGGTAAGCCGTTAGAACCGCGGACTAAACATAAAGACACTCAAGAACGGTCCAATCATCCATCTCCGAAACATGAAACGAAATCAGCTGCGCCTCCAGAAGTGAAAATGCAAAGCAAAGTTGTTGCTCCCGCTACACACCGACCTGTATCAAACAAGAAGGAACGTGCAGTAGAAAGTGTACACAAGAAACCTGGTGAAAAGGACGACTATTATGATGATTCTACTACTACTAAAGCTCCCGAGAAAGAGAAGGCCCGTGATCTGGACGATGAATTTAATGAAGAGAACGAAGAAAGTAAAGAGTTCGATGGAAAATCATCATCTGTAAGAATGATTAGGTCACCTTGGAAAATAAATTCTTATGTGGATAAATTAGGAGAAAAAACTTCTTCAGTAATGGCTAAAGTACTCAGTATTTTACCGATGTTCCCTCAGGTGCCCTATAAAAACACAGATGAAGATATTATAAATGGTCCCGAAACGGATGCTTGGCTTGCCAGATCTTAGACGGATTAAATTGATATTTAATTTCCAGTTTTAGATTTTAACGATTTGTTTTTACTTATTGTGAATATTTTATTTCAAATTTTACCGAACTACTTTAGTACATCATTTGTGTGAATCGAATTGACTAGTTATATATTAATTATAATAGTGGGATTGTCATTAGTATAAATAATATTGCTTAATTGTTCGACTTATTTTACGAAAACAATATTGAGTGATGATATTCTGTAATAAAATATAAAGGCAAGTTATGACTTTTTTTACGAAACCAAAACAACAAATCTTTCGTAATTTTTATTTATAAGAAATATACATAACTTAAGGTACCATTTGTGTGTTTCGCTTATAACTAGCTTAATATTACATTGTTTATTTCAAGTTTGCATTGTAAATCAACATTATAAAATATTGTTTATTACACAGATTTTGTGGTTTCATTTTAAAACTAGAAAATAAAAAGTACTTAAATCAACAGTCAATTTTTGGGGTACCTACGTCATCAGAATCAATGCAATCATACCTACTTACCGAACTGTGACAAGAACAAGATGTGTTTTTAATCATCTTTTTTGGGTCTTTGTAGGTCATTGGATAATGCTAAATGAGAATAGGGCTGAAGTGCTGGACCATTAGCTGGTCCAACTCCATGAGGGATGGTTACGAGTATATCACATTGAGTTTCTCTTTGAGAGTATTTCTGATGTCCATAACAAAACTTAGCAGCTACTTAAAAAACAGTAAGTAAACAATAACAGGGGTCAACATCATTGCCTATGAATAGGACAATCATCAATTGTCGTCAGTCAACTGAGTTTGAGTTTGTTTACATAGAATGCATTCAAAGAAAGCAACAAACGCATTCCGATTACCCAGAGCATATGCAACTCTACAAAAAGCACAATCCTCAAATATTTTTCCTAAATTCCTAAAAACGTCACTTTAACAGTCACTCACTTCAGTCCCGTATCTTCATCACTTATTAGTTCATCTTTACGAGTCAGTAAATCACTCAAATGTTTCTGCTCTAGTCATATCCTGTAATGGTCTGCGTAGTCAGCATTATTGCTGAGAGCTGCTTGCTTAGCTACGTCTATGTATCTGTTTAACTTGTTTTCTGACGTATTTGATCTGTCGTGTCCTGTATGAGTATTTTCAAACTTTTGATCCTTTGTGTTACCTGAATTGTTGAAATTCTTCGTTTGATTTCCTACTGCCGCTGCTGCTTGGGAGCGCAAGTAGGCTTCAGATCCACCCACATGTGTCTTAGCACTGCCTGTTTCTACTCCTTTTATGCTACTGTTATTATTGTCGAAAAATTCTTTGTCTTCTTGGTACTCGTCCTTATGGTAAACTCTGTGGAAACCTTTCCTGTTTTCGCCCTTATCTCGATTTACTTGATTAATAATATTGGAACTTTTCTTATAATCTTCGGAGCCGAATTTATTTGCAAAAGTGTCTAGAAAATCTTTGAATCCATTGTATTGATTTGCTTTGTTTTCATATCCAGTACTGAAGTCAGAATTTTTCTTTCCACCGTTTTCACGTTTGTTGAATTCATGATCTCGTTTAATAGCATTATCTGTTGCCGATTCCGCGTGTGAGTATTTTGAATAGACATCGTGGTTAGCTGTTGTTAGCGGACGTATCGTTGAGTAATAATTACTATTTTCTAATCGACGACTGCGGCCGCTATCTAAATCGGGTAGTAAGGTGTCATGATCAAAGTCGGTGCCCCAATCCAATCCTTTGAATATCAGTGGGTCCTCTTCGCCGCTTCTTTCAAAATAATCATTAAGAACAAATGAGAAGAATGGTTCATCTCCTGTTATAGGGTTGTCAGAGACGTCATGATAATACTTGGGTGTCGCATCGTAACCTTCTGGAACATCGTTATCTATAACTTCGTGAACAGGTATTATACTTTCAATTCCATCTGACGCGTAACGTTTGTCTTTCGCTTTCTCTGCATCAAATATATCTTTGTTATGTTCATATTCATAAGGGCTATGGTAAAAATACGGCCAATTATCATACAAACTTCTAGAATTACTTCTAACGTCATCATCGTCCATATGATACTCACTGCTGCCGTCGTATCCCGATATAATGTCGTTTGACGTATCCGGGGGAGGCTGGTAGTGCATCAGTGACTTCAGTTTATCGAGCATGTTATCCGATTTCATCCTCGAAGATTCGTACCTAGCGTTGGATGCAGATTTTGCTATTTCATAATCTATTTCATTTTTCAATATTGATGGTGTTGTATAAGGCATGATAATGTCTTCGTATATTATCGGCGATTCATTCCTCAGTTTTTCTACAGACTTGGATTCGTGTTGCTCGTGCGCTCCATAAGGACTCATAGTGGGCTGTCCGATCGCAGAAAACACACCAGGTTTCTCGAAGTGTCTGTATACATAACCACCTTGAACCGTCGGTAAATTAGATCTTGATTTTCTTGAGACGTGTTCCGAATACGTCTGGCGTTGAACTGTATATGCCCCGTAGATCACTCGCGACATAAAACATAATATTATTGTAAGGCGACGCATAGTAGCTACATCTACGTGTTTTCAGATGCTCTCTGCAATATTAACTGGAAGTTCTTGTTCCTAATCGCGTCTATATGAGTTGTTTGTTTTCTCCGCGGTCAACAACATTGTTCAGGTGACAATAGATGGTGGCAGGTCAGACGGCCATTGAGACATATTCCGGTGTCCACAATGATAAATGGGTGACTAATTGCGCTTAGTATTATAAACTACAACCACCTACTTTGGCGTTTTAATTATCTATAGGACAGCGTTATTTTTTGTTGCTATTAGTAGTTTATAGATTGCGAATAATGGTGGTGAATAACAGGCCTAAATTCGTAAACCCACTTAATTAGTTAATTTTCATTATTTACGTGAATATTTATAGATAAATTAGCTTGTGCCCCCGACTTCGTCTGGATGAACATAAAATTGGGTCCAGATTCCGTAGTTTTGAAGTCGCGAAACAGATAGACATAATATCGTCGCCCTAATTCTAATATGGCATAAGTCAAAAATTGACCAACTATCGGTTTTTTGCGAAACTCCAAATCCACGAGCATCCTCATAAGATTCAAATTAAAACTTAAGCAATTTTTTTTATTTCAGATAGGTCATTAAAGGTCAAATAGGTCTTTGCAGGGTCTTATGAAACGTCAAGCACTAGTTGCATGGTTCCTAAGATTATGATGATTAAGTTTATGATATAATACATATATTGTATTTTATCACCAGCCTCCTGCCTCTAGGTATAGGTAATTATCTCGCTATCTAATACCGCACCATTATGGTCAACAGACATAAAAGAAAACATACAAAAAACAGTCAACAATCACTTTGTAACACATTAATGAGGATCCGTAACGTTTTTAGTTGACAATGCAGATTTGTAGAGCTAAGTAATCCTTAACATACAGTGCAAAAATTTTTGATCTACGATAAAAATTGACGAAGTTATGACCAAATTACTAGCGAAGTTCACCGAGCGGTCGCCGCGATAGCTGTGACGTCACTCCAACGGTTAGCCGTTGGCAGCAGTATGGCGCGCAGTGTTTTGTTTGATTAATTGTGACTTTCAAACAAATTAAGTGTCCGATTTGTGTCTAATTCACCTTTTCAAACATGTATTAATATTGTATAGTGCCAAAATGTACAAATACTTCTATTATTACCTTAGAAAAATTATTTTTAACGTGCCGAAAAACGCAAAACTTCTTCAAAATGGTATCCTGTTGTAAAGAGATGATTGATGATGATTTTTTCAAGCCATCCTAAGTAGGTACATACTGAATGAATTATTTGTAACAATGAACGAGGTGGCAAAAAATAGCCATTGAAAACCAATATTAAGGTTTCCGTTATAGATCGACAAGTATATAGGGAACTATGAACTACACCTACCTACTGCTGCCTCCACACAATCACCGATGATCGCGGTGATTTGCTATACATTGCTGCGTTGGATGAAAAACTCTCAAGAGTTTTTGAGAGTTCACAGCAATGTACAGCGATTCACCGCGATAATAGCCGATTGTGTGGAGGCCTAAAGATTTTAAATCAATATCTTAAGATTACTAATAAGTAACTTAGATTAACTTAGAACTAGATTACTGAGATAATCAAATGTCATGAAAGAATCCACCTTTGGAAGATTATCTGACTGAGCTCGCACAAAACCAGCCTCTACTTTATTAGTACTCATATTTTGGTGAGGTTTTATACTCAAATATCACAAAACACACTCTAACAACACTTTACGTAAAATAAATTGCCAAATATACTGACCAACCGCGTCGCAGCTCCGCCGAATAGTGAAATATGAATGCAGACTGCGCTCGGTTCCGTTGGAGTGACGTCACACGCTCCCGCGGACATTAATTTTTAGCGGCCGGAACGGCAAATGTTTATTACTTAATATCTTCATAAGTAATGGTCCGATTTCGATAATTCAAAAAGATATATCATTCTTATGTCATAAAGAATAACATAGATACTAGTTTTATTGAATTTGCTATTACATTACTGATCCTCATTGTCTTGTTACAAAACTTGTATCAGACAGTCGTGATTTTTTGTTTGTTTTTGTAGTCTATATTGTATTATTATTTCACCTAGTAGGTACAATAAATTCAATTGTACTGTTTAAAGTTATCAATTTATAATAATTGGTATTGAGCAAACACCTGCAAATTTGTTTTTCGGTGCGAGAGATCTTGCGAAGTGGTTGAAAAGTTACAAAAAAAATACTCGCGAGAAAAAAGAATATATAGAAATAGAAAATTCCTTCCATAAAATTAATAAAAGGGGTAGCACCGCAAAATACATGATGGGTTGCCGAACTTTAAAAACCCATAAACCTACGAGTATTTCGGCCCAATTCGGGACACGGACCCCAGACCTCGTCCACAGCGGTCGCTAATTGTTAGGCTACCACATTAATCTGGGAAACGGCCACTTATTGATATGGCGATGAAAACTTCTTTAGGCATGGGAAATTATTAAACTGGTCTTCCCGCTGTGGACGAAACGGGAGGACCCATGTTCCTGCCTTCACCTTTAGTGTTCCGAGACCGCAGCTCCTCGTTCAAACAATTTTGCAGACCGGAGGGCTATCAATATGTGGTCCTTACAATATTATACTCAAATTACTTTTGTACTTTTGGTCCCGAGAAGCTGAATCAATAGACAGTTACCATAAAATTAGTTACACCTATTTAATTAAAAAAAATATGCAGTTTATAAATGAGGTATCGCAATTGGTCTCACTCCGTTTACTACAAACAACGGTGGTGTGACCTTCGATTAGTCGTGGTCGCAGCGGCAGTCGATTAGTCGCATGGAGCGCGTAGCCTGCGTCTGTCGTAATTCTATTGTCTGCCTTACATTAGGTGTTCAGCGAAAATAGGTGCATAGCCGTGTCTGACTGACACAAAAATTCCTAAAACAATAGTTCTACGTTCGAAATTTTTGGACGTCAACGTTTAACCTGTCTAGAATATACAGATATATAACGAAAACCCCATCCAAATTGGATCAGTAGTTTTTGAGAAAATCGCGGACATACAAAGATACGGGTCGAATACAAAACCTTCTTTTTTGAAGCCGGTTAAAAATGAGCTTATTCAAAAAAAAACTAGGGTATCTGTACCCGAAGGGGGCCAATGGGACGATCCTATCACGCCTCTTGTTGTCCGTCCATCTGTCTGCCAGCGGGCTGAATAAGCAAAGTTGAAATGTTCAGTCTGTATTTAATAAAATAAATAATAAATAAATTTTGAAAATACAATATACAAGGTACCTACATGGTAAAATAAAATACCAAATAAAACAACACAAATAAGTCAATCAATTTTATTTATTTGTATATCAATTTTAGAATAACCTTCATTATTACAAAAATAAAATTCTCTACTTTATTTTGTACAGATCAAGCCTCATTGACCGTTCGTTACGGGTAAAGTAGGAGTTCAATCTTAATAATGTCCGGTAAATTTGAATAATGCTTTCAATATCCAAAATAATCTGCTTACTTTGTCCGTAACTTCCACAATATTCTTGTCGATTTAGTTAGAAATTTCGTAAAAGTGTAAATGTACGATGTAAATTCATCGAATTAATTGAATTAGGTACATAACATCATGTAGATACATAATTGTCGTATCTTATCTACAAACACCCGGTGAAAGTGGAAAATGATGTTTTTTTTTGTAAACCTTACACACAGTTGATGCTGTTACGGTCGCTTTTAACAGCTCTGTTATTTCTGTCATGGTCATTGTTGACAATAACCGTTTAGTATAGATCTAGAAATTGTCTAAAAAATTACTAATTAGGAAAATAAAACATCTCAATTAGAACCATTAAATTATATCATGCTGTATAGTTCCTAACTTGAAAACATGTTTATTCATAAATGCAATATTATTTAAGATAATTTATCTTGTAAATAACTGAAGCTTTATTGTAACAAAAGGTTTGCCTAAAAATGTTGCTTAAAATATTGAAATAAAAATAATAATTCAACTCGTTTTGTTGAAATATTAATGAGCACAGCACATACCGAGGATACTTCTTTGTTTGTGATAATTGAACTTTAGTTATACATTCCACTATCACGGACAAAAAAGTTCACTCTTGCCGTCTTACTTATAAAAAACCTGTAATCTGAAGTTTAACGTTTTCTCACCCTAATCCTTACTTAACGTCGTAATCCAGGATTAAGCAACTAATTTAAGTTCGGATTAACGCTAAACAGCATTTATGAGTGAGATTTTTGCTAATCCATTGGTAAGCAGCGATTAAAAATTAATCGTACTTTATAAGTAAGACGGTTTGTGTTGTGAAAGGCTTTAAGTACACATTTTCATGTATTGCACATGCTATCTATTCAAACAAGGTGTATATATAAGCTGTGGCTACACTGACGGGGCTTCGAAAACCAAAAAGGATTAGGACCAACTGCATCTGGTATTATATTTCTATTAGTTCCAATAGTGTAGTCACAGAATATATTTTGTATATAGTTTGAAAAAGAGGTAAGCATGCAGACATCATTCGAATTTCGTATTGAAATTAGTGGCTGGCTTTGATCACTTTAAAGGCTAAATATATTAAAATCATCGTTTTGTCTCATTCAAACTATAGAGGATTGAACGGGACAGAGTGATTTTTCAAATAAATTTAGCTGTTATTGTGATAGATAAGTAAGATTTGGGGCAAGCGTGGCTAAATTTAAAAAGTCTTTTTTTTTTGTCAAAATCAATGTATGGATTTCGCTTCGAAGTTGTCTGCACACTTGACTCTCGCTATTTTATATACAAAAAAGGTGAAAATAAAAACTTAACAAACTGACGTATGAGAATATTTATTTATTGTAGTGTTACATTATTGTTTATATGGACGGTACGATGTGAAACTGACTTCGCAGATATATGTACATTGTTATTGCACAGTTATTATTAAAAAACATTATTAAGAGAATGTTGCCACATGATTATACACAAAATCAAAAGTACATTACGTATTGTATTGGTATAATGTGTCGACATAGACAAGAAATGGACTGAGCAATACTTTCATGAATGTAATTCTTTAGAAAGAGAAAAAGCGACCGTGCGGCATATATCTGTCTCTTTCCTTTAGGTCGGTCACTATATCTACCGCTGCAAGGTTGTGACGTGGACCAATCAAAATTCTAGAAAAATACAACTAATTCCCGCAGGATCGCTTTATCTCTCTCTCAAGTTCCAGTCCATTCTCTGTCTTTATCTGCCGCACATTCATTTAATATTTTTCATTGTATAAAATAGCATCAAGTTTGCTAGTACATTTTCATGTAGACAGTAAAATAATTATGCTAAGATCCGGTGTAAACAACGATACTCACACATTAGGAGCCTGCATGAGCAATAAATCTCTTTTTTTTTTCAATGGAGTTGACCCCCAGATAATTATATTTTTTGATGGCATAATCGCAGAACACAAATGGGCCGCACCATAACGTACCGGGCCGCACCGTAACGTATCGGGCCGCATGCAAAGTCATAAGCAAAAAGGAAAGGGCGTAAGACATCGCCAGTCACGATGTATATTATGTACTTTTGACATGTGATGGCCTCATGAGCTTTAAGTATCGCTGTCCGTATACGACATCATCTAGCCCGTTTAAGCAGTCGACAACCTTCTAGGTTGACCTGCGAGATGCCAAACACAAAGAGAGAAATTAAGATGCCTGTTTATTAGTGTAGCATTTTCATTGATTTTACAACAATAAATGCTACAAAGAAGGCAGTTTTCTCGTCATGGCGGCTAAAAGAATAATTGGGCTATATTAATATCCAGATCCGGAGACCCGGATTCCTAGTACGAGAGATAGATAGAGCTATATACGATGTATAGCACCGTCCCTTTTTCGCACTGCTTATTATCAATAATGCGTGCACTTTGAAAAAAGTTTAAGCCTACCCAATTTTTGTTTGTCAGTAAAAATCCTGTAAGTTAAAAAACAACCTCTATAGTTGCCATATAAAAAAAATAATTAAAACTGAGCCAGTCATTTTTAATCACCAAATTATTAATCAGATCTTTGGCTGTATTGTGATACTGGTAACGAAATATATATTAATCATTTTCACGTCAATTCTTTGTGACACACCATTTTTTACAGAGATCAATATAATATACATAATATCGATATATTATTTTGAAGGTTTACAATATATTATTATTCATTCTTGTTCTTGAGTATAGCATAGGTAACGACAAAAGCTTAAGCAAATAAAAATACTGTATCTGCTTTGCTTTATAAGAATAAAAAAATATTTCAGAATTATATTTATTTATAAATTTTTTATTTAATATGTCAAATATTAGAAATAAATATTAGAAATATTTATTTCTAATATTTGACATATTTTAGTTTTAGAAATAAAGAATTAGAGCTTGCTTTTGTCGTTACCAACATTAAGACCCACTTGCGCCACTTCTCACATATATTTATACATTGTTGTCTCTGTCATCTCCAAGCATTTGAAAGAGATAGAATAATGTTTCAAATATAATTTAGCGTTAAATTTGTTTAGTGAGCAGTAGCACAAGTGGGCCAAAGTCTATCACTGCGGCGAAACTCATATCGAAATAAGTCACAGCAATAAGAAATCACAACAGACTAGCTGCCGACAAAATCCAAGACACTGTTACAGTCACAAATATAGAGAATAGACTTAAAAATATTATTGCTATAAATTAACCACCATTCGAAAGAGAGAAAGCTACCTTGCAGCTGTACCTGTTTTTTTTCCATAGACGTTAACATAAACAATATAGAAAAAAAATGTCAGCACGATCGCTTCATCTCTTTCACAATTTTCAGTGTTTACTTCAAGCTCACGATATCTCTTTCACACGTTTTAGTGTTTACTTTAGGCTGGATGGGGGACCGCTCTGTCAATTCTCTATGTCTGTGGTTACAGTGCAATAAAACACAATGTCTACATTCAAAATACAAAGACACCACAAAGCGATAATTAGCTATGCGTCTTCAGGCAATATAGGCTCAGTAAGCGCGGTCAAAGGCAGACATTTTATCGCGAAATGTGAAAATAATTATTTTCCCATCTTTATCAACAACGGCAACGAATTATTCGAATCCGTCGCCACAATAATCAACTTCCATTTTTAAAAACATTTTCTATATTCAAATATTCGCGCTCCATTTCTACCGACGCTACCGTATTTTTTCTCACAATTAAATTAAAGGAGTTCTAAAACTACCTTCCTTCGATCCGAACGCTAAAACCATTTATTACTATAATTATCATAAGACGCAATATTAAAAACTATTATTCTGCTAATATTTAAACCTACTTTCGTCTATTAAAGTTCAACGCAAAGAGGTTTTGAAGTCCACGCGTTACACACAACCAGACTAGACAACGAAGACACAAACTCGCAACAAATTAAAAATACTTTTAAATTCCAAACATTATAAAAATCGCAACCAACTTTATAGAAATCATCAAATGTCAATATTCATTCGTTTTACTTTAAGAATTTTTCAAGACGATTGCCATAGATATTCAAAATTAGTATCATGGGGGCAAATCCGAAATTGTACTATTTCATAAAATAGCTGCTTTATCTTTAACGACCAATGCGTCTTTTATTAAAAAAACATAGATATAGTGATTTTGATACTTGCATATGAATGAATACAGATACAGCTCAATTGCAAACTTAATATTTGGCATTCAAAAAGCTAAACTTATTTCTATACTTAAAATAAATAGAAGTGCATTTAAGAAGCATCAGTTTAACATGTTTTGGCCGCATGCAGAAACCATCAAATCGTTCAACAGACTTTTAATATGTTTTTTTTTTTACAATAAAACTATATTATATGAGACAGCTAAATAAATACTAATATTTGGTTTCTATGAATACTACAGATGGTATACATATCACTTAAATAAAATAATATTATGCAGTAAATTTGTCATGAATACGATTTTTCTAGTACTGTTTTAATTAGTAGGATTTTAAATAGGTATGGATGTGTCACATCCATACCTATTTAAAATTAAACATGCATTTATCAGTTGAAGGTCCAATTTATCACCCAATCCTACCATACATATAACTAAAAACAATTTTCATTCGTGACCACTTAAATATATTTTGTGATATGAAATTGAAGTTAAAACTCTTACTATTTTACCGATCACTCAAATCGTATACATACATACAATATAAGTACACAGCATTTATCTTATTCGTTTATAAAAAACGAAAAAAAAAACAAAATATATGAAACGCAAGCCAGTCGAGTCGAACACAAAATTAAATAAGCAAAAATAAAATAAAATTTAAAGCTCTAAGCATTAATCGAACTTACATAAAGGACCAAAACCTCTTAGGCGTCGCATAATCTAATATTTCGCATAGAAAAATATCTATAGTTCTAAAACTACATTAACTTTAGTAAAACGAACGTATTTAGTGAGAGCTTAGACGTACTCTGCTCGAGTGGAATCCGGCCCGCGTGGCTAATCTGAAAATAATAAAAAAATATGGGTAATAAAGGCTTATAGGTTATTGGTAACTATGCGATCAATTATTTTATATTCTTAATTTATTTAATCCTATTTGTAATAACTTCCCTAATGTTGCTTCATCTCTCATAGATAAAACGTCAGGACACTTCAAAAATCAAGTCATTAAAATACTCCTGAAGCAAAAAAGATTCTCTCCGGCGGGGAATCGAACCCCGGTCTCCCGCGTGACAGGCGGGGATACTTACCACTATACTACCGAAGATGTGCGTGGCAAGTCGAAATTAGCGTTATGTTCAATTAATAAAACCATTGTTTATGAAAATAAGTTCACAAAATATTTTTTAATCGTGTCGTCATCAAAACTTGCAAAAGTACCAATGTATCATGGTTCTTGTTTATCACTAACCAATGGTCGAAATTCATACGTTATTTTTTGTCGAAAATACCTAAAGGAAAAGTAGGTATTCAATTACTTTTTAAACATTGCTTTTTATTTAAAAATTAAAATTATATTTCCGACTTTATCACAAGTTTATATATACCTATTTAAAACATAAGTCAGATGTTAAATAAAACCACTTGATTTGACAAAAAGTTTCTCTCCGGCGGGGAATCGAACCCCGGTCTCCCGCGTGACAGGCGGGGATACTTACCACTATACTACCGAAGATATGATAGCTGGTCTGAAATAGCCAGTCTGTTAGCGATTCTAGTCACAGCATAATAAGTATCGTGAACGTGAAAACAATTTTTGGATAATTTTGCATGCATTAAACAATACCTAGTAGTATGTAAAAAATACAAAACAGCTGCACGTTTTGATTGTAGAAAACAATAAAAAAATTATCACATCATGACAAAAATAATCTCTCCGGCGGGGAATCGAACCCCGGTCTCCCGCGTGACAGGCGGGGATACTTACCACTATACTACCGAAGATGTGGTAATGGAGACGAAATTAGAGATTTTTTCCAGACTTTCCTCTGTAAGTCTGACATAAATAAATCTATAATCTAGACAAGACAAAAGTATTGTACATAATTGAAAAATATTTTTTTTCCACGGAGTTGTTGTAAATATGTCCTACATAATATGGCAATAGCGCATATCATCGAGATATATCAATAGAGATGCAATCCGGAACATTATGCGGTAATAAAAACGTAACCATTTTTTAGAATGAGAAGTAGCTTTGAAACTAGTAAGTAATCATTTTGATGTAAAATTATATCTAACCCTCTCACACTAACCGAAACAATGCTCATGACATCTGTATGATAAGGATGGCAATATTACTCCCAGGAAAAATACGGTGTAGCCTACCACATAAAATATGGCAAGAATTATGGTTGTGGGCTCAACCCTTTATGGCCCGCGTTGTGTTCGGTGATTGTAGATCTAGTTACTTTAGTAACATATATCTATGGCGCATATCGTTTAAAAAATAACAATGAAGGGATCGTGCAGTGATACCTCACGTGTCCACCGACTGGTTGGCGAGCGAGCCGTCCCACGCCGCCTCCTTGTGTAGGGCCGCCTGACGTTTCTTCTCTGGAACATTCAAATAATTTATGTTAATAACACGATTTATTTAACCTTCATGTATTTATCAGTGTATCATTTTAAGTATGTTTAGGCTAATTAGTAAGATATATACGCTTATTTTACAGACGTTTGTCTGTAATTACGTCGGCAACCTAGATATAAGATGATGTATAAGACACATTTCAGCTCAAATGCAATTAAGCTACGCTTTCCGCGGTCAATCCGGGGATGGGTGTCCATTCATATCATCCCGAGACTCGTCCGTGCTTTCGAAAGCACGCTAAGCCGTTGGTCCCGGCTGTCATTTGTAGATTTTTAGTTGATATGTCTAGTCGGAAAGTCTGACAATTAGTTACAGAGGTCAGACAGACAGTCGCTCCACACGTAAAATACTTATACTCAGCTGCATCCAGTAAGACTGGAAGCCCAGCCCCACAGTTGGGAAAAGCCTAGGCAAATGATAACACGTTTCAACTCTATAATGTCAACGCACCTATTATGCTTATGTCTATGGACGGCAGTGACTAATTACCATCACATCGCCATCGGCTTCATTGTTTTTAGAGTTCCGTACCAAAAATGGTAAAAAGGAACCCTAATGGTTTCACTTTGTCTGTCTGTCTGTCTGTCCGTCTGTCACAGCTGATTATTTCAGGAACTACTAATGCTATAGAGTTGAAATTTGGAACAGTTATGACGATTGTTCATGCGTTTTTCATATGAAAAAAATAATCGAAAATGTCATATAGCTTTAATGGAAAAAGAGGGGAGAAATGGGGGATTAAAACTTCAAAGTATGGTTACTAGGTCATGTGGGGTATCATAGGAAAGGTCTTGATTTGCACATTCTAATTATATTTCTTTTCATAGGTCTATTTAAATATATATTTTTTTCTTTTTTTTTAATTGTGCTCACCTCTCGCAATGGTAATGAGTCTTCTCTCCTCAGCCCGTTCCTGCCTCGCTGTGCTCAGTTTGACTCCGAGCGCGCCGGACACCAGACGTCTAGCGAGCGCCGTGCACGTTTCTGGCCGCTGCCTGTAATTTTATGCAAATAAATAATGAGATGTAAACCACAATACGATCCGAAGGTTAAGAGCAATGACATTCATTTACCGCAGAACTACGTGATACCTGCTGTGTTCTGAATAAGAGATCTTAATGGTATTGTTAGGAGAAAAACACAACTTTATATGTAGCGAGATGTATGGTTTTAGTAGAGGACTTAGTTATGAAAGGACGCAAATGTATGATATGTAGAGATGAAACCAGAAGATATTAAGAAGAAAAAGGTGCCAAGCGAGGCATATTTGCGATTAGCGAAAAAAATGGTGCATTACAAAATTTATTATTTTGCTTCACATTCAACTAAAAATCGGAATTTATTTCTGAATATAAGGACCAAATTTTGCAGAATGGTTGTCAATTACACTTCTACGTAAAAATATGTAATGAATAATCTATGTTCGTATGTGACAACAAAGTTGTCACAGCTGTTAATACCGACGATAATGACAATACTGCCGTCATAAGAAAAAAGGGCGTAGGTACCTTACATTTTTTATTTTCAATATTAGGTTAAATGCGAATTTGTAACCAAACTTTTTACCTGATAATAAAATGTTCAGATTTTTTTCCTGATTACAAAAATGTACTTAACTCAATATTGAAAAAAAGTTACGCCCTTTTTTCTTACGACTGCAGAATTTATTAACCAAAATTATAGACCCACTTTTATTTGAGCATTTAAATCCTCAATAATACTCACCTATAAGGCTGTAGGAACTCCGCACACTTCTTCGCTTTGTTCCTGGACTCGAGGGTAGCGGCGTGGAGAGGCCGACATCGCACCAGGGGACGCTGCGTCGATAGTACTTCTCCAGCTGAAATTTAAGGAGAAAGAATATTTACATACAAATAAATTACATGATACAAAAATTAGGTACTTTTCATTATTTGGTATGTTTAAAGATTACGATCAAAATATTGTGACTGGATCATATTTTGTCATGCGTACCTATACATTATTAAAAAATAATCTACTTCATGCATAGTCACTATTATCATTGAATGCAGTATTAATTTTGAAATGGCAAAAATGATTAAAAAATATTAATAAAACTGCCTGGGAGCTAAAAAATGCTTTTATAAGTGTTAAAATAATCCACCTAATAATAAACAAAAAAAAACGAAATCGGATAGGAATGACAAAATGCTTAGATCAAACAATTTCTTCACATACATTTTCCTTTACTCCTGATTAAATCAAGAGTATTAAAATAGTTTACAAATACAGTTTAATATCCGTTGGCCGCATTCCAAACATAACCACGAAAATATAATAAATGTTTATGTGAACTAAAAATGTATTAATGCGTGTAATATACGTCAATAGCTTTTAGGTAATTTGGAAACTATGAAACTTTGTAGTAACGATAAAAAAATGCATTGAATTTCACATTTCATCCGATTATTCTTCATCATCATCAGAGGAATATATAGGATATTAGCCCACTGCTGGGTACAGGCCTCTTCTCATTTTTTTTACAAAACTATAATTATCTACTAACGTTATGCTATGGTAACTGACTGTAATGTTTACAAGAGTAAACGGCTGAACATATTTTGATTAAATAGGAAACTAGAAAAGATATATTATAGAGGTTCATAAAGTAGGAAGTTGACTAAATTAAACTGAGCTTAACTTTTTATAAGAGCTTGCGAACGCTTATTTGAAGTAAAAAAAAACGAGTTTTGAGTTATAAGATTTTAGTATTTTTGTGTAAAGTTTGACTGATGTTTATATCTTGCCTAATGATTGAATTTAATGGATTGAGGGTAATGTGTATTGTGGATATAATCGGTATTTTATGTAAATAAAAAATATTAGGTACTGTTAAGTATATTAAAATTATATAATTATGTTTGTAGAGATTTCAAATTGTTAATATTATTTTATTGTTAATAATGTATTTTACTATTTATCGTTCACTGTCGATCTCTAACAGAAAATGATGTCTAGATGACAATAGACAAACGCATTGATAGGTATAATACTAGCACCACACTGCAACCAACAATACTAATATTGCAATCACAAGTCACCATTCTACAAAAACTTTCAGAAAAAAAAGGCCAAGGTCATGATAACAAAAGAAACTAAAAATATTACCTATTATTATAAAACAAAAAATGTAACAATTAAATAATAAATTAGCAATAAAGATGGCGTACCACAATCGTCTGACGTACAACCTAGATTTTGGCGCGCAACCTCGCAAGGAGGTTCGATGACCCGCGTGACGCAACGCTGCGGCGAGCAAGTGGAACGACGCCCGCGCCACATAGCATTGTAATAAGCAGCAGCTCTTTGTGATTTCAAAGAAAATAGATTCGGAAACTTCTAACTCCGTTTAAAAGACTCCTACAAGAACAAGAAGCTTTTATCGCAGCGTAGTTATGAGGATTGGCGTCAGCGTAGGTCCCATTCCCAGATGAGAAATTTAGGTACGTAGACCTATAAAAGTAGTCAATTTAAGTCATTTGATATAGTCTAATCTCTAAACTAACTAAGTGTAAAGGAGCACATCAACTTCTTTATGAATAGAAATCAATGTATGAAGATCATTACTTCAAAAAAGTTCAACCGACTTGGCTGCTTTTTTTGTTTTCTCCTTATAAAATTTAAAAATGCCTTCTTGCTGATCCGAGACGAGTCACTACATACTTATAAATCATTTTAAACACTTTTGCCATAAAAACACTTAACCTAAATGTTCTGATTCTGAACATCGCTTATATATATATATATATATATATATGCTATAATGCGAGTTCTGGTATCAAGGGTTTTCCAATGGCTTTTCCAATGGCTTTTGAAAATTGATTTTTACTGCGAACTTTAAGGAAAGGAACAATCAGTGACTTAATGAATAATTACTTTATTTCCTGTTCGCCCTACTAAAGGCAAAATCGAGTACATTACATGAGTAATATGAAAGTTGTCTTTCCCAATACATAAATAAGCATATGCAACTACATGCAAAGCCAAATCAACTGCATATATGCAATATTATTACCGTATACTAGAAACTCGGGTAATTAGGTGTGTATTTATAATGAATGCGGAAAATATAACTCGAAATAAGGAAAAACAAATTAATTAATGCGGTTACACCTGTCTAAGACGGTCTTTTGATTTGTTGTAGATTTCATTACTTCTCCTACAGTTTTAGGCTGGCTTCCCACGGTGCAAACCAGCCCGCATCGACATACCATGGGAAGAGTACCATTCTTAAATAGTAGCCCAGACACGTCTTCAACTCTAATGTGCGATGCGTGAATGTCCGTGGTTCGTGGTAATCCGCAGAATCACGCACGTGTGAAACCAGCTTTATAGGCACACTCTAAACTATACTCTCTGAAGAAAAGCCTTCTCATTGAACATCGGTTTGATCCAAAAACGTAACAAACAACAATAACGGCAAACAGAAAAACAATTAGATAAGGAATTAAGAAAAGGCGGTTAGTTCGGTTTGTAGATTACTTATTCTTTATGGTTTATTTTTAAAGGATGAGTATGAAATCGCTATGTTTGGCATTCTAAAGACTTCTTTAGGGCACAGGAGGACATTTAACTAGAAAGGTCCCGAGTATCAGGGTATAGATGACTTTAAAACTAGAGAGAGACCGAGACAGAAAAGAAAAGACAAGAAAGAAATTGTAAAAGATGATATGGGTACTAACTGCTAAGGATGAAAGATGATGAAAGGAATTGGCGGGGTCAACCCCAACTCGAATGGGATAAGGCCAACAGGATGATGAGAATAAAGAAATTGTACCAATTTGGCATGTTAATTCTCGCAAACATATAATATTATAACCTTTTACACAAGTTAAAGTTATCAGCATTTAAAGAACGCAGCGGAATTTATTTTTATTTAAATGTTTTGTTTTTTATTTACGTAAACGTATGAAAATTCTTACTTTGAAATAGCGAGAGTCTGCTCGCCATAAAAATATGTTAATAAAAATTAATAAAGTCTAATATCCTCATTAGAGTAATCAACGACGCGTATAATGTACATGCAAGAATTTAATTTTATAAATTAAAGTGCAACCTAACCCAGTTCGCGCCAAAAATGTACGGAGGAAGTTCGTTCAACCATGAAGTCTGTATTGCGTAAGTGCACATCTATGGTCAGTCGCCAAAGACAACTCCAAAGAGTTTTATATTACAAAAACATTGATTACTTAACTGCCTGAAATTAGAGTAAATTGTAAAGATAATAATTTAGACAGTTAAACAATAGGTTTTGGAAGAAAGACGGTAGACATGATGTCATGATCTAGTAAGCTTGATACCTCCACTACACATCACACTGCATGCAGTGCATCGGGATGTCATTTCTCCTCTCAAATAATTTTCAGTTTATAGAATACAAATGGATACAATCAGACTTAGAAATCACATTCTCTACCGATAAATCTTCAAATATCACACTAGACAGCCGAGGTACGAAGCAACTTATTAAAAACTCATTGGTGGGCAAATATAAAAAGCATATCGCTCTCATTTATAAAATGCCGGTAATGTATTGCGTTAATTGAACCGCCAACCACTGAACCGGGACATTAACAGCTTACATTCTTCACTTGTTTATAAAAGTCTGTTTTGCTCTAACTCTTCATTTCAGCACATTATGGTAAACCACATTTGAAACACTGATGAATCAGTAGCAAAATATCTGATTCCGATGGGTTTTATTGGAGATCTGATTGGTTTACCAAAACAGAGGTAAGCAATCATAGCATTTGGTGAGAATAGCTTCTCAAAAGACTTATTCAATTAAGGCATTTTTTTCTTCTCAAGATACCAAAGTATCTGATCGTATCCGCGGCTCAATAGGAAGGGGTGCTCATTAATGTATATAATTTTACTGCTCCATTCAAGCAGCAGATGCTAAACAGGTGGCATCCTCCTGCACATAGGACCTAAACCTGTTAATTTAATTGTCAGTCGCCAACGAAGCGATGAACTAAGAACAGGTTCAAGTATTATAACAAAAAAATGGGGGGCAGGTGGTATTC
Organism: Pyrrhia umbra; assembly: GCA_963891755.1. NCBI lineage: Eukaryota > Metazoa > Arthropoda > Insecta > Lepidoptera > Noctuidae > Pyrrhia > Pyrrhia umbra. The sequence goes on along the minus strand of OY982937.1, from coordinate 2,944,289 downwards.
TGCATTGGGACTGAATCCGCTTTCTGGGACTTGTGACGACATAAAGGCTTTGTACTAGGAATATCAAAAAATAGATTTAAAAAGAACCTTAATATACTTGTGTCATATCTCCCGACCTGACATAAGAATACATAAATAAATCAGCAATCTTTTTTTGGTTTGGTGACGAGACTAAATATCCGACAAAGTTCACTAAGTTGGAGAAGTCAGTTTTTTAACATTACAGCTTCATAGGAAGTGAAGGAATCTCCATCATCACAATAGCGCATTACTCAGATTGCCATAAGAATGGAAGATTTCCTTACAACATAACCAATACTTTACGACAGACTAACATTCAATTAAACAAACACAACAAAAACCAAATTAGGTACAGTAGTTAACACAATTATGTAGAAGGAAATGTTTTGCAATGTATCATCACCAACAGGTGGTGATCAAGCAAGAAACGTAACGTAATTGTCTAACAAGCAACTGTTGCCTTTTTAGGTTTACACGTAAGTATACTTTCACTGTTAGTACTGTAATCATTGCGTAGAACAGTTACAATTAGAGCATTTTTCTCGAAACTACTGGGAAGAGTATAACGTATAACTGTCATTATGAGTTAGGGCTGTCAGTTATAAGAACGAATCTAAGCTACGAAGACAAGAGAAGAGTAAGTTTGAAATAATGGTAAAGTCTTATCCAAAGTACGCGTCGAAGATCCAAAATATTATAATGAGCTTCTATAAGATACTTCAATAAAATTCCGCGGTTTTCTATTAGTTATCTGATGGCAATCAAACCATCGGCCCACCTGAGTGAATCTTCAATATTTTGCTGTTTGGTTTCCAAATCGTCATTATCCTCATCACCGACTGTCGTTTAAATTGTATAATTTACAAGCTTAAAATTATTGTGTTAAATAATGAAATAGATATAGCCCCGTAAATATTAATTTTTATACGGCCGGTAATGATGAATTTCGTGTGAGGAAGCGAACAGCTTCGAAAAACCAACCGCATATTTTTGAAGATTCACCCACCTGATTGATGGTGAATGGTCGGGGGCTGGATTTTGCAGATTAGATCACAGCAACGCTCATTTATAGAGGAAATTTCTGAATGAATTCCTTTCCAAGGAGCGCTACTATCAGAACTCTAAGAAGCATGGTACCAAATTAGCGCGTCAGTCGCGGAGGACCTTCAAATCGTAACATTAAATTACGAAAATAGAAACGGCAGGGGATCTCCCACAACGAAACGAGTTATTCGCATCAAAAGTTAGATACATTGTTTCGCTGTGGGAGATCAGATTCACTACTCAAATAGTAATGTTAACAAGATTAAGGAAATAATTTATTTAGTAGCAATTCTGGCAAGAATGCTGAATGGTATGTAGCTAATGTATCTGTAACTATCAAATATTACTATGAAATAAAGATGATTAGCAGTGTGAAAGAAAATGTGCACTTGTATGTGTCCCACCAAACAACAGGCAATAATTTTGATATATAATTGAAACATACAATGGACTTAAGAGCTTTCGTCATTATTTCGAGTTTTCACATAATGATAACATGTCGAACTTTCAAGACGTCGAAATCCTCTACCCTATACCCTCAAGTAATAAGGAAGAGGAAGCTTTAAAATCTGAGAAATCTCAAGATGCAAACTCAATATCATTAAAACATTCCACGATCGACCTAGAATTGCTGCGTGGTAAGCCCATTAAACACATACTCTCGTACCGCGAACGATACGTAATCTGTTTTCTTTCATTTTCGCAATACACGTACCGTTTTGAAAGCTTATGTTTGTGTATACTCAAGTTCAAGGCGGCAATGGAACGCGTTCTGAATAAAAATCAATGTATTACAAAGTAGGACATGCTAATGAAACTGAAAGTGGTGTGTGGTGCAAAGAACTAAACAAATTGGTGGTTTCCGATGCAGATACTGAACAACGAATGCCGTAAGAGGCATTAAAAGCTAATATACTTCACTACTGTTGTTTTTTTTTTTTGCAAGTATGGTTAGTTTAATTTTTGTCATGATATTTTTAGTTTTGGATCGGCAGCATGTGTATATTTAATGATCTTATTCATTTAATAAACTGTTGTGGCAAAGATTATTTTCCTTTAAATCCAAAAAATACTGCTATCACCTATCCCTTGCACCAAAACAACGTGACTTGCAAGTCGCAGTTACAAAACCGTCTGCACCATCCGATCTTGATCTCCAACGAAGATATTTACGTAACCCCCTTCAGAGCGAGCCATTCGTGAATTGCAGTCAGCTGCAAACTTGATGCAACGTCTTACTTAACTCGTGGAAGTTGCACGATCCTCCAAAAAGTATTTACTCAAGTGACGCTTATTAGTTAAACAAACCGTCTGTGACAGTTTCATTTCGAAATGAGAACGATGAAGAAAAAAACTGAACTTTAGGCTGACTGAAAAAAGGTCAGTTTCGATAAGCACAAAAGCGTGAAGTCATCAACGCAGTGTTTACTATGTAGTTCTGACACGTTAAATTACCTGTTAATAGCGATATATACATATACTCGATATATATCGAGTATCTGTATATGAACTTCCAAAGTCCAATAAAGACAAACTGTTTCGTTTAATTTCATTACTTTAGGGTGGAACGTGGGTGTTCGACAGCTAACCCTTATATGGATAAAACCAAGTTTCTCTATATAGCGTTTGTAACAATTCAGGCGAGAGGACGACTAAAGGACCTCAAGATTATCCACTCATAAGGATTATTTAAGATCTTCCCACTGAATAAGGCATAATAAAAGTTATATAAGATTTTACTGTTTTCTGAGATAATGCTTCAAGCCTTTTGCAGAAGCTAGCTGATGAAATTTCGTTATATCATATTCCAAATCAACTATGGCCATATTTCCTTCACTTAAGATTGATAAACATCCTTAATAACCATAATTATATTTTATGTAGTAATTTCTTCCGATTACCATCAAAATACCAAAAGTGAATATAACTTAAGCAGGTCTAAATGTCATTGATCTTAATGGTTTACGTGTGGCAAGCTTATTTAGCGCCGGAAGGTCTGTAAAGGTCAAACGGGGTCATTTAATGACGTTTAAATTGACGTGTAACTCGTTATTGGTGATGAGGAAGGAGGTTATTATTGAAAGACATGAAAGAGGTTTTTAAGAAATAAGGCCACTTGAAAATCTGTTGTCTGTTTTTTACAGACCTCTGTTTATTGTTAAGTAATATAGTTCTTTGTTTATATGCCATTCAGAAGGAACGGGTTTATGAAATAAAAATCTAGTTGTCTTTAGTGAAAAACTTTTGGCAGTTTTTATGCAATTTTAACCGAAACTGAAATTTCCTTATGTTTTTAATCCATCTAGAACAATTATCATAGTCAATATAACATCCTTTTGCTGTGGAAGTCGACAATGTTTGAATAAACAAAGAAATTATAGAAAAACCGATGCAGAATTACAATAGGCTAGTTACAACGCTTACTCAATACCAAACAATGCACTTCGTACGTTTCCTATGATATTGTTTTGCAACAGCCAATTACATTTGTCAGGAGCATTCAAATTTTTGTCTCCTCGACACAGATTTAGATTTCGACATGCTTGTTAAGATACAAAACCGATGTTATGTAGATACTAATTTCCTAAATAATACTAAATAACTTTATTAATCCAAGCTCGTGGCTAAGTAACAGCCGCACGGTTCGACCGATTAAAGGTTAAGCTGCGCTTGGCGCGATCGGTCCGTAGATGGGTGACCATCTTTGTCATAGTAAGACTCCTCCGTGCCTCGGAAAGCATGTTAAGCTGATGGTTCCGGTTGTCATTTGAAGATATTTGACAGTCGTTACTTGGTCAGAAGAATATCGATGAAACATGGACATTTACCCTTGAAGTGGTGATCAATATTAGTACTTTTCTGTATGAAAAAGGGCCAGTGGACAAAAATAGAATATTATTAGTGGTCAAGAAATCCTCATGGGAAAACCCTAAAACACTTTGCCTAAATTTGGGATCAATCAAGGAAAGACCCTATGCGCGTAGACCAGACGCACCTACGACTATGACGGAGTTAAGTCAAGATATTGGAATAAAATTCATTCTGTTTTAAATCTTTCAACATAAATAATGTTCTAGTTTATAAGATTCTGTAATCGAAATAACAGACGTCAGAAGAATAAATAAACACGTCATCATCACGAAGTGGGACCGGTTTATTCATGATCCGATTATTACGATAAAGATTTCCTTTATCATTAAATTGACAGTCACAGTGAGGCAGATAGACAAAACTATATTAAAAACAATGATACTTGAATCTGATATGTTGAATGCCTATCAAGAAGTCCATGGCTTTCGATATCCTCTAAATATGAAGGTTTTGGGGCAGAAATAAACCTCCAAAGGTCAGTCCACACTTGAACAAAACTTATGAATAAAAACATTGATTCCTTTAACCATACTCATAATAACTTCATCCATAAAATTAATCACATAACAACATTAGAGTACGCTGCAGTGCTTACTTACGTCACTACTCATAACATGCGTTACGCCACGTTACATCACTACGCAGGTGATAAAGTTGAGCTGATAAGCGGTGCATTCGCTGCACTAGCAGGTGCAGGCTTAGGTAATGCGCATTTGAACATACTTCGAGGATTATCTAAGTAACCGATCATCCAATGAAAGTATCGCTGCTATTTGGATACAGTTTTTGATCTGGAGTCTAATGAAGCATGCATGTGAGAATTGAGACTTCAATACGCCATTGCAATTAATCATTTGCAAAATGTGGTTTCCAAATATCATCATTTGCATCGCATCCGGAGAAAAAGTATTTTATGTGTAAATCCAGGATACAAGCTATGTGTGAACCAAATTTCATTCAAATCCACTCAGTAGTTTTTGCGTGAAAGAGTCACAAACAAACTTTCTCTTTTATAATAATAGTAGGAGTTGGACCACCTGGATTTCCTGGACAGAAAATAGTATGTCGAAAATACAAAATAGAGTTTGACAATAATCATCTCTTTATAAGACTATCAAATGCCTTCAGGTCGCCTCAGTTTCATTCTAGGCTACCCGCTCTTAACCTTGTCACCACCAAAAGGAGAATGGATCGAAAGGAACATTTTCACTACTTGGGTGTTTAAATCCACAAGAGCAGGACCGGGACACGAGTAACCATAGCCCGCAATGAAATTACTTCCCTTACTTCGCTCACAAGTTTGTCACTACAGGTCAAGCCCGTGTAAAAGGTGTTTTAGAGGTACCAGTCGCACTGCTGTAGCTGGTGCAGTAGGGAATGTCAAATTTTATACTATGCTCTTACTGACTAAAACCCATCCGTATGCCATCAATTGCCCTTTGCGTTTCAGGGCCGCGGTAACTCTTTCGATCACCTACCTTGCCCTGATCACTATGCTCAATATCTATACAATCTTAAAGTGATACAGCTAGTTCTGATGTAATTAGCGAGTAAGTAATATCTTTACGTGGACGATATTTAAACGGTTTTGTATTAATAATATGAACATGTGTAGCTCTGAAAAGTCTGAAAATCAACTTTGTGGTTCATTGTGGTTTGAAGCTAAAATAACATCAACTCCAAACATATTTAAATGAAGTAATAACAAATGGTTTGCGAAACAAATCAATATGTTACTCCACGGCGATCAATTCACACCTCAAGCAGTACATAATAAATGATGATGAATTCTTACACAAACATTTTGTTTACATTGCCCGGTCACGAACTGAGATGCTATGTGTGCAATGTGATTCTATTGTTAAACTAATTGTATTGCAGCGGTTTTTTTTTATAACAGGCCATTAATCCGTCGGTAACCTTGCATTTTTTGTCTCAAAGGCGATTTAAGAAGTGATAAAATTATTATTTTGTTTGAAAAATTACAGACGCTTCGTGCACCTTTAGAAGAAAGTCTGGTTTTTTATAAAACGATAGCTCGTTAGGGATTTAAATTATAAGGGTTACCGTAGCTTTCTGTTTTGTTCATATGTATTTAGGGATCAGTTCCGGAGTTCTAGTTTGCATTATTACTTTTTTGGGTATGAGAACTTGAATTACTGACGTAAGCTTTATTTTTCGGAAAGTTTCATTCAAGTTATTAAATTAAGTTTCTATAGTTTGTGTATCTTGATGCTCTTCTGTGCAAAATATTACATTTGTACATGAGAAGCATAATACCAATGCTATAACAGACACATAACTAACGCTTAATAGAAACCGCACCAATCAGGCGGGTAATTCGCACGCACTGCGCAGGCGCACCGTACCAATTACCATTTCGGTCAATTAACTGCAATAATGAGTTTACATACTTGTTGTATTATGTTAACTTATGCAATGGTGAAGTAAACTATAGCTACGTAGAATGTTACGCGAAAGTTGGGATTTTCCATCAAGTTTCGGAACTCATTGAGCGTGCTATGGTGAATTAATATGGTGTCATTTTGGTGAGATTTTACTGCTCTATTGACATTATTCGATTTGGAATGGCCATTAAGTATGCATTGAGTACGAGCCCTAATGTAAATAACGCTTTATTTACGCCTACATGCATACATAAATCGGTACACAACATTTTAAACGGATCATTTTACTTCTAAAAACTAAGCAACTTGTCAACTAGATCCTCATATTTAGATATTACAAGCGTGTATTTAGATTTTTACGTTATCTATATTCATTATCAGCCTATCTAACACTAGTCCAATGCTGGAAATAGGGCTCCTCTAACGTGTGCCATATCGCCCGGTCTTCAGCTTGACGCATCCAACTTTTGCCTGCAGCCTTTCGCAGATCGTCACTCCATCCTGCCGGGGAGCGTCCCACACTACAGTTTGCCTAGCCGCGGTCTCCACTCAAGAACCCGTTTACCCCCACGGTCGTCGGTACTTCGACAGATATGGCCAGCCCGCTTCCACTTCAGCTTACCAATTCTTTGAGCTATGCTAGCCTATATTCAATGATCGGCAATTATCGGATATTCAATACACGGCAACCCAAAGACTTCACTTTGCCAAATTACATATAAATAATTTGAATGTTCATTGTTCCATATCTAAAAGAAGAAACTGACTGACTGACTGATCAATCAACGCACAGTTCAAACCGCTGGTTGTAGAAGTATAAAATTTTGCACAAATGTTCTTTAAATGACGTAAGTGTGCACTAGAAAGGATTTTTCTAATTTCATCCTCCAGGGGGTTTAAATAGGGGATTAAAGTTAGCATAAAACCAGGCGCGGGAAACAGCTAGCTGTTAATATATCAACGCGACATGTATATAATTGACCTGTGAAAATAAGGTAAGTAGGTCCGGTTGACCTACTTCTTGCATGGAGAATATGGAGAACATGGATATCATGAAGAACAACCGGCAAGAAACCCCATAAAAATCTTAACCTGCCAGTGTTTACTTTAAAATCTCTAGAAATAGTACTTGACGAGATTGCTCACCAGCTTGCGGTATTATCAAATGGGGAGCAGTTGGTATCTAAGTCAACAGCATAGATAACTGATAACATTGATAAATCTTACACTTGAAAATTTATTCACACGTTACTTGCACGGAATTTTAATCAATAAAAAAATGGTTAATAAAGTTTCTTGATTTTACTGGGACGATTTAGGTTAATTTGTAAATGAACATTTATATTAATTTTTAGCTGTGTTCTGACTAAAATTTTATGTTAGAAACATTCATTTCAATCCTTAAAATTGTCAACAAATAACATCGTACATTAGCTAGTGTCGTTCATGTTGACCTAGGAAAACCAGTTGCCAGAAGGAAGTTATCGCGTCACTGGTTTTATCGTTACATATAATTGTAAATAATGCCAATTATATGATGAGGAGGCATCTAACGATGAGGAGGACGAAAATTTGTGCGTCAACTCGTAACCACATCCCAACAACTGTCAAGAAATCTAGTTGACTTATTTACAAACGTGAGATAAAACCACAAAACGGATTAGTCCTAGCAATCATAGTTCTAAGGGTGGAACAGCCGATAAAGGCGATGATGAAAAAGTGTCGTAAAAAATCGATAAAAATTGCAAAGATAACTAATTAATACTACAATAACAAGTCGTATCGCATGTTAAGATGCAAGATAAAAAATAACACAACAGGCTCTTATCAGAATTGACGAGAACATTATGATTATAAAATTGACAAAATTTTGCCAAGTAAATCTGTACTAAGATCATAAAGATCTAAAGTCTGTAAGTTTGTAAATGCAAATTTCATCCAAATCTGTTTAGCCGTTAAGAAGTAATATAAACAAACTGACACACATACATATAAGTTTGTTATGTCGTTTCGGAAAGATCAAGTTATTTAGCTTCTGTCGTCAACAATTCTCAACTAGACGTCATCGGGGTCACGAGCCACGATGTTCTAATGTTATTGGTCGATCCGTCCGGTCGAACACGTTACGATTATATTATATTACTCAAGTCATCATCGTAACAAATCGTCATCATTACCATGTTGGGCAAGATTGGTGATCGTAAAGGACAACGGGGTTTTCTTATAAGGTTCTATTCTAGGTTTTAAAATCCGCCATTAGGATGGAAAATCGTTTAAGATCCTGTATGGTTAATTTATTCATTCATCACGCTTTTTTTCAGAATTGATAGTAAACTAATGGATTATGGATAAATTGTCCAATTTGACCCTTAAGGGTGAAAAATAAAGTTCAGTATTTTGTAGGACTTGAGTTAGGAGCCATTAAACATCAGAAATACTGTCTTCATTTTACTTTTAACCCAAAACGTAATTACCTTAGATTATATAACAAGAAGTAATAATTATTATTCAAGTTTTTTTCTTAATTTATGGGTGCAGCAATTTATAAAATGTGCCGCGAGTTAATGACTGCCGAAAATCAGCCTTCTAACGACGGCAAAACCTTTTAGTTATAATATCTCAAAACTTTTAAGGTGAATTGTCATCTTTACTATGCAACTCATTAACTATTTCATCTTACAACCATAAAAAAAACAATTTAAAAATCAACTCACCAATTTTAGCGCTGCTGAACACGATCAACGCATGCGTATCGTCCACCCACTTAATTTCAAAACCCGTGTCTTTATATTCACTAAACAATGAGAACAAATCGTTCGTTTTGAATTCACTGGGAAAGTCATACACTTCTACCACATGACCGAACGTTTCGTCGTAAGGGCCGTTGAAGAGCTGCTGACCCCTCGTCTGGTATTGGTCGTAACTGTTCTTAGGCTTGGTTATGTGGACCTTCCCAACTGTAGTCGTTAACTCTTCAAGGAGGGAAGGATCAAGGCATTCTCCACTGTCATCAAAAACTGCGTCCCAATCGTTCTCTTCCCGTTTCAAAGACACTTTTGCTTCTAATTTAGGCTTAGGCTTCTTCAGTTCAGGTTCCTTCTCTTCTAGAACTGGTTCAGGCTCAACTTTCTCCGTCTCACTCTCAACTGCATCTGATATCACTAGCACATCAGAATGGAAGCTCTGTTTTATAATTCTCTTGCTACTCCTATTAATTTCTTGGGACGCTCGCTTCAACTCATTCTTCTCAACATCCTCATCCTTAGCATACGGATAATCGCTATCGATTATATTATTGCTTTGATTCGATTCGTTCACCGCCATATTTTCGTCGGAATCATTTGATCTCCAATCGCTATTATCTGTCGCGTTCTCGCGACTGTTCTCCGTGTACTCACTATAGTAGTTCGGGCTGTAGAACCCTAACTGTCCGTTAGCGAAATAATCTCCTATATAAAAATTCTCGCCTACTTCTATGTCGTTAAAACTATTATCACTAAAAGATATTGCACTATCACTATTTGGCACTTGGAAGCCTGAAGGCACGGATTCCTTTGTATCGCTCGATGTAGGTTCGTCTATGCTTGGGGCCGTTTGAGATCTTTGATTCCTGAGATGTGGTGGTGTGTACACATTGCAGTAGGTCTTGTCTATGGATTTTCTAGGGGTGCCGTGTTGTGATTTGTCTTTGGGCGCGGGAGACTTGGGACACTTGGCTCCTTCCGCACTGTGACTAGTTCTGCGGTGGTTGTTGGTGTCTTTGCCGTCCTCAGGCTGAGCACTGTCCGCGGTCCGCAGAGCGCGCGGCACGTATACAGCGCGGTCTGGACGACGAGGTTTCGTTGAACCAGATCTGAGAACAATATACTGAATGAGAACATTTGATATCCTAACTTAAACTACACCAACAACATTGCAAATGGAAAATCCAAATAATATTTTAATGCTAGTCAAAAAAGCTGAAGACCTGGCGAAATGGCACACATTAGGGGAGGCCTATGTCTAACAATGGACTGATGATGATAATGATGAAGAAGAAAAAAAACTCTAAAAAAACATATTAATTCAAAAGTCACTATGGGATTTCCTAAATACAATTTGAACAACCAACTTAGCTTAGATAAAAAAGTGCAATACTAAATTAAATGAAGTAACATAATATGTTGCAATCACATCGTCATCTTGACATCGATCCGCATCAAAGACAACAAACGGATCATAGGCTCAAAGTCCACATCCATCATCATCATGCTCATCATCAAAAAGTACACGGTTGTCACGTTCATTGTACGCCGGCTATTACCGCAGTCACGTAACCCCAAGTGGGGCAAGGCCAGCGAACGCCAGTCGAACACGGTGCCCCTCTCTCTGTGGCACACTTTCGACCGTTTTCGGCCACTCGCCGGTTTGTGTAATTGAATGTTGATGTTGTTGACATCACTGGCTTTGTCTGGACCTAGTTTGTAATCGTATTTTGTAATATCATTAGCGGTATAGTTTTTCGATATATTGACTTTGTTTTTTTTTGCGTTATGTGTCCAGTAAAGTTTGTTGGTATAGAAATGTCTGCATTAAGCTTTCCTTAAGATTACACTGTTTTTTTTATTGCTATGCTAAATTATAATTCAATTAAACTTTACATAATTATCAGATCGCCCCAAAACTTTGCACGTTTGCCAACTATGCTTGGTTATTAACAGAACGTAATAACTGGGGCTTAATAATTATTATGTAAAGAAGATGTGAAATTGGTGCAATTTGGCCCAAGGACAAATTACGAAGATGGATTCAGGTGATTTAGGTGAAAAACATAATTATCATCGCCTGAGAACATAACACGAACGCCATCGATGATATCAACAACAAACAGCTTTTTTTTCTGAACATTCGTACGATTTTAATGATGAATAATTTAATTTTATCGAAAGCAGGCTATTTTTGCCAATTGCTTTTAGAATCCTAATCTGTGATGACGTTGAAGAAAACGAAGTCTAAAAACGCAAACAAGAAGTCGTATAAAAGCATTTATGTTCTAGGGCATTCTAGCAAGTACCCTAGTGACAAAGACAATAAAGCTTGGGGCCCTATAGAAAGGGCTTATCTACGCAACTGAAGATATTGCGCAAGACGTTGCCATTCTAGCTCTAGCCTACAAGTTGGCTTACAGTGCTTTCGTAATGGCTTAGTTTGAGAAATAGTGCCTGGAAGCTAGGTGTTGCATTACTATTTACGATATAGCTTTTTCTTATCTCATGAGGATACGGAAGACAGTTTGTGATATTTAGGATTTATACAAAGAATACTGGAAATAAATCTTTAGGCTGACTCTCCATACAATGCAATATGAGGAAACAAGATCGACTTTAAAAACATCTACTTTTTCAGGCTTTCGCGACATTCGCTTGGTGCTTTATTTTAGGTATGGGAAATCATCAAATGGCTGTTTCCACTATGGACGGAGTGGGAGGGAGTGTCAGATTCTTACTGACTAAACACATCCCTGTTCCTTCGCCCTTTGTAACTCTTTCGAACAATCTCGCAACCCCAGACATTTGCTTGCTGCCTTAAACTGCCTTGATGGAAACCTCAGATTTTTGCTCCAAAGAAACATGAACGGGCTGTATGAGGAAGGCTGATTGTATAGAAATCAAAATGAACTACAGTTTGACTCTATGGTTGATATAGAATTCAAATAGGTACACTGTAAGCAACTAAAACACACTAAAGACGGCAGGTCCATTACATCAGTGAGGAGATGACTAACAATGCTGTATACTAAAACCATTGACAAATCATTCGCTAACAATATTGATCAACTAATAAATAATACATTACTAGCTAATCGGTAACTCATTTCAACGCATCTGCAATTTGACGCCTCTCATTTCAATACAATCACCAGTGAAGGCGCAAATGTCGAACTCGATAACATTAGAGGTGCGCTACAAAAAGCGGTCAAGAACAACTCTATTGTGTAATTTCCTTATTAACATGATTTGTACTTTTATGATTGATTTGATTTGCATGGCAGATAAATGGTTGTTTGAATACAATTATAAACTCAAAGAGGTGTGTGTGATGTTTTCAAATTAAAAGGTAGTGATTAAGTAATTTGTTGGACCTATCTGTTGTACTCATTGCTTGTTTTCTTTTATTCATATTATCCCTCTGTGTTATACTGTGTTTATGTGTGGTTGTGCCAATTAATGTTTATTTTTTCTAATATTACTGTTTTATGAAGGGAGGAACGAGTAAGTATGTTAGAGACAAAAACTGCAGAACTATTCCATCTGTCATCAACATCGCTTTGCGACTAGGTAGAGTATAGGTCTTTCCAAACTTACAATGAATCATGCTGAAAATACAATCCATATCTCGTTTAGTTTGATATGATATGATTAGGATTTTACTACCGAGATACTTGAGACAACACTGATAAAACTACGACCTTTTTGTGACGACCTTCTTATTTGGTTTGGGTTAATTCCCGACTTAACCACTTTGTAATAAGTACCTACGTATTATTGTTTGAATTTGCGTCATTGTTCCCTGAAATGTATATAAAATCATTGGCTCGTATAAAGTAAATATGTTTTACGTTATATTGCAGCTGAGCATATGTTTTCCTCATTCGTTACCGACTCAGTACAAGGCCTTTTCATTGTTTCGATCACTAAAAAATTCTTTGTCATTGTCAAAGATGCTGATAGTAGAACACTGATCGACTATGACCCTTCACTAGGACTTTACGTTTTAAAGGTTGTGGGTAGGCGTTGCTGTTCCATATGGTCTCACTATGAAAATGTTTAACATAAAATTAATGTCAATGGTGATGGTGACCTCATTTATAAGGGTGAGTCATTTAAGAGTCCTGCATCTGATGAAGAATCATAGAAACAGGTAGAAATTATAATTACTAATTGACCTCATTAAACTCGAATAATTACAATCCATTTAAATTAATTACCAAACCTAAAAAAAAAATACAAAATCCATTCCAGAAACTTACACAGATTCACTTTTAACACATCCAAAGGTCGACACGCGACCTCAAGTCAACAAATTAGCACTTAAAACAGCACTACACAGTCCACTATATAAAAACACTGATAAGATAAAGGGCTTAGCGCACGTCCGTCCCTGACGAGTAACAAACAATAAATGATGTAGGAAGTATTGTTGATACCGACCTGATCTTTTCCTGAGGCTGCGCGCGCCGCGTCGCTTGCGCCGGCTTGAAACCTCCCACCGCTGCTGCGAAACAGTGTTACATAAAGTTACCATGATTTTGTGACATCGGGGACTTATATCGAAAATAATGTTTACGAAATTGTAATACATAGTCTTTTCAATAGCTTCGTAGCAATATCTTAAGCCTGGGTGGGTTGGGTACAACAACGCATCCTGGGTCCTCAGCTCCCTAATAACAACATGCTGACCACGAAATTAGTTATTCATTTATCGTTCAAACAAAATTGTGAAGAGTATTATGTGTGTCTAATTGTTCAGTTCTTGTATATATGTACTGTATAATATGGAAATTAATTAAAAGTAAGTGCTCTGCTTATTTTCATTCCGCAGCTTCTAATAAAACTATCGTTGCGTGTTTGAAAGAGACTGATTTGTTAGATAAACAGTTCATTCAACATTGCGAAATACTATTGCAATAGAATTGCGCGTGGTCATTATGTACATAATGACTTTTTTTCCAGATCATTGTATTTTTAATTACACAGCACCAAACATGTGCATTGTCATTTAGGCTGACAACGTAAAAAATATTTAAATAAAACACTAATGACTCTGCAAATATTATTGATCCGCGGTAACTTAACGAACATTAACATCAAATGTCTAAACAATCCTGCCAGGGCCATGTTATGCCAGAATAGAACCATCCTAATATGAATGGGAGGGAAAGATGTAGCAATATAAGAAAGATAGCACCGTCCCTTTAGGATAATAAGCACCACAGAATTGTTCTAAAAATGCGCCACATCTTCGGAAAATCTGAGACAACGTTGTCAAATCCTTATTACTTTCACAAAATAAATAAAATTATTTTGCACTAGCTGTTTCCCGCGGTTTCACCCGCATCCCGAGGGAACTACTTAGCGCACCCGGGTAAAAAGTAGCCTATGTTGTTCCTCAGGGTCTATTCTATCTCTGTACCAATTTCATTTATATCGGTCCAGTAGTTTTGGCGTGAAAGCGTAACAGACAGACAGACAGACAGACAGACAGAGTTACTTTCGCATTTATAATATTAGTAAGGAAGTAAGGATTAAATAATAAACACAAAAACTCCGGTATCTTTATGCTACCCGTGGAATGTCTCTCAAAAGCAAGCACCGCGTGGACCTCTTACTATTACATCAATGCAGTGAACGTGGTTCCCATGCTGGCAACAAGCTTTACAATCACGTTTTTGTGCTCAACTATTGCATTAGGTTTACGACACTCAGAGCTCATAGATCAGGGAAGATTATCTCGTTATCCGGCCACTTATTGGGTATTCATCATGCAAAAAAGATTGATACTTCCTATGTTTTCTATAGATCTCCTCTCTTGTTATTGTTTATGAGAACTTTTTACTGAATGAGTTAGGCAACGAGAGATACCAAGTGATTTTAATAAATCTTAAGGTTTTTTGTAACCCAATCACTGGATTCTGGAGACAGATACGCAGTAGCTCTAAGGAAAGAACGGTTATTTAGTTGCATGCAAAATAATGGACTACTATAATTAGGCCAAGTAGATAACTGTTCTATCTTAGAGGGCTATGACTTATCTTCCTTAAAGAGATTTAGATTTTATGGATATTTAAACTAACACATTATTGACCCAGAAACAATCAAATCAAAGAAAAAAATCACAATCGTTATCATAGTTGTATTATGGTCAGGAAAATTAAGGCACCACTGACAATGCTGTTTATGTTGTGAAACATTAGGCCTTTGGCAAATACACTTACTGCCATCGACTCGCTAAGAAGAAGAAGAAGATCTGACCATCGTCTGCTAGCCTTTTCCCAACTATGTTGGGGTCGGCTTCCAGTCAAGAAGATCGGACCCTAAATAAATATTTCGTGCAATTCCACTTAGCTCGCAGCTGACTGGCGCCTCGTTTACATAACAACTCCCGTTCAATTAGGCCTCCCACACATGAAATCCATATACTGCAACACCGAAAGCGACATTTGCTTCATACGTATATTGAGCCACTGCTGTTGCAATATCGTCTACAACACGATTGCACCATACCAAACGTGTGCAATCAAACTTGGTTATCTTTCTTATTATAATAAAGTAGTATAAGCCGGTCCGGCAAACTTCGTACCGCCCCATCACATTTAGTTTTTGTTAATTTTTTTGATGTTATATTAGTTTTTCTGCTATTCGGGACGGAGACAAACACAAACCATGAAAATCATTCCAGCCGCTCTCGAGTTATAAGTGTTCGAACAAAGCCCACTTTGTTTTATATAATTAAAGATTAATTTTGACTTTGGTTTGAAGTTAAACATCATTATAACCTTTGTAGATGATTTAAAAATTGTTATGTTCTAAAATATTGGATGGATTTAGTTTCGCATTTATAATTATTAAGTAAGGATTAGAGAATTTGCATGTTTTTGAGACTATTAGTACCAGGGATGGAAACAACCTCACCATAAGAAGTTCGCTATTCACCAGTGCGTAATTGCTTATGAAATAAAGTCATTAAGTTAACATACACCGATACTAATAGGAACTAGTTTTGTTTTTAAAAGTAAAAAAGTTTACTACGATAAAAGCTCTAATAATTGTGTAACGCAATGAAACTATGAAAAACAACGTTAGGCTTCCTACATCTGACATCTAGTCAGACTACAAATTGGATACACAACAGAAAGTTACAGAAGGTTCAAGATAGTTCTGGAACGCCAGTAGTTACGATGGGAAAAGAGCTGATACCTACTCTTACACTGCTGGACCGATATTAACCAAACATAGCAACAAGAACCACCGCAAGGAAACTGGCTTTCAAATGAAAAAAAAAAACCATATCTAAATCGGTCCATCCGTTTAAGAACTACGATGCCACAGACAGAATATACACACACAGATAGACAGATATCGACGTCAAACTTATAACACCCCTCTTTTTGCGTCGGGGGTTAAAAAAACGCTTTGAAAAAATAAACCGAAATGTGGGATCCTGACTGCTGTAAAGGCACCTCGATTAAAAACTATCCGATAGAAATCGATTCCCTGAAAAGTCTGATGATACAAATTAAAATGAAAAAAGCGCAGCGTCTATGATTTCTTGATCTAGTTTTCCAGAATTGTATAGATCAGACCTTCTACTCCTTACATATTTGATTTCAAACGTAGAAAGTGAAGAATTTGCAAGTTTTTGCTCCGCAGAAACAGGAAGACTGATAGTTTATGGACTAGTCGTACTCCTTGCCCTAAACGATATGCATAGTACGCGCCTACATACTCACGAATGTGTTCGAAACATGCGATGTCGTTTCCTGAGCAGCATTTCCTTTGAATCGTATTAACAAACATTCAGTTTATGTTACACACACTTATGCTATTATACACTTTTCATCGTTGTGTGCAAGTAAAGACACTAATACGCGCCTTTGTGGTTGAGACGAGCCATAATAAACATTAATTTCGTTGGCTGCCCAAGCATGTAATTTGTAGCCAGTATTCTTTATACTGGCACATATTTTTTTTCAATGAATGGACCAGAACAATCTAGTGTATGGCAATAAAATAGTGATGAACAACTACCGTCTTACTTATAAAGTCAGATTAATGAAAAACCCTGTTAAGCATTAATCCGAACTTAATTACTTATAGCTTAATCCTGGATTACGACGTTAAGTAAAGATTAGGTGAGAAATGATTAAACTTCAGATTACAGGTTTTTTATAAGACTGCTAAACTTCAGTTCGCGGATCGTTAACACTTAAAACGCAAGTAACAGATCACTTTCACCACAAAAAATAATTTTATTACAACAAAAAGCCTTTAGAACAATCTAAATAATTATTTCTGAGAATCAATACCACACATGCAAAGCCCTGACCGATCGCTCGTTAGCATAATTAAGGACTGATTTAGGCTTCAATTATACCTTAGGCAGACGGCTCACCGTAATTGGATTAATTTGAGGCACGTGAACATTTAAGTCTTTATGTCGAAATTTTGTCTGCAGAAAATATCTACACACGTACTTACTTTGCATAAAGAGGCTGTTTTTACTAATATAAAGACTCGCTTAGAACATGGTGACTAAGCAAGTAATAATGAGTGTAAATGGGTCAATCAACTTTTATTTGTCCTATGAGTACTATGTTTTGTCCCTGACCAATAATCGCAGTTCTAAAGAAAATTAAATGGTTTGTTGGCATATGTCGCATTTATCATAATATTAAGCAAAGACGTGAGTAAATTATTTTAAATAAATCACTATTATACTGGAATTTTAATGGTTGTCCGGGTGACAAAACATCTAATTAAGTGTATTATTCTTTGTCCCCCAATAGGTTAGTATTATGAAACAATAATTTATACAAAAAAATCCTATATGGCAATTAATTACGCTTGTACATAATTATTTATTACAATATCTACTATGATGCTAGCATATAGATTTTAGTTTGCTTCATAATTTTAATGAGTTTTTTACATGTTCATTTTTGTCCCTAATATATTTTTTTATCCTGACGTCCACCGGACAACGGCAAAAAAGTTCTGAAACCAAAACACAAATTGCGTGATCAGTGCCTTGAGAGCAAGTCGATTAATTTGGTGACAACACTCATCCAGCCGCGATTTTGATTTCATCTTTGCCGCGGCCCCAGTCGACCAAGTGTGTTTTGAAAGAGTGGGTGGCTTTATTGTGTGTCCACCGGACAACCAGCACAAAAACGTAAGTATTTGATATAACTTAGTAAATTAAAGTGAAACATATTCTATTTAATCTATATTTTTCACTGCGCGAAGGACCTAATTCAAAATATCATTATTTATTACCAGGGAGCGCAAAGACTGGTAAATGTCACTCGGACAACCAGTCACTTGGACAACCAAAACCGTTGTCCGTGGGACATTTTGGTTGTCCATAGGACAAAAATGATAGGATTAGCATAAAGCAATACATTTTCTTTCAATAATTAGTCACCGAAGAGCCCCTTGCTAGAGCATTTATTATTGTTTAATATAAATTAGATTGATATTTTGACTTATTTCAACTTTGTACTTCTTGACGTGTGTTAGGTTACTTAACACATTTTTATAAACTAATAGTTCTCTATTCTAAATTATTTTTGTTATTATTTTTAGATATTGGGTTTGACGGAAAATGAAAAATCAAGACGCTATAGAGAAAAACTTAAAGCAGACCCGGAGAAATTAGCTGAGCGAAAGCGAAAAGATTTTTTCGTAAAAAAATATAATAAAACTGATAATTATTGTCATATTGTTGTTTTTTTTACATAAAAAGACAAATACAGGCGATTTCCATCCTAGTATCTCCTTTGGACTCCCGAGTATGTCCTATGGACAACCGTATATGTCCACTGGACAACCATTTGTCCCTGTCTCTTAAGACATATTATTGTCATAATTACTTAAAAAAAAAACAGTAAGGTTTACAAAATATTCAAAAATGAATGTAACAATTAAAAGGGAATTCATAAACTGTTAAATATCACGTATTAATTATTATTTTTCAAGTTAAATGAAAAGTTTGTTACATTTAAAGTTTGTCGTTGTCCAGGAGACAATATTATTGGGAATAACTTATAAATTAAAAGTCGTGTAATTTATTTATGGAAGATAAATTGAAATCCATCCTATATTAAGTGAGAATAAAGTGACGGTTTACAATTTGACTGAATTTTAAATGGTTCAGAAGCATATTTAGTTTAGTTGTCCAAGGGACATTTTAATAGAGTCATGTTGATTTCGGAGTCAAATTTACCATTTTATTTAAAAATAGTGTTCTGCTCTATGTGAATTCTTAAAATATAAATAATTCTCTACAGCAAATATGTAAAAATATAAAAAAATACAAATAAAATTTAAAAATTGAAATTTTTCATTGATGTACACTTAAAAGTTGATTGACCCAAATACGGACAATCAATGATCGAGCGCTAGAGCAAAAAAAAACACAGATGGATTTAATAACGAAATTGGCAGTGAATAATAGTGAAAAGGCTGATAGGAAGAGTGAGAGAGAAAACACAATTTAAATAAAATTATACCAAGGCAGAAAGAATATAAGGCTTGTTTTTGAGACCTTCAGAGAAAGACCAACCAAATCATCCAAACAGATTTCTCAGGCTTAGCGTAGGTCGATTGGGCTACCATACCTATTGCAGAACGGTACTCAATTGCCTTTCATTATCTTGTGGCATAGCAAAAGAAATCCAAAAAAAAACATCACCAACTGACGACAAAACGCCAAAAAAACAATGGAACTGAAATCAATCTAGTTTTGAAAACAAAATCTGGACGGTTTTTTTTCTTCATATTGATCTCATTATTCTTATAACTAAACATTAGGTCACATTGACAATACCATGTCATCATTCGCCCACCTTAATAAGCAAAGAAAGATAAATTGAAATAAATATCAAGACCACATGTTTACTACAAGTCGACATTACACTGAAAGCAGCTATGCGTTTCTTTTTTTTTAACTCGGAAATATCACTTGGCTATCTGACATTACGATGGACTTCTATGTTGCGTTTCCTATATCATATATTAAGAAAACGATTGCTGCCGGCCAGCTTAATAATGTTCGAGCTTTCATACTACGTAAGGCTCGCACCAGCGATGAAGCGACTGGCCATCGAGTATATTACTTTTTGAATGCATCATCAGCCTAAATATTACTTCGTACAATGAAGGTTTTAATTTTGTTGGAATTTTCACCTAATCAATCTGTGGGTGATTACATACTTATCCTAAAATTGCTAAGGGGAAATGACTCCCTGTAAAATCGTAACAACATCACTACAATGACTTCTGACACAATGGTGAAGCGGGACCCGAATAATTTCTTTTACATTAACAAAACCAGTGCTATCTTCCAACTTATTAGGAATATTTTCTTCTAGTAATACCTACTAGAAGAAAATATTGCTACAAAACCATACATATGAGTCATACAATACACACACGATGAGGTCAATATCACGAATTGTAAACACTGCAGCATGGCTTGCTTTGGCATCATTAAACAAAACAGACTAATATTTATTTAAAGAAGTAATAGCCAGGTTATTTGCTTATCGTCTGCAAAGTCCGCTTGTTAAACAACGCCTGCATAATATGAATAATGTGAAACCAAAAATAAAACTCCGTTCAAAAAGATAAAGGGAAAATATAGTAGGTACCAATTGATTTTAAGAAAAATGTAAACAAAGTCGTGACCTATTTTGTTCTAATTCTGCCACAGAAATTAACAAAATGGCGTAAGGATGGCGCATTTATGTAAATTTTATGCTCTAATCATCATCATTCATCATTTAATGCCATTTTATTTATCTATATGGGAAAATTTGAACAAAATAGGTTAAGATTTTGTATATTTTTTCTTAAAATCATCGGTTCTCATATTGTTTTTATTATATAGACTATAATAAAAACAATATGAGAACCGATTAAATGGGAATGGATTTTAAGGAGATAGCCAAGAGAACTCTGTGATTGAAACGCGAGAAAATTACCAAATGTAAGGTGAAGTTGAAACAATATTCCGAATTAGAAGATTATTGACATATCCCTATTTAAATACAACCCAAACTGTATGTGTCGCTTAGATAGTAAAGCTGAGAACTTTAGTTCATTATCTCTTCACACAAGGTATTATATACTCATACATAACACCATTTAAAACGGCAATTGACCAAATAGGCCGACTCGTTCGAGGCTCGACCCGAAAGGTCAAAACCCGAAAGGTCGGCAGTTCAATTACTAGCTAAACCTCACTGCTAGCACAGGCTTTTAGCTTAGTAGGACGGGTTATAAAAAATATAAATAACTAGCAAAAATTTTACAAAATTATAAAATGTAGATCTTCAAGATATTTGCGGCTGCCGCATCTAATCTGATTCATATTCCTGCTATATAGTAATTATCTAATTCATATTCAGCTAATTTGTGTCCTACTTCAGGACAAACTCCTTCTTGTGTCAGACTGAGAAGGCACCAGCATTGACCACTACTCTTGTTCAACGCAGAGACCTCTTCCTCGCGTTGCACATATCCATAGAATGCGGCAACGGCCTACGTCTCGCAAAGAACCGTACCCAGAGTACGCTTGATAGCCACAATTTAAAAAAAAAACCTTCAAAATCCGCATGCACTACTGCTCCTCTCAAAACATAGCAACAGTCTAGACAAGCCGCAAGTGCATAGCAGTTAAAAGCTCGGCAAGGCGTGCTACTTTCACTTTCCGTGTTCCACATTCGCGGCCCGGTCATTCCGCTAAGCCGCTCGCTGGCTGGGTTGCATCAGCGCTTATGTCATTGGAATTTCGTGTGCTGGATCACTTTTTGTTTACAACGACATTGTGAAGGACGAATTGGTAATTTCAAGGGAAGTTCTATGCTGTGATTACGGAAGAAGTCACAAAAAATAGATCTCCGGAAGTCTCTAAAATTATTTTGCGTAGTATTTATATTACACAATTAAGTTTCATTTTAACACGTCATTTTAAGGATCCAAATTTCAGGCGCATCCAAAATGTCTGAAGTCGAATTTAATTTCAGGAAAATTTTCCGTTTCTGCTTCGAAGATGACAAAGCAAGAAGGTACAGAATGGCGAATCAAACCTTACAAACCAGCGAGGGATCCAAGTAGACTATTATAGATTAGAAAACCACATGGGAATTTGGAAGGCTCAAAAAAGGTTCAAAAACGGGTTCTTAAGTGGAGACCACGCCTAGGAAAACGTGGTGCTGTACGCTTTCCAAAAATATGGAGTGACGAACCGCAAGACTGCCGGGAGTTGAATGCGTCAAGCTAGTCCAAGCGATATGGCTCACATTAAAAGAGACTTATGACCAACAGTGGAAGCAATAATAAATAAGCTGAGTTCCGTAGTCCGACAAGGAACCCTTATTGTTTCGCTCTGTCCGTCTGTCTGTCTGTCTGTCTGTCTGTCCGCGGCATAGCTCCGTGGTTTTTGTTATTAGAAAGCTGAAATTTGGTATGAATATGTATATTGATCACGCCGAGAAAGTGATAAAATAAAATTTTGAAAAATATTTTTTTTTAGGGTAGCTCCCAAACATGTAAAGTAGGGCTGAATATTTTTTTTCCTCGCGTACCTCTTCGTGTGGGGTATCGTTAGATAGGTCTTTCAAAAATATTATGGGTGTGTGAAGATCATTTTTCGGTTAAGCGAGCCATTTGCGAAATATCTAGATTTTAAGTGAAATTTTTTGTTCGATACGAGTTACCCCCCCTCTAACTTTTGAATGGCTGTACCTAGAAATGTGAAAAAAATCACAGACGTAGCACATGCAATGAACTTACAAGGAAAACACGTATCACGGCTAAGTAGGCTTAACCGGTTACAGAGTTATAGTCGACTAACTGAGACCTACTACGGAACCCTACTGCGCGTGGCCCGACACGCACTTGGCCGGTTTTTTATTTACTGAAAATACTCAAGTGACTATGTCTCTAAATTATTAATAGTGGATATTCGTGAGAACGAAATCTAATGCAATTTAAATGCTAAAAAGCTTTTATACCAAAATAATACACTATTTTATTTTTTTCTATTCATATATAACCAATCTATTCTCAAGGCTTGAATATCGTTTTAGGATACTGGGCCTTATCATCATTTACCTAGAGCCTTCTCCCAACTATGTTGACATCGGCTACCGTATACCGGACCCAATGTAAAATATTTTTGTTTTTATATTATGATCTTAGCTCGTAAGCCAAGTAACCAGAAGACAGCTTTAAAACATTTAAACTCTTCTCTCTCTTCTCAGTTGTCCATCTATCCTAACTATGTTGTGCCTACTAAAAATGCTCACTATTAAAAAAGGAATGTCTAAGATTATAAAAAATTAAACATGTGTATACGCAACGAGAGCTTTTATGCAGATACACAATTGATATTGTCTACTTTCTTCTTGGCAGAGCATCGCCTAAAAAGCGAGCGAAAACGAGCGGAAAATATTTTTTAATGTGTGTAGAACGGGCGGAACGAATCGAGTTAAGATATTACAGATAATTTAAAAGGATTTAGATTTACTGATTTATCTTATTTTGAACTAGAGACAGTTTCAGTGCCGATGCCATCTAGTTTAAGAAGAAATATATGTAGATGTGAAAGATTTTTTGAAGATATATTTTATTTTTAAATATGGCTTTTTTAGGTATGGAAAATCATCAAATGACTCCTTTCTTCATCATGGAGCGGGAAGGTATCCAGTCCACCTAAAGACAGATAGCTTCCCAGATCAACCGTTTTTACCTGCATAATTGGACCGTTACTCAAGATCCTTGCCAGAAAAGCAATATGCTTTTAATATACTGTAGAGGTTCTATGAAATATATAAACCTTATTGTGTAAGCAGGCCACACAATCATTTTGAAATAAGAATAAAGAAAAGGTAGATAGCAGATCCTTACTAATCCTTATCCTTACTAATATTATAAATGCGAAAGTAACTCTGTCTGTCTGTCTGTTACGCTTTCACGCCAAAACTACTGGACCGATATAAATGAAATTTGGTACAGAGATAGAATAGACCCTGAGGAACAACATAGGCTACTTTTTACCCGGGTGCGCTAAGTAGTTCCCTCGGGATGCGGGTGAAACCGCGGGAAACAGCTAGTTTTTATATAAAAGAATGTCAGTAGAGTCAAGTTGATTCCAGATCATGAAATAAAGCAAAAGTCTTAAAAGTATTCTTTGATTTGTCATATGTATATTTGCCTCTCTATCAAACACAGCCTGTACAACTCGTGATAAATAGAAAAGTCATTGATACACGAATTTATTACATCAGCATGCATTTAGGCATACAGCTACGAACAATCGTGCATGCACCAAACGACAAACAGACATGCGAACATTCGGTAAACCCCGGGGAAAGTTGTGGGAACAATTTGATACAAATAATATATAATGTATTATGTAGGGTTTCATAACGTGCGGAAGTTTTATTATACTACATTTAATTGCAACGTTGTGTAAGGGTCCTACACTGTATTTATAAATAAACGGCGAATATGGCCCGATTAACTAACTACATGAGTACTGAACTAATTATCTTTTGAAATCATCCGCCGAAAAAAAACCGCATTGAAATCAGTCCATCTGTTTGAGAGATACGATGCCACAGACATACAGACATCGACGTCAAACTTATAACACCCCTCTTTTTGTGTCGGGGTTAAATCACAATATCAAGGTACAAAAATTTAAAAACTTGAATAATGTGTCATGGAATTCCACTTACAGAAAAGGTGGTATTAGTCTTAGGTTCCAATAAGAGGAGGGCAACCTCTTGCCATTTATCGACTATAATTTAAATTTCCATGCTATGAGATATTCTTGAAGGCAAAACCCAAAAACCTTGCATAACTAGTAACCACAAAACTAACGAGACAGTTCAATATATCTATTGACCACAATGTTGCTTTGTGGTCAGTTTCATAATACACGCTAGTCTTAACTTTATATTAATCTTGAATAGAGTACTTTTTGCATGGTATTCAATATATTTATGGTAAAATAGCATGAATGTCCGGGTCATTAACAACCAAAATTAGCCGAACTGTTGACCGAAGCCGATGGGTTCAAGCAAGCTCCAAAATTGAACGATCTATTACGATTAACGACTTACCCATGCGTAATTACAATTAAAATTTTCGTAAATTGATTATTTTTGGGAGGTTTGTCAACTAGACGTCTAGGATTATGGGGTCATGTCCCCCGTGACCCCACCCCCTCTGCTTGGGAATCGAACTTAGCCCAGCAAAGGTCCTTGAGAACATTAGACTAACGAGCAATCAATCAATGATATCATAAAGAAACTAGACACTATACATTTTCTTACTCAACAAGCTTGTTCTAAAAACAACATCTAACTTAAATAGACCACTATAAAAAAGAAGACTAAAAAATCATCTCAAACAATGAAATCTAGCACACCCATATTTTTTTTATGTCACCTATCTAAGAACACTTGGACTAATGAGACGAATCTAACGATACCTTAATTAAAGAAATCCATTGAGTGGTTTGGAAGATATGAGGTAATAAAGAATATTATCAAATCGGAAAATTTAACACTGAAAATACCTACGCATTCCTCAGGATTCTATGATAAATCCTTTACAGTCCAAGCTGCTCGCCTGTGGAATACCTTACCGGTAATGATTAGGAGAGCTCAGTCACTTAATACTTTTAAAAAGTTGGTATAAGAGCATTATCTGTCATTATAAATGTATCTTACTGTATATGGTGTATTTATCTATTTATTATTATTATTTATAATAAGCATTATATATATCGTCTAGTTGTATTTATTTTAGTTATTGTTATGCCGCTGACTAACCACGTTCCCAAGTTTATACAATTTCTGTCCATCCAAAGGTTTTCTGGAAGAAATCGCTGATTGCGATAAGACCGCCCATTGTACCACTCTTGCTGAATGATCCATCTTTGTTTTTGATCCTTTATTAATTTGGTGTGCAATAAAGAGTATATCTATCTATCTATCTATTATATACAAAGATAGGCGGGAAAAACATAACCCTTTCCTTGCAGTCGGGTAAAAAAGAACAAAGACTTGTTTGGAAAACCATAACAATATATACTAAAACAGTGAATGCCCTAACTCTCAGTATACACGGTACAGCGGTGACCTGTTACGTACAAAATGACCTTTCTATGCGGAAACCAAGTTGTTCCTGGTATCACTTAACACGTGTATCTACCGGGATTCATGTTCTTCGAGAACATTCCATCCATGGAACGATAGTAATTACGTCGGATATTGTGGGATGTTTGGATTTGGATAAGTTTGTATAACATAATACAATTTATTGAGCTATTTGGTATAGAGTGAATCATTGTTAATATTATGTCCAAAAGTTACTGTCCTATCTTTCCTGGGAAAAGACTAACTAGGCAGATAATAATGATGATATTAGAATTCTCGGTTGGTCGGATCGGTAATTTTTAGATGTGCCTTTTTCTGCCGGGGCTACGGGACGTTCGAAAGAGATACCGCGCCCCCATAAAACAAAGGGCTGAGGAAGGAACGTGGATGGGTTTTAGTCAGTAAGAGTTTGACACTCCCTTACGCCCCACCCACAGCGGGAGGGGGTCATTTGATGATTTCCCATCCGAAAAAAATTACAAAAATAACGTTGTGCCCTTTTCTGTACTATCTATATTTATCTCAATCATTATTAGGGCAGCCGACGAATTAAGGACAGGAACTTCTACTTCACTCAAATCATATTATTTCGTTATAATACTTGACTGTATTGAAATACCTGACAATTAACGAAGTCTTGAGTAACATGCACATAAAATTGAACTCTACCGTTGTGGGATGTGACTCACGTTTTGGGTGCATTTACCTCAAAACGGTACATTTTTTGTCCTGCTCACTCTGACGGGAATGTAAGCGAAAAGGGAAACCCCAGGTGCATTTATAAGATCTTTGATAATTGAACAAAGAGTTGGCGTTTTTTTTTGTATATTTTCATCTGATCGTAGTCTGGGTATTTGTACATTTAAGATAATATTATGTTCATAAACGCAACGATTTTTTAATTAATTCGGTGTTGGTTACAATATTTATAAGTATATGTGATAACTTGAGGGTATGTTTGTATGTATGCGTGCAGGCCTTATGTATATGTATATTAAAATACATAATACTGTGATACAACTAACCTGCTTGTGAAATGGTGGCATCGTCACGTTCAGTCTGTGTCAGGCCCATGGCTGGCAGCGCGCAAGCTTCATCACTGCAAAAACAACTTTGAATAAAACCTCCTTCATTCTATTTTTTCTGTATCTTGTCGGCTTGATGCTGGCACGTAAGAATTTTTGATCGGCTTTTATTTGAAGATCGAATTACGCTGATGCCAGTGAATGATGTCATGTGGAGACATAGACAATTAATTGAATACTCGCACTATCGTAATTACGGTTATTGTTTAAAGATGCTAGCCGACGGATCAGCAATTTTCGTCATGCCAAAGACGTTTTGCATTTGATGCCAAACCATCGATTTAAATATCGTATTGAGCCTAGAGATTCATATAAAATGTAAAAGAAAGATTGGCAAAATTAACGAGTTCGGTGTCGCAAAAACATAATAATATATCCCTTAGATAGGCCAATAACAGACATCAACCTGCAGTGCTATTTGATTTGAGGTATTTTTGACAAGGCATAGCATTAACTAAATATTTTTTCTAAAAATATCGAGTCTCGTAGCGCGTTTTCATCTAAATTTGAATTTTGTTTATACCTACATAAAATTACTTTTTCTCGCCTCTAATCGCCAGTAAAAAGTACCCTTAGCAACAAAGAGCAAGACATAAGATATAGATCGATTAAAAGCCAAGATAAAATACCGGTTTGTGGTCTAACTGTGGTAGAAATATCGCACATTACGTGCTGATTAATGTCTATCAATCACGTAAGATATGCTCCGTAAAGTTCGTAATATCTTGTGTAGCAGCACTAAGTTATGATGCCACGCAGCTGGGTGCTAAATTGATTTTAGTATTTTTTTTTACACAAGTCTTTTGCGCCAGCTTAGCACGAAGTGCCGTCATAATTAACGCATATGTTACAGGGTAACAGTAGACAATAATATAATGTAAACTAAACTCATAATTATGTATGAGAAATAATTTGCAAAAAAATATTGTTATACAAATGAATTTTATTCATGAATATCTCTTTTATTAGAATCTACTAAAGTGTTATATTTATTTTTAGAGTATTTACTTAATTAAATCGGCTGTCTAATGGGTCCACCAAGTTGGTCATCCTCAATGCTCCTTCATACCTCTTTAGAACAGCCAAATATATCAAAAAGGCCAGAAATTACACAAAGATTGATTAAAAAAAAACATCCTTTTTATACATGTTTTTAGAGGCTTGAGTATACCCAGGGTAACTATACCAGCCCCATAGGTTATTATATTATACAGCCATAGGTTTTTTCATATCTCTGCCACACACATTACATCTTCCCACTCACATGTATCACTTCCTCTTCTTTCATTCCTTTCTCTCAAACATATTCGCATCCCATCAAACCTTGAGAGTAGTCTTTAAAATGGGTAAATTCATATAATTTTTTTCTATAAATTACCTCAGCAATCTCTCCTTGTAGCAAACAACAGTGCGACGCTCGTCACTGACTCCTATTGAGAAGGTGGCAAGGTCTGAACGGCCCAGCTGTTCCACTGAGTTGTGGATGAGGAACCGCCGGTAGTTGCTCACTGGAGGGAACACTAGCACACTGAAATGATATGCTAAAGTTATTTTTTTTGTCTATGGCTTTAAAAGAACCTTCTTAGTAATACAGTTCTATAATGATGTTAATTAATAATGCAATGGGAGAATTTAATATAAGAACAAGTTATTTTATTTATCAATTAAATTGTTTTTATATCTTGTTGCTTAAATTGTTGATTCCTACTTTGATTAATGGTATAAACCAATATTGTTTAGATATCAATATAAGTGAAATAACTAAAATTTATATTACAAATATGTACTGCTAGTCCATAAAATTTG
The DNA here is from genome assembly GCA_963891755.1 of Pyrrhia umbra. Taxonomy (NCBI): domain Eukaryota; kingdom Metazoa; phylum Arthropoda; class Insecta; order Lepidoptera; family Noctuidae; genus Pyrrhia; species Pyrrhia umbra. The sequence goes on along the minus strand of OY982937.1, from coordinate 2,915,121 downwards.
GAGTTAGGACTGTATGATTTAATGACAATAGATAAGAATAATTTATTGTAAAAAAACAGGGAGCTATAATTGACTGTGTCAATGAAGACTAAATAAAAATTCACAAATTCACTTACAGTAAGAATCTTTCAGATATCACTGAAAATACAAATTAGTAGAATAGTATCATGGAATTAATTAATTAGATATTAGACAGATGGGGGATTTGTGTTTTATCTACATATAAAAATAAACTGGGTATAAACAATATTTTTTATTTGGTCTGTCATATTTTATTTATCTACAGGAACTCTCTGACCAAAATAAAATTAATAACCTCAGCATTTCGTAGGCCATAAAAAATACAGCCCGGCGTTATTTGTGTAGCGGTACTGCAGTGATTTATAGCAAAGAAACTATCGCGAGTAACAAGTGTTCCTGTGCGTGCAGTATATCGGTAATTAGACACGGAAACGGCACATTGCCGCTCTTTTTAACAGCTCCATACATATTTTATCAGCGTTCAAGGTGTCATCTCTACTCGCATCATTTAATTCGCGACCTACGTTAGTTTGAGCTTGACACATAATAACCTTGAAAATATTAAGCAACAACTATGTATAACTGTACTCCAAAGAAGCTTTTACAACCTCTAAAAGCAAATAAAAAGAAGTTAAACCCTAATTTAACGAGCGAATGCACCTGAATAACAATAAAGATAAAATTGTTTACCTGTCAACTCTTCCTTCGGCTATAAAACATTTTAGGTCTTCGTTGACATCTTCGACAAAGTTGTCGTCTGCTAGGCTGAGGAACCGCTCTACTGTTTTGGCACCCAGTTTGACGGACAAATGATAATTACAAATAATTAAATAAAAATATCTATTCACGTGCCAAACGGGAATCTATCGGCCATCCATTTTCATTTTACACACACATGGAAACCTATAAATAAACTTGCATTTACACACACATTGTTGTAGTAAATGTCAAAGCTAGTGATGTTTTCTGTATCGATACAGTAGTATTAGTCGATTAATAAAAACCGGTATTCGTGAAATAATGAGCAAAGGATATTAATTTATTCAAATATTATTTAAATTATTAGGTTTATGTTAAGTCTAAACAAATTCTGTAGGTTTTTTTTAAAATACCAAAATTTGGGCAATATAAAGTTTATAGAGGGTAGAGTAATGGAGATAAATGGGCCTTTATTTTAAAAGCTAATATAATTTTGAAAGTAACTGTATTTCACTGCTGCTCGTCAGTCAGACTGATCTATTTTAATATGAGATTTGTTTTGGAAATAGTAAAGCTATTTCTAAAAAAAAATTACCTTAAACATGATGTAAAGAACCAGCATAACATTTATAGTATGGAGTGATAGTTATGTACCTTTTTTACATATTGATAATTCGAGTCAAAGGACATTAAAACTTCAAAATCAATATAATTTTGCTTTATTAAATATTTGTTTCTTTAAATCTAAATTAATTATTACTCCATTAACTAATAAGAACTAAGGAAACATTAATTCGTAAATACTTTTACCATTCTGTAGAGATTTCATTTAATTATCCTAATTTTAGTTTTACCAAATAATAACCAAAGCAACTTATTAAACAAAAGTAACGAAAAACTAAATATACATTTGGGGAAACATAAAAATACATGGATTAATTGAACTAATACACATATAATTCAACTAAAACATCTTGACTTGAGGAAGGTAAATTTTAACTAAAGTTATTCTAGGAATATTGAATACAAATGTATACACTTCCTTTTCCTATTTTCTGCCAGATAGCTAGACATCCATTTAAATTATATTTACTTTGCATTTTTTCAGTATTATTTACATTAAATTACAGAAATGCCAGCTGTTGTTGCGCCTTCAGCAATAAAAAAAACTGTAGGTACATCTTTCATAAAGACTGATCAAAAATAAGGAGGCCTAGCTCATTCCTGGCTTATATTAAGTGGGGAAGTGTCGAGTTGTGGTCTTAACTTACATAAAAAATCCTAAATCACCTACAAATCAATCTTAGGTCTATACTGCAGTCTAAGAGGAGGGTCGCGGAATCGCCAACGTGTAACGTACACGAACTTTAAAGTATGATCCTTGCCTAGTAATTCGTCGTTGCATAGTATATCAATCTGAAAAAAAAAGATTTGGTAAATATTCATGAAAAAAAATAATAGAAATTAGCGACAATTAAATGTTGTTATAGCTAGCTTGTTTACCCCAGTAAAAAAGTATTTTTTTTATCTCATTTCAAAACTAATGGATAAAGGTGCTGATTCCTTCTTAAATCTATATGAATTTAAATTAACAATTTGAATGTTATACTACTACAAACCCTAGAGATGAATAGGCAAACACAAATATTATGTTTGGCTATATAAACACTTACTTCTCTATATTTTTCCATCCCACTCAAAACCTTTTTAGCTATAAACTTCTTGAGGTGTGTGATTGTAGCCTGTGCTGAGCACCGAATGAAGCTGCGCTTTAGAGTCCGCAGAGACGTTGATATGCACTCCAGGCATACATTTACCTGGAATTTTAGATAAATATTTGATTAACATACCAGAATTAGACTAACATCACTTGATTGTGCCATACTTTAATGAAAAATGTTTCTCATAGTTTGTAGTAGTGTTTTAATTATTACTATGATGAATAGAACAAAAAACATTTATTTCTCTCTGTATGTATATCTTTCACACAACTAAATTAATAATGGTGACTGTAATTTAAGAAATTGCCATGTGCTAGATTCTTCTTCTTACTAATCATAACCTCATGTCTGAGGGATGTGACTAAAATGAGAAGTAGTGATAGTACAAAATGTTCTATCTTCAGCATTGTGAATGGTCACCTATAGTGTGGTGTTACATGTACCACACTATAGGTGACCTATGTACCTATGTACCCAGACTGCCTCTGTTACATACCTGTTCATCTTTTCTATGACAGTCAGTGTTATCTGGCTGCTCTGGCTCGTCAGCTCCAGGCTTGTCGGCAGCCAGTGCCGCATCCTTAGGGCAGGGCAGGTTGCGTGCCCGGTAGAAATCACGTTCACGCTTTATCTCATCTGGGAATAGCAGCAAATTATTTGAGTGATGTTTAAGTATAGGATAGTATGTATATTGATTTAGATAATAGACTAAACCAATTTATCATAATTGAGGTAGTATAGAAATACCACAAATTTACATATCATCATGTTTAGATAAAAAACAGTTATGAAGGTTCTTATTAAATCATGTCTATTAATTGAAAACTATTCTTTTGGTCTTATTTTTATATCTTATTTTCTGTATAAGTATAAAATATTATCTGTAAATGCAATTTTATATGAACTTCTATAGCCTCCACATAAAATAGATTAAAACCTACTTTACAAATACTCCTTGTAACGATACTGCATGACTAAATACTTACTATCCTGTAGGTCGGGCACTAACTTATACACTATGTCCTGCATTGTCCGGTCGAAGCTGATGTACTGTAATGGGTGAGACTGGTGTATAACTATGTCGCATGTTGGACATGTATTATTCTCCTCCAAATGTTTCACTAGGCAGCTTTTACAAACTAAAATAAAAAAGGTTGGATTAGTTTTTTTTTTTACCTTTTGGCAATTTTGGCTGTATGAGAATTCCTTTGCTGTTACACTTTGTACAAAACTTAAGGTATTAAATATATCAGGAGCTTATCGATCGGAAATTGATGTTTATAATCATGATACTTTGATAAAAAACACAGTCATCTTTGTTCGACACGATTGAAAAAATTTAATCAATAATCAAAGTAATGAAGATTTTGATTGAAATACACGTAAGATGGACTAATTAACAAGAAATATCACTAACACGTATGAAGACACTCAGTGACCGTAGTCGCGTCGATGAAGTATCCGCGACATATCTTGCAAGTAATATGACTGTTTAGTGCTTTTAACTTTATCCTCCTTTCCATTGTCATCCTAAAACTACGGTGGAGTCAAAAACATTAGTGAAACTAACTTAAAACGGATTGAAAATAAAAAAATTAGAACATAAATGCAAAGGCTACAATCAACAACTCAACACTTCAAATACGTTTAGTTTTTGTTACGAGACAAAACGTTTTGACTTCGAAGATGACATAACCACAAACAAGTAATAAATGGCATTTTGAACCTGTTAAACTCTGTAAAGAGCTTAAATTTAATAGTAATTATATTTATATTTTAGTTAATTGGAATAAAATGGTGACATTATTTTTTCAGTATTTATCTTGCAATTAATTATTACACTTTCAAACGTAATTTTAATCTAGAGCATATCGAAACGTATTCATTAGCTTTCAAAAAGGCGGTCTCTCTGGCAACATTGGCTCCCATTTGAAGACGCTGATTACCACAATCAAAAAAGAAGAAGGGCGGTCGATTTCAAATTTTGTTTAGACTGTAAACTTTTTCATCCTTAAAATATCGGGGATGTGGTGAGTTTGATAGGCTTTCATGGTAAAACGGCTTTTATGCGTTGCTGACTGGGTCGCACACAACTTGCTGATATTTTTGATATAATAAACTGATGGTCCAATTAGATTTGTTTTATTGAACACTAATTAACTAAATGCTTGAATAGAATGATGGCTCCGCTAATAAGTGCAACTGATTATACCTGCCGAACGTGTACTATCGCGTTACAAAATAATTTGTGCAAGGTGACGGAAAAGTGCAAATGTATGCGTGCCATGTACGAGCCATGAACACGGCTGCACCAACTCACATGAAATTTGGTACGGAGATAATGACTGCCTTCTTGGTCTTGTCACTAGTGGTCGCAAAACGCGACTGCTGTGCACGGTGACTCGTGTTCAATTCCTGGGTCGTGCCGAAATCGCTTTGTGGGTTTTAGAAAATTTCACAAAGCATCCCGGAGTCAGGAAGTTGGTGATATAATACCCCCGTGCCTGGGAAGGCACGTTGAGATAGCAGTTGTTACAATTCCATGTCAGAGGCCGTCAGGCGGATTAAAGAAAACTCTGCCACTAGGGCTTTTTAGGTTGGTAAAACCTGGCGCCCACACGATAAGAAGAAGATACAGTAAAACAAACGGGATATGTTTTGTATTCAAATTTATATTATTGTACACACTTCATTATCACAAATTAAACTTTATTATAAATATTTCCTTTTATTTTACAATATGTACTAAAATACATATGAACTAATTGGTAACTTAATTCTAGTTTAATAGACAGATAGAAACATGTTTTTTTCTTACAGAAATAATACTCCTCTGACCTAAATAATACCCACTCGATTTTGTGGAAATAATTATGTCCTCCAGCCACACCAACTAAGGGTCATAGCAGCAAATATAAACGGGACTAGCTACCTAAGAAAGACATATTAGTGTAGGTTTCTGAGACAAACTGAGTTTTCGAATAACAAACTGAAAGAAATTATTTTTTGCGATTCATTTATATATTTTTTAAATTGCCATAAAAAATAGGGAGGAACCGAAAAACGCGTTTTAATAGCTCGAGTATACAAATTGATTGGTCATCTACCCAATTTATTGATTAAAAGTTATAAAAAAAATAAAAACAGTTACATTATTGCAGTCAAATAGTCAAGTTTACAATCGCATACCTACTATTAACTGACATTGCACGAAGAATTTGTTGGCCTTTAGAATCTCAGTGTAACAACATCACTGTTATACGAATGACGTGTAACTTAAGACAAAAAGGTACAACTGTTCAAGTTTCAACAATAACAGTATTTCTATTTTTATTCATAAATAAAGCGGCAAACATACAATAAATAAGAAGCTTAGTAAATCATAATTCTCTACTTAATAATTACAACGCAGATCTATATCAGAGAAATAAATTAATATTAAACATTTGCAGGTATGTACTTTTTAAAAATGGCAATACATTGTATAACCGCTCACTTCCTTAGTGGAATTATAATTTATACACGTGTCAATAAATTTTACAATATTTTTCATTTAAAATAAAATTTCTAGCGTCATTAATTTTAACTTGTTCAGTAGAAACATTAAACTATTTTGATTAGAGCCTTGTTGTTCATATTTTACATTACAATAAATATATTTTTTTATAATATTATTAATAGCAGGGTAAAACATTCCGATAAAAGTATTAATAAATATTCTGATTACTAAATAATAATATTTATTTTGTTATTGTGACTTTCTGTATCACTGTTTATAAATAATTCTACCTCAAAACCAATTAAATTTGTTTATATAATGCAACATAGCCAGTGTTACATAACACAAGTAATATACAAAATTGATAAAGGCCTCTACACGCGGATCCAACCTAGCGGAAAAGTACAAAATAATATTATAATAAATATTATTAACTATATTTATGCCTAAAGCCAGATTTAGACAATGCAAGAACTTGCATGCAAGGTTTACTACATTGCGGTATTTGTTTGATCAACTGAATTCATTGTCCCTCAATAGTCCGCAATGTAACGCAGCTCGCAAGCAGGTTCTTGCATCGTCTAAATGAGGCTTTACACGCGAAGGTTTTGTCGTGTTTTTATCAATATCAAGTCCTTATGCGAAATTTAACAGAAAAATAATATTATAAAATTAGCTATAATTTTGAAAAATTCAATCCGTAAAACCAATAAACTACATTACTGAGGTAGTTTTACGTTAAAACAAATTAATCAAATCCTTCGCTATGACCCTTCACATTTCACATCGGTATTTATATCCTGTGCAATTTTCTCTATATTACTATCTATTAGGGGGAACACATTATTTTCTGGCAACACTATTTTGTAATGTTCCGACGAGGGAAGAGGCGCGTTCGGTTTTGCGTGATCTCTTCTAAAATGTCGACCTAAATGACTAGTTTGGGTGAATTTCCTGTCGCATATTTTGCACTGGTATTTCTTTTCTCCAGTATGAACGACCTTGTGTTGTTTTAATGCGGAAGATGTGAAGAAAGTCTTGCCACACTCGCAATGGTAGTCCCGTTGGCCTTTGTGCCTTTTTACGTGAACATTATACGCACTACACGTTACAAAGCCTCGGTCACATTCTTTGCAGTTATACCTGAAAACAAGTATTAAATTAAAAAACCCCCTACGCAAAAATCCCTTCAATAATTTTGGAAAAGAGCTGATACTCTTACACTGCTGGACCGATATTTACCAAACATAGCTAATAACTACCGCAAGGAAACGCTTTCAAATGAAAAAAAAAACCGTATCGAAATCGGTCCATCCGTTTGAAGGCTACGATGCCACAGACAGATACACACAGAGACAGACAGACAGACGGACAGACATCGACACAGTCCTGGATTTGTCAATAGGCCGTATAGGCCGCGGCCTAGGGGCGGCAGCGTCCTAGGGGGGCGGCAGATTTCAGAGGACGCTCACTTGATTTCAGAGGGTTCAAACAAGTTCACTGGTTTTCTCATGGTTTTTTATACTAATACGTTAAATCCCTCAGAAACTCATTCCTATCGAAAATTATCATTAGGTACCTACTGTTATGTTATTGTACCTATTTTATCTATATTAGTTACTGCGTGAGTGTTGGATTAGAGCGGGGGGCGGGTGGCAGTGGCATTTTTCATTGTTTTCGCGGAAAAGCAACATACGCTTATTAAATTTGTTACAGTTATTACTTACATAAAAGCGTGAGCAGAGGCTTAGCTACCCAGGGGCTAGGCAGGACAGTGCCCCGGGGCCCCCAAAACCTGATTAGCCAACCTTATTGAACTAGCAAAAAATTCTCCCATATTTGGAAACTAAATAAAAATAGGTCGCAACATCAACAATCATGGCAACCCATTAAAAAAATAATATTCCCCATAATTATCTTGCTAAAAAAGAAATTCGCGCTCGCTTCGCTCGCGTTTTCAATGACATATTCTTATTTCTTTTCAGATTCTGTTTTCGTTAAAATTTATTGAAAAGTATAATTATCATGTGAAAAAAAAAGTTAGCGCTCGCGCTTCTGATTACGTAGGTATATTATTTATTTTCAGATTCTATTTTTGATACAATTTATTGAAAAATGTTATTCCCTTCAATTATTATGCTAAAAAAAATTCGCGCTCGCTTCGCTCGCGCTATCGTAATAGGTGGGTATTTGTATTTTTTACAAGCACTGTTTTTAATATCATTTATTTTAAAATATTATTCCCTATAATTAACATGCTAAAAAATATTTGGCTCGCTTCGCTCGCGCTATCGATTACGTGTGAATTGCTTTTTAACCTCTGTTTTTGTTAAAATTTTTTGAAAAATATTATTCCTAATAATATTATTCTGTTAAAAATGTAAAACATAGTGTTTATTAAAATGCGAAAGGTTTTGTTTCTTTTGTGAAGTCTACCTTCCATTTGGACTGCGCCCCAGTCTGATACAAGGGCTCCGATCAAAAGTTGATATGGGACCCCTAAAAGGCTACGCCACTAGTCGCTACCTCCGCTACCCGCCCGCACTCACCGAGCAGCCTGCCCCGCTGCCTGCACCCGCTTCCTGCGCCCGCCGCCCGCGCCGGCAAACCCTTATGGTTTCATTTCGTCTGTTTGTCTATCTGTCACAGCTGATTATTTCAGAAACTACTCATGCTTGCAACAGTTATGAAGAACAATAATGCATGCGTATAAAACATATTTTATAGAAAGAGTGGGAGGAAGTGGGGGTTTAAAATTTATTTAGGCATCATAATGAAAGGTCTAAATAATTTACACATTCGAATATAATTTTAAGTTTTCTGGTATGTCTTTTAATTTTGGAGTTATAATAGATTCCGCATAAAAAAAATCGTTCTTATCTCCGTATCTCCGAAGATTGAGAACAGAAAAATCTGAAATAATTGAGGCTGATAGACATTAGCCTAAATATTACAGGAAAAATAAAACTATGATTGGTATCGTATGTATCGTATTGCAGTTTTTAAGTAATCAGCAATTTTCCTCAACAAACTTTATGCGGTCGAAAAAAAAACAAGATTCCGACTCGCACTTGGCCGGTTTATTATTTAACTTTAGTGTTTTCCTTACTACAAATGTAAAATTATTATTTTAGGGCGGCGGAAATAAAGTGGCCTATACTCATAAAAAATATAAATCCGGCACTGCATCGACATCAAACTTATAACACCCAACAGACAGCAACAATCAGACTGAGTAAACTGTACGAAATGTACGGACTTAAGAACATTTTAAGATAATTTTCTCAACTTAGGAACATTAATCTGAAAATGTATTTCACGTCAGATTCCTCGCTATAGAATGGTGTTTAAAGTTGGTCTTTAATGGCTAAGATTCTATTTCAATTAAGAACAAGATGCCTAAAATTTGCAATGCATTAAAAAACTTATCAATAAAAAATATGTACGATAAAAAAAAAAATAGTTTTTATTAGAACTGACCTAATTTCCTTATTATGTATCCTAACGTGTATGGACAAGTTGCCTGATGTCGCGAAGGTCTTCGTGCAGAGATGGCAGGAGTATGGCTTCTCCCCATTGTGGGTCCTTTCGTGGACCTTCAACTCAGCCCGGATGGGGAAACCTGGAAAAAATACATCGGTTTCAATCACAGACGGCCAAGTGACAAGTGTCATTTAGAGGATTATCTTTAGGGTTAAGACAAGTGGCAAAAACGCTAGTAGAATAGAATACAAAATGTATGGGAATGACATTCGTTTATAACTAGCTATCTGTCATTCCCATACATTTTGTTTTCTATTCTACTAGCGTTTTTACCACTTCTCTAACCCACAGCAGAAGCACAAAGTCTCAAGGTCCCAGACTGTCCCCGACTTACACTATCAGATTTTTGATTGTCATTACTGGTAGTTAAAAGACCGTTAGTCTGACGACCAATATTATTAGCAAGGGGTGTTTGACTATTGGGTAACCAGCGACAGGGTAGCGGAAGTCATACAGTAGCCGCTATACGTTAAATACTGGTATTAAGCAGTATACTAAGACAAAAATATATTGGGGATATTTGGGAAACGACTGGTCGGATGATATTGATGACTTCTAGATTTAAGGCCGATGTTGATAGGGTCTGCTACATGTGACTGAACGTAACTGGCGAAATAATAACATGGTGTGGTCGACCCAACATTTTAAGAGGCTCTCGTTAGGCTGTTGATGACGAAGGCAGTTCTTCTAGATACGGTGCGTAGTAATGATCTACTGTATCTGGAGCTCTAACCACCGACCTAGTTCCCGGTGCCTATTTTTTAATATTTATTTATATAATTAATAATTAAAAAATGTAAATAGATACGGAAAGCGGACCCCGTCACGAGACGGGACAAACGCTAGGAAGAAGAAGAAGAAGAAGAAAAAATTAAAATAGATTAAGGGCTTCCCAACACAGGCATTACTTGCTTAAAGGGAAGCTCCAAATTATGTACACTTATGAAGGAGTAAATTATTTTATATTTTTGTAAATACAAAATAAATTATTTTATATTTTTGTAAATACAAAATAATTTATGGTGTAGTGCATGGTGTAGTCGACTTTAGTCATTTTGCCTGTTGTTATGGCAGTTCCTTCCTAAAAGCATTGCTTACCTTTCCCACAGACTTGACACAAGAAAGGCTTGTCACCTTTATGCCGCTTCAGATGTATGGACAGCTGTGCGCTCTGCACGAACGTTTTGAAACATATTTCACAACTGTACCTCTTGTCCCCTGCAACAACAAAATATCTGGGAGATTATGGCACGGTAAAATGATCCTTGATTAAAAGGAAATAGTGCTATTCGTCCTATGTAGCTCCATTATTTTTTCGCACTGGAATTCTAGATTCCGATAGCACTTTTAAGCGTCTTAAGTTCACTGGAATGAAAAAGTCGAAATTTTTTTTGGTTGATACCAGACCATTTTTTTAAATAAGAGTACTTTAATAAACATAAAATTATTAAAACTGGGCTTGTGAGTCAAACTGGCATAATATTGCGATCGGTTTCTAAAAGTGAGTTTCGAAAATCAACTTTATGATAAGAATGTATATATTGTAAATAATGTTTTAAGTAATATTTATTTAATTTACCTAATAAACTTTATCACTTTATGATTGGAAAGTATTGACTGTTCTAGCCCAGACAAAAAAATACCGTAAGTCCAATAAATAGAGTTTATAACAGCTTAGTCAATAATGTTATCAACTCACCGTTATGCATACGTATATGGTTGACTAGTCCAGTTCGTCTGCTAAACTGCTTGGGACAATACTCGCAGTGGTACGGAGTCTCGCCCGAATGTATTTTCTTATGTTGAAATAATGCACTGTGCCCTCTGCAAAAAATATTATTTTACTGCTCAAAACACAATGTCAGCTATAATTTTTTTAAACAAATCATAAGCAAAATAGGACTAGAAAGTATTTATTTCTTTTTACAATATTTCACTATAGTATATTATTTTTATTAAGTACATTTATTTTTGATGCCCATCGTACACCCCTATCCCGTCATCGTATACGCTTATACGCCAAACTCCCACTTCCCACAAAAATATAACTTCAGAAAAACTCGACACTGCCTACATTGGACCTCATTAGAAGATGCTGATTGCCATAATCAAAAAAGAAAAAAAAATACAGTATCTTTTTTTTAACGCCAAAGTATAGTGTCTGTATAGTATTTTTTTAATATGTGGCAATGGCCTAAGTGCAGCTATGTGTTTAGCCCTATGAATAAAGTGTGTCAGACTCCTTGCTGGGCGGATGATAAGCCTGAACCTGAATAAGATGTCTCAGTAACAGAACAGCATCACCACATTTACACTCTAACCGTCTCACTTATAAAAAAACCTGTAATCTGATGTTTTAGTCACACTCACCTAATCCTTACTTAACGACGTAATCCAGGATTAAGCTGCTAACTTAAGTTCGGATTAACGCTAAACAGCATTAATGAGTGAGATTTTTGCTAATCCGTTGTTAAGCAGCAGATTAAATAATCGGACTTTATAAGTAAGACGGAAGACTTTAGAAGGTAAGTCATCATCTGCCTAGCCTTTACCCAACTATGTTGGGGTCGGCTTCCAGTCTTAACCGGATGCAGCTGAGTACCAGTGTTTTACATGGAGCGACTGCCTATCTGACCTCCACAACCCAGTTACCGGGTAACACGGTACCCCTTGGTAAGACTGGTTGTCAGACTTTCTAGCTTCTGACTACCCGTAACGACTGTCAAAGATGTAAAAATGACAACCGGGACCAACAGCTTAACGTGCTTTCCGAGGCACGGAGGAGTCTCGCTATGACAATGATGGTCACCCATCCACAGACCGACCGCGCCAAGCGCAGCTTAACCTTTGATCGGTCCACCCGTGCGGCTGTTGCTTAGACACGAGCTACTCTTGTCGTAAGACTTTAGAAGGTAAGTGAAATTATTATTCATTTTCTTTATGAATATAAAGTTGCATCAATAAATTGTGCAAAGCGAGGCCAAAAACATGAATGTCAATGCCAACTGCAGAAAAATATACCTTACCTAAAAGTAGCAGGGCATTCCGTACATTGGTACGGTCTGAGATCTGAATGACACACCTTATGTGCTTTCAGATTGCTTTTAGTGCTAAGGACCTTGCCACAAATGTCGCATTGGTGAGGCAGCTTGCTCTCTGGTAAGGGCGGGACTTCGCCTTCTAGATACACTGAAATTACAAATAGTTTTATTGTCTTCTCTGTCAAGTTGTTGCAAGTGTTACTGGTGAGTATGAGGTCCTGGGTTCAAGTTCAGGTTGGATAAAGTTTTGCAGATAAGTATGGCAAAAGTATATGATGGAGGGCAAGCCTTTTAGTAAGTATTACACAAGCATAAACTCTGAGCCTGGTTGATTCTTGATGGATAATACTGTGCAACTAGGAATTAAAAACCACAAGCTAATAAGCAATATACCGATGAGACAGGCAATTAACATAATTTAAAAAAAGAACCATTAAAAAAGTTTTAATGAATATCATATGTCATACCTTTTTTCTTTCTACCTCTTTTCTTTTTTGGTTTCTCCTCTCTAGATTTTTTTATTTCTGCAATAAATTGATAAATAATTGTTGAGTATTTTTAATACTCCCTCACATTATTGTTTTTAGGTACTCATAAATTGTAAATTAAAATAAGAAGATATACCTTTTTTTTTCAATTTGATTTTGTCTAAAAACACATTATCATCTTCAGCATCCCAAGAACTGTTACTTCCTTCATCATTTAATAGTGGTTCTGAAAAAAATAACTTTTGTTGACAATATATTCTTCTTATTAGAGTATTGACTGCCTATGTTATTCTGACCTAGACTAACAGCCGGTTACGCAAAACTTTTTATCTTTATCCTACTAATATTATAAATGTGAAAGTTTGTATGTTTGTTAGTTACTCTTTCACGCTGCTGAACGGATTTGGAAGAAATTTGGTACACATATAGTTTATAAGCTAGATAAACATATAGGATACTTTTTACCCGGGTGCATATTTACTCTAGATAGATATAAAATGTTTTTTTTTCATTGATATCATCAAGGAAAACATAAATTTTAGCTAAAAAACAATTTTTAATTTATTGCAAACATTTATAACATAAAAGATATACCACAAAAAATTGAACTTTAATATTAAGGAAAAACTGAGTATTGATCTTTCACTGACCGAGTTTGATATTGTCAAGTGCTTCTTGGGGATTATCATCAAGTGTTGTCAGTAGATCTTTATTCTCCTCAGTATTCTCATGTTTTATTTCTTCTGCTTCTTGTTCATGTTTCACAGTAGTATCCGAATAACCATTTTGTTTGTGAACAACCTCTGATAGGTTTTCTAATAACAATTTTAGCTTTTTGTCACTCTCAATGCATTGAACATTGAAAGTGTACGTACGCTTGAGCTGTCGGCTACATTCCTTACAAATTAAACGAGGTAGACCGTCTTCTATGTGCGGCTAGAAATAGAACACATAGATAATGGATTATTCTATTAGTTTATGTGCTAAATTCTCTTTTGTATGTGTATAAATATTAAGTACCTTTAACTTAGTGCAATTTGTTAAAATTTCAGAATACGAATTAAAGGTATTGCTTTGCACAAAATAACTTGTGTAAATATCGTATGTTAGTTCATTTGGTTCGAGACATATTCGACATATTTTTGTAAAGTCTAACGCCATGGTCAGGTTTTATATCGTGTCATGTGATTGTTAGTGTATGGTGCTTTATCTTTATTGATATTTTTATCAGTATTTATCAACAAATAAACGTATAAAATCAAAGAAATATCCAGTCAGCCGTTCGGAGATTACGATACAAACAAATATGACAAGACAAGACAATGTCAAAATGACAATAATATAAACAGAACGAACCACAGACGATGACTAACATTTTAGTCGAATTTATTAATTTAGCGGGAAAATCAAAATTAAAAAAGAATAAATTCATGTCTTAATCTGTTATTTTTATAATAATTATTGTTTGGTTTACATCTATTCCTTGTAGGAAATGTGATATCTGGTCTCACTATTCCAATTCTTCTGATATAGCTCAAACAGGTCATAAGAATCTAAACGAGGCTTGAGAATAGTACGAGGTGTCGCGGAGGCAACGCCTTTGTTATGACGTGAAGACACAAATTATTTGCAGCGAAAAAAGGAAGAAATAAATCGTAAATACCCTATGTGGTTCAATGAACTTGTGTTACATGACAAAAGAGTTCATTAGGTTCCTAGCAGTCTGAAATTGTGGGTAACGGATATTCTCTTCATTATTAAATTAAAAAAACTAGTGCTTTAAATTGTTGGACGACAGGAGCGGAGGAATATGACGTAAGTTCATTCAACCAATGGTCGCTTTATCTTTCTATATCGGTTCAGTAGTGGGTTAGAAGGGGAGAGAACTAATATGGAGCTTTCGCGCCAAATTTTCCAATTTTATGTCATTAAGTTTTTTTTTATAGAATATATTAAATCGTGTACATATACTCACTATTTATTAAAGATTAGGAAAATGTAATCAAAAAATATTAATAATTTACACACATTTATTACATAATTTGTATTTACCAAAGTTTTATTATCAATGACTAGGAGACATATCAACATTGAAAAATTCTAGTATTTAAGTCAGTTAAATGTAAGAGTAATTTGAATTAACACCTATTTTTATAAGTGCTTAAAACATACATTAATTTCTAGTCCCAATTTATGAAAAAAAAACTATAGCTACTCTTAAAACCTAAAAATGTTTTAGCAAAAAAACAAATATTCATTAAAACTTAACTAAACATGATTGTTGCGTAAGTATTTAAATTTAAATAAATAAATTACAGTTAAACAATAAACCAAATGCATTCAAAAAATGGTGTATTAACATTCATAAAGTTATTTTATAAGAACATAGTCCACCAAAGTATTGAGTAGCGTAAAAAACAACAATAACAATATTTTAGAAATATCACTTAACTAGTCAGTAAAAACTTATAACACATCATAAAATGAAACTTTACATTTTTCGATACATACTGAGTAGGCATAGAAAATACAGTCAAAAATAAATTACATTAATGAATAAAGAAGATAAGTTTTCAATCTTTATTATGGGAAACATTATTTGTTCTAAGAATTGTCAAGTATCTTGGTGTTTTGACTTGATGACATCATATTTCAATAGTGCTCTTATTCTAAAATTTTTTTTAAGATATTTCTATTTATTTTTACAATTGTTTATCTTTTCTTAATTCAATATGATCTTTTTATTAAACAAATTCATTAAAATACCAATTCATAATTCGAACATCATTCATATAAAATCTGGCCAGGAACCATTTATCTAAATGGTGAAATTGGCTTAATAGCTATTCCTGATAGCTATAACTACTCTCAATAGCTTAAATTTTAATATTGTCTTTTGAAAACAATTTACATTTCATTCAGTAATTGAAATGTGAATTGTTTCATCGGAGGCCACAAATCATCTCACTGACAGCAACCAAAAGAAATTCTTCTCGCTCTCCTCACATTCCAGATGGAACTCGTACATGTCTTCAAGGTGTACTATACAATTCTTACACATGTATGGAGGTAAACCATCTTTCACATGTAGCTGGAATGAAGGAAAAAAATGATGGTTATTTATTTATAGCGTATTATTATGAATATATAATAATGACTAAAAAAGTATAGAATTGGTTGATATAGTTTAGATATATCTGTTTTTCTTTGCAATATTACTGTATAGTCACATTTAGGTAAGATAGGATAAACAGCCAACCGATGCATATTCAATAACTAGCTGTTTCTCGCGTCCTGAGGAAACTGCTTCACGCAGCCGCATAAAAAGTAGCCTAAAACCTTCTCCAGGGTCCCCTCTATCTCCGTACCAAATTCGATACAAATCGGTCCAGCCATTTCAGAGATTAGCCAGAACAAACAGACAGACAAAAATTGTAAAAAATGTTATTTTTGTGTACATATGTATATATATTCATATACATGTAGTATAAAACGGTTATTTCGATATTAGAAACAGACTCTCCAATTTTATTAATATAATAAAACGGAGCTAAGTCAATATCACCTAATTCTTAGAAAAAAAATCTCTTATACACAGTGCCTTGCTGAAGTTACTGTGGGATGAGCATTATATTTACCTCCACTTTAGTACAATACGCTAACATATCACAATATAAAGTGTTTCTCTCCACGTAATAACTGTTGAAGATATCATACGAGTGTTTATCTATTCGAAGACAAATACGACATATTTTCCTGTTTTCTGACCACAGATTGTTAGACGACATATTTCAATAGTGGCAGACTGGCTTATTTAGTTGTAGAAACGACTTTATACTTTAGCAAATCAAAAACACAATAACAGTACAAATATTTCGCAAATACTGCACAAATAAACAATGGCCCGGCTTCCTGTCACCTGTGAACCGTAAACGTCATAAAGTATTGATTTGACTGAACGATGTAAAAAACCGGTTTTGTTTTTTTACTGTTGTTGGCTACTTAGTCGATTAATTCAATTTAATTCTTCCCTGTGGTATTATTTTTCTAATTGAAATTGAAATGCAATCTGTGGAGATAGTTTTGTAAAATGTCGGAGAACGAGAACCGGGGTTATTCGGAAATGCAATCATTATAAAAACAAATTGTTCGGAGTTTTTATAGAAAATAACATTGAGTGCATGATTCAAAAGTGTTTTATTTACTTAATAAAGTTTAGAGATGTCTGCTCTTCAGAAGACTATAATGAAAAATAAATTGCCGCCAAGATGCCCTAGAACTTCGGGAGTATCAAAGTAAGAAAGCACGATATTCCCCTAAAACAACTGTTGTATAAGCTCGCTTTCTATTGTAGGACTTAAATACTGCACTTACTGTATAATTATTTCGGAAAAGCACTAACAATAGCTGCGTGATTGTTATAAAATGCTATTATAATAATGTGCATTGTTTTCAAACATTGACATCGCGTATGCAAAATCAAATTGTTTTAATTGACTTGGTGTGATAGCTGTTCTTTTAAATACTGGAATATCAACAGACCACAATTTCCATCAAAAAGACAATATAATTTTTTTGTTACTAATGAAAAAATAGTACTTACACATTCAAAAGCATTAACATGTTTTTTCAGGCTGGCTCCTTTCGGCGCAGGCCGTCGTAAGGACTACACACCAGTATCTTGGAAGGAGTATTTCGAGAAGACTGTAGATGTTGAGACCGATGGAGGCACCTTCAAAGTCTACCTGTCTCCTGAACCTGATCATCCGGACAGGCCCAGGATAGTGACTCTACATGGGGGCGGGTACTCTGGACTCAGTTGGGCTTTGTTTACTGTGAGTGATCGAACATGATATTTATTTCATACATTTTACATTTACCACGATTGGTAACCTGTTGCTTTAATATTTTTCATCTTACTAGACAGACAGACAGACTAAACCTAATATAATTCTGCCATCATAAGCAATAAGGGTGTAACATTTTTTTTTCAATATTGCTATAAATACATAATTTTTTTTTGTGTATGGCATTGCGCAGGTCAGCCTAGAAGGTTGTCGACTGCTTAACCGGGCTTGCCTGTGAATTGCCTTAAATAAATTTTGGGCCCCCAGCCAGGGCTTAACTTACAAAACTTAGCGACTACACGCTAAGGGCACCCCCTTGTGGGGTATGGGCCTCGGCTTAAGGCGTCGCTGGGGGAGACAGATATTATGTACATACAATAAAAAGTAATCACAAACAGTCTTCAGTACCATGGTTCCTATAAGAATAGGTTGTTGACAATGAAAACCAACAAATGCAGTTTTTTATTCATCCTTACAGGAGGAGATAACAAACATGATACACTGTCAGGTGGTCTCAATTGACATCCGAGGTCACGGAGAAACCAAGGTGGATGATCCGGATGATCTCAGCATTGAAACACTTGTACAGTATGTATATTCATTGGATTACTACTTTACTTGACATCCATAAAAGTAATTGTTACCATTAAATTGAATGAAAAAGTGTCATACTTTGACTCTTATATTTAGTTTCACCCACAGTCTGAGAAAAAATAGCCTATATCAAACATCTAAATTGGTTCAGAATTTTACTGTGAACTGGTAACAAACTCATTTCGCTTTTATAATATTAAGTTAGGTTTTATTTATCTATTTCAATATTCCAGTGACGTGGAACAAGTCCTGCACAAGCTTTTCACCGAGGGTATTCCGTCGCTGGTGCTGGTGGGGCACTCGATGGGCGGCGCCGTGGCAGTGCGGGTCGCTCTGCAGCCCTCACTGGAACATTGCATACATGGCATCGCTGTCATTGATGTGGTTGAAGGTGAATTAAAGCTTTTACAGACTAGCTGTTTCCCGCGGTTTCACCTGCGTACTGAGGGAACTACGTTACGAACCCAGATAAAATAAAACCTATGTACTTCTCCAGGCTTCAGCCTTTCTCCATACCAAAATTTCATCTCAATCGGTTCGGCAGTTAAAGCGTGAAGAGGTAACATAAAGAGACATACTTTCGCGCATTAATATTAATATGGATTTTATTTTAAAAGTGAAAGGATTATAATTTGGACCACTGATAGATTTGAATTACTGTATAAATAATTCATGAAAATATTTTTGATAATTATTTTTTAATGCTTTTTGAACTTAAACTTGGAGTAATGTGGGTTCATGCATTATTTTTCCAAATTTCAGTGCACAAAAAGAATAGTGTTATTCAAACCTATTTTTCTATATAACTTATAGTCTATAGCTCCATCTCTCTTACTCTCTGTCCCAGTGGAATCTCGAGGACTAGACCCTGGACACCTCTACCTCAATAATTTGAGGTAATATAAACATTTTCAATAAACAGTTATATAATATTACAGGCACTGCCATGGATGCCCTGGCCAGCATGCAGAGCTTCCTGAGGAGTAGGCCGACACATTTCAAGAGCATCGAACATGCTATAGAATGGTGGTATGTACACAAAAATGTTGCAAATATGAAAAAAATTAAGATTGAAAACTTTTCGCTGATTTTTTTTTTCTTCCAGTGTCCGAAGTGGCCAAGTTCGTAATGTCGATTCTGCCAAAGTGTCGATGCCCAGTCAAATTGTCAAGTGAGTTTGATATTATAATAATTATTTTTAGTAATTCTGTTATGAGTGCTGTTTTACAGATACAGTGCTAAAAGTACCATTATTATGTACAGTGCCAAATGAAATGAAATGATTTATTTTTTAACAAGGATGTTTAAATCACTTTTACATGTCAAAGGTACATTATACTACACAAGTAAGTAACCCATGTAGTATCGACTACATAGGCTATTCTAACTATGTTGGGGTCTGCTTCCAGTCTAACCGGATGCAGCTGAGTACCAGTGTTTTACACTACAATTATGGTGCTTTATTACAGAACCAGACTCAAGGACTAAGACATGACCTTACATGCATGAGCATAGTTGTAGAATACCACCTTTATTTTTTTATTTTTTTTTTAATGTGTTTTTTAAAAAAACGTTGCCCCACACTAGGAATTACTCCTGTGTCGTGGGTGCGTTTACAAACATACATTACACATGCACAAACACCCAGACCCGGAACAATTTTAGTTGTCCCGTGCGGGAATCGAACTCGCGACACGCCGCGCAGCAGCCAATTGCTCAGCCACTATGCCAAAAGTGCCGTCGTTATTAAACCTACGAAAGTCCTGCTATATGTATAAAATTGTTAAATAATACCCTAATCTTATTTTCAGTTGTGAGACAGGGCTGCTGGCTACAAATGAAGTGGAAACCTACACCAGTGAGTCGGACGCCCCGGCCCCCACAGCCACGCGGCACGCTCCGCTGGCGGACCGCATCGCCGAGGAGGCCGACGGCGAGGCCGACGCCGAGCCCGAGCCGGAGCCCGAGGCCTTCACCAGGCCCACTGCCGTCGGAGACGGAGCCGGCGGTATGAAGTAAGGGATATCTCCATCATCACCATACTTTTTTATATTCTGCCGTCGTAAGAAAAAAGGTCTTAAGTAACGTTTATTTTCGACTAGCTGTTGCCCACGGTTTCACCGGCGTCCCGAGAGAGCTACTTAACCCACCCAGATAAAAAGTACCCTAGAACCGTCTCCAGGGTCCCCTCTATCTCCGGACCGAATTTCGTCCAAATAGGTCCAGCCGTTCACACGTGAAGCCGTGACCAAGGGAAATAGGGATTCATTTTTGTACATATAGATATTGAGTAAAGTACATATTTGCAATCAGGAAAATGATTTGATTACAAATATGTATTTAACTCAATATCGAAAATAAATGTTAGTTACGGCCTTTTTTAATACGACGACAGTATTGGTTCACAGTTGGACATAGGCCTCCAATATTGTGGGCTATATCGGCCTGTCCGGTATTATATTGGTACCATATCGTTATAATAATAATCTCCAGACTTCGGTCATAGAGAATTTGGTCACGATAGCCAATCTTAATGTTAACTAGCCAGTGTAACGAGTTTTATTTTCCTTACTTGTGAACAACTACACACATCATCTCTTTATTATATACTTTTTTTTATTATTACACCAGGTATGGAGGAGATATTATTATAGTGTACAAGTGCTTGAGTTGTACTCTCCATTCCCGCACACACACACTTCTAGTCCAATCGGACACGATCGGAGAGAGATCAGTTTTTATCTGTTTTACCATATGTTTTTAATAATATAAGTAAGGATTAATTAAAAAAATGATGTGGTTTCCAGATACAAATGGCGTATCGACCTGTCGAAGACGGAGCGGCACTGGGCGGGCTGGTTCCGCGGGCTGTCGGCCGCCTTCCTCGGCCTGCGCGCCCCGCGCCTGCTGCTGCTCGCCTCCATCGACGGGCTCGACCGCGACCTCACCGTGGGGCAGATGCAGGGTGCGTACTGGACTCGGAAGGAACTGGGTTCCTTGATCTACTATGTATAATCTATAATATAAAAATTAATCGCTGAATGTGTTGCTAAGCGCAAATCTCGAGAGCAGCTGAACCGATTTGGATGAAATTTAGTACGGAGATAGAAGAGACCCTGGAGGAGGTTTTAGGCTACTTTTTATCCGGGTACGTTAAGTAGTTTCCCCGGGACGCGGGTAGCTAGTATGTATTTTAAAAAGTATATATAAGGAGTATATCCGTTAATCTAGTACCCATAACACAAGCATGTTAGTTGCTTACTTTGGGGCTAGATGGCGCTGTGTGAAATTGTCCAAAGATTTATTTATTTATTGATCTTATGTGAAACTAGTTTCATCCCCTGTCTGAGGGAACTACCTCCCAGGATTCAAGCTGTTCCAAATCTGTATGAAATTTCATTCAAATCGGTTCAGTATTTAAGTGTTCACTCTCATCTTGTTGTTGGCTTACCATAAATTAATTATTAGCCGTTAACAGTGTTACTGTATTTGTCATTTTTACATTAAGTGTAATCTTTTGAGAAAGAGTGTCATTTCACGGCATGATTGGCTCAGAGTCTGAATGATTGGCCGTTACGCTGATTTTTCCGCACCCAAAAAATGGTGTTTGTGCATGTTAAATATAGGTTTCAAATGTTTTAAAAACAATATTGATAAAATATGGCAAAGACGCGCAACGATCAATACGCAAATGTCTTAGCTTAAATACTTACTGTTAACGACGTAGAAGACAGCGGGAAGCGGGACGCGCGGGGTGCAAGATGCGCGGGCGATCGCTAGTCGGCCCCGCGGCCCCCGCATTCGGTCAGCGACGCTAGAGCCGACCGCACATCAATTTATTGCAATATTATTTGTCATATCAAGTGAAATAAAAGTAAACAATTTAGTTTATCACGGTGTTTTATTGTGTGTACGAACTACAAATAGCATCGTAGTAAACAACTTACCTAAACTTTACCTTAGAATGTACCTAAGATTTTTAATGAAAGTTGATGGTGTGTTCACAGGTAAATTCCAGATGCAAGTGTTGACGAGATGTGGCCACGCAGTGCACGAGGACACGCCAGGCGAGGTGAGCTAGCATCCTAAAATATCTTTGTTATGGTTTCACTATAAAATTGCTGACCCGATTTAGATGAAATTTTGTATGTAGATTGAGACTCCCTGTCTGTTTTGTAGGAGATATAGGGTAAAACAGCTAGTTTTAGTTAAAAATAAATAAGTATCCTCATTAATTCCATTGCAGGTGGCGAGGGTGGTGGCAGCTTTCGCTCTCCGGCACCGCCTCACCGCCGCCACCGAGAGCGGCGAGCTCATGCAGCTCGTGCACGCCATGCCGGGCTGCTGAGCGGACTACGTGCTGCCCGCTATGACTTGACCTTACACGACATATACAGAAATTCCAACATAAACGATAAAACAGTGTACCGTAGACGAGATTATATCGAATGTTCACTGTCAAATGATCTAAAACACTATGCTACATACAGGAAAAATAGAAAGATTAAAAAAAAAAATCATTTGTGAACTTAATTTTCACCTCATGATTTTCCATTTTAAGTTTGAAAATGGACGAATTGTTAATGTGAACACACGAATTTAGGCATAATATAATATATTAAAAATATTGACAATCAGACAGCCAAAATTGTTGAAAATTCAACACAATTATTAATCAAACGCCATGAACGATATTTAGTGCATTGCACTAGGAAAACTAACTTACATCAAAACAGTTTTAAGTCAGATTTAGACAATGCAAAACTTACATACTTTCACTACATTGCAGTAGTTGTTTGATCAACTGAATTCATTGTCCCTCAATAGTCCGCAATGTAACGCAACTCGTAAGCAGGTTCTTGCATCGTCTAAATCAGGCTTTAATGATCTAAGATTCGTCTTTTAACTCTCAAGATTTAGAGCCATTTGATTGGATGAATATAACTTTAAGTAGTGCAGTTATTCACACTTTATTTCATTGTCGCTGTATGTCAAGTTATATTGGGTAATAAAACTCTTACTAATGACAACTGACCAAACGTAATATTATTTGTTTTACAGAGAATTCTGCGAATACCTACCTAAGGTTGTGTTGTGTGTTTTATTTTTGGTGTTAGGCATCAAAGGAGGTTGAAGCTACAAGATCGTAGTTAACGCGGTGTCCTGCGTGAGCGACGAACGCGACGCGACGCGACGCTGCGAACGCGACGAACGCGATCAACTCAACGGCTACCCTACTTGCGGCCTATGTGACAGTCGCGTTAGTCACATTACGTCACGACGTGTCGCGTCGCGTCGCGTCGCGTCGCGTCGCGTTCGTCGCTCACGCAGGACACCGCGTAAGAAAAGTAAGCTGTATATTTTGGATTTAGAGTATTTCAGACAGATGTCTTGATTAGTTTCCTAATTCATAGCAATAATAATTGAATGGTACAGCTGTGGTGAGTGATTGGGGATGATTTCCGCTGCTTTGTGTGTCACATGTTCGATTCCCGCGCGGAAACAGCTCCAGTTTTGGTTGGACTCTGTCTGCGTGATTTAATGTAATGCAAAACTCACATATAACAAAGATGATATTACTGCTTTGGGAAAATAATTGTGTTTATCTCAAGATTTTTAAATAAATTTCTATAAGCAAAGTGCAAACAGCAAAATATAATTAGACAGACAAGATTATGAGATTATGGATTGCCAAGTTACTCTGAAAGTACTTCGGTAGTGATGCGTGGATAGTTCTTGAAGGCAGATTAGCGGCAGTTTTCAATAACCTATTTATATATCGGAAGATTTTCTTACCAGAGATAAGTTTTTGACATTAATTGTATGGACCTTATGTCAGAATTCTATCTCTAGTAAGAAAATCGGTTATTGAAAATGTCCACTAATCTAGTTGTATAACTGTGGAGTATAGATAATGGAATTTCGTATCAGAGTTCCCTTTGGATGAAGGCTGCAGCTTATAATTTAAAGTGTCTTTTTTAATGGTTGTAACCGGTTTTCTAGAATTCTCTGTAAAATAAACAAGAATTAAAAAATCTTAAAATAAGTCTGAGCAGTGTTGTACTTACAGTTTCTTGTAAGCCTCCAAGAGTAATGCTAACATTATCATGTACTTTGTCCGGTCAGTGTTGGCTAATTACCGACCCTTGGCCGGTCAATGTCAGAAATAAGATCGTGTTTATATTGGTAGATTCGTATGAGTAGTAGTAGCACAAAAATTCTGGCGTAATGTATCGGCACTGCTTTTTTAGAAGTTAGCTTGTAAATTGTTACCGCCCAAATTAATTAAACTACATATATTTAAGTCTTAAATAACAAAAAATATAGTTATATATATAAAAGGAAAATATTTCTAGATTTCTTTGTCATTTGAAATCAAATATTTTTAGTATTATAATTAGTTGTAAAAGGTTTATGATAAAAAATAATGCTATCGATATGAACGCGATCTTCCAAATTATTTATCGATGAACGAAAATATTTTTCGAAGAGAGTTCAAAAAATTAAGTAGTTCTTGTAATATTAAGCTTCGCTCACAGTGAGTTTTTATTTTAATTTAGTATTAAAAGTTTTTAATTTGTGAAATTACGTATTTTTAAGTGAATGATCCTTTTTTTATTTTATTAACTTTTACATCGCTGCGGACGGACTGTATGTTTTCTTGTTTGCAAGTCGCAAACATTATGATTAATTAACAATTAAATGTTTGTAAGTTAATCTAAAAAAAAAAAACAAATATTTGACAAAAGGCTTCCTAAATTTCATAATGCATGTTTTTACTCTAAGAACGTTCAGTTATTATACTTCTATTTAATCTAGACTTTTTAATCATTTTTGAATATAAGAAAAATGACGTTACGTAACGGTCTAAAAGTTAAAAAAAATTCCTTAATTCATTTCATTGTTTTTAATTCGTAACATCGATCTCAACATCAGAAATAGCTTATGTTTTAGTACTAAAGGTTACACAGTAGTCGAAATTACTTGAAATACGTAAGCCTGGCCTAGCCAGGTGGTATTATAACAGCATTTTTCAACTACTCACCATCCCCTTTAGTATCTAAGCAATCATTTTTGAGTTGTAATTAGAATTGATTATTATTTATTGCTTAATTATTAAGTGCTCTGCACACGGTCATTCTTGAAAAACAGTCGATAAATCGCGATTTAAAGTGATCGTGTATAAGGCCTTTACCTATCTCTCCATTTGTATAGATTGTACAGATGCTATTTTGATGTTTAAAATGAAATAAAGATATATTTAATTCAGAATTTCTTTTTATTTCTTATCTACCTTGTTTTCATCTCCCAAAACGAATTTGTATATTGGTTTAAAGATTTTAATTAACACAGCAACTGGATTCGCAGTCAATTCGTTGGCATGAGGTGAGTATACTTATAAAAGTAAGGGCTAGAAAAATAAAACCAAACAATACATGTTTGAAACATTTTTATTATCAGATCAAAAGGCCGAATAAATATAAATACAAGCTACTAACGCATATTATATTAGTTAAATACATTATAAATGTAATCAAAGTAATGGTAACTTTAAGTGGTACCAAACTATGTTTGTACGACTTAGTGCATGACTAGCAGTTTGTTACGATAATTAAGTAACGCTTATACTGTTTGTTACACGTTTTGAACTCTCACTAACCAAAAATTAACATTATTTTTCCTATTGCAAGTTTTTAGATTCAAAATATGATAAAAATTATCATTCCATTTTTAAGGGGAATGGTTTACGACTGCTACAACCGTTATAGTACAGGATCCCTGGTACATCTTTCATCAGTTATTACTAACAAGCTGATGTTTCGTGAGTAGGTTCCTTTTGACTAGACGCCCAACTTTTTTCTTTACAGTAATGTTGGTAAGTGGTAGCTTAATAGGGGTAACAAGGATAAAATATGTTGATTTGACGAATTTAAAAAATTTATTGCTAACCGATTTTTTCTTTGTTTATTATCAAGATAATTATCTAAATAATGTGAAAAAATATTTGTCCTACAAAATGTAAGGTTTTGTTAGGGAGTCCCCCCGCTCCAACATGTATCGTAAACAAGGTCATGAAAAATCATTACTAACCAGCTGATTTTTTTTTTATTGGTTAGCTAACATTTGCATAGTTTACCACCCACATTGTCCTACAAATTGCGTGGTAGGTCATCTTGGTCCTACGCTCAAAAGTTGTAGTACTTATACTTAATGTCAAAATAATTACTATCAAGCTGAATGTTCGAGAATAGCTTCGTTTCAATGAGACGCCCAACAAATTCTTGTACGAAACTTCTCGATTGTGGTTTATAACTAAGATAATAGGGATGAAATGTGTTGATTTGACGAATGAAAAAAAATTATTACTAACCGATAATTTTTTTGTTAATTATCGAGATAATTATCTAAATAACGTGAAAAAATATTTGTCCTACAAAATATAAGGTTTTGTTAGGCAGTCCCCCCTCTCCAACATGTATCATAAATAAGATCATGAAAAATAATTACTAACCAGCTGATTTTTAGGGTTCCGTAGTCCGACAAGGAACCCTTATAGTTTCGCCATGCCCGTCTGTCTGTCTGTCCGTCTGTCTGTCCGCGGCATAGCTCAGAGGTTCTTGGTACTAGAAAGCTGAAATTTGGTATAGATATGTATATTAGTTACATCGACAAAGTGGTGAAATAAAATTATGTAAAATATTTTTTATAAGGTAGCTCCCATTACACGTAAAGTGGGGATGAATATTTTTTTCTCATGTTTCCCATCGTGTGGGATATCATTGGATAGGTCTTTCAAAAATATAGTAGGTCTGTCAAGACAATACTTCGATTTAGGAATCCGTTTGCAAAATATTTACCTTTAAAGTTAAAAAATTTTTCGATACTAGCATCTCCCCTCTAACTTTTGAATGGCTATCCCTAGAAATTTGAATAAATTCATGATGAAATATAATCAACTTATTAGGAAAACTATCAGGGCTAAGTAGGCTTAACCAGTTACAGAGTTATAGTCGACTAACTAAGACCTGCTACGGAACCCTACTGCGCGTGGCCCGACACGCACTTGGCCGGTTTTTTTATTGGTTAGCTAACATTTGCATAGTTTACCACCCATATTGTCCTACAAATTGCGTAGTACGTTATTCCAGCCCTCCAGTTACATAGTTTAAATTCATGAAATTAAAAATAATATTATTTTGTACATTTTGCTATTGGAGCTGAGGCACACTATTATCCTTGCTCACAAACGCATGCGCACTACAGATTACTATATACTAGTCAGAGACAGATTGAGATTTATCAGATGAATCAGATAAAAAATAATGTTTATATAAATATATAACATTATATTATGTATGTATATATATATAATACATTATATATTATATATAATGTTTTATATGTCCTTATACCCTTTTATACATATATCCTTTCATTTGTATACTCCAAAATTACAAATCTTGTAGGACTAATAAAGCATACCTTTTTTTTTGTAGGACATTGTTTTATTTGGACGAAGAATATATTAACCTATCACGTGATACCTTTGTCCTACAGTTACTAATAAAAAAAAAAGTCCCGCGGTATTGACAACTTTTGAGCGTAGGACCAAGATGACATACCACGCAATTTGTAGGACAATGTGGGTGGTAAACTATGCAAATGTTAGCTAACCAATAAAAAAAAATCAGCTGGTTAGTAATGATTTTTCATGACCTTGTTTACGATACATGTTGGAGCGGGGGGACTCCCTAACAAAACCTTACATTTTGTAGGACAAATATTTTTTCACATTATTTAGATAATTATCTTGATAATAAACAAAGAAAAAATCGGTTAGCAATAAATTTTTTAAATTCGTCAAATCAACATATTTTATCCTTGTTACCCCTATTAAGCTACCACTTACCAACATTACTGTAAAGAAAAAAGTTGGGCGTCTAGTCAAAAGGAACCTACTCACGAAACATCAGCTTGTTAGTAATAACTGATGAAAGATGTACCAGGGATCCTGTACTATTATTTTTTCAAAAAAATATTTTCCAGTTACTCATAAAATGTGAATTTTAGGATGAAAACAGAAAGTAGAGCATTATTGTTACGCTTGAATAATGACAGCAGTCACTAAACACGTACCCTTAAAAAGTCTACAAATAATTAAATACACAAAATAAAACAAGTGAGTATCATTTTAAAATTACAAAAAAGGCATTATTTTTGAGCTCTAGTTAAACCATAATATAATATTATGTAGAAATAATTAACTGGTTTTATAATTAATCTCACTGTGTCAACCACATGAATACTTAAAGTTAGTAAATAAGTAGATAATAATTATTAAAAATGTGCATAAAAAGTAACGATTTGTGCAAAATAAATTATTTTAGATAAACCATAAAGTTATTTGTGCATGAAGCAAAGTTTTCTTTTTAAATTGAAATTCACCGACTCTTTTAAAAAGTTTTTAGAGCCTATAATTAAATCCATTGAAATATTTAATAGGCGATGGTGTAACATCGGCGGGAAGCTAGTTGCTAATAAATATTAGCAACTAGCTTCCCGCCAGCGGCTTCGCCCGCGATATTTTAGCTAATGGATACAAAAACTTGACAAATTATATACTAAAACCTTCCTCATTAATCGCTCTATATATTAAAAAAACCGCATCAAAATCCGTTGCGTAGTTTTAAAGATTTAAGCATACATAGGGATATAGGGACAGAGAAA
The DNA here is from genome assembly GCA_963891755.1 of Pyrrhia umbra. NCBI lineage: Eukaryota > Metazoa > Arthropoda > Insecta > Lepidoptera > Noctuidae > Pyrrhia > Pyrrhia umbra. The sequence goes on along the minus strand of OY982937.1, from coordinate 2,885,940 downwards.
GCGACTTTGTTTTATACTATGTAGTGATGATTAGTAATTAATATAATATTAGTGTTGAAATCTCTAACTACCCGTTAAAAAACCTTTGGATAATACCCGAGTGTTAAATAAATTATAACATGATATATCTATAATACATATAAATATTGGTAAGCCAAAATAGGCAAGAATTTCAATACTAGGCCAATTTATACCTACACTACATTATCTATAGTTAATTTAGAATTAACTTTTTTGTTATTTCAATATTCTTTGTATACAGCGATTTTTATGTGCAGTGTAGGTAAAGTAATGTAGATTCTGAATTCACAAATAGTCTTGAAGAAAAGCTATTTTCGATTCTTCAACGAAAAATAACTACAAACATAGAATATTGCATCTTCAAGATGATAATAATTATTATTTTCTTAATATTTCTCGTTTTGTATACTTAAGTAAAATATAAATTAGTATAATAAACAATGACCGTGAGATCTGAAATCGTTAGTAAGTATGGCAAATGTCGACGGTAGATTGCTATGTGATGATGACATTACACGGCACTCTTCATCTCTTGCTTGACACAAGATTTGAACGCCTCCCAACCCTCGTTCTTTGCGTAGGACTGAAAATAATAATAATAATAATTAACCAACATCTTCGGAGTCTCTCGTTAGGCGGCTGGGTGAAGGGCCTGATTCAGAAGGCGGTTCTCCTTGATACGGCTCGTATTGTAAGGAGGTTCCTGTCTCTGGAGCCCTAACCACCGGTAGCTCGGACCCTGTTCCCGACATCGGTGAATCACAATTTTCTATATTTTTAAATGTTTTTTTTGTATATTATTTTTTTATAATTAATATTTAAAAATGTAAAAAAATGTACAAAAAGTGAATAAAGGAAATAATAATTATTATCAAAGTTTATTGAAACCTTTACCAAAATAAAAAATGCGGAAGTTAGTTACTCTGTTTGTCTGTTATGCTTTTACGGTTAAGTGTCTGAACCGATTTACATGAAATTTATGTATGGAGATAAATTAAAATTTTGGGAAGTAACTTTTAGTTTTATCCGCTTTTGTAAAGTAATTTCCCCAGAGTGCAGATAAAACCACGGGAAACAGTTAGTAATTACAGATGTATACAATGTACTTTTTATTCTAAAAAAATAATTTACATGTGTTAGAATCGATCCCGTGACAGAACAAAATATAGTCTGTATTATTTAGCTATGTTTTTCAACGCTCCCTCCAACTGGCCCTGTGGCGCAACGGATAACGCGTCTGACTACGGATCAGAAGATTCCAGGTTCGAATCCTGGCAGGGTCGCGACTCTCTTTTTGTTATCATACACATTTTTCTTTCAACCCCAATTTTTACCTCGCATTCTTAATAAGAATTTTATCATTTGAATAAATATTTCTATTTGAACATTTCGGACACTTAAAATTTTCATTATTTGCAAAGTTAATTTCCCATATAAAAAAAGATTTATCAAGTAGTCAAAAACAACTTAATGAAATTTAAAATATTTTGTAAAATTTAATTTAATAAATACATAACATATGACAGCTGATTTCTTTGATTCAAATCTAAAACTTTTTTGATTCAAAAAGAGGTACGTAACAGACCTTAAATCCTCTATGCAGGCGATCCTTCATGATGGCTATGAACTCCTTGTAGCTGAGCAGGCCGTCGCCATCCGCGTCGAAGATCGCGAACACGGTGGACACCAGGTGCTCCGACTGAGATATGCCCGTGCAGATTTTCACTGCGCGGTGGAACTCATCTGAGAAGCATACAAATAATTAATCCAGCAGATTTCTCATCTCATAGAGGCATCTATGCATTTTTAAGTATTCTTTTCGATCACTATTGCTCTACTAAAATCGGGGAATAAAACATTGTGAGGAAATCATTCAACAACTTGAGCGCTAAATCGCCACCACTATTTCAATGTATCCTTAGTTAAGCTTATTATTTGAGAGATAGATTTTTGACATTAGTCGTATGGACTTTATGCCAAAATTCTATCTCTTGTAAGAAAATCTTTAGATAGAAAAGTTATCGAAAATGGTCGTAAGACGTTCTGGAGTAAAAAAATGCTGATTTCCAATATCAATATAATAAAAAAAAAGATTTCTAAATTTGAATTTATGTCTTATACCATGGATTTTTTTAAAGCCAGATTATCAACAAAATCTATAGGAATAAATATACTGATAGCCATTACCTTTAGATATAGGATGATCAGCCAGCGTATACATCCTCATAGCGATGGTAAAGTCCTCCAGATTGTTGAGGAACTGGCAGAAGGTCTTGAACTCCTCGAAGGTGATGCCGTGCTCGTACTTAACCCGGTCCAGCAGGCGGTCCAGGTACATATCGTACTCGTCGGTGTCCAGGTAAGTGTAGCGAAGCAGAATTTTCGCGAAATCCACTTCGGATATTGTTTCATGACCTGGAATTTTGGGTGGTAAGAATCTAGTGATCTCTTTTTTTTTTCAAGCAGGTGTTTTAAGGTTCTTATTATTAAAGTAACACTTGGTACATAGCTTCCAGTCCTATAGGAGTTACTGCTCTAATTTCCTTATCCTATTTTCTGGCATCTGACTAACTTAACTTTTAGGACTAAAACTTGAACGTGCTTTTCAAGGTACGGAGAAGTACGGCGGGTCTGCGGATCTGGATTCAAAGCGATTTGGCAATTTCGGACATTTTAGTCTAGTATGTTTTCTGTCACCGTTAGTCAGTGGGGTCTAAGATATTCTTTAGTTTGTACCAATTGAATTTAAGAAAAATGAAAACAATATAATAACCTATTTTGTTCTAATTTTCCCAGTCATATAAATAAAACGGCATTAAATGATGAATGATGACGTTTAGAGCACGAAATTGACATAAATGCGCCATCTTTACGCCATTTTGTTAATTTCTGTGGCAGAATTTAAACAAAATAGGTAACGGCTTTGTTTACATTTTTCTTAAAACCAATTGGTACCTGTTACGCACCCGCACTCTCATACCTTTAGCAAACTCATGGAACTCGAGCTCCAGCACCTCAGTCTGCAGGTTCTCCATGAACTGCCTGAAGCCTTCGAACTTCAGGTCGTTGGTGCCCTTCTTGCCGAAGAAGTGGACCTGGAAGAACGAAGAGCAACAGATAAAATACTTATGTTATAACTAGCTGATGGACGCTACCCATCCTGCCATTCAAATGGCCAGGCTTTGGGCCGCAAGAATATTGCCCATTCAAATAATAGTAGAGTCTCCCAATGACAAAGATGGTCACCCATCCACGGACCGACCGCGCCAAGCGCAGCTTAACCTTTGATCGGTCGAACCGTGCGGCTTTTACTTAGCCACGAGCTCCTCATTATCATCCCATTTAAAAGCTTCTACGTACGGCAAAAAAAAAACTTCACAAAAATCCATCACCTGCAAAAAGGTATCAACATTGTGCCTCCTCTGCAGCCCCTGGTCGTCATTGACGTAGTTCTCATGAGCCTTGCCATCCGCATTCGCATCCCCCTTCCCGTCACCCTTGTTCTCTTCCTCCGTCATCCCCCGCTTGCCACGCCACGCGTAGCTGAAGATTTTCTCCATCTGAAGTATTATGGTAATGTGTTAAAACTTACCACTCACTATTAGCCCGACTGCGTTTGAAATAGTAGTGTAACTCAAGGCATATTAAAGAGTCGAAGAGTTTTTATGGTGCAATAGAAATATGAACCTTATGTCGACGTTGTAAAGTATATATTTGTGTGGAGCCTGACAAATCTACCAGGAGCGGATCTCTCTTGGTTTTCCAAACAAATGTGTACTTATAACACTGGACGTAAAGGTTATTATGCTTTGTGGGAAGAATATGTTTCTTTTCAATGTCTTGAGTCTCACTGAAGTGCAAGTGTGATGTGTCAAAGAGAAGAAAAAGCTGAATTCATAGAACAGTCAAAAACAAGATTATTGAAAAAGACCAAAGAGTAAAAAAAAATTGCTAAAATAATGAATTTAAAGTACAAATGTATGTTTATTGATGTGTTAATGTGTCGTGAACAAGTGAAGTAAAAAAAATATTCCGTACGCAGTTGGATTCGTACTGGTTAAAAGCGAAAAATCTTGAATTTTTAAAAATACGACACAGTAATTGTCAGTAGGTTGTTAGATAAAAACTTCATTATTTTTGTGATTCTCTGGTCAAATTACATTGTCGATTAAAAATCCAATTATTGGATGTGTAGATGTTGGAAAAACTTGTGTTAATTGCATTTTATGTTTATGAAATATTGTTGTAGAAAAATTGGTACCAAAATACTTATAAATAAATGTTATGAATAAAATATTTATATTACAGATAAACTTCCAAAAAATCCGTGCAAATCTTAAATACTATTGTTATATAATAAATTAATTATTTATGAATTTTAAACTACCTATATAATCGTTATTGATGATATTTCCAACCCCAACTCTTAAATACAAAGCACGGAAACAAATTATGCAATAGCGAACAATTCAATCGATAAATCAATATAAAATATGAAGCAAAAGCGATTTTTACGGATTATCTTACAGTCAATTCTCGTAATTCAATTAGTCAAAAATATAGTAGCAATTCAACCTCAATATTATTTTACTTAAACTTTTAATCACGTTACATTAAAAAATCATAATATTTTTTAACGTTAGACGTTCTACTTAAGAAGAATTTGCTTTGTAATCCACTATATTTGCCCAATATTTACTTCCAAAAAATACAACTATAAGAATGAATCCGTAAAAGCTTCAACAGTAAAAAAACACTTAAAACACATATAAATATGACGTCACGAAATAACAGACGGACGTAAACGAGGTCCATTCTGGACTTACTCTGGACGGACTCTGGACCTCGATAGGACTCGCCCTGTTCCTCATGGCACTTGTAGACACTAACGTAAGCAGCTAAGCCACGGTGAGCACATAATACACACATAAATAACATTATTATTTACATATAAATATTAAAACATAAATAAAATAAAAAAATAATAATGAAAAGACAAGCGAAAGAACACTTTGCCGCTCTGGTAAAAAAAACAATAAAAAAATATTTTAATCAAAATGATTTTTAGGGAAACGCTCGTTTAGTGACAATTTATTTTTGATTAGGGGTCTCATGAAAACAGGAATTTAATTAAAACAGTTATGTCGTTAATTATTTATCAAAAAATAATAATTAATATAAAAATAAATAATATTAATAATATAAAAAAATATAATAATAAATTAATTATTTATCAAAAAATAATATGGGGAATTCACAGATTAGAGTGGCATTAGACACAGTTAATGACGGTTAAAATTTTGATTCGATTTTCAAAATTAAAAAAAAAAACGTTTAAATAAAAGAAGAAAAAAGAATAAATAACAAAACATAGTCGTAGTAGTCATATCGAATCAAAACTGTAAGCCATAGTGTTGTATAGCGAGGCTGATCCCCCTCCACAAGCTGTTAATTTTCAACTCACAGCCTCCTCACTCTTGGGGTCCAAATCTTTACGCTCCTTAAACGTACCACCCAGCAGTCGTTGAATCTAAATACACATCGCAGAAAAACACATTCAGAAAAAAATAAACAAAAATAATAAAAAATAAATATATTTAATAGTTCTTGGTTCGTTGTCCCATAAACTTGTATGCATGCTGTGCTTCTACAATTTTTTGTGCGTTATCCACCATTTTAGTTGTAATTAACATTATTGCGTCGACTATAATAATATTAAAAAAAAAAGTACAGAGTAATCGTCACAATAGTGTAATTAATTGATTTGCTTTGGCGAACCTTCTATTGCTTACATCCAATTTCATAATCATTGAATTATGAACAATTTATTCCGATGTTTTTTTCGTTTAGTAATTTATCCGTAAAATTGTCAAAAACGTATAGAGTTAGCCGCAGTTTTACTTAGGTAGGTACAAATTTTATTATTACATACATGGTTAAACCATCACCGCACAATTTAGCTATTTAGTACTACAAAACATAAGATTTTAACAATCTTATATCGCCTCAGCAAATCGTCCCGACCCCTCTACGTTGTTATAATCTAAGGCTGTGTGCTTCAGCGCTAATGTAGCTCGTGCTAATTTTTATACAGTAATTCCTACAGTAAGGCGCAAGTGAAAGCAGGGAGCGATTTACTATATCGCTGATTGTGATAAAATATTTGAGAAATATAATAAAAATATAAACTAATGCTTTTCTAAGCCATTCCTCTGAAAACAATGAAACTTTTCTAATTTGTTGAGTATTTTTAGGAATATTTTCTTGTCTTATGATTTTCAGTTCGAATTTTCCCGATGATTAAGATGTACGTACAAAAACTTTCCATACTTCTCAATCTTTCTGAAAGCCAGTTATTTCTACTAAAAAAGCTGTCATTTAGCACGTGCTCTGCGATTATCCAGGTACACAAACAAAAATAAGACGGATAAACTTCTTTTTTGATTTTATCTAATCTAGGTACCTTTTTTTCCACCATGTGTTCCTTAGCACTTAAGCCGATTGAGATGAAATTCTGGTACGTTTTTCTACTGTCGCCAAAAATTTCAAAGTAAAATGTGCACTGAATAGGTGTGTGTAAAGTATAAAATCGCTCCCCGCCCGTGACTCGCGCCGCGTCCACGTGTGCACTATACTCACGACTAGGAACTCGTTCTTATCGACTCGCTGGTTGCCGTCCGTATCAAACATGTTGAAGGCGATCCGGAAGCCTGAAGCCGGCTCTGAAATACGAAATTATGTGTTAGCGATACCTGGCAGATGTGCTCACAATGTTAAGAAAATTAAACATATAGTAAACTAGCAATTTCCCGCGGTTTCGCCCGAGGGAAATACTTAACGCACCCACCTATAACCGTCTCCAGGCTCCCATCTATCTCCGTACCAAATTTCATCCATATCGTTTCAGCCGTTTTCCCGTAAAATCGTAACAAACAAACAAACTCACTTTAATATTTACAATACTAGTTAGGAGTGAGGATATTGCTTTTACCAAATGCTTTTTTGAAATCGACTTTGATAAATTTGAAAGGTCGGTAATCGATTATTCGTTCTTACTATATTATAAACTAAAGACATACTTACTCGTTAAAATTGAGAGCAGGAACAGATACTCAGTGTATGAGATGATGCCTGAAAAAATTAAGAATTGAATCAGTTGACAGTTAAAAAAATTCTGTTTTAATTTTCGAGGATGCTTATAGGCTATTGTAACATCACGCTATGATGCTTAGCAGTTGAGCAAAAAGAAAACAAGTACAAAGCAATGGGTCGGAAGATAGTGGATGACAGTTGAAACCACGACGCACATCATCATCATCATCAGCCTATACATTGTCTCACTGCTGGGCACAGGCCTCTTCTCATACAAAGAAGGCGTGAGCATTGATTAAGGCGGATTGGCGATTTCAGACATTTTAGTCCAAGTTTCCTCACGATGTTTTTCTTCACCGTTAGTCAGTGGCAGTCTAAGATACACTCAGAAAGACGACTTTAGAAAAGTCAAAGTTGTACTTTGAACTTACACACTCGTACACGAGATGCAGGTGCCTTAAACACTAGGCTACGGCGACATTTTGAACGTATATATACGACTGTTTCGTTGGTTTAGCGGTCGTATAGCGCGAATGCTGTAAACTGGGTCTCGGGTTCAATTCCCGAGTCATGTCGAAATCGCTTTGTGGATTTTTAGAAATTGACATAAAGCAGCCCGGAGTCAGGAAGTTGGTGGTGTAATACCCCCGTGCCTGGGAGTTTGAGAAAACTGTGATACTAGGGCTTGTTAAATAGGCAAAAACCTACAGCCCACGCGATAAGAAGAATACTATAATTTGAAAATATAATGTGGGTACCTTTGTCTCTCATATTACGGAACATCTGGGAGGATCCCTTCTTGAGCTGCGGCGTGTGGTCGCGCAGGTATTCAATCTCCTTCGTGGTCAGCACGCGTCGTTTAAGACGAGCTGCAAAAACGCATATTAAAGACCTTGTTACGACCAAGTTTCGACATCTTTTCTCGGAGTCATCAGTCGAAATGATCAATCTTAAAATAAAATATAGTGTAAAAGTGATGTCATTTCAAAACTCAATAAATAAAAAAATAGACATCCTATCCGTCACGTGTCTTTCTATTCCCGACGTAGTACTACGGTATTCATTCAAAGAATGTGAAAGTCTCAACAAAACGTAGGGTGACTCACGCCGAGGCTCCTGCTCCACTACGGATTCGAGGAAGTCCTGCGGCGTCATGTACAGCTGGCCACCGTACTCGACGCTCGAAAACTTTATGAACCTTCTCTCTCGAGACGTCAGCTTCACCGACTTGGCAAGCTCGTCCGGCTGGAAAAAGATAAGTTTTTTTTTGAAATATATATAAAACTAACTTCTTCTTTACAATATTTTTTGGTACCTAACAAGACAATCATCATCATCATCAGCCTATATATTGCCCCACTGCTCGGCACAGGCCTCTTCTCACACAGAGAAGGCACGAGCACTGATCACCACGCTTGCTCAAGGCGGATTGGCAATTTACAGACTTTTTAAGTTCAGGTTTCCTCACGATGTTTTCCTTCACCGTTAGTCAGTGGTATCGAAGATATACTTAGAAAGTACGTATGAATTTAGAAAAGTCACAAGTAGCGTTAATCCGAACTTAAGTTATCAGTTAAATCCTGGATTATGGCGTTAAGTAAGGATTAGGTGAGAAATGGTTAAACTTCAGATTAAAGGTTTTTTATAAGTAAGACGGCAAGGGAGCAAGAAAACGCTATGAAAGAGAGTTACTTAGTTTCAGAACAAAATCAATTTTCATCCCCTCAGTTGCAAAATTCCCTAGTCTTGCAAAATAGCAACGAGTTCGCTACTAATCCTAGTGTTGTATACCAATAGTACGAAAACACTAATGGAATTCGTCTGTTCCGTGTTTTGGCACGGCCGCTGAGTGAGTTGTGTTCGGTGTGTATCATAGCGCGGGCCGATGCACCCGTTGTTGATATCAATCGATACATCATTTTCATCTATGAACTTGACGTGCAGACTTGCGACTAAAAGTCGTCGTAAAATACTAAAAGTGCATTTCGTATGATTGCTTTAGATTTCGTTTACAGTTTTAGTCTGAACCTAGGGAAACTTAATCATGTGTTGCGATTAAAAAAAAAATTTTTTTCGGACAACTATAATATTGAGACGTGAAATGAAAATATAAGAGACAGCTCTAATTTTATGTAGCTTTTATCTACCTCTAAGTGCATTTTTTTATTACTTTTATGATTTTTTTATAATAACATCATAACCATAATAATTTCAGACCGATTAATTATTTGCTAATTTTATTTTCACGACTTTGGAATGTTATAATTAGCTAGATTATCCAACAACTCTCTCAGTCATGATCCAGGAATTGCATAATATCCCTTAACTACAATTTGTAGTGTCACTAAAGAGATAAATTTCTGCCAATGTTTATTGATAGCAATTCGTTTTGTAAGATTTCTGGATGATAAAACTAGGTTTGATTGGCGCTGCGTTACGTCACTTACAGTCGCGCTAATCTTTGTGTTAGGATATAGATCTGAAGTGATTAAATGCCTTGTTTAGTAAATAACCAGCTTAAAACAGCTGTAAAAGAGATAATAGCAATCCTACAATGTTATTTCTATTTAATCGATTAATTCGTAGCATGTCCGCTTTGCAGGAGAGATAAAAAAGTGAATTTAGTTATGGATGGAGACTTTTTAAAAGCCTCGGTTTTTTCTGATATAAAGACATTTTTTTAGGTAAAAAAAGTTGTATTTTAAATTATATTTTATTATTTTATACTTTATACAGTATATATATACATATATTATATACTTTATAAAGTATTATATTAATATTTTATAGGTACATTATATATTTATACTTTTAAACAGTCACAACAAAGTAAAATTCGAAAGCCATAAATTAAAATGGCAAAAGATCCGACAAAAAGTCGCACGGATGCACATCCACAATCCCTCTAACAATACAATCAAAGCCAAAAGCTAAGAACTCTAAAAATAAATGAAGTGGAAACTAGTAACAAGATACGCGGAACAAAAGTATTTTTCCTCGTTCCGTTGAGCTTAAAATAATATTTTCAGTAATGCGTTGTACGGCGAAAACGGACGCGAAGGCGACTTTTGCTAAATTGGGCGTCACTATTTTTGTCTATTTGACTGAGTAACCAGTCTATTCAGGACTTTCATGGCAAGGGATATAATGGTTTGGAACTTTTATAACTTATAGATACAAATTATACGCAACATGCGTTTTTTCAGGTTTTTAAAGATGTCAAATGCTTTCAAATAAAAAACTACTAGGATGTTATTATACAGCTTACCTTATTTTAGTATATTTCATAGGCACAGAAACAAAAATACGGTCAAATTGAGAACCTCCTACTTTCTTTGAAGTCGGTGCAAAACTATATTTCTAAAGTATCTTTATTTTACAGTAGGTACCTATCTGAACTTTACAGTAGCGTGAGTTCAGAGGATCTATCAACAACATGAGCCTTTTCCATTTCAAAAAAGAGAAGACATCAGAATGTTCTTTTTAATATTTTTAAGCCTTTTAATTTACACTTCATTTAGGTATTTTATGTGATTGTTGTCGCATAATGTCGCGTGTCAAATTATACTGGGTACTACATTCATTTTGGGCTTCGAATAGTGACTACGGCTTTGTCTAATGTGACATTGTGTTAGCTATCTTAACGCAGTGTTTTTCTGGATTAGGTGTTGAATGCTGGTGCCTTTTATCATTGAAAGTGTTGTTTGTTTTGACAATGTCACTACAGTGTAAATAGAAAGAATTATTGGAACAACTTTTGGCATTCTTTTAAACGATAATACTCACATTTTTAAAGGTGATGGGCGTTTTGATTAGTTTTAAGTACGTATATAAAATCTAGGACAGAAGGTGTCCGTTATAAGGAACTTTTTGGATTAAAAAACATCACCCTCAAAATCACAACAAGATCACTAAATCTTTAAACAAATAATTCCCTTATCGCACCAATAAATCAGGCTTGTTATAAACCCCAACCCCTACTTAATAGTAGTTTTGTCACAAATATAGCAATAAATAAAACGGAACCACCCCTGAAAGGAGTTATAAATCCCAACAAATGAGGTAAATGTGTGTTTGAACAATTTATGTTTTCAATGGGGTATTTTTTTGGCGTTTGTCGGTGTACGGGTCAAGTCGGAGATTCATAGGCAGAGGCGCCATAAGAATTCATTATACGTTTGTCAAAGGTCTGATGCCGATGGTTGTTGGTACAATCCCTGATAAAAAATAGGTGATGCCGTGTAAGACGACGTTCAGAGACAGCCAGTGGAATGTCTCAAGAGCGATACAGCTTGACTTCAGTAAGCATTGAAAAGCATTGAAAGACTTTAAAATAAAGACAATGAAGTAATATTTCGAATTACTTCAAGTTTATGCAGGCCATATAATTGTAAATATGTTTGATTTCAGATGGATATAAGCTACTGGCTAGCTTTTTGTTATCCAGAATCCCAGGTATCCTGACTTCATCATCATTATCATCCTATCCAACACTGGTCTAGTGCTTGACATAGGCCCGTCTTAATATGTGCCATATCGCCTGATCTTCAGCTTGACGCATCCATCCTGACTAGTGGCCAACTAACGGCCAGATTCAATATCACATCAATCCGTGGATTTGCTAACTAGAGATAGATTTTTGACATTAGTTATATGGACCTTATGCCAAAATTCTATCTCTAGTAAGGAAATCTATGGATTGATGTGATATTGAATCTGGCCGTAATTGTATAGGGATCATTATTCAAGATTTTGTACGTTTTAGGCTCTGGAGTCCTCAATTTTGGCGTCTTTTCCTCGCAACTTTTCCCCTGAACCAAAAAAGGCGACACCAACACAATGCGCACAGACAACCCGCAAACAACTTTCTATAATAATGTTAAATGTTTCCTCCGATGGTGATATTAAATCACAGGCACCATGTATCAGATAGTACGCAATATTAATTCCATTTAAACTGGTAGCCATTAGAAACAATTTAGAGGCGTATTATCCGTCGCGGACATTAATAAATACTGTTTGTTTTGAACTAGCTGCGCGCCCCGGCTTCTGTCGTGTAGTTTGTTTGCGATGTGATGTAATGTGAAGGGGTATGAATTTAATATCAGTGGAACGAGTACTCAATATCGGTGGGACGAGTACTTAATACCGCTAGTGTGGGTAGTTCGTAGTACCATTTGCAGTTGTTTGGTACGATTTCGTTGTGTGAAATCTTCACAGCACGTGTTCTTAGGTGTTAATTAACGGCTTCGAAACTTCGCTTATAAGGGGCAGATTATAATTGCCCAATGGTATTATCAGTGTTTACGTTAAATATAAAAAAATGATTTGGTAATTTAGAAAGTCTATTTAATTGAATCTTCATAACTTTTTTTAACTTGTAATGCTCGTTTGTAAGTTGTCTTCAAAATTAGCAAAGCATTTCTTATAAGGGAACTCAATGCGATATTTTTTTCCGTAGACCATAAAAAGATCGACTATCCTAATCATACTATTGGTAAATCTTGATTGCCAGTTAATTCTACTTAACTAAGCAGTAGAAGATGTAGTACAACCGCTATCATAACTTTGTACCAACACATTTCTATCCAACAACCACATAAATACAAAACGACACACAAACTGAAAACACCAATTTGCATTCTATTAAACGTAGTTAATTTGACATAAGGTCACATACATACACACGAGCTTGCACCAACAGGTTGAAAGACGATAATTGTGGTAACCTAACCTAATGAGAAGTTTACGAGGGGAGGCCATCGCGATAGCCCGGACCACTAATTGTTCTTCTAACATGTGTTAGTAGAAAACATCTTTGATTCATGATGGGAAGTTACAAATGATACGGATCACGTTGTAAAGGTATCCGTTGTATGTGAATAGAAAGATTCCCTGTCTTTCTATAGATTTCTCTTTGGACTAAGCCTACTAGGTTATATGTCCTACTGACCTGTAATCTTGCAATCTGATAACGCTTTGTCAGTGTTAGCAGCCTCTCTCTCGTAATATGCATCATGGATTTGAAGAATTAGAGATTCTAGATTCCGTCAGCCCTATATTCGCCGGAGCTTACGTATCTGATCATTAAGGTAATAGAAGCAGTCATGTCACTCAGAGTCTGGACATGATGCGCGGACATGTGGATTTTGGTCACCACATCTTAATCCTTATGTTGCTTTTTATTATTGATAGGCTCGTGTTTGACCACTATCAGGTCATCAGGTAAGCGATGATGTGCACGCTAGCCTAGAAGACTATTCACTTAAGTCGACAGTCTTGACTTAAGACCCTTCTTTCTCAAGTTTAAAGACCAAAATATCAGTCGCGCATAAGATATCTGAGATTTCGGGTCTTCAATAATTATGGCGTACAAACGTAATCAATTTACTCATAATGGACATAGTCAGCATTGCAGGTAATTAAGATTCTGGATAATTTGTTCACTTGTTGAATATTTTCTCACTTACAACATCGTATTCTGCTAATTACTTAAGTGAATGTGCAGTATTTTATTGGAATGCTGCGATAACCTGGCTTTGCAAGATATCTTAATAAACTTTTAGAAGTGTGGAATCCCTATTTATACTTATGGGCCTATTAGATTCTCACCGAGTAATTTGCTTATAAATATTGCACTTGGGGCTAGTGTAATGTATATTTTTCGTCATATTTTTATATTGTTCAAACGTTTCACAGCTTACCCATTACACACAAACTTGTCCTCTTTATAATAAGAATTAGATTAGATTATTTTCCTAGGTTCCAGATCCCCAAATGTGGCAGAGCTTAGCTTTTTCTATAAGGCATTTCTCCATCACAGGCAGTAGCCTAGATTCCAAGCCAGTTTGATGAGTTCGCGTCATTTTGAGATGAGACTTAAACATGACTCTAGCTACACCTCTGCCTATCCCCCCTATCTCGGATTCTTTATGTATTCAATTAGATGAATCGAGACTAATATATGCAAGCAATTCTCACGCTCATTGGCTTAGCAGCAGGTATGAAGGCTTGTAGTCTACGTACTAATGTTACAAGGAACAGCACTGATTAATCGGCTAGCTTCGTCGATAGAAATCGTCATTACGCCGTACATATTTTACTAAGGACGGGTTCGTGTTGGTTTCACCGTTAGCTAGCATAATTTTAAGTTTTGCTTACACTGATAGTTATTAAGGCTTTTGCTTTGAATGAGTGGTTTGGTCTGAATGGTTTCTTAGTTTAAGATTGGTTTTGAGATTTTTGATTCTGTAGTTATTTGGGTTCCATTATCTTTTTGAAGTGGCTTGGGGAGTTCCTACTGAGAGTAGTCTTGAAATTTTGGGAGGTCTTGCACAATCTTCTAATTTTACTAATGCACGTAGAACCGCTTTCACACTTAATATCAGGAAACCTGAACTCACTATATATATACGTATAACGTGCATTTGTGTTAAAAAATTTCAAGCTATTGACCACAAAAGCATCAAATGTTCTGTTACTGAATAAAATGTGACACATTTGTAATAGAAAGACTTTCAAACAGAGAACCTTACTTAGCAGATTCTGAACCCACATGCTCTTGCATAAGAAAGCGGGCTCTTAAACCTCTGGGACACAACAAAATTAGACCAAGTACTAGTTACTACTAAAGCCACTGTTCATTCATAGTAGTAACACAGGTCCATGCCATCAACTCCTCAATGGGGAAAAAGCGTGAATGTCCCAGCTACGCTCCAATTAAAAGCGACGTCGTTATCTATCAATACTAGCTTTGTAAGCCTGTACCTACGCTTAACGGCCTGATATCTGTAGCATTTCATTTACCTGTTTTCAGTAGGGTCGTGCACACTAAGGAAATAAAATAAAATGAATACCATAAATTGAAAGCAATCGTTTATCACACGGTTGTAAATTAACTGTTGAATGTAAGCTACTTGCTTGTCCTGAGTGCATCATCAACGCAGAGCCTAAAGTAATGTGGCTACCAGCTTGAAATTTTGTTGTATGTGTATTATGTTTTAAGTTTCCAAAAAGCAAGAATTTTCTGGTAAAATCGCAGAAACAGCTTGCATAATCTAGTTACTATTTATAGCAATTCATATTTTTGGCCAGCTAATTATATCTTGTCGAAGATCAGGACAGTGTCTGATATTAACTTAGTTACCTGCTTTGCTTCTATTTATACTTTTATTAATAAAGTAATCATCATGGATACATTCAAATAGTTTCCATGAGTTAAAATAAAGTTATGTCCAGATCATTGTGGGCTCTCTACAACCTAGCTACTACCACCAACCTAGCGACTAGTAAATTGCTATTGATGATCTATTCTCGTAGATCAAAACCACCATCTTCGGCATAGCTTTTCTCATCACAGTCATCTTTGGTATAGCTTTTCTTACCACCATCATCTTTGGTGTAGCTTTCTGACCAGTTTATACTTTCTGGCTTCTGACAACCATTTATAACTGACACATTATGACACCGGACGGATCATTTAATGGCCTCACCACAATTTAGCAGCCCTAGTTACTACCGGCTCAGCTTTCAATTTTACCAGACGCGGTAAATATTGTTTCTATCTCTTCATCTGTGTGAATGAAAGTATGAACGATCGACGGAGCGGGGTGGTGTTGAGACATTGCCGTTTTAAATGTGGGTAGTTGTTGTTTTGTAACAGAAGGACTAATAACTGCTAGTGTTTTACTAAGAACCTTGTGGCAAGATGTTGTGTAACAATCGAAGTGGATTGTAAATCTAGAAATTGTGCAATTAGCTGCAAGTCCAAAATATCCTTATTTTGTACTACACGAACACTAACATCGTACTTATCGAAGAGATATTATAATTTTGTATAAAACAAGATTGTTATTACTACCAATTTGTAAAAAGCTCTCTGTATTTTAAACCACAATAGTGATAAATAAATATCACTGTTTGTTATTCAGCAGCTAACATTGCATCTAGTTTAGAAGCATCGATCGACAAGTGCCCTTGAGTGTTCGACTCGGGAATGTTCTTCAACTGTTTAATCAGACTAGCTTTAGGGTAGAATTTCGGAAAATCCTTTCTTATCGGATGCCTACGTCATACAAAGAACACGCCCTCCAAGTTTCAGGTCTATACGATCAGCGGTTTAGGCTGTTTGATCCGTCAGTCATTCAAGACAAAGCATTTTATATGTATCGATGTTTACGATAATTACTTCATGTCATATTTGGAGAAGAATTTATCTAAGGTTCTCCTCCAAATCGTGTTAAAGCGTTTTACCAAATTTCATCAACATCGATTCAACGATTACCCAGTGGCATATTACCACACTGACAGACGGAGTAATTTTCGCATTAAATAATATATGATTAGATTTCATAACACACACAATTATCTCTTCAATCGCCTTACAAGCCACTAATTCAATATATCAAACATTATTGACTTACGAATTACAACACGGAACCGGGCGAAGTAGATCACATTCTAAAACCGGACATATTCAACAAAAAACAACAACAACATAAAACTTCTGTATGCGCCATTTATTACAGTAAATGTCAGTGCAACTCGCGTGCAACTAGTGCAATATAAAATTGGTCGTATTAACAGAGTGGCTAGTTTAACTTGGCATGTCATCTTAGCGCAGAGTCATTTCATTTATGTAGTCTTTTTTAACGTCCCTGTTCTGTATGTGTTCCTTTTGAACCTCTACGGTAAGGGAAGGGTTATAGATACAATAATAATGTAACATGAAGAAGAGACGAAAACGTTTTTTAACCACGAAGCGAGAATTTTCGTGTTGTCAACTTCTTGTTCAACCCCGGCTTGGTAATCGACCGTTCTAAGAATAAAAAACCCAAATGATAGGTTATCTATCGTATGGTAGAAGTTTGAATTTATGCTAAACAGCTGTTTTCAGTTGATCGGACCGTTATCTTGTCGGTGAAATAGGGCCTAAATATTATTTTTGTAATGATTATTGGTGACCAAGCTTCATATACTTCAACTTAGTTCTATATTTCGTCGTGTACCATCTTATAATGGTTAGCGTAGATATGAGTTCGGGGATTCGTAGTATAAGTCGTAATTATTTGATAGTTGGACAACTATTGAATCTGGGTTTTGGTGACATTCAATCGTGGAAATGATTCCTGAATGGATTAGTCAGACAGTAACATACTCTTTACTCCTAGTAAAATGCATAGATATTACGAGAACTAATTATTTAAATTTAGTTTTTCGCGAAAGAGCAGTTTGGAAATACCGCGTATCACATTTTTTTAATCATATGCTTAGTTTCATTGATTCTTATCTACGTACGTACGTAGACGTAGACTATGTCTCGTATTAAACGTGTACTAAAACAAACATAGCGCCACACACCCTGCCATCTCACCGCTATTAAATCAGCATCAAATGCAAACCGTAAAAACAGATAGTAAAAAACAAATAAATCATTCGAGCGATAATCTGATGGGAGTTAATCTTCATGTGAGTTTCTATGAGGAATTCAGTTATTCCTGGTTGGCAATACGGATCGACAAATAATGTTTAATGCATTCTATATATTATCCTATCCTACTAATATTATTAACGCGAAAGTTTGTAAGAATGTATGGATGTATGTTTGTTACTTTTTCACGCAAAAACTACTGAACGGATTCGGATGAAATTTGGTACACACATAGTTTATAACCTGGATGCGCGAACTAGTTCACTCGGGATGCGGGTGATACCGCGGGCAATAGCTAGTACAAAATATGTTCTAGCCTTCAATAGAATTTTCTAAGGCTGATTGGTCTTTTTTGATTTGATTGGTGAACTGGTCACTATGTTATTTTGGGCTCTAAACTAATTAATACTTAACATTTGCTTTTCACCACAAAATCCACGAATCACAATTGATATAAATAAATTATCTATCTTCTATCTATACTTATAATAAATCTGTAGAGAGGTCAATTCTGTACATGAAATATATTTCCAAAATAACTATCAGGGGGTGATTAGGGATCGATACTGATGCCAAAAATAAAATCAGTAAAATTTTTGTCTGTCTGTCTGTCTGTATAAACTCTATAGAAACAAAAACTACTCGACGGATTTTAACGAAACTTGGTACAATTATTTGTCATACTCCTGAGATGGTTATAGTATACTTTTCATCACGCTACAATCAACAGGAGCAGAGCAGTGAAGGGAAATGTTGTCATTTTGTTTAAACGCGCTAATCTCAGGAACCGCTGGTCCGATTTAAATAATTTTTTCAGTGTTAGATAGTCCATTTATCGAGGAAGGCTATAGGCTATATATCATCACGCTAAGACCGATAGGAGCGGAGCACCACTATTCCACGCGGACGAAGTCGCTGGCAGAAGCTAGTTTTAAATAATTTATTATTTTATGGAAATATTTTTTTTATCTTTTGTGAGTCTTATTTAGCTCTATTGAATCTGCTTTTTGTTAGTCTTACATTTTGTTTATTTAAATGATCTACGATACATTCTGACGTTGAAATCACCTTTAAAATCCTTTACTTTCTTTCATGAAATTCAAATGAATTCTAATTTGACGTGTACTAAAGTTGTATTCTCAGGCAAACCAGCCAAGGATATAATATAAAATTGTCTGTATTAACATAAACAGTGCGTCGCGTCTGAGGTGCGCAGGCGCCACCACTGACGCGCTACAGCGAGATGGATTTGTGAGAACCGACTGGACAACAGGGACTGAATTACAAGTATAGTATATTAGTATCCATGAATTTCCTTCGAAATCTGAAATGGATATACTAGAAAATATATCTATAGTTTTTACACTGATAGTTTGTTTGTTTGTTTGAACGCGCTAATCTCAGGAAATACTGGACCGATTTAAAAAATCTTTCAGTGTTAGATAGCCCATTTATCGAGGAAGGCTGTAGGCTATATATCATCACGCTAAAACTAATAGGAGCGGAGCACCACTATTCCACGCGGACGAAGTCGCGGGCAGAAGCTAGTAAAATATGAAACTGTATATTCAATTACTCGTAACTTGAATTTTCGTTAAAACTTGAATTTCTTTATTACTAGCTGTACCCATTTTTAGGTCAGGAAATTCCGCAGGAGTACACAGAAGAACCCACCAAAGTTTCATCACAACTAGATCAATGGTTTAGGAACACATAGAAGACAAACATACAAACATTATTTTTTATTTATATATATGTCTGCATTAGAAATTCAAAGTCCATCCCTGTGTGTCGTTCCTGGACGGCCCCCATAAATCGTGAAGCGACAGTTTTAAACACTCCATTGTACAAACATTTGTATCGTATTAGCCGAACATGTCCGAACTTAATGGCTCGGCTCGCGTGATTTACCGGCCGTGTGTCGCCTACCTCTGACACGTATTGTGCGTCGGGTTAAGCGCCCGTGTGTATATTGTGCAATCGTTTAATATCCCGTTTTTTGTTAGGCAAATGTTACCTATTATTATGGATTTATTGGGAATAAACTTTCTCTAGAAATTGTGTTGTGAAAAATTCAAGGTGTGTGGTCTTTCAAATAGAGCACTGTCACTTTTATTAGAAGTCTTGAATAGATGAAAGATGAAAAAATAACGAAAGATTCATGCGTAATAAAAGCTAGAAGAAATGCGAGGGATGATATGAATAGGAAAGGAATAGACGATAACTTATGCAGTCAGTATCAATGCAATCAAAGCTAATCGATACCAAAGAAATCCTGACTAATATTATAAATGCAAAAGTAACTCTGTCTGTCTGTCTGTGACGCTTTCACGCCAAAACTACTGGACCGATATAAATGAAATTTGGTACAGAGATAGAATAGACCTTGAGGAACAACATAGGCTACTTTTTACCCGGGTGCGCTAAGTAGTTCCCTCGGGATGCGGGTGAAACCGCGGGAAACAGCTATTATTAATAAAATTCAAATCAAAAAAGGTATAAGAAACTCACTCACTCAAATAATCATCAAAATGTGTGCAATTTCAACGATCAATTATAGTATTACTAATATATAGTAGTTCCCACATTTTCAAGCGCGTCTCATGGGAACGATTTAATGCACCAGGATAATAAATAGCCTATAACCATCTCCAGATTCCCATCTATCTCGGTACCAAATGTCATCCAAATCGATTCAGACGTTTCACCGTGAAAGCTTAACAAACAAACTCACTTCCCTTTAATATTAGTTAGGATTTTATATGTAGAACGTGCTACTAAATATGCCTGTCAATTAGGAAATAACGTTCATTTATGTCATGGTATTAAATTTATAAGTTTTGTAGTACGTTCACGTATAAGAGTTTATGTTCCTTGTCTATCGAAGTGATAATTTTATCACTGTATTTTATATAGGTACTTTTATATAAAAGTACCCATATATAGTAGAACCAGCTTTCCATCGCGTGGGCTGTACGAATTCAAATTAAAAATGACAGATTTTCATACAAACTTTGCCACCCCTTTTTCACCCCCTTAAGGGTAGAAATTAGGAAAATCATTTGTTATGGGATTACGCATACAAAGAACACACCCTCCAAGTTTCAGGTCTCTACGATCAGCTGTTTAGGCTGTGCGTTGATCCGTCAGTCAGTCATTCAAGACAAAGCATTTTATATGTATAGATAGATCATTCTATGGGTCAATCAACTTTTATTTGTCCTATGAGTACTATGTTTTGTCCCTGACCAATAATCGCAGTTCTAAAGAAAATTAAATGGTTTGTTGGCATATGTCGCATTTATCATAATATTAAGCAAAGACGTGAGTAAATTATTTTAAATAAATCACTATTATACTGGAATTTTAATGGTTGTCCGGGTGACAAAACATCTAATTAAGTGTATTATTCTTTGTCCCCCAGTAGGTTAGTATTATGAAACAATAATTTATACAAAAAAATCCTATATGGCAATTAATTACGCTTGTACATAATTATTTATTACAATATCTACTATGATGCTAGCATATAGATTTTAGTTTGCTTCATAATTTTAATGAGTTTTTTACATGTTCATTTTTGTCCCTAATATATTTTTTTATCCTGACGTCCACCGGACAACGGCAAAAAAGTTCCGAAACCAAAACACAAATTGCGTGATCAGTGCCTTGAGAGCAAGTCGATTCATTTGGTGACAACACTCATCCAGCCGCGATTTTGATTTCATCTTTGCCGCGGCCCCAGTCGGCCAAGTGTGTTTTGAAAGAGTGGGTGGCTTTATTGTGTGTCCACCGGACAACCAGCACAAAAACGTAAGTATTTGATATAACTTAGTAAATTAAAGTGAAACATATTCTATTTAATCTATATTTTTCACTGCGCGAAGGACCTAATTCAAAATATCATTATTTATTACCAGGGAGCGCAAAGACTGGTAAATGTCACTCGGACAACCAGTCACTTGGACAACCAAAACCGTTGTCCGTGGGACATTTTGGTTGTCCATAGGACAAAAATGATAGGATTAGCATAAAGCAATACATTTTTTTTCAATAATTAGTCACTGAAGAGCCCCTTGCTAGAGCATTTATTATTGTTTAATATAAATTAGATTGATATTTTGACTTATTTCAAGTTTGTACTTCTTGACGTGTGTTAGGTTACTTAACACATTTTTATAAACTAATAGTTCTCTATTCTAAATTATTTTTGTTATTATTTTTAGATATTGGGTTTGACGGAAAATGAAAAATCAAGACGCTATAGAGAAAAACTTAAAGCAGACCCGGAGAAATTAGCTGAGCGAAAGCGAAAAGATTTTTTCGTAAAAAAATATAATAAAACTGATAATTATTGTCATATTGTTGTTTTTTTTACATAAAAAGACAAATACAGGCGATTTCAATCCTAGTATCTCCTTTGGACTCCCGAGTATGTCCTATGGACAACCGTATATGTCCACTGGACAACCATTTGTCCCTGTCTCTTAAGACATATTATCGTCATAATTACTTAAAAAAAAAACAGTAAGGTTTACAAAATATTCAAAAATGAATGTAACAATTAAAAGGGAATTCATAAACTGTTAAATATCACGTATTAATTATTATTTTTCAAGTTAAATGAAAAGTTTGTTACATTTAAAGTTTGTCGTTGTCCAGGAGACAATATTATTGGGAATAACTTATAAATTAAAAGTCTCGTAATTTATTTATGGAAGATAAATTGAAATCCATCCTATATTAAGTGAGAATAAAGTGACGGTTTACAATTTGACTGAATTTTAAATGGTTCAGAAGCATATTTAGTTTAGTTGTCCAAGGGACATTTTAATAGAGTCATGTTGATTTCGGAGTCAAATTTACCATTTTATTTAAAAATATTGTTCTGCTCTATGTGAATTCTTAAAATATAAATAATTCTCTACAGCAAATACGTAAAAATATAAAAAAATACAAATAAAATTTAAAAATTGAAATTTTTCATTGATGTACACTTAAAAGTTGATTGACCCCTATAATCATGCTACTATATAATAATATGGTTTCGTAAACATTTTGTTCAACGAGGAAAAAAATATTGAAAATAATCTTTGATACGTTTTCAAGGAAATCGTTATATGACACAAACAAAAATGCATTAATTAGGTTATATATTACAATCGTGTTTCCTATCTGCGGTCAAATCTCCAAAATTATAAGTGATTGTAAAATACGAAACATTCGGTTATAAAGACGTGAAATCCATTCGGTATTCCCACAGTTAAAATTTTAGAAGAGGCATCCCCAAATTACGTGCATTACTCGTGTGTAGCGACACCTATCTCGCTACATGAGAACCTCCTCTTGAAAAGGGAGGGACCCCGCACAGTGTTCCTCCATACGTGTTTACATTCTCAAACCGATTACTGAAAGTTACCGATTAATAACAATCGCGAAAACCTATTCTTATAATTGATAATTTACCGAATAATTACGTGAAATTCTACAAAAGTAGAGCTGTCACCACCACTTATTTCTTCAATTAACGCAAAATTGTTCAACAAAAAATATTTCTCAACACTTAGATACATGTTCACATCAATCAAACTTTCCACTGCAGCAATAAAGTTAGCTATAAAACATAATCGATTACTGATAACGACTCACAAAGCGTTCTATATGCCAGTGTTACTTGGTCTACGTTGAAAAAGGGAACAAAAAAAACTAAAACATTTGTTTATGTTATTGAATTAACAGAATATCGAACTTAAATCTATACTCAATTTATAATAAGATAAGAAATTTAAACGCACCCCATTTGCCGTTCTTTCAAACGATTTAGCTAAGGTGACATGACAAAAACAGATGCAAAATATCGCTGGCCCCGGGCAATATAGCGGTAAACACCGGTTACGCCCTTTTTAATGTTATTTGATTTTTAGCTTCCCTGAGTATCAATCTATCACTCTTATTTTTTTCAGATTTTTAAAATAATATTTCTCTAGAGTAAATTACAATAACAGCTTTATTGCATGGAAAATTCTCTTACGACTTAGTTATGTATTATTGCGTTACTCTAAGAAACATTACACAAAAAACCGGTGAACATCTTTACACTTAATTTCTAAACAAAGAATAACAGTAATAAATTTAAACGCGTTTTTTGGAAATAAACGTATTAAAATAAAATAGCGATAGTGGATGATACAGCTAAGATTTGGCTACAAAATTTCCGTGAAGAAGGTGGTAATCGGCTGGTACGCTCGAGATCTAAAGTGGAAATTACGTCGTATTATTTTCTTACATTCTTGAATATCAGTGGTCGGTGTGTTTATAAAGTCATTAATGATGTTGCAATTGAAACAGTATCGTCTATAATCTGTATTATATTTTTTTTCAGTTATTTCATTAAATATTTATACCATAACAATTATTTTTAAAAGGTTATATTGGTAAAAAAATTAGCTTTCATTTGACATTTTGAACGCCTGTGTTGGATCACTGTACGCTGCACTATAAACAAATTTGCTTCTTTTATTTTTCCTGTAAAATTCGATTTTGTATATTACCGCTTTATTGCCCGGGGCCAGCGATATATTTGTTATTTTACACATCATTTTGCTCTCAACACCATCCTTATCTGTACGGAATTGAACTCAAAATCGGCTGAATGAGCTGCAAAAAGAGTTTAGATTTTTTTAAATCTTATTGTAAATGAAGTATAGTTGTTATAAACTAGCTATTTCCCGCGGTGTCCCCCCACATTCTGAAGGAACTACTTTGCGCACCTGCACAAAGAGCAGCCTGCCATTTAATCTAATCCCATTTCGTAGTTTTTGGGTGAATGAGTAACAATGAAACATTACATACATAGGTACATCCATCCTCACAAACTTTCGTAAATATATAATATTGGTAAGATTTTCCGAATTTCGCAATTTTGACATTGTTAATTCATTATTTTTAAAAACATATTTAATTGAACAAAATGTCTATCGTAAAACTTAAAACAATACTTAATCTGCCCCATTTTTTGTACAACCTAGTCGGGTCAAGTAGCGCTACGTAGGAATATCAAGAAAAATTGGTCCAAAACTTTTCATACAAATTTGATACAGAGCACGTTAGTATATAATTTAATTCTATATAATTTTATTTCACAATATTTGGTCAGGTTGGTATTCCAATAATTTATTTAGACTAGTTATGTTCGGAATGCGTCCGGTGTTTTTATTACTCTACTTACAATTTTATGCGTAACTTTGCATAAACTTGACATTTCATTGGTAAACGACCGCCTGCTGCAACGGTTTATAATAGATAACATCTGCGAGTGATTTGTTTAAGAAATTCTTTTCTCTTTGACTCTTTCTGGTCCAAAAGATGGCGTCAAGCCGTAAAATCTAGATTCCTCATACCTTTTTTTTTTTTTTTTTTTCGGATGGGAAATCATCAAATGACCCCTCCCGCCGTGGGTGGGGCGGGTGGGAGTGTCAGACTCTTACTGACTAAAACCCATCCATGTTCCTTCCTCAGCCCTTTGTCTTCCGGGGGCGCGGTATCTCTTTCGAACGTCCCGCAGCCCCGGCAGGCTATGGCCCAGTGGGAGGGCCCCGTCGCTTATTGCTGACAGCTCTTTGAGGCGCGCGTGGAACACGAACGCGCCGTCGACGCGGGTCTGGTCCTTGCCGGACGGCGAGCCACCCATAGCTCACCGTCCGCAGCCCCGCGCCTACGGTGGCCGGGAGTCGTCTCGCGGCTCCCGACGCCCGTGGCGTCTCCCGCGGCGGCTGGGGCGTGAGGACTGTCGCTCCCTCACGCGTTCTGCCGCCTCCTTCTCCAGCATAACTGATTCGCAGAAGGAGGTGACGGCCTCCCATTCCATCTCGCTCCGGACCATGGCCTGAACCAGGGCCGGACGCGAGAGGTCGCCGCCGCCGATCGCCCCTACGAGGACACGGCGGTGCTCCGCCCAAGCGGGGCAAACCTCCACCGTATGCTCCACCGTGTCCTCCGGGCGATCTACGCAATGGTGACACCCGGGCGTTACCTCCCGCCCGATTTTGTGCAGGAACCTCCCGAAGCAACCGTGCCCGGTAAGGACCTGCGTCAGGCGGTAGGTGAGGACGCCGTGGCGTCTCTCTAGCCACTCCTCAAAGAGGGGACTTACCGCCGCGATTGCGGCGTGCCCTGCACTGGGTTGCAGCAGTCGCTCTTTCCACTCCGCCATGAGATCACGCCGGAGCTCCGTCCGCCAAGCCGCGATTTGCCGCGGCAGCGGAGGTTCGCCCCGGCGTTGGGCCATCGCGCGCCACTCGTACAGGCGCGCGAGGACCACCGCCTCCAGATCCCACGGCGGCAATCCGGCAAGGAGGCCCGCCGCCTCGCGGGAGATCGTGCGATAACCCCGGATCAGCCTAATGGCCATCGTCCTCTGGGGCGGGTTCAGGTACCGGGCACCTCGGCGTGCCACTGAACCCGCCCACACCGGGGCCCCATAAAGGGCCATGGATCGCACGACCCCCGCGTAGAGCCTCCGGCAGGAGGCGTTTGGACCCCCCAGATTGGGCAGGAGCCGCTTGAAGGCGGCCCCGGCCCTCTCCAGTTTGGGAGCCAAACGTCGGAAGTGCTCCGCGAAGTTCCACCGGCTGTCGAGGACAAGTCCCAGGTACTTCATCGTCGACTCGACGCCGATGTGAACCCCTCCCACCATGAGCTGGAATCCCGCGGGTGGCTTATTCCGAGGGCCATGAAACCACATGGCCTCGGACTTGTGCAAAGCCACCTCGAGACCCAGCCGCCGGATCCTATCGATGACCGCTGCAACCCCGCGTGTCATCGCGTCGGCCGCCAATTGGTACGACCCCCCCTGCGCCAGGACAAGCGTGTCGTCAGCGTAACACACTACGCTGACGCCTCTGGGGAGGTCGGCTCGCAGCGCCCAGTCGTAGCCGATGTTCCACAGGAGCGGCCCCAGGACCGATCCCTGTGGAACACCGCACGATATCTCTCGCCTTCTCCATTCCCCGTCGTGACCGGGGTAGATGACGGCTCTGTCCGTCAGGTAGTCCCCGACCACGCGACGGAGGTAGGTCGGCACCCGGTGATACCGGAGTGCCTCCCCAATGCTGCTCCAGGGCAGGGTGTTGAACGCATTGGCGATGTCCAGAGACACCGCCAAGACGACCCCACCCCGAGACACCGCATCCCCCGCCGCGAGGGCCTCCACGCGCATGATGGCGTCCACCGTCGAGCGCCCCTTGCGGAAACCGAACTGATTGTCCGCAAGATCCGGCCCAACTCCCACCAGGTGCCCGACGAGGCGGTCTGCAATCACTCTCTCGAAGAGCTTGCCCACCTCGTCGAGCAGTACGATGGGCCGGTATGCGGACGGGGAGTCCGCAGGGCGCCCCGGCTTCCGAATCAGGACCAGTTTTCCCACCTTCCAACGAAGCGGGAACTGGCCCCTCTCCAAGCATGCGCTCAGGAAGCCCCTCAGTCGGGGCCCGAGAGCCTCTGAGGCCAGGACCCAGGCTTTCCCTGGTAAGCCATCGGGCCCTGGGGCGGTGTTTTTGGCCTTCAGCCTACCCACCGCCACTCTCAGGTCCACCCCGGTCACCTCGGGGAGATTCCTCATACCTGTATAGCGATTATGTTTCCAAAATAAGTTTGGAGCGTATTCAACCTACACAAACGGTTGTGCCTCGTTATTCAGACATGTATCATAATCCTGTATATTACAAATACACCGAACATCAACTTCGCGGTGTCTGTTGGTCTTATTCGGAATGTTTCCGGATGCTTTTGAAGCGTATCTGTTTGTTTGTGGGCTTCAGAGCGAGGCGTCAGATTATCTGAATACTCGCTAAATAGACGGAGATGGTAGTACGCGATTGGTATAGTTAGATTTGTTAATGTGTGAGTGAGCTAAGAGATATTGAATCATCTCTTACACATAGAAGCGATTAGCTCTAGACTCAGCGCCAGGAACAAAAACTACTTAGTTAATTCCTGATTCTGTTAAAATGAATAAAGATTTAAACATACTTGCTAAGATAGCAGCGTAGCTAAGCCCAAAAACCGATTAAGCATTAAAGAAGAAAAATAAATAAAATCTGAAGATCATCTGGCAACTTTCTTAGAATGAAAGTCGTAATATCAAGAACAGTAACGCTGAATTCAAATAACATTTAATATCAATTGGAAACTCCCAAATTACACTTTAATCGTTCTTATCGAAGCACAAACAAACCTCCATTAAAGACCTAGTAAACAGATTTGCATGTCCTCATTATTTTACACAAACACTTCAAAATAACAACTGTTCCACAGCATATTGGTTTAACCATTAATAATAATCTAGACTTTATAGCCCATAAATGTAACTAAACACAAAGTTAAACAGTTACATTTAGGCGTTATATTTTCGCCAGCACTGTTATAGCGAAACTAGATACAATTTATGATCCTATCAGGCAGCCAGTGGGGGACATTCCCTTAAAATAGTTTGAGTACCCTGAAGATGTTAGAAGTTATTTGGATAAGGGAAAAGAAAATGAATGAGTTTTGAAACTACTAGGCACTAGTGACCGAGGTAACTTGATCTGTGGTGGTAACATCTAATTAAGTGAGAGAGTGACGTCGAGGCAGAAAGACTAATTGCCACATCAAATTATTGATGGAGTAGAATGGAAGAATCATGGCCTTTCTCTGAAAAAGATACAACAAGATACATAACCTAGTAAAGGGAATCTGCCTTTCTTCTAAAAGTAAGCTTCATTTATTTCAAGTCAGTAAGATTACGAAGTTGTACCGGTAAGTATGTAGTATCTTGACTGGTAGTCCCGAAGACATGACGACAAGGCGGATTCCATGAAATGAATCTCTTGGCATGACCGTACGGCGTTGGCGTATCCCCCCTCAATTCAATACTCTGCGCCGGCGCCCTTCGCGTACATAGTTTTATTCGACATATTTCCGCATTCAAGGTTGTGACATCAAGTTGAATGCAACGCGTTCTACATTCTCAAGAGACAGGCTCCGCACATTTGTGTTGGACATTTGGACATTTGTTTACGAGGGAATGTTTGAAGACAGCGCTTTGTTTGGTTCCCAGTAAGTGGGCTAAAGGTCGGAGCTGCACTGTTTTGTTTGGATTGACGTGTCCCAGTAGCTGGAACTTTGTAAATATACTTGACATAGACGTGCAAGTTGGTACTTACTTCATTAGAAATGTATGACGATAGAAACAACAAAACATGGTCATGATGGATAAGACTCAATCCTATCTCTATTAGTTGTTCTAAGTGCTTTCAGACATCACCACCACCAGTTACACCATCTCATCTTGCTTACCATATTTTTCTGTATCAACTATTTCTACCTCTGATATGTTAGATAAAAGTATTAATCGAATAAAATACCAGTTAATTGCGACACTAAAAATCTTTTTTCAAAGATTTATCTAAGGTAATAACAACACCTCTCAATAGCCCAGTTATCTAGATAATACCTGAACAGCATCTTCATCATATCCCTCGGCAGAAACTGGTTGATATATGATAAATTCTCATCGCGATTACAGGCGAGGATACCGGCTAATGGCAGATTACCGGCGCCCGGCACACCTTACAGTTTGCTATAAATATCGAAAACGAAAGTGGAAGTGGTGAATTTAGCTGAGAAATTCTCGCAGTTCGGAATGAAGCTGTAAGTTTATGGTGTTTTAATAGTTATAAGATAAAAGAATGAATAGAATTTGCGTTTAGACGGCTCTTCTAAAATTAAAATGTTGTCGAATTCCATTTTGAAGTTAAAATCTTTTGATCATTATATGACTCCGTCTTTTAATTATTGTTTTGAAGCAACGTAGTCTAACATAAAGTATGAATATAAATCGAAGATGCGCATAACTACTAATCGCACATCTACAAACTTAGATCCGACGAACAATCAGTCAGCTGAAAGCCTCAAATCAAATATTTATTCGAACTTATATTTGCGAAAACTCTCACTATTTCGACAAAGCCAAAGAAGATTTCATAGCCTTAAGTATAGGCATATCAGCAACAGCTGGCGAAAATGCTTCCATATCGATCGAGTAAATACATCTGAAACGATCAGTTATCCCTCCATTACCCTACATAAACTGGCGCTAACTATAGCTTGTTAATAAGACAAATTGGTAACCAGTGCCAGTTACCTACCATTAGTGCTGTAAGCAAGTCAAATGGACGTATTAGTACGTGACTCTCTGCTTTGGTTATGAAGTGGGTGATTAATCTTGGTCGACAGTGTACAAGAATCATTAGAATCGACATCTTAAAGAGCAAATATGAGTGCGGGAGTAGTTTTGAAACAAATTGGTTTTACCTTATAAGGAAAATATGGAACATTTTATTGAGTTTGTTTTGTATGGCCTTATTTTGTATTGCTGCTACTTTTATTTATTTGTTATCAAGTTTGATTGCTTCCTTGATCTAGTGGTCATAAGTACTACTGGAGTTTCTCCGTACCAGCCAAGAATCTTATAGATTGTTATAGGCTTGCCCCTTTACTAGAGTCTTAAGCAAACCCTTCGAAGATAATAATATTTTTGTTATGTGAATCTAGATTTATAAGTATCTCATTAGCTGACTATTAAAACTTGGTTAAAGAACGTTATAGCAGAGAGCATCGATTTTAACTTAAAATAATTGTAAATGCAAATAAATTGAAGCAACTTTAATCCACATTATGACCAGGCTGCTATCAATTTCACGGAAACTGTTAATATGGTTTAGATACATAGAAAAAGAGGATGTTAATTTTATGATAAAGTAGATCATTAATCGTAGTTGTACTTCGTAGTGTATAGTTTGCGAAAACGTGAGCGAATATTTGAAGTGCAATATGGATGGGTTCAGGAATAGATTGTGTCTTCGCTTAGAACGTATAGGCATTGATCAAACTGCTTCTGAGGCAAGTGATGAATATTGGATAAGAGTTAGTTATACTTCTGTATTTCTGAATAAGCACCAACTAAGTAATGGAGATTTAAAGACCCTAACTAATTATAAATGCGAATGTGGGTTTGTTTGTTACCCTTGGGAATAGAAATTTCGTATGCAGATAGATGGAACCCTAGAGACAGTTATAGGTACGGTGATTATTAATCCGTGTGGGTTAGGTAGTTAGAGAAACAGCTAGTATATGTATATATATTTTCGAATTGAATTCTAACGTTTCCTTGTCATTTTGGCACTTAGCACGAAGCCATAGTCTTGGAGTGTTGGATTGGTAAGTAAGTATACGCCTATGCCTTACCCCTGAGGGAACAGACAAGATATTATATAAAACTTATTACATGTTTCATGATCTATTGTTACAAATGATCTAAGAACAATTTATCAAATTAGCGAAGATAATCAAAAGCATCAACCTGACGCACCTATAAGTTTGAAGAAAAGTAACTAACTTATAGTTCATTAATACAATCTAAAAAAAAGATTCATTTTAATAATGCTCAATAGAACAATGAACTTAATTCCAAATTAAGACAAAAATAATTCATTTCATTTAAAGCAGTACAGTTTCAATTAGGTGCTGATGAATCAATCAATAGTATAAAAAAATATCAGTATGGAAAAACCCCGTCTACAAATCGACTAGATTTTTTGTTAAGGTGAAAAAACTGGCCATGGCAAAGCTTTTTTTTGTTATATGGCTGTTGCTAGGGCAAGGAGAATGAACTTGTGGCAACCATGGTAGATATTGTTGTTATACCGTTCGCGAATGTCCGCTAGAGGAAGTAAAATAACAATTTTATTTTTATTGATTGGTAAAAAATAACATGTAATTGGATTTTTCATTTTATTCCAACAAAAAATATATTTAGTTTCTTGTTGCTCATTATCAGAGACTTTCGTTAGACTGATATGATTTATGGCAGATTGGCTGATTGGTTTAGGAGCTTTTTTGGAAATATATTGGAAACCAACATATTAGACTGAACAAGGTAGACTAAAGATGAAGGGGCTATTGTAACAACTGATAGAGAAGAATGGAAGATAATACATATTGCGCCGCTATAAATCGAATGGCAGCAGGGTAAGATAAGATTTATTTAAAAACTTAAACACTCCATCGTAGAAAATAATCTTCTATTCTGACCGGTCTTAATAAACCATCCAGGAAATTGTACATTTATATAAAAAGCAGCGCTTATTCCATCATTAACATGTAGACAAGTCGTTATTACGAACCTCATTTAATAAACAGACGTCTCCTTACTATTACAAAATGTGTCGCAAAGGAGGCTTCGTAGCAATAAAATTTCCATAATTATAGAATATTAAGTTTGCAAAATACGATGCAATTTATGACAGTACTCATTACATCTTTTGATACAATGTTAGTTGCTCCTCTCAAGTTAATTTATTATTTTCTACTTGGTTCACTTTCATAGCACGTGCCATATTTTGTAAAAGAATATGCTATTGCACATTTCTATTTAATAGGTTGTGTGTATCTTCTCCCTTCTCTGACATTCTTCAGGTTTGTGTTAAAAAGTCTAAACTGTTCAAAACTTTTGGGCTTTTCGAATGTTTTCTGAGATATTATCTTCATGTTTGAAATATCGAAATGACTCGCTCTGATGGGCAGTTTCTCAAAAAGTACATGATATTCGACACGCTATCACATTCGGTATGTATTAGTATTAGTGGTTATACAAGGTATTTCTTGTAAAATTTGTGTTATCTGAACCGTTTATCACCAGTAATCGGCGTCAAGCCTCCAACATCCAGACTCATTGATGTCAAGACCGTTGATCTTCAATCATGCACTAACCGACTATTACAATCAATCTCTGTTTCAACTATGCCACGTTTGGCGCGAACCACCATTATGTCTAGTTGTACCATTTATGTTCGTTCATTTCTCGCTTAGAATAAACTCGCGAGAACTAGTTTGTAATTAGTTAGGATGGTATCAACTATCAAGTAAAGCTGGATCATAGATTACTTTCGTTGTAGTAGAAAATATTGTCATTAATTAATGAAGTTAGACAAGCCAATCAGGTATTTTACCTTTTTTCTCATTTTGTTACACAGCTAGATCCAATTAAAGCTGTGTACGTTGGAAAGCTATAGAATTTCGGAAGGCACTGAGGAAATAATTTTCTCATCAAGTGTTGCTTTTAGAATGGCACTTTTCAATTTGCGGAAGGCTCACACCGTGTTTGTGCACGGTGGTTCTATTGTCACCTTTTAAGACAATCAAGGGTATAGCAATTATTACTGAAGACTAGCGGTTTTCAAATACTCCAATATTCTACGAGTTCCCTTAGTAAGATGGTGTTGAAGCAAACGAGACAGGTTTAGCCAATCATCATTTAGATAGCCGTTGTCATTAAGATATGTTGGTCACCAGCCCAACAGTTAACAAGCTCGTAATCTATCGGCAATGGCTTGCATGTGTGAATGTTTACACTTCCCCGAAGAGAATCGTTATTTGTCAAATTGTCTCCTTATTCAACTTAAGCTTTTTCGAGTTACTAAACTTCCTCTTTATTACTTTCTTTTTAGTTTGGTGTCGCTGGGGTTCTTAATTGACGTAAGTGCGTTCTTACTTCAAGAACAGCAGCATCGTGAAAATTCCTGTCATGACGTATAACATCTTGACGTGCTGTAGTGACCCCACTACTTCAACCTAGTTCTTCAGAGATTGATTCAAAGTGTGTGCGTCACGGGTGCGTTTTGTCACGTGCGTTCCTTGTATATTGCTCTTTAGAAAATGGAACGTGCACTATCTATGGTGGATCAGCGTGCCAATGAATTTCGTCAATTTCACAATTCATATACCGGTTTCTTTAATGTTTCTGCGCAGAATATTTGTTGAAATTGATACAAATGTATTTTAATAAAACTTCGTAGCATTCATGTCTTTCTTTAAAATTGTTTTTGAGTGCCATTATTTGCAGAATATAATGAGTCTGTCTTCTATAAAGGACAAACAGCTTGTTACATGTAAAGGGTTCCAAAGGTCCTTGGGTGTTTAAAAACCATATTGGTTTACTCATTGCTCTAATAATATGGTGACTATAGGAAGCATAAGCATATTTCTCAACGAAAGATTCGGACGCTAATTACGTAAAAAACGGATATCAAATTGACATACCAATCAAAAGGAGTTTAATATACATTGCTGCATATGTTTGGAAGTTTATACCATTGATACTTTCAACGAAGCAATGTACATCATTGAACTGTCGAAATTGAAAGATAGTGGCAAACGTAATTAGGGGGCAGATCACAAAGTTCACACGAAAGATAAACCCAGCGGAGTATCCTTCCGTAACTGCAGAAGCAAATAACCAAAACAGGTTAACGATTCTCACGTAAGGCGTTCTCCGTTTACATATTAAATAATAAGATAACACAGTAGAAAGTGTTTATAAAACCCTTATTTATATCGTGTTTATTTCCTTGCCTTTGAAGTAACAAGTAACACTTGGTAATGCTGATATTACAGAACACTTTGCGTTATCTAAACAGTTGAACAGCATTAGACTTTCGCGTGGAAACTTGAAAGTTCGGTATGTTTTGATTATTATAAGGTCTGGAAGTTGTAGGATAATAAAACGGAATCCTTTGAGTTTAGGATGAACTGTTGTTTGCAGATTTGATTACAAATTCAAAATGAAACGCTGGATTAATCTGGCTCTGATTTGTCGAAAATTAAATTCAAGAATCAAGACAAGATATTTTAACTAAGTGCTTAAGTAACGATAAACGCTTTACCAAGGCTCTCTTTGAGCTAATCTAATTTAAAAAAGTAAATAAATAACTACGCAACTTCAACAAATGACACTCGCAGAAATCATTATGATATTTGGGTGAGAAAATTACGTTGTCCAAGTAGCGTTTACAGCTTTAAGTTTATTGGACCAAACTTTGTGACGTCTGACAGTGCAATTAGATAGGTCTCGCGGGAGTCTCACGGGGGAGTGAGACCACCAATATAGGTAATCCAAATAAATGACGCCTGACAGCCGACAGTAAGAGCTTTTACCATAATTGTCACGTTCGTTAATCTTGACGATTCACCCTTTCGTTAAACTTCGACTTGTGGGATTATTTCTGTAATTAGATACGTTTTTGGAGTAGCGTTGAGGGGTTAGCACTCAGCTGGAGTGTACTTGATGTGAGGAGTATGAGAGGGTCCACTTATTTCAATGATATGCCTGTCGTAAGATGTTGGCCTCTTATTTGAAACAGCATGAATCACTTATCATTACGTCCAAAGATAACAATAGATTGTCTTAACATATCAGGACGTAATATAATATTCATATTTTAAACCTTTTTACGACGACTTTCAAAAGCTTATAAAAATACGATTTTTACCAAACATGACAATTTCCGATGAAACATTTCTGTAATTCATCAATTCCTACCGATCAGTCAACAACGTTACGATTTCCAAAATTCTCATTAATTTTATTCAAAGCAAGAAGCAGAAATTTGAACAATAAGAATTCTTTAATACAAATAACGATTTGTGACTAAAAGGAATGTGGACAATTCCTCGGAATTAAAGATCGAGGCAATTTTCTTAAACTCGGCCTCACAAACGAACAATTAATCGCAACTATGTGCCAATTTGTGATCCTTTTAAGCTCAATTAGCATTTGACCAGCGGAATGGATGGACAAACAGGATTTTCAGAATTCAGTAGACACATATTGAACCCTTTAACAATCATCTGTACTGTTATAAATCTTATTAAACATTTTGATCATAGATGTAGGTAACATCTGTATTTCATGAGAATTTTAAGAAAAATATAACTTTTACAGCAGCACCTAATACAATCAATCACTCACATTCATGTCAGAGCTACATACAAACATAGGACTACTGGTAAAGATATTATAGACAAAATAAAGTACTGCATCTTGTGACGTTCCAGAACCGCCCAAGCAATGATATACTTTGTTCCTATTCAAATTGTAAGAACTACGGGACCCAACTTTATACACCCAACACGCATGTCAGCGTCTTTAGCTGTGGCGCCAAACAATGAAATATTGTTGCAAAGTGGGCCGAGGCTGGTGAATAAGTAAACTTTGTTCTAATGTTTACATAAACATAGGGATTCTCGCTTTATGGATAATCCCAACTATTTGGTTTTAATGGAGGAAGCTGGGTTCCGGTCGAATTAAACGCTACCCTTCATTGGGTGTAAGTACGTAGGTTCAGGTAGTGGCGGGACGGAAATGCATAATGGATCTTGACCAATTGGGTGATAGCTGTTAATCCGTTATGAAAATGATACGCAACTTGCGTTTTTGCTTTTTTAAACAAATATTGGTGAACCGTGAATGTGCGAAAGGCCATCTATTTACTTCGAGGTCGATGCGTGACAGTAAAAACTGTGTATATAAATATTAGCAATGTGCAAAAGAACAAGTACCTATTTGACTATTTCTATTTGAATACCTCTTGATAGCAGTATAACACCGTGGGAGAGACGAGGTGAAAAAAAACCGTCTCGTAGGCAGTTAATATCAGGTGCCAATACACTTTTGGATGATTCATTGATGACATCAACTCTTTTAATACTTATTATAGGTACCTATTCTAGGATAGTGTTACAAATTAATAAAGCACGACAAAGAATACAATTGAAAGAAAGGTTCTTCAAAAAATACGCGATATTTGTGGCTAATAGGTAGTGGGTAGGAAAAATATGTACCACACTATGTGCCTGTATTTGTACGATCTTTTGCGGTCAGCAAGAAGTCAGGATACCATCGGAGTAGCCGGTGTCTTTTCTGGTAAGAAATTCAAAATCAAACAAAGTTTCGCGACTAGCGATAGCAAAAATTGGGGAATAACAAAACCATTACCCCTAGTTCGATGTTCGGTACTTGCATCGGTAGGACTTTTACCAATTTCATAGAATTATAATAAGCTTTTAATCAGCTTCTACCGTACAAAGTCAGTCATTCAGAACATTCAAGAGGCTGCGGGATATTCCGGGGTTACGGGATGTTCGAAAGAGTTACCGCGACCTTGGAACACAAAGGGCGTACGATGGAACATGGATGAGTTTTAGTCAGTAAGAGTCTAACACTGAGAGCGGGAGAAGTCATTAAATGATTTTCCACCCGAAAAAAAAATAAGAGGACTTGGGAAAAATGGGCCCGGACGTTACAATAAGGAAACATTTAATAATCAAAGTCAAAATTCTTGATGTAAAGTTCTAACGTTATTATAATCCAGTGCGGCGAGAGCTCGCGTATAAATAACGCGACATTGCGGTGACAAGCGTGTCAACATACTTGCAACGCAGTGTAAATAAGCAACGGTTTATTTGTGGCGCTTCTGATTTATTTTAATATCATAGGTACGTAAATTAATAATATAGAAGATATGATATTTCATCATCATCATCAGCCTATATATTGTCCCACAGCTGGGAACAGGCCTCTTCTCATACAGAGAAGGCATGAGCATTGATCACCACGTTAGTTCCAGGCGGATTGGCGATTTCAGACTTTTTATATCCAGGTTTCCTGATAATTGATATGAAATAATTAATATTCTTTGGGTTCACTTCTTTAAAAAATATAGATACTCCTTTATTGTATGTAGCTCTGAATGAAAGAAATGAATGCATCACACTGTAATTTATTTAAAAAGTGTTGCGACACATTATTGTTTTAGGTACAAACAGCTATGACCATATGTCGATACGTTTTTACGTTATTCAATGGTATAGATTTCGACGAATTGAGAACCTCCTACTTTTTGAATTCTCATGCCTTCTCTGTATGAGAAGAGGCAAAGGCCTCTTCAAAGGCTGGGTAAAGACCCAGCAGTGGTATATTAAATACGTTGATGATGAAAGGTTTTTTGCATCAGAATAGATAGGTGCTGGTGTCGAAAGGATGGTGTTAGTACATCCCCGGATGAATTACTTCACAAAGCGCTCCACTACTCCTAAATTAACTATTAAATTCGTTAAGTATTTAGCCAACTTGTCCAAGATCATAATCATGGCAGTAAATGACGGAATTTAGGTAGTAGCCTGTCTACTATAAGTTACTTTCCATTTAAACTTAATACAACCGCTGGTATTTTGATTTTCATTACGATTATGTCATTTTGATAGCGAAGAACATTTTGAGTAGAGTAGATTTCCGGGTCTTGAGAAAATGATGTTTCCATCTATATTAAACCAAAGTTATATTTTACAAAATTATATAAGATAGCTTAGGAACTAGTAAAATTGTTCAAAGGCGTATCTTAAAGAGAATAAGACTAATCTGTAAATACGTCAGGGTTTTGGGATGTTCGAAAGAGTTACCGCGGAACACAGGGCGAAGAAAGTAAGGGGTTTAGTCAGTAAGATTCTGACACTCTCTCGCGCTCCACCCCAAACGGGAGGAGTCATTTAACGATTTCCCATCCCTGAAAAAGGCCAATCTGTTAGTAATGTTCCATTGTTAACATCTCCACATGTTTACGTCATTCATCGTAATGGCAAGATGCACTGATCTCGTCGTGTGTAAAGGCCAATTATCGTCTAGACATACCATATAAATAAATAAATAAATAACTTTGGACAATTTCACACAGCGCCATCTAGCCCCAAAGTAAGCAATGCAAGCAAGCATGCTTGTGTTATGGGTGCTAGCTTAACGGATATACTACTTATATACTTTTTTTTTTCTGCCCGGCCGGGAATCAATCCCGGGACCTCTTGCGTGGTATTCCGGTTGACCACTGAACCACTCAGGTTTTTTCAACTTATTTTTGAGCACCAGAACTTAAAAATGTGTTCCAGCAAAAAGCTCCACTTTTTGCCAAAAGGCAGGCTAAGGAACTGTACTCAAAGACAAATTGCGTAGCAAACTGAAACTTATTTATCGTAACAAACAAACGATCACATTCTTCATTTAACTCGTATATATTAATTACTAGACTTGTATTAATGTTTGTGTGTTCGCTGTAAATCAGTCAAAGTCGCGTCGTCTGCGCCTGCGCACGAGACAAGGGAGCACGCGACAGTTTCACACATTGCTACTGATATTATGATTTGCTTTTACGCATTTTATATGGTTTAGTCAGACTTAAATAATTTCTATAGTATTTATTTTTACAGGTTATATAATAAATACGAAAAAAAAACTCTGTCTATCATGCTTTCACAGTTAAAGAGCTGAATCGATTTTAATGAATTTTGTTATTATGATAGATTAAAACTTGAGATGGGATATAGGATGCTTTTTGTTTGGGTGCGTGAAGTAACTATCTCAGGATGCGGGTGAAACCGCATAAAACAGCTAGTAAGGAATGAGAAAAAAATATGTTTTTCACGCATTGGTATTTGTACAAGAAGAAACTAATTAAAATCTCTTTTCAGGATTCAGATTGGATAAATGTAGGCATTTTAATAAAAAAATACACGCTGACTGTTACAAATCTCCTTTTTTAACTTGCATGTTACATATTCATATTTGTTATTACGACGTGTGCGCACATAAAAATATTTAAACTACCCACGTTTTTATTAAATTATAAACAACTAGATTACAACACTACGTACAGATCGACGATCTATTAGTAGTTACGTCACTCGATCGTCGATAAATCGTGGATGGTGTCGATTGCGCCCGCGCAGCCGTCAGAGCCACCGGCGCGGCTAACTCAATCAAAATTCCTACTGTCTACCGCCCACATACGGTAGTTTGCAGTATTCTAATCACTTCCTCGCTACTGTATCGTTGATTACTGGATAAAAGGGAATCGATCACTTAGTTTGAAGTGAGGAAGCTTATATTTAAATAAGTTAGTCATTTAGGCATTTATTTTTCAATGAGTAAACTCTCTGCTAATATATTACTGATCAGGATCTAAGTAGTATTGATTAAGAAGCTGCAAAACATAACGTGATCGGTCCCCTAATTCCGTAAGCCAATATCTTTCAACTTCACAATACCGTCATTCAGACAGTTCAATGATATACATTGGCTCGATGAAAGTATCAATGTGACAAACGTCATCATCAATTCCATCTCAGAAGCCTTCAGGTTGGTAAAATCTTGCAGCTCACATGATAAGAAGAATATCGTCATCAACATACGCAGCAATGCGTATTAAATCTCTTTTGATGGGTATGTCAATTGAAATAATATACGTAATTAGGATGCAGATTTCTTAATAGCAGACGTAACAAACTTGCTGACTACGTAATTTTTTTAAAGCGACACAAGTTTTATGTTACATTTCGATATATCAGTACAAATATCCCACAATCTCATCCATTGCTGTTAATAAACTCCAAAAATGCCTAAAACCATATAGCCTGGGAGCCAACAACCCTAGCTTTCACATTAAATTCATTTGGCAGGACTATCAGCCGGCACCTGTACCAAGTGAAAGTCTGACACTGACAGTGATCGCTGCAGCAAACCGGCCGAGGTGCTGTATCGGCCATCACCCGTGAAACTTATCCGGCCACAGTCTGATATTGACAGCAGTACAAATCTGTGCAGACATTCAATTCACCACATATACAAAGATTTTTTTTGGTAGCTGTGGTTGCCGCGATTAATCCTTGGATAGGTGACCGAGATCATCAGAACTTCGCTCAAGCCCCCCCAAAAAGCTAAGCAAGGACACTTATTATGCGTTAAGCAAAATAAAACGTTCTGTGCTTTTTTAGTGTTTCGCTCGATATAACCTACCCTCACCAGAATCAAGCCCCCCCCAAACCAAAATCCTGGATCCGCCACTGGAAAGAGACGTTAATAATAATACCAAATAACTGTGTATAATAGAAACATAAAGAATATCCCTCTAAGAAGAACAAACTAGTCTACTGCACGACACTCAACTACAAGTGTTATCTAAGAATCGGTAATTAAACGATTTTCTTTATTAAGTGTAAGCGAGACGTCGTTGACAAACTACGTGCGGGGAGGCCTCTCGATTATTCTAGAGATTAAACTTAAATTAATTCGTTTCGTTTACACAACCGCAGTTTAGGTTACTTGTTGACTGTAAACGATTGGGTGTCGATCGGAGATTAGCTGCGCTCGCGACGCGCGACGTGCAATTAATGGGTTAACTCTGGTGTGAGGGAAAACTGATTGTGTAGTGTTGTGTATTACTTTGTTTGATCTGAATAGCGGCGTCATTCTTATGATTAGCTGGTTTCAGTTGGTGAATAAATCGTAAATATCAACAAGAAAATATCATCAACAATCATCAAAATTTACACACACTCAGTAGTGAGAAAATACAAGTGTTGGATCTCTCATCCTAAATTTTATTTTCATTTTTTTCTCTCTCTAGTCTTGAAGTGCAAAAAACAATGAATTCTTTGTGTGACAACCTTAAGGTGGAAAGCGTTGGCGACTGTACCACAGTTTATACTAGTACGGTCGTCATCGAATTCTTTCATATTTTGAACTCTTCATTAATAAATCCATGTATTGGATCAAGAGAAAAAATTGATAAAACCAAGTGATGAAAGTAAACTATTCTATTCTATAAATCGTAACTAATTTATGGGAAGGAACTCTGTCTGTTTGATAATAACGTTTTCATGTAAAGCAAGAGAGGTGAAATTTGGTATAAATTGAATTCTAGGGAAGGATGTAGATAAATTGAAATCTAGGGAAGGATATGTTTTAGATAGGTTTTTCGGGTGCATAGAGCAGTTGTAGTGGGAGGTAGTTAGTATTAGATATTATGTAGATTATTATCACCATTCTTGATCCTGACTCCTAAATTGTTAGGGAGTAACCGATCTGATTGATGTTTTAGTTTAGTTATTATTAGGTCTAGTATAAAATAATTAGCTCTTTCATAATATTCATACGCTAATAAATTTAAGCCTAGGGCTGATTTAAGCCAATGTTTATAAAAAAATCCAAGACAGAAAGTCTGTAAGTATATCTATATTTTGAACGTTCTCTACATACTAGCTTAATCAAAAACTAAAAATATATATTCAATAAATTCAAAATAATAAATCATCGAAGAAATGGAACCAACCCGCCAATTACTCCCAAAGGTTGTATCTTTCATTTATACAGAAAGTAGAGATACGTCGATAGAGGCTGATCGCGATTACGTCTTGAGCCGGCAAGTG
The DNA here is from genome assembly GCA_963891755.1 of Pyrrhia umbra. Classification (NCBI taxonomy): domain Eukaryota; kingdom Metazoa; phylum Arthropoda; class Insecta; order Lepidoptera; family Noctuidae; genus Pyrrhia; species Pyrrhia umbra. Next base: position 2,844,266 of record OY982937.1, on the reverse strand, counting down.
GAGACACCGGCGCCCTGTATACAGATCTAGATTACAAGCCGAGGCTTTAACACGATCGCACTTGACCGAATTGCATCAGGCTTGTATGGAAAATATTGATTAAGTAAACAAAGATTTTATTTTCATTGCAAAATATCGCGACAAACTTTTTTCTACACTTATCAAGTGATTTGGTTGGTGAGGTTGTATGTAATGGGTTATCTCAAGAAATGCTGGATCGATTTCAGAAGTTCTTTCATTAATAGAAAGCGAGTGATATAAGCTATGCTTTGTGTGCGTATAATACGAGCGACGCTGTGGGCAGTACGATAGTATCATATAAAATTGATATTCGCATCAATGCCTGCATTCGCCTGGAGCCAATTCTGGCTGTAGTTCTTCATTAAATTAAAATTATCATTGAAACTGAAGTATCTATCACTATCCCTAGATTTGATAGAACAAATTCCCCTAGCCACATTTGTCTTTACGCGAAAAACTCAAAAACTATCGAACGGATTTTCACGAATGTACGGTGTATGTGTATTATGATAATTAGTGACCAAGTCAATATTGATGTGATTAATTCCGTCTTCTCTTACAATTAAAAGTTTATATCTAAAGCCAATTTAATATCTTAATAAGTAACAAACCACTTGTCAATTAGTTCTCATTATACTAAAACACATTAGCACTCGGGCGCCGGTCATGATTACGATGGCGCCTACAGATAGCTGATCGAGATTAGATGTCGAGGCTAGCACGAGGCTCGCACTTGACCGAATTACACACAAGCCGGTTCACGGCTTAAGGATTCATTTGATGGCTTTTGTAAGCTGTATAATGTACGAATCTATGTTAAATTCGGTCGTAAACGTCCAACGTTAAACCAAAATCATCAGAAAAGCTACATACAGTTAAATATCCTTTGCTATGAGATTAGGCAGAAAATTTAAAATGTAAAAGAGAAGATTAAGCTTTTAAAGCATGTAGAAGATCTCAAGACTAGGACTATTGTCTCAAATAAAAAAGCTTTTAAGATAAGTGGACGATCTACCCAACTTGCCAAGAGAGCATCATCACCAATTTTGTACATAGAAGATGACCGTTCTGAAAGTCGTATCGTTAGTTGAAATGAACAGAGTTACAGGGTCAAAAGTAGGCGGCGAAGCAGCAGTTATACATATATACTCTTTGGATGACATTACAGAATCTTCAAAAAGCTAGAGATTTAAAAGTACTGCTTTGGTCAACTAGCAATGAGTAATTTATCCCACAGGTGAGGCCGACCATATTCTTACTACTCCAATACAATAGGTTACTTTGGTTAGCCACATAACATTGCCCCAAATAAATGACAACACTGTATCTCTCATAACATGGACGACATTGGTAATCTGCACAATAGGCATACAAATAAACAGGACAGAACACAATTCTATGAACTTCATATTGTGGGACCAATGAAACCCGTTACAATAGTAACAGTACAGAAATGTAACACGTTGCTTGTTATCCTGTTGATCTAACGGTGAAGGAGCATCGTCGCAGCAGGAGGTGATTAAGAGGCGCATCTATCTATCTGATACAAACACGTACTTGTTAAGAACGAGGCGATGATTAACAAGAAATTGTTTTGTGTTCACAGTTTAATATGAATAATGATTTACACTCCTAGGGTTGTGATTACCAATGCTAGAAAGCTAGCAAAGTTTTCGGTGGCTTATTTTGACAACCTTTTTCGGAGTAGAACTGTAGTGGTGTATGTGTAAGTGTATTTCTTCAAGATCAAGCCCCTCTAAATTTGATTAACAAAGTCGTCATGATTATTTTTATCTCTTAACACTCAGAAACAACTTTGCACCTATCCCTGCCTAAGAATTTATCTACGAAAAAAATATTTTCTTAAGATTTCTACATTCAGTTGAAATTTAAAAATTCTTCTAATGCCTACACATTATATTCAGAGATTCCCGTCAAAAGATATCTTTGAACATAGAAGCTAAGCTTTCAACAAATCCAGAGACCACACAGCACAACTAAGTTCTAAATCTATAGAACCTAAGAAAAAAATAGTACAAAATATTCGAGAGTCCCCAAGGAACATACGCATGAATTTCATCTAAACACTAGGATGCCAAGGGATTTTCTCAGATACGTCCGTTTAACAAAATACACTCGCGATACAGTCGATATTAGAACTATTCCCGCGCCATTAGACTTGTTTTTACCATGATGAAGAAACTAGAGGATGTGACAACAGGCTTCCTACTGAAATACATGACCACAACAAAAAATAATGTCAGGGGATGTAGGAGATCCATTGTATGTATTGAAGACTATTGACGATGCAAAAGTGATCGTAGCGAACTGCGACCGCCATTAATCCATTAATATTAAATTAAATTTCTGAAGAATGTCACATTATTATCATTACTTCGTCTTTTCATTTTTGAACCAGAGCCAGATTCAGTATACGTACCTCATCTTTAACAACTCGTTTAACACAAAAAATGCCTTCAACCAATTTCCCTTTGTACACCATTCACTGTCTAATCACTCTATCTTTCCATGGCCCATGTGCTTGAAACTGAACAGTTCCATAAATACCGCATCCACCATCCAAGAAATCCACATACACACACATGCGATCGTTAACACGAGCCGACAACTTCTTCGAGCTCGTAACTTGCAAGATACCATCAAGTAACCGCGTGGGCGGTACCAGGGTGGAAAGTGCACCGCGATTGAGCCGCAAACTTGCTCACAGCTCTGACAGCGACATGAACACGGAATCGGGGACTTATGACACCATGTATGCCATGTTCACCTATAAATTTTGGTATTAAGATAAGGAAATTTCGTGGACTCTAGCCATCTACGTAATCTTTGATATACGAACAACAATGGTAACCTATTTCCGTGTTGGACAATATCCGAGAAAACGGACAGAATTTTGTTTGTCTTATCTAAGGTTTTCTAAATTTATGAAAATAATTAAAATGTCTACGCCCAATTAAGAGACGAGACATGAATGTTTTAATGTTATTTTTACGTTCGTAGACATAACCCATCAACATACTTGGTATTTATTTTTATTTTAATGGAATAATCGGAGATTGAAATTAAACCGCATATTATTACGATTATTCTTCCATGATTTGAGCATTATGAATATTGCATATCGCTTCGCTGATAACTTCAATAAGAGAAACTAAAGGAACATTAAGAGTGGGCGCATAATTGCGAATATTTTGTCGCGGGACAGGTTTATCTAGAGATTTGAATCGAAAACAATTATTGTCACGGTATACAATAATTGTGATAATTGCGATTGTAAATTCAAGATGCAGATGCTGGGATGAGTTGTAGTGTGGATACTTTACGTTGCCTCTTTAATAAAAAATCATTGCATTCATTTTGACCAAAGTAACAAAACATTCACTGGCTGCTGTAAAACTGTAAGAACAGCCATAGTATGGGCTATGGCTTTGCACTCAATTTATACTTTTTTATTTACCCTTTTTCTTAAAGTATTTGAAACTATTGTCTCAGTAACTGAGCTGGCATCTGAGACGTAGCGCCGCCAGAATTTGGCAACCATTAGGCACTCCATGTCGTGGCTTATCAAAGCACAATTTGATTACTAAAGCATATCTATTTGATATACATTAATCGGTTAACCTCAAAGGGAGGTGAAATGTATGTTTAGCACAACCACATTCCGCAAGTTAAAATAAAAACCATGTAATGGAAGGGGAAACTCTACCTAACCCAACTTTTGTTAACCATCTATACCATATTTCCGTCACCAATAAACATTGTTCAGTTCAAACTGCTTATTTGCAACCAAACCAGCAACCTTCCTATATTGAACCTTAAAGCATGTACACAAACAATTTCAATAATATTCGATCGCGTGCGTCCATCCTTTATCGTCTACAAGGTGTTAACGCGGGTCAGAGTCATGACCGACCCTAAAACGCCTCATTACCATGGAAATACGGCTTCAGTTTCAACGGTAATCTACATTAAGGGTCGCACCACGGACTGGTCTAGCGTAATTTACATTCATGAGAATGCGTATCATGGGCGGGGTTATCACTTGCCCCCTTTAAGGTATGGCAGCACATTGCAACGGTGCCTTAACTCAGAAGATAGGTCCTGTGTTGTGTGATGATGTAGTTGTAGGTGTCTTTGTGTGCAGCAGAATTTGGATTTGAAAGCTTAGACGGTTTAATTTGAGGACGAAAAATTCTGCTAGATACTTTTTGTGGGGGATAAAGTATTGTCCTAATGAATACACATACGGAAATAAACTGTCAATACACTTGTACACTTTATGAAGGATAGGGGAAGATTTCACGCAAAAACTATCAAACAGGTTCGGGTGAAACTTGGTATAGAAATAGACTATGATCTGGATTAACATATAAGGTACTTTTTATTTCGAAAATAAGTCTTTTCTCAATGAGATGTGAAAAAATATCGTATCTATATGTGTAATTCGTCAATACTGCCATACATAAGGATAAGCTTTATCTACGTTATACCAGAACCTCACACTGCAAAGCGGGTCATAATGGCGTTATGTTCAAATGATACAAACAAATTACAGGCGATGTACTGAATATTCAAATTTCCATAATATATTCAATATTAGGTTACCAACAAAGGCTTTGCATTTTGACCACATTTATAATGGACAATAATTAACACTAATTATGTAACTGTTGGAGTAGTTGAGTCTTGGAGTGAAGACTTTTTTGCTGGAAAGGGAGGGGCCCCGTCACTTTTGCTGATATCTTTTTTTGGCACGCATGAAACACGAACGCGCCGTCTACACGGGTCTGGTCTTTACCGGACGGCGAGCCATCCATAGCTCACCGTCCTCAGGTGTACCGTGGAACACCCCCAGCTAGATGGACCAACTCAAATCTAGGATCTCATGCTTCGCCCTCGATTTTCGCAGAAATTCTTTGAAATATTCGAATCAGCTCTCAAAGCTCTCAGTATATCAAAGGCTTGTTAGTACACGTTTTAAAACGGCCATGATAGTGCAAGTGATGAGTTCATTCGATACACGAGCGTAACGATTGCGATTCGATTCATTGACGAGTTGTACCATTGTTTGCGATAACACTATTGTACAGCTAGTGTTGAGTCACGTCATGAATGAAATATTTGTATGGGATTGTGTTATTTATTTCTGAATCATTTAAGTCACTGGCAATTTTTATAGGTTTGGCCGATTTAAAATTAAGTTTTATATATTTTACCGATCTCTTTTTCATTTGAAATAACGATTATACGTACTATCATTATTTGCATTACGAGACCAATGAGTGGGCCATTGCATTTATTTCTACTAAATAATTTTCCCTTACTTTACGACTAATTTAGTAGTACAGAAAGACGAGAGATCTTAACTTTACGAGATTAATTATGCGGTAGTTAATTACATCGATACTTTGTTATACATCGTTATCGTTCAAACGGAAACCATAAATGATACTAGCTTTAATAAAACGTACCCTTAAGTCTGTAATCCGAGTTAACCTACTAATAAATCGAGTTGATTTCGATATCGAGAATCGAGTCGCGACTGACGAAGAGAGAATATCGATCGTTTGGCGGCAAGATGGAAGGACGACATTGTTGCTTTTGTAGGTTAATCTTGGATAAGACTGGCGTTAGAGCTTGGATACTCAAACTGATATAGGCTTACTAGCTGTATCCCCACATACCCGGATAAAAAGTAGCCTATAAGCACCTCCAGGGTTCCTTTTATCTCGATAGCAAATTTCATCTACATCAGTTTAGCTATTTCCCATGTCACCATAAGTATCAGGATGTGCAACAGTTAATTAGGACAGTCGCTTATATTAAGGCTGATTGGAGGACTTGCAATAGAAGGGGTTCAGATGTGTATCTAAACATGCTGAAGTTGGGTACTTATTGTCATTAAGCTTTTTACCTCTATGTACGACAGCATAAGTTAAATAATATACATAATAACATTTATTTTTTATTCATATTATCCATAAATACCTGCTTTGACTCGATTATTTATTTTCATATGGGCAAACGAGACTTAGAAAAAGACGAATATGAAATATCTTTAGAGGGAGAATCATGAACAAATGCTAGTTGAAGTTATCTCATAAATTCACTGAAACCCTTTTGTGAGAATTTCTCCCACAATCCCTTCGTTTATTTTCACTTAATAACAACTAAAGGGATAAACAAGAAAAACTTTGCTTTCACTACTTAATGCGTGTTGTTGTGTTTACTAATATTCTGCTGACTTTAGTAAATGTTTCCTCCATTGCTTTCGTAATGTATTGTTTCACTTAAAGACTTCACTTACTCACAGCTTTGAGAATTACAACTTTTACTTATTCAGCTATATAATCTTCGGCCACTTTTACTATCCCACTGTCGGGTAAAGGCCTCTCATACAGAGAAGGCATGAGCATTGATCACCACGCTTGCTCAAGGCGGATTGGCAATTTCAGACTTTTTAGTCTAATTTTTCTCATGATGTTTTCCTTCCCCGTCTTCCTTCACCGTTAGTCAGTGGCGCGACCAAGTTTCAAGTCAAAACAGACAGTCAGAGTTACATTCGCATTTATGATATTAGTCAGGGCCAGGATACATTGAAATTCCTCTTCTACCTTTTTCTTAAAAGTCCACTAAGAAAATTAATAATAAATCACGTTGAAATGTTTGTAACAACAACATTGCGGAATATCTTAGGGAGAACGTAAAGCGGGGTCACATTAGCATTAATATCGTAATGGCTTTGTTTAGTTGGAGTCTTTGTTTTCCTTATCGCGTAACTTGTAAATATATTTCTAAAAATAAACTGTTTAGGGAATAAATATGTACGGTATATTTATACCCGCAAATGTGTGTTGTTCAGTATAGAAAATTATTATGAAATAGCTAGCATTTTACCCGCATCTTGAGGAAAGAACTTCGCGCAATCGAATAAAAATATACTGTGTTAATTCAGGTTACATAAACTGTGTGAACCAAATTTCATCCAAATACATTCATTCGTTCTTACAAAAGAGAGTAACAAAAATACAATGAAAAATACATAAATGACATCTTCATAAACCTTAAATACACATTTTTGCTTAAATATTTAGATGAATAGTTGTCATATTTCTTATCATGCTATGCAATTACTACTTGATGTCCTTATTAAGTAGGTATGTATATACTATAACTATAAAATTCTAAATACTGACAGACAACAGAAAATAAGGAAATTTGGCATTTTTAAACTAAGAATCCCATTGAGCAGATCGCTAGAAAAACATAAAACTCCATAATGAAATAGCGACTGTCAATCCAAGCTATCCCGGAACCATGGTCACCATACAAAGAACGAAGACATCAATCCATTACAAGGAACACTATTAATCATACGAAAACTAGAACGAACTTCAACAAAAAATGCATATAATCGTGCATGGAATTACACGCTTGGGGCGGCGATTAAGCTCAACCAACTCTATGGCACGGTCAATTAGTCGGCGTTTATCGTGAAAACGTCTCAATTATCGACCACTGTGTGGTACTGCCGCTTTTATGGCACAGTGGTGGGATGCTAGGGTTGTCACGAAAGGAAGACGAAATTTCGAAGTGTTATGGAACCGTTTCTATTGTATTTGAAGGCTTTTTTTCGGATGGGAAATCATCAAATGACCCCTCCCGCCGTTAGTGTCAGACTCTTACTGACTAAAACCCATCAATGTTCCATCCTCAGCCCTTTCTATTCTGGGGGCGCGGTATTTTTTAGGAACATCTCGCAGCCCCGGCAGGCATATTTGAAGGCTAAGTCAGTCTTGCCGAGTGGCGTTTAATGCGTTGTGATTGTAGTAGCATAGTTTGAAGGACCCTGATTTTAGTACCCATTTATTATTAGTACGTTATTTTAATTTTCCAAAATGCCGACAGATATTTGGAAATATGGAGTGTGAGTTTTGAAATTAATGCGAATCTTGATTTGGCGGCATTTCCTCTCCGACCTTCTATGAGAAGCAATGCCGGACCAAACACATTTCAGTCAGGTGAATTAATTAAAAATTGTATCCAATTTTCATTAGACATGGCAACCCTACATCTCCCATATAAGGCAGGGTGGTGCAAATAACACGCTTACACCACTTTGATGTATGGCCGTGCATTCAGTTTTTCGTTTCGTTTTCCTGTGATTACATATGCCTTGTCGTAGCGATAATAAGTCTAGGCCTACGGTAGGTATATAGGAAGTGTTTTTGCTAGGCCGCCGGCTCTTTGATTGAGTCTAGTCATTATTTTTATTATGGTGCTGTATGCTGATAATGAGTAGGGTGTGAAATGCGGTACTAAAATTGTGTCAGGATTCTAATTATTAACGAGCCTAATGCCTGGATTAACATCTAAATATCAGTTGTTACAGCTGGTCTTTTTCTAGGTTTCAAGTTATGCCTATTTAATGTTTTTATCAAAACAGATGAAGCGGTTTGAATCTTTTTGACTGTTCTTTACAGTCGCTTTCGTATTTCTTGTGAAGGTGAGCAAGAAGAAAGGTGAGCAAATACACACTTGGCATTTTTTAACGGTATGCTAGCTGGTATGCTAATATCAATACATATAAAATGCTTTGTCCTGAAGGACTGACGGATCAACGCACAACCTAATCTGCTGATCGTAGGACCTGAAACTTGGAGGGTGTGTTATATGTATGATGTAGGCATCTGATAAGAAAGATTTACCGAAAATGTACCCTTAAGGGGTTGAAAAAGGAAGGCAAAGTTTTTATGAAACCCTGTCATTTTTAATTTGAATTTGTTTAGACAACGCGGGCGAAGCCGCTGTCAGAAAGTTAGTTCCCAATTTATTGTTATTGATTCTGAGTCTAGTTCATCCCTGAATAACTTATATATTATATTAATGTATTTTTAACCGACGTTTTTGTTAACCGGAGGATTTTATAAAACTTCAGTTACAGATCCCTAATATATCCTACTGGCAGGAAACTAAAAACAAAAAGCTACGTGTGAATCCCTGTAACGAATCCCCGGTGCGTTCACACAAATTAGCAGCCTATAAAAATTGGGCCATTTCACAATTAACGTTTTGCCTGTAATTAATCACCTTTGAAGGTTCGCCGACCAAGCCTTTGCCGACTCACCGGGCTTTTTAGATATATCGATTAAGTTTTTCAAGTTTCAAATCGATTTGAGCATTCGACCTAATTACTGTTGTTTTGTTTGGACGTATCGAAATGAGTTTCTTCACAATCGTTAGTTTGAAAAGTGGGTATTTCCGAATGATTACATCGAGACAAATAATGAGACTATTATGGGTAAGCTTTTGATAAACTTTAAGGCACATAGCCTTAAAGTACATAATATCTGATAAGACTTTACTTTTTTTTTCTGTCAAATAATTCAGAGTAATTAACTCAGTCTTTGTGGGAAAACATTCTATGAAATTTTACTTAGGTGTATCTACTGCCGGATAAAGCACAACGTTAAAAAAAAAACAAAATTTCTTTATCAGGATGCTATAGTCACCATCAATTGTATTCTCTTTGATATTAAAATATAATATAAAGTATTTTTAAACTTAGTCCTAGTAACCTGGTCTACAATTGAATCTAGCAAATTTATTTAAAAAAAATATTTCAAAAAAATATCAACTTATTTAAGAACTTTATTAGGATTTAATAATTGGTTTTCAAAAAAATATCAACTTATTTAAGAACTTTATTAGTATGTACTTAGTAATTTGTTTTCAAGAATTTATCTTAGATGTTTTACTCCGCTTGGTGTTTGATTCAACATTTAATGAATTCAATGCCACTAAAGTCCGACACAATTCATCAGAAATGTCACCAACTAAATACGAGTGTTTGTTACGTAACTTCGAAATAATTTCGGTGCATCGCCCACGCACCACAGATAGTCGATAAAACAATTTATATCTAAAGCTCGGCTATCAATGTTCGGTATTACCATAATTAAAAATTGTTTGAACGTAAATTAAAATGTTACTAACATTTATTGGGAGGTGCTTTAATAAATAATTAGGTGTTGAAATTTTTCACTTACGCAATTGTAATTCATTAACGATTTGTATGCATTTGGGAGGGCGAGGAGTGTTCGTGTGCTTTAGTGGTTGACTTACAGCAGGTTGAATTAAAAAAATATGCAGTTACTTATACGTGAAACGGAAGAACTGTCATACAAGATCTGTCAAATGGAGGATAAAATAGAATAATTTTGCTATGATTTTATGTTTTTCGTCTAAATATTAAGTATGATGTTAATTATTGATATCATGTTTTGTGATATTCGTAAGAGTATAAAGTATAAATGATAAAAAGTTTGATGCAACCGGCTGTTAGACTTAGTGCAGTAAATTATTGAGTAGTAGTAGATGTGGAAAACTAAACACAAGTAAGTTTCTAATACTTAGATACTTATCTAAATATATATATAAAAATCCCTATTTCCTTTGATCACGTCATCCCGCGTGAAGGACTTAAACGATTTGGCTGAAATTTGGTACGGAGATAGAGGGGACCCTGGAGAAGGTTATAGGCTACTTTTTATCCGGTTGTGTGAAGTAGCTCCCTCGGGACGCGAGTGAAACCGCGGGCAACAACTAGTAATAAATTTAAATGCAAAATTATATCTGTCTGTTAACTCTTCATGGTGAAACGGCTGAAGTTATTTAAATTTGTATAGAGATAAGTTGAAACCTGGGCATTAAGACAGAATATTTTTTGTCAGGGTGTGTGAAGTAGTTAACTCAGTATACAGAAAAGGGTAGGGTAAGTATACAGAAAAGGCTAAGGGTAGTATACGGGAAGCTAGTAAATACAACGATTGAAAACCAATTATAGTAATTAATAAAAATTAAATTTAAATCCTTACTTCCTTGCTAATATTATAAATGCGAAAGTAACTCTGTATTTCTGTCTGTCTGTCTATCTGTCTGTCTGTCTGTCTGTTACGCTTTCACGCCAAAACTACTGGACCGATATAAATGAAATTTGGTACAGAGATAGAATAGACCCTGAGGAACAACATAGGCTACTTTTTACTCGGGTGCGCTAAGTAGTTCCCTCGGGATGCGGGTGAAACCGCGGGAAACAGCTAGTAACAAAATAAAGAGGAAAAAGGTTCCCAACTATAAACAACTTCATACACTTTGATTCATACATTTAGCTAGATAAAGCCTAACCACAATCCGGACACGAAAACAAGTTCTAAACACTACATTCTAGATCTAAAACCCATTATATTACTGATAGACTTAAACATAGTGGCATCAAGACATAACACAAGATCACGAGATAATGATCCGGTGCCATGAACGCACCTGGACGCGACAATAATGGCACTTGACGATATTAACGTAATAGAAATAATAATAGTGAAAGTAATATGTATATGGACAGCGAGATGGATGGAGACGGCTGTGCATAAAAATGTTTTATCTGAATATTTATTATAAGCCAGTTGTATTTTTAAATTAATTACATGTTAGTACTGACTTGAAATGTAATCTGTTTAAACTGTCAAACTGTCAACAAAATGTCTTGAGGTTAAACTTTGAAGAAAATCTAAAAAAAATGGTCGAACAATTATATGTAGGAGAAATACTCTGATTTTTAATTAAACACAGTAGCATCAAGTTTCTTAATCTTTAAATCAAATTTCAAAGTCAAATCAAAACTTCTTAGTTCGGATATTTCTATGATTTGCTAGTCAATATACTTTTCGGAATACAGAAAACTCATACAGTAGGTACATTTCCTGGGAGCAAGTGAAACTGCGCAGATTTGTTTAGTTCGTGGTCAATGCCATCCGTGTGAATCTATCATAAAATTCATGTCTTCCATAAGTAAAATTATTTCAAAATGATGTAATAGAAAGCTACTCCATCCAGTACCGTATTCCTATTGGATCTCACAGCGTGGAAAACGATTCGATTAGGCGAGGAGACACGGCCAGTCGCTTTATTATCTGGTGGTCGAATGATGAATGAGAGGCGACCACAGGCTTCGAACGACAGGTATGTTGTGACTGGGGTCAGCAGAATATCAGGTATCAGGGGAAATTTAATTATAAACAAACACGCCGGGTATATTACAGAAAGTTGATCAGATGTTTGCCTTTAGCACATCCTGATTTTGCTAGATACCTAACGCTGTAACCATGCATGGGATGATGGGACTACAGAGTCTCGGGCGAACGAAGGATCGAAGACAACACGCAGAAGCCCTTTGTAGAAACTTTAATGAAATGTAATTGTGACACGTAACCGGCCATTATCCCTGTATACACTAATAAGAAATGCATCCAGGGACAATCCTCGGTTTGTGAAGGACTATTGCAAAACATGGCAACAAACTACTAACTACTTGAGTTATTGTGATAATTAGATAATTGGGGAATAGATTACGTGGAACTATAGAAACGAAAGGCGCCTGCCAAAACAATGTAACATATAAAGAAGGTTATTGTTATAATTTGGAAGCCAAAGGATAATTTGAAATGGATTACACTACAGGTATTACGAAAATCTTCAAACTTTAAACTGTAGTATTCCCAATCGACCATCAAGATTTTGCTGTTGGCGGGATCGAGCTGTCATTTGTTTGACAATCGTTACGCGTGGTCAAAAGACCGAAAGTCTGTCAACTATCCTTACCAAGAGGATAGTGTCAACCTGTAACTTAATATTTCAATACTTTTTTCTTAAGATTGACAATTAAAATGTATGTCTTACTGCCCCAATCAAATTTAATACGTCTGACATCAGCTGAAAACATTTATCATAGTAATATCGCTCGTAAAATCTTTAGTAAGACATCGTCGGCACTTTGTCAGTTAAGCTGCGACTTGCGACCGTAACTATTAAGATAACTGGAGATACGCCACTGTTTCCTCATTGCATATGGTTATTTTAAGTGGGAGCGCTTTTATCTGGATAATGTTGAAGAGTAATGCAAAGAAAGTTTTATCTAACTTCATCCTTCGGCATATTGTTTTAATGCAAATACATACATATTAATATGCATTATATCACAATCTCTTATTATCGGATGGTTAAAGAGGTGCAATCAAATTTTAAGGTCCGTATTTCAGAACCAGATTCAAGATCTTAGCACAACTTAATAGTTTTTATACAATTCATTAGAAATTGTACTGTGTAATAAAAACAGTGAGTGTCAAAGAGTTTGATATTTCTTAAAAATATTAACCATATCTGCTCAAATATGGCATTACTGGTGATTTGCTTAGAAAATAATGCGCATCGAAGAACATTGATGTGCGTAGGATCATCGAACCTAGCAGTGACGTAATAAAACTGATTACTTTTTCAAAGCGAACTCTCTTCATTCAAAAACTTATCGAAGATAACTGACCATCTTAATAAAAACTTTCGCCTAAAATAACAATTTATCAAACGCTAACTCAAAAATAATCTCGCCATCCAATATTAGGTAAGCACATCAAATCTAAATAATCCAGCCATATCCGTGATTTGAATAAAATCACATCTAAATTCAAATGTCTCAATCTGTTAGAACAAAAAAAGGAATAACCATCACGCTAAGTCCGCTATACAGAGAGTACAGTAGGGACAGCCATAGCAGCCCATGAAAAAAGGACCTATAACTTAAGGCACCGCAACTTACTGCAATTCTTTTTACGGCCACTCGAGGGTTTTGACTAAACTCTAACACAGATTACAGATAGGTTCTGTTTGTGAGTTTCTGTAGAAGACTTTGCAAAGCAGTGGTACTTGACTGATAATTTACTAAAGGCCTCTTCTCGTACAGAGAAGGCATGAGCATTGACGCTTGCTCAAGACGGATTGGCTACACACTACTATAGATTCAATTATATCGTAGGAGCAAAGCCTCTCCAGCTGACGTCTCATTGACCATTTAATAAGGAATCTAGGTACGTACCATAGCTACATTGAGCGGAACTTCTGACATTCAATTTAATGTTGCAATAGTTAGGGGGTGTACAGACAGCCATAACGGAACACAAAACGTTTTTATATGATAGCTTTATTAGTTTATTAAAATGTAAATGGTTGACAAGTGATGTTTGTGTGACGGGACGCCCCGGGCGTAAGAGAGTTATGTACTCTCTATTTGAATACGACACGAACAAATTGTATGTGAGAGTACTTTGGAAGTTGGGAATGGGACAAAGAGTTGTGAATGGACTATTATTATTTTTCTAAATAGTGTCTAGCAGGTTTTATGAATTCCTATGGGTAAACAGCGTTTACAGCGTTAGCAGTTAGCGTATCGATGTCGTGAATCAAACAGACTATCTTTGCTAGTAACTTGAAATAAATTTTCACTAACGCCCATTTTTATTGCACGACTTCCTAGAATCTAAAACTCTATGTCAAATTAGTCCTGTGCTTGCTTAGTTCATTTCCAAGCACAAATTTGACCTCACGACTTGTAGGAAGACTGACAAATAATAATTTCTTCACAAAACTCCACGAAAAGAAACTTTATGACGGAACTCTTTTGTTTCAGGTTGAGCTGAGAACAATACGTCCTTGGCCGGTTGCTCTACGACTTCCATTGATTTGTTGTACGATAAGGTTGATTGAAAGCACTTTCTCCATAGCGACAGCTGACTAGGTGAGATTAATCGGAGTGTAACACTGTATATAACAAATTGTTTGCAAGCGAATATACTGTACTATATTTTATGTTGAACTTTTGAGAACCTTAATTGTTTATTTTATTTAATAGATTTGGTTGGAAAAACTTTATGTACTGGTTTAAAATGTTCGGCTATGGGTCCTGTTCAAGTTCGTGTCAAATTAAATCAAGATCAGTTCAGGATTTTCTTTAGGCATATTTAAAAAAAAAACATAAATAAAAAAGTTTATGTTTTAGAAAGTGTTCATATGTAACACCAGTAAAGTAAAGTAAAGAAAGAAATTACATTTTAATAGAAAGTAAATAAAGACAATTTACTTGTATTAACTTTATTTAAAAACCACGTACCCAATATTCCGAATACAGCCCATGCTGAGTTCGACATCAAAAAGAACCAACATATACGTCATCGCTTTTCACATTATATTTGAATTATACCGTGGTTCTATGGTGATTTGGTATGGGACATTCAAAGTGGAACAATTGTGTTGTTTGTTATGATAACGTTGTGTATGGGGCATGATGGGGGCGAGCCATTACCATCGATTTATTGCTATGGTGCCTGTCTATGAGCAGTGACGCGCGTGACCAAACTAGAACGAATTGAATCGAATCTGGTTTGTCACATATGATTCAGAATCTTTATGTGTTTGCGAGTTTGTTTGTCTGTTTAGTATTTCGTCATCGGTATATTTATCATTCCATTGCTTCTTCAAGGCCAAGGCTTCTTCTCATACAGAGAAGATACGAGTACTAATCGCCATGCTTATGCAAGAAGTTGTGCAACATAATATAACATATTGACACTGTCATTTTTCTATGTATTAATAAAAGCAGCTCAATGTTTTCATTGGCTTCAATAATAAATGTGAAAAGTGCATATAGCTTTAAAAATTACATTAGCACTACCTAGTAGGTTAGGCACTGCTAGGTTTTGAAACTGCATAATATCTCCTTAACCTCCTTATTTCTAGGGGTAACGTTTAAACATGCACCCATCTGGAATATAGAAGAGAAGTGTGGGATACTTATATTAATTTAGTTCCTCTGGTTTAAAATTTCTAGTCCATTCATCGCAGTTTTGAACCAGTTATGAGATCTGTGTATATTTCATAACACTTATTCAACTTCTTCAATACAAACCCGGCTCGAACTTGGCGGTACGTATCTTGTTCATGATTAATGTCTCGCCAATGAACTGCCTTTGATATATCGCTCACGTTTATCCCTTATGGGGTAAACAGAACCTAGGGCGATATTAATATTGTGAAGGCGTTTAGCAGGTTGATCAGAGGTTGGAATAGCACCATGACAGGTTGCTGGCCGACCGCCTATGATGTAACCGTAATTGCATTGTAGTTTTAGATGGTCGTTGCATTTTTGTATAATAATTTCGTCTACATTGATGTGCTTATTTGAATTCACAAGTACATACATACATATGTACCAACGATAGAGCATTTTCGTAATTTTTAGGAATATTAGGTTTTGGTTTTCTACCAGAACCAGGCAGAAAACAGACACTGTTATTAAGACTCGCATTAAGTTTCCTATTTACTAGGCAAGGCCAGTAGTTCTTTGATCCCAGAAAACAATCAAAATCATAATAATAAGTTATGCAAAGATATTCTAATATCTTTTTTCATTTGACACAAATTACAGGCTAAACACGTTCCCCTCATAGATAACACTAATTAAGATAGTCTGGCACCACAAGATTGGTCCATTTAGCGAACATTTCAAAGGCTGTGTGGTCCCCCGCCCACAAAACCAGACGTCAGCGGCTGATGATTTAGAGGGCACCGCGAAAGCCTTAATTATCAGTTCGCGTGGCCAACTAATTAGCAAACGAATTGATTGCATACAACAAAGACGGAACCAGGTTTCTCTACAATTTCTAAAGGTATAAATTTTGTTGAGCTAGTTTAGAGGAAGCGGATGGCTTTAGACGTGGAATTACCGTATTGTTCGGTTTTATTAGTTGTTGATTAAATATTGCTACCGGCTGGAGTAATCGATAAGGTTAATACAGGCATTGGAGGGAATTATACATGCAAAGAAGTTCACATAACGTACCAATATAAGCTAACAGCAGGATATAAGACTAATGTTGAAACATAAAATGAAGAATTAAAAGAAATAAAATAATATCCAAGACGCTTCTTTAATTCACCAAAATAAACTTTGAAATCATAGCAATGATAACATACATACAATCACATGATTTGCCAAATGTTCTCAATGAAATTTTATGCCTGTTAACGTTCTAGGAAAGCCCCAGAGACAAACATGTCCTAACTGATTTATTGTCCCCATAAATATGTAGCAAGTAGCAATGAGGCCAACAAAATAAAACAATGAGTTTCAATTATTTTGTTTCACAATCACGTTTAATTTTGCAATCAAGGATAATTGCAAAAATATAATATTTTTCAATTCTGCAATCATACGCTTCTCTTTTACGCACAACAGTTTTTATTTCCTTAATTACGAAAGAGATAGCTATAGGATGTAGTCCACCATCCCTTTCGCACACCTGATTTTAATTTCACGGTGTTCCAATGTTTTTTCTCTGATCATTTCAAAGAATCTCGGCCATTTTGCTTCGAGCTATACAATGAAGATTCTTAGAATAAATTATTGGCATAATATTAAACACGAGCCTAATTAATGAATGAACGAATGAATTTTAGTAATATTTAAATAAACAATTATTTTATAAGATTTATAGATAACAAAGTATTGAACAAGGTAACAGTGAATTAAATGACCTATGCAGACTATTTGAAGCTAAAGTTGATTCAAATAATACAACAGGCTTATCTGAATTAAATCTGGATGTAGCAAGATTCACAAGACCAAGTTGGGTTTATTATTCCAGATCATTTAATGTCTATAGTTTTCAATAAAGGAAGGAAGAATAACATAGTGAATATAACTTCGATCACGTAGTTCACAAAACTCACAATAAAAAGTTCCAATGCCTTTTATTACTACTATTGATGATGGTGTTAGGCGTACTTCAACTTTCAATGATAGATTACTAACTTTTTTATGGCTTACGAGTGAAATGTACACGTATCTATGAATAAGTAAGTAAAAGTTTTCCCCTGATCCATCAGTTTCTTGTTCAAACAAACTTCTTTAACATAATGAATAAAAAGTACCTACTAACGACCAGAAAAGCGTATATATTTACAATGTCACGGGAGGGAATGAGTAGAAAATATTAATAAAACTGAAAGTCCAACTTTGTCCAAATTGTTAATTAATAGCATAACCAAGGGCGAATTGTATAATGTAGGAGACTTAATCGCAAAGCAGTCACAAATAAACCTCCCAAACATGAAGCTTATGTTAATACTACATTGAGTAATAGCAAACACAACAAGGGTGGCCATTGAACACTCACCAAATCCTTCTCAAAACAACGATGAATACATAACAGGCCTATTTTCAATTCAAATAGGGTCAAGTGTAATACCCAGTAACCTTTTACGACATACCACGTCATACACAACCAACATTGAATCGGCCTTCAAAGGCATTCAATAAAATTTTGGCATGTTGTAAATTTCAATCAATTCATATATTACTACACTGTTACTTAACAGGGTTAATGCAAATTTGTTACGTGAGAGCAATGAACTCATCAATTATATTTGTTAGATGACTATTGTAATGGCGTCGTAGAATCTTAAGAAGCAATGAGTTTTATGTTTTGTGGTAATTGGGGAAGATAACGTAACTATCATTTGCATTTAAAAGTGTTTAACTTGCAAATCTTATAGACAACCTCTAGTAACAACCAATAAAATTCGGTAAATGTTACATTCAATCCTTTCCTTGGCAGTCTGTAACTAAGTCTGTAGCTAGGCTTACTCCGCTCTGAGTTGCTATTCATACAGATGATGAAACAGTGCTTGCATGTCTTCCTTGTTTTTCATAAAATCACGATCGTATAACGCTATAACATTATGATTTATTTTCCTATTATAAATATGTAACAAAAATCAACATCAGTTATAACATCGACAAAATTTAAAATCAAAATAAGCAAAAAGGTATTAAAATTATTGATAGCTATAGCAGCTTTGGTGATGATAATTTTAAACAAATGGCTACACAAATCAAACCGCTCCAAATGCCACCCAAAAAGAATTTATTGGAACAAATTGATTATAAATATACGACCTTCGAAATCGTACACGTATTGTCAGTTTGTGAGTTATTTCCAAAGCTCTCATTAACAAACGTTGTACTGCCCCGAGCGAAACACATCAAACGAATTTGCTCATTATGTATTTTTTTTATTATCGATTCCAACATCTTATATCTTCAATATGGTTCAATAGCTATTGACATGCGCAAAAACTTTTATTACGTACATGAGCATTGATAAAAATTTGCGATTACAATAGCTTCTTAGGTTATATTTCTTAGAAGCTTTCAAGACTCGACGAATAATGACTTTAAATTGAATTGTCATGTCCATTTATAATCCTCATAAACTGTCTGCTTTAATGATGAAATAACCATTTTTTGTGATCCTTAAACGGTAGCTAATAGCTGACAACAGTATAATAATAATAGAAAACTGGGTGGCAATCACATAGATTGCTGAAAATTATGGCAATTTAAACAATGAGAACGCTTTACGACGCGCAGCAAAAAATCTCGAAGCGAGACTGTAACTATCAATTTTCACTGATAAAGCCATCAAACAGACTAAAATACAAGTTTGAACACATCGTCGCCGCAATGATTATGTTAAAAAGCCGCGCTGAACAAACAACGGATAATGAAGTGGCTCACAAAAAACACGATAATAATATAGTAGGACCACCGGTAATTTCTGTAGAAGCCCATTGACTTAATGACTGAATTAACATAATATCTCTGTTCTACCATTAAATTTATCCACGCGATTTAATTTCGCCTTGTCTTTATTTTTTGTTGAAACCCAAATATTAGCAAAAGCAGTGTTTAGATGACGAACACTAATATTTGTAGAGGTTCAATGTTATTAGGAATCAAATTGGCATTTTCGATAACAATAATTTTCTTCAAAAAGGTAATGAAAAAATATCATATCCATTTTTTTTAAATTAAGTAGTAAATGTAGTATTAGAGAAACTCGTGATCTGTTATCGTTTACAATATAACAAGGAAAGTGCTCCAATTCAGTTCATGTACGCGAGAATTTAAATACTTAAGTCCATAAATCCAATTACTGTGACCGAAAGAGGTATAGGAAACATTCAATGCAATGAGAACCAGCCTCTAAGCGATTCAACAGATCTACTTAAATCTACATCCACTTACGAGAAGACAGATGTAGTAAATATTATGCTCATGCAATTTTAATGACCGATTATTCAAATCTATTTCAAAAGCTAAATTATGGGCTTCAATTAAATCAATTAACATAACCAAATGAGTGGGTGGATCATTTGCAAAAATACATTAGTTAAGAGTACGATACGTTGACGTCTAATTAGATAGGATGCAAACCTGTAGTAACGGACAAGTAGTTTCTGACGAACTAATTATTTTATCTAGTCCGTACATAGATGTGTTTGCAGCTAATTAAAATGTTAAAACAGCTTTAGGCGAAGGGCGTAAGTTTGGCAATGGAGTGTTAGCTGCCAACCACGGGGCTACTACTAATTTTGTTAATAATAATATCGGTATTGGTAATCATAGAGATGACGTATGTATGAGTTGATGGGATATCGCGTATACCCGTCGCTGCGGTATCAAGAATGTGTTAACATGCTGTGGTTATTCAAGTATGTGGTCCAAGTTGCGTCATTGTGGGAAATAAATGTGACACTCTAAGACAAAAGCTTAAGGTGAGAGAAATCGTATAGATTAATAATTTTGACAGGAATTCTGGGGAGATGATGTAACGAGCCGTCGACGGTGACGTCTCATTGACTTTTTAATAAGCTGAGATTAAGTTGGGACAGGGCAAAACAACAAACAGTGACACATGTTGTGACATGAAAATAATAAATCGAATACATGATCTTTCTTTGTATTAAAGTTAATAAAGATGGGAAATATTTAACTGTAGACAAGAAATATAGAACGAAAAACCTAATAATTAACATGACTTAGCACATAGAAGGCTTTATTGAAGGTTAAATTTGCTAGTAAGAGTAGGTTATATTATTAGTAATAGGCCGACATTGGCAACTATATTTTTGAACTGATCACTTTCCACAGCTAATGAGACACGAAGTTTGACAAACATGAACAACGTCATTAAGCGTTATGAATATAGTGCCATTCTCTTTTACTGCGTAAATTATCTAACGAGCGAGAAACAACTTATTCTGTAAAGTATCGTTAAATTTAAACCCACAATCTTCGTTAATCGCTGACTGACTTTCCCTCGTAATCTGAATACAAACACTGATTCATCGTTGAACACCAAAACAAAGATCAGAGGGCTCAAAGGACCATCAAACATTCAATAACAATAAACACTCTTCCTCCTCTATCAATAATTCATCAAGCCAATTTTCAGGGCGTTCAACATCTTATTGTCTACGCACCCTTTATTAATTAAAACCGTTCTCCCTTCAAAGGATTGACGCTATCTTTGTTTGCCCATTTGAAGATCTTTTCTAAGTTCCATTGTGAGGGGCTACCGATTCTCATAAATAAATTAGACATTGTCGCCGCTCTTTTTACTCGTGAGACGGGACGCATTGGGAATGTCGACGCCGATTTACTAATTCATTTCGGCAAGTCGGCCCTTTAGAGTTTGCGATACGATTTCGATGTTAGGGAGTCGTTGGAATCCTGCGTTATCGGTATTATGTTGACAAATATCACCTTTTACTAAATCCATCTTTGTCTGGTGACAATATTGGTCTTCAGCTCAAAGTAAATCATGAGAATGTGCAGCCGATCGCTATTTATTTATAAGGCCGCCGATTTAAACAGTATCCGGAAGTGGACCGGAGTTGCATGCCTTAAAAAATAAATCGTGAAAGTCTGAACTTCATTATTTTCTAAAGATTTAATTTACTATACGACTGAATAACGTGTACCTCGAAAAGTCGCTAGTTGTAATGATTCTAAGAACTAACGGTATTTAGTCTTCTGTACCTATATTTAAGTACTAGCGCAGTGGACCGAAGCTAAGATATTTTTTGTTGTAAATCCCGAGCCTCGTTTCAGAGCCAATTTTAACTTCTAACACCCAGTAGCCTAAATAGCAACAAGTGTTTATCTGATATTGTATTGGTTTGTAAAGTTTCATTGTCAATAGGAAAACAGTTTTGTCTATATGAAATGCATAAATGTTACAAGTTTAAAATGGCTTTTTGTGCTTTACGTAGTAATAAGCTTCGTGGTTTCAATGAATGCAATGCTCAACCAAATCTGACGCAACATTATTTGTTGTTTGGGTTCAATAGCTCTATCGATTTTGTTAATCTGCAAATATACCGAGATTTTTCACGTCGCAACCGTCAAATTGACCTGAGAGCCAATAGTCCCGAAGTCGTTGTAATGGCCAACTCCAAATTGCAACAATGATGAGCATTCAATCCCCAAACACAGTTCAAGGAGGGTCATAATAGCATGATTGTGCGATCAACATACGTGGGATTTGTCGCCTTTTGTAGTAGACCGCATTGTAAAATTGTTTTATAGCTTTTGATACATAAATTGCTGTCTAATTTGGGAGCGTCCGTGTTTTGAACGGACACAAAAAGATCTACGTTCGACATGTTGTGACATTCCAACGATACCCTATTGTGCTTAGAAAATATGGAACGATTATCTGATCTAGGGAGTCGAGGCCTTCGGTACAAACATTTTGATACAGCTCGAAGAACTACATAGACGTTTCGAACATGTTTGGTAACTCTTTATCGATTTAACTGTAACAGACTTCGAAGTCAACATCAATTTGGACGTGTACTTAGTTTGTTAATCGATAACTTAACCGGTCCATTTGCATACAACCATTCTACCAGTGAAAGCTATTTGCTAAGTGAATTCTTTTCATCCAGTACTCGCCCACACAAACTGAATAATCTGTGTAAGAGTTTATTTTTTTTATTTGTTTAAATATTAAGACATTTTATTTGTTGGAAGGATTCTTAACATTTATTATGTATTCATGGAATAGATTTGAATAAACCGTTTTTATTAACCAAACAACATTTAAAATTTTGAAACATATATAGTATTCTGTATTGAGAATTATTTTCTTTATGATCGATTGTTTTCGGTCACACTACAATCACTATTGTTCCGCTACAAAACGTCATAAACTGAGAATCCCTCATCAAACGAGCTGATTCAAAGCCCGTAGCTTAACCACAAGTTCATCGGAGCCCTTAGACATGTGCCGCAAGAGCTGTTCATGTTCCAACATGGCAAAACATGGGTTTTGTCTCGCTGTCAAAGACATGGCGATCGATCAAAAACGCCCGTCTGTCACGGGCCAATGATTGAGGGCGACAGTGTTCCCATGCGCGGACGCATCTGCCGAATTTGGCGCGGTGCAACCTGTCAAAATTCGTGTTCCACCGCGAATGAATTCCATTTATAGTCTTCTTGACTTTTTCCCACAACAATTAGTAGAATTACATTTTGATAAGCTTTTTCAAACTGTCTTTTTGTGAAGTGTCTCGAAGATGGAGGTTCTAAATTCAGTTCTTTTTTAAAATCAAAAAGTTGAAGCTAATAGCGACTATTATTTTAGTACTCCCTGGATTTCGGTTACCGGTCACCTCTACAGGGAACACTCATATTCATAACAAAATATTTGTTATAAGACATTCCTTTTTTGAAATAACAAAATTTTCAATTACGAACGAAGCGAACCCAAAAAATAACGTTCGACTCCGTTTATTAGTTCGCACAGCTCCACTGCCAATTTCCAAATTAACTTAACGTCGTTTTGGACATGATTTGTGACGACAACAGTACAATGGTGCTCGTTGTTATTAAAAAGGTATGCTTTTTATTGTGCTCGCTTCGAGACGCAGTAAATGTCGCCTTTGGACGTCACTTGATATTCGTCGATGAGTTTTTGGGTGTTGCAACTGACAGTTGTTGTCTTATTCATGTCTATTGTGGTTGGTTGTTTGATGTTTTGCCATTTGTTGATAGATGTTAGCTTTAGTGAATCAGTCATATCAGAAAATTAACAATATATTTAGACTTCAGTCAGATTTATACGATGTTCATTTTCTTTTTTTAGGTTGACCTTGGCTTAGGTTTTAGGTGTTGCAACAGGATTTTAGATACCATGATAAACAACATACCAATCCCAAATCAACAATCTTAATTCCTCGTCCTTTTAAATGAGCATATCTACTCCTACACCATCAATGCGTTATACCATCAGAATTTTCATACTTAAAGTTCTACGTATTCAAATTTTAGAGTATTTTTTTTGCTCTTCGCCTTTATCCTATCCAAATCGAACTGGCGCTATGTGTTATTGTTAAATTTATATTGCAGTATATGCAACAGTCTTTTCACACCTATCAAAATTAAAAACGCTCCTCAACGTAAATTCTGTTAATGTACTAGATTGTTTTGTTCGTAACTAAATGAAAATGCATTTTTTTCTCGATCTTATAATAACAGGTCATCTTCCATCCACAAATTAAAATAGATACAAACTATATTAAAATGGCCTCACACGGGGGTCTGTTCGGGAAGACATGACAGATGAGCGCGTGACCGTCCGTCGCGGTGCGCCCGCGCCGCCATTGTTTCACTCTCGACGGGCACAGCGCATGCGCAACGATTTAATACGACACAAATGTATATGGGTGCGCTGATAGTAATGTAAGAAAAAATATCACTTTCGATTGCTTCGGGATCGTAAGCTGTCGACTCATAATTATAATCGGTACCTTTAATGTATTAATCCTTTAAGAACAATGACTGATCTATGATTTTGTATTCTTTAATTAATAATCTGTCTACGTTTTTTTCGCATTCGCATTTAAAAGCTTTTCGTTGCCTTGGATTTTTGTAACAGACCTTTCTCCTTAATTAACTGTTAATTAATGTTTATTTAAGTCTACTACACTGTTTGAGATATAATGATTTCTATTGATCAGAGTCCAGCAATTCAGTAACAATACCTATAAAAACAACGACAAGACCTCGTGACATAATTGGCCCGAATGGAAGATTATTTCGAAAATATTTTGTCTGATCTTTGCATCCTTTGGCCTAATATAAGTCTAACTGATTGATTGATGGCCACTGGAAACCTTTTCGAAATAAAATTGCCAATATACCAATTCAAAATAGCATTTATAAATTAATTAAAACGCCGAGAGATGTCTTTCACACATCTCTCTCACGTCATTTGCATGTTAGGTCCATGTAAATAATATTATTTGGTTCAATTTATTTGTATCACGAATTGTGTTATTTTGTCTACCTTTAGGGATAATTAAACTATTATTTTCTACTAACTAATGATCTATTATTATTCAAAAGCCATTTGTTTAAAGAGTAAGGTAGTCTTAATACAAGCCTATTTTCAATATAAAGAAATATTTTTATTACAGCACATTACAAAATGTATCCAACCTATCACGTAAAATATTTAAATTGCCACCATTCGCGTCCAATCACGTCGAAACGCTAAGCTTAAAGCATTAACTAACAGTCTTGTATTAAAACTACTTGTCTTGTAACAGTCCAGGGTCTAAATTCTCATCTCGAGCCAATAAATCCGGCGTAGCGTGCACATAAGTCGGCAAAATCAGGGCATTCAGAGGACGACCGGTTCAGGGCGATGATTTAATTCGATCAGTTGGCCAAGTTCAAGCTCATCGGATGACACTGTATTATGTTTTTTGTGTGTGGTGTTCTTTATACTTTAGGTTAGGTAATGTTTAAGGAAAAGAGGACCATTTTTTTGTTCTTAAGGACCATTTTATGAGTTTGTTATACCAGTTTTATGGGCGTCAGGACCAATCTACATATCATCGGTCCTACGAATGATACTTTGTACATCTTGCTATTTTATTTTCATATGTATATTCAAAATTCCGTATTAATACCTAATACCGTTTCTTCCTGTTAATGCCGTTAGTAGGTATCTACCGTGAAAATGGAACTACATAATTAATATAAAAGCGACACGTTGATGGCTCTGCTTGTCGGCTTGTTTGGAGAGCCGTAGTAATCGCATAAACCCTTGTTATATAACAGTTATGGAGATTGACTGAGGAAAATCGGCTTTTATCCAGTGAGTAGGAAGGGAAAACATATGTAAAATGTGGGTATATTGTATAGATATATTAAGTTCATCTTTTATCTTTAAAAGATTTAATATACTAGGTTTAAGTGATTATAATATGTGAATGTATGAAGCTTCAAAATTATTATTTAACATTTTATGATCATCACTGTCGGCCTAATTTAGCTAGCTTTGGGACTATTGTTCCAAAAGACCGAAGGCTTTTTCTCATTCAAAGGTTTCCAAACAATTTTAAGAAATACACAATATGATTTGAACAAAGACTCATTGGTACATGGCAGACAACCTCTGCGCCACCACGACAATTTAACATTGTATTGAACTTAAAATAATCTATTGATAACTTAAAATCTGCTCTTAGAGAACAAGAACTGACCTTTCTAACACTACATCCCAAAATTCGTTGGTCCTTTGTCGTATTGACGCCTTAAAATAAATTATAAACGGACAAAGCATGATAACACTGATAAGAAAGCTGCATTACTGTAGAAGCATAGTGATTTATACCACAAATATCGATCCTATCGACCAATACATCATTTGTACGACCGCATTGTCAAGCTCTAGTTTTTGGTCCTTTTATACAAGACTTATCAGGCATGTGAATGTGTGGAGATGTTGACTCGTAATAGTCAAGATTCTTCTGTCTTGAATTCTTGGCGTTTGTATATTTGAGCTGCTTATTCTTTATTGCAATTTGACATTTTCAGGACCAAAAGTTGAAATGTGATGTCATGTCTAATTTCTAACTAACATGATACAATTTCAACCAAATTACAAAAAATATATATCCTCCTCCTCATGTCTGGGTACAATTTCACCAGCGGAATGAATGTTTTATCATATAAATGTTATTAATTTGCTTTACCTATTTTATTTGCACTTACTGTTTTGCAAGCTTTTTATGACCAAATTTCAGCTTACCTGTAACAAAGTTAAAATTAGATTTAAAATTAAAAACGAAAACATTAAACTACCCCGCCAATTGTTTGTAGCCGACATTTTTAT
Source organism: Pyrrhia umbra (assembly GCA_963891755.1). Classification (NCBI taxonomy): domain Eukaryota; kingdom Metazoa; phylum Arthropoda; class Insecta; order Lepidoptera; family Noctuidae; genus Pyrrhia; species Pyrrhia umbra. Next base: position 2,817,303 of record OY982937.1, on the reverse strand, counting down.
AGTTCATTTGACAAGAAATCAGTTGATGAACGTTCATCATTCTCAAAGTTGAATAAAAGGTTCTAAGGACCAAGCTTATCAAAAGCCAATAAAGTAAAACCTCATTTCAAATAGGAACAGCCTTTAAGCATATGTTTAACTGTCTCGCGCACATTATCTCCGAGACAGAACTAACTGTATGCAAATTGAATCACGATTATATCAGATAGTTTAGCGTGAAACACTTACAGCAGACAATGATGGGCGGTGTTTCACGGATTATGTTCTCATGAGCCCTCGACTAAGGGAATTATAGTAATTAGGTGTCTGTGTATATGATTATGTGGATATCGATGTGTGAGATGATAGTCTTCTGAAATGTGTCACCAATGTTTAAGGAAATGATTTTATTACATTCGTAGATGTAGATGAAGCGACATTTGTAGAAGGTATCGTTAATCGAGTACTCAGATTTGACAAACTGAAATTTGCGTTGATGTTTTCAAAGGTACCATAAGCAAAAAAATAAAAAAAATGATTTCTGATTGGCTGTAATTTACAAGAATATTTTGTGACATTTCTGAGATAAAGGCTAGATCGTAACCGAATTGAACATTTTGGATGAACAGAATATGCATGTAGCAGCATGCTAGGAATAATCTAAGAAATCTAGTAAATAGTAAATCCAGTACTTGCCGATACTGAAATCGTTTCTATAAGACGAGAACAAATCTCTACCGATAAGGACAAAGAAAGGGTTTACTACGAAAATAAAAAAGATAAAACTATCAAGATCGACTAGCCGACTAGGCTCCCGACTCTGAGATTGCAGCCGTATGATAGGATATGATTCTAATACTAAAGGTCAGTTTACTATAGAGTAAGAATTTTCATATATTATTCTTATTCTATCATACCAATCTAGGCTAAGCTTTATTCCACCAACATATTTGAATTGATCAGTAAAGTTCTATGTTACAGTCACCTCTGTTTTTGCCAAAGTGATAAGTAGTAGTATACTCTACCTTCTATAGTACAGCAATTTCGCCAGACAAAGACTAGTTTCTCTGCTTGTATAACTAGACCTTCAATTTTGTAAGCCTTATTTGCTTTACGTCAAGCACCAGTCAGTACGTGTGTGTTATATCTTAAAATAAAAGTGGTAATTAAAGTATGGAAGAAGGATCGCAGCACTTTGCTACTGTGATCTTATTTAATCCTCCTGTCAACTAAAACGATTATAAAGCGGTGTCAGTTGAACCAGGAACGACTAAATATGTTTATTTGTAACGTAAGTACACAAATAAGAATTAATATTGACTGGTTAGTCTTTTAAACTTGTCGTCAAAGTCCAATATGTCTCAGTTGACGAGCTAACAAGCTTCTGTCATAAGTCTATTTATTACATTAATTCATAGAACTCTATAAAAACCCAAGCAGTTGTGGGATCAAATAATGCCATTGGCGCCATCATTGACCGTGCAGTACAAGGAATTAATGTGATTCAGGAAAAGTTTTCCGTTTTCGTTTGTAAATCAGTATCGTAAAGACTTATGTGGATGGCACATCGCTATTCCATCAATTTTGATCATGTTTCTTAGACATATTTACAATCAACATATTATGTAAACTCAATGTAGCAAACGCTGTATAAAAAAAACAGACACTGTACTGTTGTCTATTATAAACGAGGCATTACGAAACACTTTCAAATCTTCTTCAAAGGGCTAATTCTAAAATAAAAGGATAGGTTCATTACCACCGCAAATCTAGTTATGTAAGCTATCATCGGCATCTCCCGCCGACAGACGACCGACCAATCATATCGTATCTCTGATCTTGATTGAGATTTATTAGTCACATCGTCTCAGTCTCAGTCGGCTCGCTCTATATAAATCAGCCTTTATTCCTTAACAAACTTTATTTTGCGGCTAATCGTGCTCAAAACTCTTTCCTAACCTTTCAAAGAGATTGAAGAATGAACATTGTTTTTACTTTGCCAAATGTTAAAGCAACATTGTGTATCGGTATGGGAGCCGATCTTTCCGGTTTAGTAACCGAATCTTTGGATGATTTGTTTTGACCATTCGTTAGCGCTTCTTGTCCTTACCTAATTTGTGTGGTCGTTTTACTGCGTTTTACATTGTAAGGACGACATTGTTCTTCTAAGGTCCCGCGTCCTGCTTTTGGCGTAGTAATTGGATGCACAGTCGATTGCTTGGTCATCATTCAATTGAGTACATTTATAGCTACAGACATGCATGTTTTTCTTTTTGATTTGGAATTAGATAAAAGCGTTTTCATGTTAAGTCTTTTATCTGTAACTTACATAAATATTTTAATTTTATTATATGTTTTTATTGCTATTTAAATATTTATTGTTATATAATGTAAATATTATAAGATACCGCCCTACAATTCAGTAATTATGTTAAAACCGTTAAACACTTCGCCACAATGATGGCCTATTTTTTCCATTTATAGCGATAAACAATTTTTCTGATCATTTGAATTTTATCTTTACCGAATTAGTAATAGAGTATATATTTTCTTGTGTAAATTTAGTCCTTTTATGAGGGTAGGTCGTGGTAGTGATTGACGAACAAGATGTTTATCTGTGAACAATGCGTGTGGCTGCGCGGGCGCAGGTCAATGTGTTTTAAATTTGAAGTATAGATATATGAACTGATCTGACAATGCTTATGAATGTGTGAGAACTGTCACGGTACTAATACGGTAATATTATTAAACCTGTGAATGACGGAAAGTAACTTAAACTTCACTTACACTTATTATTTGCTAGATAAATTGTGTCTATCATTGCATAGTGCTAAAATCTTTAAAACTACGCAATGGATTTTGATGCGGTTTTTTTTAATGTATAGAGTGATTAATGAGGAAGGTTTTAGTATATAATTTGTCAAGTTTTTGTATCCATTAGCGAAAATATCGCGGGCGAAGCCTCTGGCGGGAAGCTAGTTATCAATAAAAACTTACAAAGTTCCAATATTCGTCCGCACGATAGCTCCTAAAGTCGGAAGCTTTGGTTAGATCCAAATTCTCTTATAACTTCAGTTAGTAAAAAAACGTGCTCAATGTCGGACACGACTAAACACGGAAGAGCGAATCTGCTTTTAAGTAAACAACTTGATTTAGCTCTATTTGGAGAATTTGGAACAAACAAATCTACCGATTTAAGAATGGGATTGAACACTCGAACACGAACTGTTTTAAACGTATATTTAGATATAAGACGGGAAGGAAGCATTGAAAATTTACTAGATAAAGAACGAATACATTCATCGTAGATAAAGTCTCAATTAACGTTTAGTTGTATTATTTTTTTTGTTACATTTATCTGGAGTAGCAGATACAAATACAAATTCCACTATCATAACAGCTTCCGGAACTCACCGGTTCTAACGGTGAATGAATGATACAGTGCCATAAAATAAATTATAATAAGGAATAACCGTTTTAGTATACGGCGCTACCATCTTTTTTGGGGTTATATTCTTTGCAATTAGTTAAGTTAAAACCCTAATTCTATCTTAAGAAAATTTATTATCCAAACATAGTCACAAGTCCTCCTTATCATCCATCCCCATCCTTCTTAACTCTTCAAAGCTTGTTAAGGATGTGTTTACCCTCGACAACGCCCCTAACAGATTTGTTTCAATGACCGCCATAACCTATTGTACGCGCCATTTCACTTTTTTTCCACCTTCCGCTACAGCTTCATCAAACTTTCAACCCAAGTCTTGAAGAAATAAGGTTCAATGTAAGCTGTCAAGATCTTTATCACGGGGTTTCTCAAGCAGTCCCACTGTGAAACGAATTATGAAGTCACATGTTTGTGGTTGATTGAAAAATTCCAAAAGGAGGGGATTAACTTGAACGTTTTGTTTGTCAGTGACATTTCTAGGGGATCATGGCCCCTTGCGATTTATGTCGTGCGCTATTTCCGGTAATGGGGATTTTGTACCGAAACTATTTTCAGACTTTTTCTGAATACGTGACCGCGTTCATTCGGTGTCGATGCCAAAATGCATTCTTGGATCAGCTTTGCTAAAATTGTCGTTCGTTATTCTAATTGCATGAACTTCCACTGAACGAAAACTAAAACAAAACATCGGTGTTTTTTTTAATCTCAATCTTGGCATGTAAAAATAGGCCGTTCGATGTCGGTTCTACATAGCAACAACGATAGTTAATAAATGAAATGATGATAATTATTTAAACATAAAATACTCAGGCACAGTTCTAGAATGTTCCAAAACAATAATACAACCTCCCCAAACAAAGTTCAACAGATAGGTAAATAATTAACGACACCGAGACAGCTTAGGGGACCCTCAGAAGCAGACGTGCAGAGAAACAATCAATTACAGTCGACCCGGACCTCTAATCGTCTGCAAAACGAAGGCTAAATTAGCGGAGACACTGTCACTGATGGGGAACGAATATGTAGGGGAGAACGTTTGTTTATTAGACTGACGATAGATTAATGAAAAGATTAGGGACAGATTTTCGGAGGTATTGTTGATATTGAGTGCCGTATAACTGAGGTGGTAATGAAAGTGAAATTAGGGTTCGAATGTTTGAGAGCCAGCGAATGTGACTGTTGATTTTTAATAGAAAGTATATGTATACTCAAAGGTATTAATTAAATAATCGTATTATGAATGAATTTAATACAATTTGGCTTTGATTTAACTTTTGGTGGTTAAACAAGTGGCAAAAACGCTAGTAGAATATTAAACAAAATGTATGGGAATGACAGATAGCCAGTCGTAAACGAATTTCATTCCTATACATTTTCTTTTATATTCTACTAGCATTTTTGCCACTTGTCTAACCCCCCTGTACTGACAGGTGTAACACGTAGTGCTCTATTGTATTGAGATCTTTTGCTCGACAAGTCGATCTCATGAAACTAGTAGGTAGTTTCACAATAACACTGTCTTAATCAGTGTCTACAGGAGTCACAGTGAATTTACGAGGCAAGAAATCGGTGTTAGCACAAGCAGCATCAACATACAATCGCGCATTTTCCCGTCTGACCATAAGATCAGCCTCTTACCTTCCCACATCTCGTTAAAACGGAATAATGTCTTAACATTCGTAAACGACTTGTCAATGCATTCTAGCACTTTCAACAAATTTGTTACCACCTATATTTAAAATAGTTCCGGGAGAATGGTCCCTAGACTATTTGTTAAGAAAAAGTAACGTGTTACGAAACTGCGCTTTAGATCTACTATTTACAAGTGCGATTGCCGTTATTGTCCTAAGTCCTAAGTCGGGCAATTTTTTTTTGGGCTTTCTCATCTAGAATTTCTCTAAAAGCCCAGTCTGTATTACATCTGACTTGAACATAGCGTTCGAAATGTAGGTAAACAATGTATTTAGGTACTTCTCTACCTAAATCACCAGGGAAAATAGGCATGATTTTTATATTATATTCGTGTTTTGAATACAAAAGAGAGCGTAGAGCTTAAACTCATCCGTGGAATGACCAGATACTTTGCTTCATAGATGAACTTAGTCTCATATAAATTACGCAATGTCATAACATTGATTGGTCCAACAGTTATTTTTTAATTAGCAATAATGAAGCTGTTCATTACTAATCATAATTCAATCAAGTTTAATAACTAAACTTTTATATTTATGACTTCTATAGCTTGGCTGTCTCACATATTGATATGAAGTAGTAATTGTTCACAAGTGCTTTGAGAAATACATTTGGATTTTTTGCTACTTGACCACCATTGTTTTCAGTTAGGCCGAATGTATGATTCACTCACTGTTCTATCAACTATTTTGAATAGCTGGTGTTCAATATAAAGAAAATAACTTATAGACTTTTGATATTTCCCATGAATGAACTTTTAAAATGTTTTTTATTTTAAATGATAAAAAGGCGCCAACTATTTGTATTTTATTTATCACATGACACATCCCTTTCTGACTTCCATAACGTCGCAACAATTTAACTCCTTCATAAATAACTTGAATCCAAGTACCATTATTTAAACGCAGCTAACAAAGTTACAAAAAGAATTGACAACAAATTATCTCATTATATCACTAGACAACGACTATCATAAAGGTTGACAAAAAATCGTTTGAAAGACTGACCAATATTTGGATCTGGATCAATAGCGATGCAGGTGGTCTTTTCTAAGAAACACCCTTTACTTAATGGCCATCGGACAATAATATGGTCCCGTTTATAGGGGGTTGCTACAATTTAGGGCTAAACCGTTGAATAGCATCGACTGATTTACTTTTAATCGTGAGTTTGATATTATCGCGCGCCATTCAAGTGTTTTGTTACGACCGAGCCGGTGTGCCCTACCATTTGTTCCCGTTCGCCCTCTGATTAATTGATGGCAGTCGTGAGAATTGATGCGTGATAAGTTCTCGAGAATTTGTTACAATTGACTAGTTTTAATATAAGCTTAGACTATGATGGATGAATTTGATTTTGTATTAGTATATTATAAAGTATTAAAAAAATCCGATACAGGATCTATGATTTTTGCTTAAGATGAAGAAATTAAAGCTGTAGAAATATTTTCAATATTTAAAGCGTTTTATAATAATTGTATAAAGCACAAGTCAAATAGAAGCAAGTACATTGATTCAATTACTTTCATTATTTTAGGATGACACCGACTCAAACATATTTCTATTAAATTATATTTAATGTCTAAAACAAAAACTATAGTCATTGTTAGAATCAAAACTCGCCAGCAAACATGCATACGAACGAGAGCACTAACTCAAAGGACCCATAGTAAGAGCCACAGACAGTTTAGTGCGACACAGTGGATTGTGTTACTTCGACAAGAAAAAAGTAGTCGACTGAGAAACATGGGTCTCGTCTGCTACAAAACAAAACGTTTGATGTACAACTTTCTCATAGAAACAAAAAAAACTATCATGTATACAATTTCGCTAGATCGCTTTGTAGGTGCGGTGTTTGTACAACACGGTGTAACATTTGTTTTTCTTTATGTCCTAGTCGAAGTGAGTTCTTCTTAACCTTTAATGAATAGTTCTGTGTTGCTGGGTATAGAACCCTTGTGACTCTTAGTTATGATATGACATTCAATTTGACAATATACAAAATCTTTTACTTCATTGTAAGTTTCATTACAACATTGATATTTAAAGTTCTAGTATATTTGAGTTGAATATTTGTGGTTCTAATAGCATTCATTTGAAATCGTTCGCACTTTTTCATATCTCGGCACAAGTTCTAGGTCTTCTGAATTAAAAGAAGCCTACGTCAATGTCTTCCAAATACATACATATTCATCACATCATTCTATGAGCTTTTATTATTGTTCTCTAATACAGCTGATACAGTTCTTTACCACAAGGTGCTTAATTGTCATTCCCATACATATCATTGGAATAACTACTTGTAATAGTTCTAGCCAATCCAATATTGTCGCGCCTAGGGGCCCTGATTAGCGAGCAAGCGGAGACATTGAAGTAAGACTTCACGTAGGTCGGTAATCTATTAGGAAACATTGTAATATCGCCTAGTGATAAGTTAATAAACTATCGCCCACGAATTCAGCCTATTTCCCCCAGCTGACTCATGACTGAATAGTTTCACTTCATGCCTAACTAATAGGCCTATAATATTAATTCAAGACAAGTATCTACGTGACGAAAATGCTACAAGTTATGGCAGGTGACGCATCTAGGATATATGAGGCCTCGGGACAATCCCACTGCCTTTTCTTGCCTGTGGTCAGGCGTATCGGCAATGTCAAGTGCTGATTATACGAAAACGATTGAAATTAGACCACAGAGTGTTGATATTGATGGGTCTGTGACGATATTCGTTTTGCGATGGGGTATGAATTGGTATAGTGTACGTGACTGCTATCAGATTTGAATGTGTCATAGAGCTATGATACATTTAAATATTTGGTGACGCAAAAAAAAAAAATGAATCATCCTATTCGGTGTATCCAAGTGTGAGAGTTCAAGGGTGAGATATTAGTACAATTTATTTAATACATAAAACTACCCATTATTAGAGAAATACTAAAATTTGTTATGCATGTGATACCTACAGTTGTGGACATTTGGAAATGCACCATGTATCAAAAATACTGTTTCGTTTTGTCTAAGTTAAAAGCCTTTATCATGATTTATAATACTGAAATAGAATTGCACAATAAATATTATATGCAGACATGCAAAACCGAATCTAAGCGACATACACAAAGATTTTCTATCAAAAGGCCAAAATCGAAAATAACCTCATTACTATTGCCCACAAATCACTAAGAAACAATAGAACAATGCCAAAAATTACCATTTTCTTCACTTTTTGTTTCAATAGGAAATCCTGGACTTAGAACACTCGATCGTGAATCATGAAACGGCGCCGCCTTGCCATGGTATTGTTTAGCTCGTTCAATCAATTTGTACGCCGATCAGCGTGATCTAGGTTAGGTCACCGCAGAAGGAACTCAACTGAATTATTTATTAGAATGACAAATATTCGAAGACTTTCCTGTGGACACTTGGCGACTAATGTCAACTTTGTACCAGGTAGTGCTATTTATCAGGAAATGTATTTGTATGTTGATCAGGGCTTTTCCTTTTGGTTAGAGGAGGTGTTTTCTAAGGAAAGGAATTATGATTTCAGTGAGACATCTTATTAAAGCGGTTGAAGTTTTCCTTATATTAAAGTAGCAGAAACATGTAAGTAAATACCTGAATTCAATCTAGATCTAACATTGCTGATGTAAAAACGTGGGTACCAGCTGTTTCCCGTGGTTTCAACCGCGTCCCAAAGGGAACCACTTACAACATCTGGATGAAAAGTAGCCTATAATCGTCTCCTGGGTCCCCTCTATCTCGTACCTGATTGCATCTAAATCGGTTGAGTTGTTTTACCGTGAAATCGTATCAAAGAAACAAACTCATTTTCCCATTTATAACATTATATTAAGGAAGTTAGGATAATTAAGGCTACTTTTAATCCAGGCGCATTAAATAGATCCCTCAGGATCCGGCAAAACCTGCAGAATACGGCAACTATTAGATATTTGCGATAAATCGGATGAGAAACTTTAAAATACCATTCCAATAAATCAAATGTGTCGCAAAACGCAATAACCAAAAAAAATATCGTTCCAAATCTTGGCAACACATTCAAAACGCATTCTGTGGCGGTCGGCCATTAAGTACCAATAAGATGAAATAAACGTTGTATTTAAGCCACGCCTGTCACATTACGAGGTGCGTATGACTGGGTCCGGAGAAGCGGCGACGATGCAAGGGATTTGCTCAAACCACACGGCTCTTATTACCTGACTTTAGTGATGGGATGGGACTTGTCGACCTTAGCAGTCGTATTTTTGCTTATGAGAAGGTCCTAATATGAAGGTTAATTAGTTTTAAGGAGGATGCAGTCGCCGCCTTTGAACTGAATATATTTTTGAAAAAAAAAAAACTTAAAATTATTTCAGTTTTACATCTTCTCTTAATTTACCTACATATAACAATGATAATACATTAGAAAGCTAATTAAATAATTTTCGATTCCGCAACTAAATTCTTGACCTTCCAAAAGTGAACCATAATTATATGTAGATAGCATCGCAGCAAGATACATCTCATATAATAACAATATTGGAATATGTGATGAAAAAATTCATGTAGCCATTGTGTGGTCCCTAGCAGACAACAAAAGCATTAATCTTGAAAAGATTTATTCAAAAACCTCCAAAATTGACACACTTTCTCTTAATCGACACGATAAACCGTTTATCGACGTTAATTACACTCTGTGCATCGCGGCAATAATCTGCGTTTGCGCACGGATAATGACAGGATTTGCGGATAAAGCCGCCGCTACGAGTATGTTGACACAACAGTACGACGGAACGTCGATACTTTTTACCATTCGTCTGGGATTAAAAGTTATTCAACTGTTTTCATTTTATAGGCAAAGATGAAATACAGGGGTGTGTAGTTCAGATAGGCATCGCTCCATGAAAAACACAGGTACTCAGCTGCATCCAATTAGACTAACAGTCGGGCTGGGCAGATGATGATGAGACAAGGATGAAATATTTCAGTGTTGAACTACCTAAGAGTCCCTGCAAACCACAGACTTTCTATCGGCCGATAGTTTGGTCGGTTTCTTAATCAGTATAAAGATGTACACACATCATTCGGCTCGGCATCCGGCATCATCAAACCGGCCAAACTATCGGCTGATAGAAAGTCTGTGATCTGCGGGGACTCTAATAGTGGACGGAAAGATTGAAAACAAGGAGCCCAGCTCCTTTAGTTTTCAATCTCCCCCCCCCCCCCTTCTGGACCTAAGATAATTGAAAAAAGTCCTCGTTTGGAACAGTAGGGTGGTATTGACGGCACATTTGGCGTAGTGGCTGAGCAATTGGCTGCTGAGCTGCGTGTCGCGGGTCGATTCCTGCATGGGACAACCAAAATTGTTCCGGTTCGGGGTGTTGGTGCACGTGTAATTAATGTTTGTAAACGCACCCACGACACTGGAGTAATTCCTAGAGTGTGTAGTGTAGAGCAACGTTTTAAATTTAAAAAAATATAATTGCAAATAATTAAAAACTCAGAACAGCTCTGCGATTATAATATTAGGTAGGCCTATTAATTTAATTACAACCGCTATACTGAACTTCAGTAATGTAAAAAAGTCATCTCAGTCCAGTCGATCACTGCGATCTAGATAACGTCGCATGCGCATGATTGGAACAGCGAAGCGCGATTGATCCGATTAATATGGCCTTTATTTAAACTGTGTCATTCATTGTTAAATTGGGTATCGGGTGTTGGTGGTACATTAAAGTTGATTTCTTTTTATGAGATTTGTTCAATATTTGTTATTGACTATATGTACCGACTTAGAAAAATAAGTACAAATGTTAATTTATTTATATATTTTTATGATAATATGCAGTGTACATTCTGCCAGAATCAGACGTGAAATGAGAAAGCAAATAATTAGAATGCTTTGTGAAAACGGGGCATTTTTTAAGGTTCCTTTATAAGGATCGGTGTGGACGTAGATGTAGGATGCAGAATTTGTGAAAAGAGGTACCTACGTATTTTAAATTAATAACTTAAAAAATTTATGCTTACTCCTTCGAATTATTTTAGGACTAACTTCTGCCCGCGACTTCGTCCGCCTGGAATAGTGGTGCTCCGCTCCTATTGGTTTTAGCGTGATGATATATAGCCTATAGCCTTCCTCAATAAATGGGCTATCTAACACTGAAAGAATTTTTCAAATCGTACCAGTAGTTCCTGAGATTGGCGCGTTCAAACAAACAAACTCTTCACAGCTTTATTATATTAGTAAAGATTAAGATATTGATCGAAGGGTAACTCAAGGCCCAAGAGTGAACATTAATTGATTTCTTTTTTTACTATTTTAATATACTACTTATTATATACATGCGGAAGTTTATGAGGATGATTATGTAATTCTTTAACGCAAAAACTTCTGAATGAATTTGGATGAAATTCGATAAACACACAGTAACAATAACCAGTGGGCCTAGCACGAATCACTGTCGAAAAAGTATTAGTTACACATTTTAAATATAAATTTGGTCGGTTAGGTTGTATATATGACTAGCTTCTGCCCGCGACTTCGTCCGCGTGGAATAGTAGTGCTCTGATCCTATTGGTTTTAGCGTGACGATATATAGCCTATAGCCTTCCTCAATAAATGGGCTATCTAACACTGAAATAATTTTTCAAATCGTACCAGTAGTCCCTGAGATTAGCGCGTTCAAACAAACAAACTCTTTAGCTTTATTATATTATTAGTATAGATTCGAAAATCTCTTTCGATATGAATACTTTTTCGAAAGTAATTCGTGCTAGGCCCACTGGATTAGCACATCGTCTACTTTTATCCGGGTAAGCTAAGTAGTTCTCCCAGGATGCCGGTGAAAGCGCGGGAAACAGCTCGAAATGGCTACAATTATCACACTTAATCAACGATCATACCAACCTCCTAGGCCCTAGGCCATTAAAGATTGTCGCATCTCAAATTTCAAGTAACAAAACCCATTTTCATAGTATAATACCTGTGGAAACAAGGCAAGGGGGCTACTTCCACGACCCACGCATTGATCACTCGATCGCTAATCGGCTTCCCAACGTAACCCCTACATTATGGCATTATCTGCTAGTGTTTATAAAGTTCATACTAGCTGTGGCCTGTGGCGTCAGTCGCCTGTGGCTTTCAGCTCACCGCGTCGCCGTCTGCACTTTTTAACAAACTTCAAAAATGGTTATCTATTCGTACCTGTATGTCTTCCTAGACCATTTAGTTAGATCATTATAACTCAAGAACGGCTGGACCGATTTTAATTATTATTCGGTTGTAGATTCGTCTCCGCTTATAGCTCTGGAAGTAGATAATAGAAAAAAATATATAATATCGGGAAAAAACAAAAAAAAAACGAAGTTAGACCGGCTTTGTCATATTATTAAAATTCCATAATATTTGTATTTATCTTTTTGCTCAGTCTCTAAGAGTCATAGCGTGATGTTAAATAGCCTATAAAGTTGCTCACGAATTAAGCTATCAAATGCAAACATTTTATTTTAAATCTGACAGTAGCTGCCAAAATTGACGCGTTCAAACAAACAAACTCTTCAACTTTATTAGTAGAGATTTTCCAGCTCATTATGTAGGCTAAGTGGCCGAAGGGCGGGATGTTTCAAAGCCTGAATTATCGCTATCTATACACGATACATTATATTTGTAAAAGCTTATGTGGTTTATTTAGGTTACATGTGAAGTGTTTCATGTTGGGGTTAATAGCTGCTACGTCGTCCGTGATATTTAGTAGAATATTTACACTTTATAGGGCGGTTTCTGCAACCCAATTACGTGGCAATACCGATAAGGTTACAAGAGAATGCATTTTAACTAGTGTTTGCCCAGTGGTCGAAATTCGATTATATTTTAATAAAAAGCCTTTTTTTAGTTGTGCATTTAAAATATTTAAATAATGCAAACCCCATCCAAATCAGATAGTAGTTCTTGACAAAATCGCGGACATAAATACATAAGGGTCGAAAACAGAGTTTGCTTTTTTGAAGTCGGTTAACAAGTAGCTTTCGCACCACTTGAACTTGTAACTTGAACAGGTAATTGTGTTTTAGCTCTACACTTAAACATAACCAGGAAGTTAATAATAAGCAGAAAATAAACAAAACATTAAGTAGACAACATTTTATTTACAACCATCAAGCCCACCTTGTATACTGGGCAAACTGTACTAATCCAACTAACATGGGACAAGATCTTTCATACGGTATTTTAATGCCATTTCAATCTTGAAGCCTTACCTGCTTTCTTAACCAACCATAAAATAATCATGGACACTCGTAACAGAAATCAATAATACAATAAATTATGCGATTTAGATTAATAAGCAGACCAGTATCTTATATTACTGTGTACATGTTACTTGTTAGGAAAATACTACCATGTTTCGAGTCCTTATATCCTATGTAACATATCTTAAAGAGCCTTGAGGTATAGAATTTATCAGAATTACTTATTTCCAATGGATGGCTGTAAGTAAATGTGTTTGTCTATTTGTCATTATCCTCAATAAGGATGTAAGATCTTGTGTCTATTTCAGCTGGATATGTTATTATTATTATCTGCCTTATATGATGTACAGCGAAATATGAATGCAACTTTGTATCCGATGCAACATATATACGAAGTTTTTTTTCATATTTGTAACGTGTTTTTGTGTTTTGATTGAAACGGCGGAACTTAGGACCAAAATTTGGTAGGTCCTTTTTACCTTATGTAGGTAAGTTATTATGAAAAGAATGCAGCACAACATTTAGAAACCTGAAATCCATTTACGAAAACAACGTTTTGATAAAATTGCTGGACACTAAAATTGTTGGATACTCCTGTTTCGTAGTTCACGCTATTTAAGTGAACAAACTTACACATCCATATAGCCAATGAGATTCGTAACCCTCTGTCTACTGTAGCCGACTATTTTTTTGTCAATCTTACGACAATTACATCCAAGAGGGAGGAGCTCTTAAAAAAACGATCGCTTTTATCGTAATCAACACTCCATTCTTCAAAAAAAGACCAACACTTAAAACCGGGAACCCTTAAACGATGGCAGCAATTATTCTCCTGTCTTATTAACCATTCACCACCACCCCAGGAACTCATTAACTCGTTAAACACGTGTTAAAGTAAAAAATAACTTCAAACTCGCCTACCGAGTTCTCATGCCGATGCTTGATATTAATCGATACCATTAGTATCGGAACTTGGGAATTTTGAATTAGGAATTTATTTATCATCTGTATTCTTAAGCTGCAGGGGTGCCAATGTCAATCACTGGAGGATGTGGAAGACTAAGATCGAAATTCGATGTAAGTATTCGATGATCGAATAATTATTGCAATATGGAACGTGTGTGATTCTTACAACTTTTTTATAATGATCTGCCTTTTCCCAACTATGTTGGGGTCGGCTTCCAGTCTAAACCGGATGCAGCTGAGTACCAGTGTTTTACATGGATCGACTGCCTATCTGACCTCCCCAACCCAGTTACAGGGTAACACGATACCCCTTGGTAAGACTGGTTGTCAGACTTTCTGGCTTCTGACTACCCGTAACGACTGTCAAAGATCTACAAATGACAGCCGGGACCAACTGCTTAACATGCTTTCTGAGGCACGGTGGAGTCTCGCTATGACATAGATGGTCACCCATCCACGGACCGACCGCGCCTAGCGCAGCTTAACCTATGATCGGTCGACCCGTGCAGCTGTTACATTTATGCGAAATTCTAAGTAGATGGAACGCAACGCTGTCAGTTTGAAAAGATGTGAAGTCAAAGTCTACAATAACAATATTACAAATGATACATTTTGCTCACCTTATAAATGATTGTTTTGTCAAACTTTGGCGTCATATCAAGCGCGCCAAAATGTCGGTCGCTTAAAATTCCCGTATCCGTCTGCTATATTCGTTTCAGCTAAAATCGTTAATGCTTTTACAATTTAATTTTAATATAGACATGGACAGAGATGGTTTACAGAACCTTCGTAATTGGTTAAGCAACTGACCGGTTTTTCTTTACGTAATTTCCAAGGGCCGTGATCCTTAATCCTATCTATTCCTAACTATTATTGTACATCCTAATTCTGTTTGTTTATTAATTGTGGTTGTTACCTTTTACGGTAAAACGGTGGAACCGATTTGTAAGAGATTTGGTACGGCAGTAGATGGGATTGGATGGGATCATAAAGACGGCTATAGGCTAATTTTTATCCGGGGCATTCCCTCGGGACGCAGATCAAAATGCGGGAAACAGCTAGTAATTGATATTTCCTCACGTTTCTCAGAAAAGGGGCTCTTGAGAATCAGACGGACGGGATCCTTCAAAGCTTAGATCCTTTTGAAAGTCTCCGCGCTGCTCGGAGACTTTTATTAGTCTAAGCTACAAAAGTTGCTTTTCCATTTTTAAGTAGAGAAACCTAATTATTAATATTGATTAATATGTAAAATAAGAAATGATTATTTCTGCAAATATTTAAGTAATAAAATCTCGTTGTTCAAAACTTGTTTCCTTTGATTACGTATTTCGGAACGTTCGCTCTTATGTCAAATGTCGGTGCTATTTATAAACAACTTCTCGATTATGCGAATGCGACGTTAATAAAAAATATGACATAAACTAACCTTTTTAGAGGCATGGCTTATCAGATAAAGTTGAAAATTAATCATTCGTCATTGCCGTGCATCTATTTGTGCAGAAATAAATGTATAATTAAGCAAAATAGGACTAACCTTCGCCTTGAGAGCGTAAACTGTATTCTTCCTCCCATATTTATTGACGGCATAAAACGCCACGCCACCGCCCACGACGCACACACAGGTTGTCAGGACCTTTTTTAAAGAATTATCACTTTTCACATTACTAAAATTACGCGTAAAAACTGGTGAAAACTGTATTTTTCTTAATAATTTAGTCGAAGTACGGCTTAGCGTGGCCATGTTGGCAGAACGGGGGATTGACGTGTGCGAGCGAGATCGAGATATGTGTGAGGGAGTCGGCATAAAATCACGCATGCGCATGTACTGTCCAAGTTTGATAAGGTTTCACGATATCAAAATGAACTTTAAGCTTCACGTGATAAGCGCTATAGTATAGTAATGCAAAAATAATTGCATTTTAACGCAGTTTTGGAAGTTTGCGCATAAATTGATGATTCTACCTTTCTCTGTGAAAAATTAACAGCTTACGAACAAGACTAAGTTTTATTATTTTCTTTTAATCGTTATTACTGTCTTGTAAAAATAACTTTAAGCGGCACCTTTGCTTAGTTGCATGAAGGGTGCAGGTATACCTACCACCAATGATCATCCTCTTGCCCTATCCCAAACTGTTTGGGATCGGTGCAGCATGTCTTTTTCTTCACTACATCTCTATGCGCAATCATCTCATCATACACCTCCTTTAAGCAGTTACATAAACTACCAATAAGAACCTAAATAATATTTTCAAAAAGGTATCTATAGGTACTCAGACAACATGTTACTACCTCTAATCAATGAGTACCTACGCATTGAATTATGAGAAATAAATTCAAAGTCTGTTTCAATAAGTCGCCGAATGAAAACCCATGAGTTAGGGAAACTAGAAGGACTTACTGGCTAAGCAGCCAGATCATCCATAAAGTTCACAATTAGTATTGTTTACCAGCTGTTAAACATTCACATCTAAATTACCTTACCAGTTTACCGCTACCATTCCATCTATTTAGTCTCACAATTAAGTTGCATCCTGGTTGCGAGTTGAACACCCGACCCAAATTCTTCACACCATCTATTTATTATCTGTGGTAACGTCATTCGCACTCTGCTCTATGCAATTTACAAACAGCCTAGTCATTAAGACCATGAACTATGAGGGACCAATTTATGGAGATCCTTATCGTTAATTAGAGGACCGAGCCGCAGTTGACCTGCGATTCTGCTTGCTTCGTAAATGAGTGTTATGCGTCGTAATGTTGCTCTTATTGGAGTTTAAATGGTATATCACACGTTGGTGAATCTCTCAGTATCATTTTGTGGGTCGTCAACTGAGATTTGATGTGGCCGTGGGTACTCGCACGTAGAAAGTTATCCTTGCCAACTTTGCTTATACTACATGGATTGTACCCGGCTTCATAAACACAACATTATACCGTCAAAGGAATCTCACTTAGCAACGCCAAACGGTCACAGGGAAGGGGCTACCTAACTAACTTCATAGCATCCCCAAAAACACTATACCATTCGCCTAGCCTTTTCCCAATTATCTTGGAGTCTGCTTCCAGTCTAACCGAATGCAGGTGGTGATTACCAGTGCTTTACACGGAGCGACCTATCTAAAACAACCCAGTTATCGGGTAACACTATCCCCTGGTTAGGCTGGTTGTCAGGCCTGCCGGGGCTGCGGGACGTTCGAAAAGGATACCGCGCCCCCGGAAGACAAAGGGCTGAGGAAGGAACATGGATGGGTTTTAGTCAGTAAGAGTCTGACACTCCCACCCGCCCCACGCACGGCGGGAGGGGTCATCTGATGATTTCCCATCCGAAAAAAAAAAAAAGGCTGGTTGTCAGACTCTAGTGTCTGACTACCCGTACAGACTGTCAAAGATCTACAAATGATAACCGGGACCGACGGCGTAACGTGCTTTCCAAGACATTCCCTCGGGACGCGACTGAATCCGCGTGAAACAGTTAGTAACTATGTTTACTTTCAGGGTAAAACTGCTGAAAAGATTTGAATGAAATTTAAACGCTGTGGAAGGACACAGGGTAGTTTTGGATCAGGGTACGTGCAGAAGTTCTCTAAGGATCCAGGTGAATCCGCTGAAAATAGCTAGTCATCAATATATTGACTTTCATTAAATTCTGCAAAAGAAATCATTATCAGTGCAATGACTTGTGTGAAGACAAAAATAACCCGGAATTGTTGTTAACGAATTTTCACGTGATTTAGAATGCGTAGGCTGGTCACGTATTGAGTTGAAACTATTTAATGCGTTTTGTTTGCGTCATTAACAGGGTTTTTTGTTATAATTAGGTAGGTAGGTAGGTACCGAATTATAACTACTACCAAACCTTATACATAGATACCTATATAGGTAGGTACTTATTCATGTCAACAAGTTCAAACTTTCAAAGACATAATCAGCTAGTAAAAAATACTAGCCAAGTGCGAGTCAGACTCGTGGTACGGAACCGGAGCAAGAATATAAAAAAGTCAATAAAGTCCAACCCATATGGTCCAACCGCATCATTAAGTTTGTTAGGATTCCGTAGTCCGACAAGGAACCCTTATGGTTTCGTCATGTCCGTCTGTCTGTCCGCGGCATAGCTCCGAGGTTCTTGATACTAGAAAGCTGAAGTTTGGTTTGGTATGCATAATATTGATCTCACGCCGAGAAAATGGTAAAATATAATTAAAAAAAAATTTGGTTAGGGTAGCTCCCAAACACGTGAAGTGGGGATGAATATTTTTTTCTCGCGTACCTACGCCTTGGTGTGGGGTATCGTTAGATAGGTCTTTAAAAATATTATGGGTGTGTGAAGACCATCTTTCGCCTAAGTGACCCATTTGCGAAATATTTAGGTTTTGAGTGCAAATTTTTGTTCGATACGACCATCCTCCCCCTCTAACTTTTGAATGGCTGTACCTAGAAATGTGAAAAAATTCACAGATGTAGCACATGTAATGAACTTACAAGGAAAACTATATACACGGCTAAATAGGCTTAACCGGTTACAGAGTTATAGTCGACTAACTAACTCCTACTACGGAACCCTACTGCGCGTGGCTCGACATGCATTTGGCCGGTTTTTTTAAAGGAAATTTGCCGACTACTTCAAGTGTGATAGTACCTACCTAGAAATTTATTTTAGTTTTATTTTTCCTGTAATATTTAGACTAACGTCTATAAACCATAATTATTTCAGATTTTAAGCTTTGCAAACTTTGGAGAGGGAAGGGTAGGGAAGTGTTAGTGTACATTATAACAGTCAGTTTTAGGACTTTGTACTTTAAGTCAAGTAAGAAGATCTTGCTTCTAACCCATGATTATTGATTCTCGGTCAACGGGAAGTAGGTAGGCACCTACCCTATAGGTTTGTTCCATTTGCTTGACAGACTGACAACGTAGTGATCTATTTAGTCAAGAGGGCCGGAACACTAAAAATATCCCTATTATTAACGCGAATGTTGTTTAACCGACTTCAACAGATGTTTTTGCATTCCAATTCCATTCATGCAGTCAATGAACTCAAGAGGCACATAGGTTTCTATATCCTCATAAATTGAAATTTCGGTAAAATATGTCATGAAACCGAATAGGTATAATAGCTATATGAAATTCCCTATCTATCACTAACCCCGCATTTTACCGGGCGGTAGACGGACGTATGGAGGATGAGGAAATAAACTGCAGAATTTATATCAGTGGATAGGTATAGGGACATAGGGTAATAGCTAGCTGTACAGCACAGTACCTATTAAATGGTTCCCTCAAACCGTTTTCCTGTAAACATTTTACATAGGTACAGACAGCAGACACAACATGAAATTATTCCTTCACATTACTAGCATTGAAGTAGTGTATGGTTTTTCTGGTACCTATCTACAATAATAATTTGCGATCTCCACATTTAGCTATGTGTATGTAAGGCCCAATATTAAGCTAGTCTCACCGCAGTATTAGTCCATGGTTAGATGCATATAGACCAGAAGATAATAATTATTGGCTAAACTTAATTATGGTTTTAGCTTGGCATTAGATTCATCATAGTATTATGATTGTAAATTGTACTACATCTTTATTATGTATTTTATTGAGTATTATGAATATTATTGCAGGTCAAAATAAGGTAAGACAACAGCTAATGACTGAAAAAGCTTTATTTTATTATTATGTAACCATAAATTAACCTATTTAATATAAGACTTTAATTCATAACACCTAAATCGACCTCACTACTTTGGATAGGATCTTCTCTATGCTCTACAATTTCCTCAGCCTGGACCGTTTGCATTTGTGATTCCATGTCTACATTTAAAGTTGGCTCTGGTTCCGGGGTCTGTATGGAATACATGAGTACCCTTTTTACAGCCTCTGCGTTATCATATAAACCATACTCAGCCTGCCATAAAATAGTTGTGATCAATTGTTGCAAATTCCCCCGAGTTCTCGGTGTTTTGAACTTCCGGAGTTTGTTAGCAACATATTCTCCGAATACTGAGTATTCATCTTTTTTATGTGAGTCGTCAAATATAACAGTCTTTTCTGCTTTCGGTGCAACATAAAAGCCAGGTAGTCCAGTAGGGGAAGCTACTTCACGTTTAATCTTCCTGTATTTCATTTTCTTGCGTTTAGGTTCATAAGTTTCTATATGTGTGATTTGGTACGGGTCCTCCTCCAACCACTCCTCGTCTGAGTTGCCTCCAGCATGCATTTGGCGGACAAGATTTATAGTTGCATCATTACCTTCGTCTCGGTCAATTTCAGAATCTGTGTTTTCTAGAATGTCAACCTGAAAATTAAGTAATTGTTAATTGATGGAATATTATCTATATTTTTACAACAAAGACTAACTTCTCATGTACTTGTTTGGGAAATTTAGGTTGGATAATGCTTGCCTTGACTAATATAGGCACAAATATTTCAAATAGATTCTGATATTAGATTTTCAGCACATCTGATTCTTTGAAGGAATTAGGTAAGTAGTATATAGGCATATATTGTTTTAATGTGTAATAAAATAAAATATTTTTATTTTATTTTTTTCCCTATTTGTTAACTATTTACTACTTGTCTATTTCCTGTGCGTGTCCAGAAATAAATGTTTTTTCTTTCTTTCTTTTTTTTCTAATGTCTGTGGTAAAACAAGTCAATAACATGAAACTGTTGCCTTTTTAAGTAACTATGCGCAAATGTTATGTGTTTACTGATAGGAACTTTTAATAACTTGGAATTATAGCTAAGTAATTGCATTCAGAGAACTATCAACGGAGCAGAATGTCAATGAAAACCTCTTAAACTTTTTGGCGGGACATAACCTATCAAAGTCATGATGACAAATAATGTTAAAATCAATTGTTTTATCCTGCAAGAACCAATGAAAATTAATATTTCATATCAGTGCCGTGTTGTTTTGTAATTGGCTGAATCTTAAAACACAAGCTTTCAGCCTATTGGTTGCTTTCTACATTTTTCAAACACGAAAGCGTCATAACCTTCAAACTTAATAAACATGATTGAATCAAAGCTATTCTACTTAAATAACTACCTGGATACCTGTTATTATGAACACTTTAATCTTTAAAGTCGTTTTGTAAATAAACTTTCGTTTTAGAAGCATGCACCACAATCACAATCAAATAATAATGATCAACAAAAACAACGAATATCGATTATCAGTTACGTCATTTTATGTTATCGATCGAACTTCTCGAATCGATTACTTGTATCAAATTTTATCAACCGATCAACAGCAATTTTATTTTCAACAGATGACCGCTAATCGATAGCGGACTCTGTATCAATAATAACTGATAAGAAACTATAACCTAATTATAACAATATAGGTAGGTACCCGTTGTATTTCGATTTTAGGCATAGCACCCATTCCGGCCGAATCTTCTTTATTAACTGATACTGAATAACGTACGTTTTTGTCTTTGCGAGCCCTCGGCGTGTACTTTTTTCGTTTAGGCGTAGATGATGGATTCGTATCATCATCTTCAATTCTGAAATGGGACTCGTCCAATGTTCCATTCTGCGATAGTTCCCACTGAATAGGATGTTTGTTTATCAGGTGGGCCCTAAGATTCGTCGTATTACCAAAGTATTTATATTGAGTTTCACATAATTTACACAACACTGCAACGCATCTCTTGTTTTCTTCGATGCGTTCAAAAAACCTCCACACAACAGAAGAACATTTCTTCATTTTGTATCGATACTAGATTGATAGTCAATTTGCCGCCTAAAATCAGATGGTTATTGAATCGAAAACGATTAAAGGCGTGTATCGAATCAAAAGTATCACGAGTTGGAATACTTCTACAAAATGGCGATCGAATGAAACATCGAGCGACGAAACGAGTGAGCGACCTTCATTCGATATAGCCGCAACGCCATTTGATAAGACCTACAAACATTTGAAACACTTGTGACACTCAAAAATAAGTCTTATTATTAAACTGTTGTGAACTTTACTTATGTATTTACGTAAATTTGTAGCCTGTACACGTGATCTTTCATTTATATATCTCTCTTTCATTACTATGGACAGTGATGCTATATCTTTCTCTTTCAAACGTATCCTTATTGGACGCCGATGCGTCAGAATCGTAGTGCTGCCAACTTCGTAAAAATAGGAGCGAGAACGATCAATGGCTGGCGCGTTCCATTGACAAGGTGGGTAAGTATTTCATTCATTTGCTATACGAACTATTTTGTGTCCTTACAAAAAAGAGTAATATATTTTCATAACTATTTTACATATTTTTTTTATTTAAATAAATACAATGTTGAATGATGTATACAATGTTTTGATAAAATATGCTCTGGAAATTCTTAGATGAACAAAGAATTAAACCAAATTCAGTAGTTTTTATTAAAAATAAAGTATTTTGATTTATGCACTTACCTTGTAGGCATCTAGGTAGGGAATAATAACTTGGCTGACTAGCTTCGAACAAACTGGCCACCCTGACTCCCTAATCGATTCATTCGATTTTACTGGCTAACGCCCGAACCCAATATTCGATCCTAATCCACAGATTGTAATCAATCTTAGATCGATACCAATCCATCGATCGATCTCCGATCTCCGTCTCAATATGAAAAGCTGTAACCCGCAATCTTTTTTGTGCCCGGATAGCCCACGATCCCTTCCCTCCCGGACGTTCGGTTTTGCGCAAATGTGCATGTTTCTCGTTTATATTTTTATGGAAATATGAATCACATTTCTACGCATAATAAAATATATTATTCTTCAATTTAAGTTATAAACTATTTTAGACATATAAAAAGGAACAAATTAGGCAGTTTTGAGCTTGTTTAATTATTCTTTTGTTTTTCATCTATTCAATACATGGACGGAACGGAACGTTACAATGTCAAACAAAGACTTACAAATAGGGATGTGAGATCTAGGTTTGTCGTTTCTCATTACATACCTCGACGAGGATACACGTATGAAAGGCATTATTTCATTTAATAACAATTCTACTGCAGATTTTGATAACCTAAACCTAAAAGTGAAATCTGCTTCATCGAGACTTTGCATGTAGTTCACTCGTCTCATCCTACGTGAACAGCGTCTCGGCACATCTTCATCACTTGAACTCAGCATTAATAAATCCTCCAAATCACTACTATCACTGCTTGATAATACGGACATGTTTAGTTTTCAACAGTAAAACCAAGAAATACGAAAGATTACAGATTTGGATCAAAACGTCAATCGAAAGAAACGCCAAAATTCTGGGATAGGTTATGGATACAGTCAAACTGTCATTTTCATACGGAGGACAATCCGTAATCTGAGATCGGACCTCCTATGGATGGCTTGCATGAACAGATAGCAAATACAATCTGTGGATACATTATGGGCACTCAAACACAATTTCGGATTGAAATCTCAATCTCGGATAGGTAAAAATGGATTAGGATCGAATATTGGGTTCGGGCGTAAATGAATGACCGGTTAACACATCGCCAGATTCCCTTGATTATTGGGCGGGACACTAGATATAGCTTATCACTTCACGTTCGTTTTCTGCCATGATGAACCGTAACTATTCTTACTAATTTGAATAGTTTTACCTACATCTCTTAAAAACTTAGATAATACTCTAGACCTGGCCAATAGACGTGTTTTTTAATAGTCATGAATTTCATAATAAATTATAGGGACTACCTACCTTTATTCCAATGTATGATTGGCAAGTGGGCGTAGTTTCAGACATTAGTTAGATTATTAATTTACTAAACTGAGGGAAATATTCTGTCTGTCTACCCCAGGTTTCAATAGTATAACTCCATACCACGGTAATACCATACCTACCAAATTTCATCTAAATCAGCTGAGCTGTTTTACTATGAAATTGAACAGACAGACTTGCTATTTCGGTTGTAGTCATTGTTATGTTTTAGCTTTTTATTTAACTATTTACATATTTACTTGTATTTACAATAATAAAAACATAAAAATAATAAATTATACTAATATAATTAGGCATCAAAATATTCATCCGCATCGCTGTCAACGGGAATCGTGCCCAAAAGGCTGGCTGCATTGCCACGTTGGATGGCAATGCTGATTCTTTGACCGAAATATAGGCCAGCCCTTTGATCACGCGTGGAGTCTACTAAACGTTTGCCTATATCACGAAATAGTAGACGGGCACTTGGACCCCATGGCCCTAATGTTTCTACCCCAAACGGCTCAAATATATAATTACCACTAAGGTTTATATATTTGCGCCGTTTAAGGTTTTCTGCAGCTGCGGCAGCTGCACCAGCACAGCCCACCGTACTGGGAAGATGGGATACAGAGAAGATACAGACAGACAGAATAACTAACTTTCGCCTTTATTAGTAGGGATGGTTTGTATAAAGACAAAGTTCTTAATTTTTTATGGTTTATTTTTCAGGAAAGCAGGAATCGGTGTGGGGTCTCGAAAAAACAAGTCGAGAACAAAAAAAACAAGAATTTACATTGACAAAAAATACCTTTATTTTTTAAATTAATGGTTTCTGTCAGGTCAAGGCACTAAAAACTGCGTGTTGTGTGGTTTTACAGTAGCAAAATGCTTAAAAAATAAACAAAAAGATTCTCTCCGGCGGGGAATCGAACCCCGGTCTCCCGCGTGACAGGCGGGGATACTTACCACTATACTACCGAAGACTTATATTATTTGACGAAATTAACGTTCACATTCAAAAGCCTAAAAATTATCATTACGCTTCATGATCATAGTTCTGTTTGTGAAATAGTTCAAGCCTTTTTATACTTTCACAAATTTTAATCGGAACTAGCTGTTTCCCGATAAAAAATAGCCTATAAGCCGATACCCCTTGATAAGACTAGTTTTCAGACTTTACGTGCTTTCCTATGCACGGAGGCGTTTCGGTAGGTACCTATGACTAGACTAATGATCCCATCCAATCCACGGTCGCTGATTGATCGACCCGTGCGGCTATAGCTGAGCCACAAGGTTAAGTTGAGCTTAACGCGGTTGGTCTGTGGATGGGACCATTTGTAAACACAGTTTATACCCCGGATTAACATATGGGATAGGTAGGTACTTTTTATCCAGATATCTGGTCCCAATCCTAAGTTCAGGCAGACGAAGTCGCGGGCACAAACATGTCAGGTATGTGCATATGTCGAACATGTTAAGTAAGTACGTATATTTTAATATCATAGGCTCGTAAGAGGAATTGAAGACTCACGACCAGACTTCTCCGCTACACGTTTCTACATTGATAGGTAACACGATTAGGATTCGTCATATTGAAATGTGCAAACAATCGAATGAATCCCACCAGTTTATATTTTCCAGACGAGTGCATAATTGAGTCTCCCTCCAGCTGAGTAATCAAAAGATTATTCGATACCACAGCGAAGTAGGGCACTACTGTATAGAATAATCTTTTTTTTTGCATAAATGTCTTTATATATTTCTGATATTTTTTTTTGTTTAAAAGTGTATAGCTGCAGCATCAGCTCTTTCAGTAGAGATTTTTTGAAAGGTAAAGTAATTTTCTCAAATACTTACGTATGTAGGCAACAGAGCCAAACACCCAGCCTATAGGTACTAGCGATAAAGGTGAAGTATGATTTCTTCAGCTAGCATTACGTCTACCTGTGTAATAAATATATAGAACTGGGTAGACCTATATGTTTTCGTATGTGTGGTAGAGATGTGCAGGTCGTGGCTAAGTAACTGCCGCTTGGCGCGGTCGGTTCGTAGATGGGACACCATCTATGTCATAGCGAGACTTCTCCGTGTTTCGAAAAGCACGTTAAGCTCCCCCGTCCCCAAGTTTATCTTTGAGTCGTTACGGGTAGTCAGAAGCCAGAAAGTCTGACAACCAGTCTTACCTAGGGGTACCGTGTTACCCGTTAACTGGGTTGTGGAGGTCAGATAGGCAGTCCATGTAAAACACTGGTACTCAGCTGCATCCGGTTAGGCTGAAAGCCGACTTCAACATAGTTGGGAAAAGGCTAGGCAAATGATGATAGTATGTAACAGGTAAAGAAAACGCACAGATTATAGAATCATTTTTATTTATTCGTCGGTATAAGAGGCTGTAAAAAGTTATTGTCTAAAAGTTTCGATCAATCTTTCTTTTGGTAGCACTAAGTAGGTAAATAGGTAAAATTTTAAAATTCTACTTTAGAATAAACATCTAAAGATATTTTAATATTTGTTTATATTCAAAAACCTTTTAAATTATCCAGAATTAATTTTTAATCGTACATATATAAATGCACTAAGCAAACACGAACATTTTTAAAAGTATGTATTAATTATTGTAAAAAGGTATCGAAATTAATTAAGTAAGTAATACTGTTTGACTCCTCTTGACATTCTTATATATAATTTTCGAGAAACAAGGGGTATATACACCACGTTAAGTGAAAAGTTATTTATTATTATTTTATCTACAATTGAATATATTGTCCTTTATTGGCCGTGAAGTGGCTAACCCCCTTATTTCTTAACAATATTGACATTATGTACTTGAGTATAGCAACTTCGTGAAAATTAACAGTGATTATTGAATCGGTAGGCTAGCCCAGAGGGCAGTATATTATGGCACATGGGCATTAAATTAACATAACACTCATATTTTTACACCATCATCGGCACATTGTTATGCAAACTCACAAATTCTCGCATAATTTAATATAGCAGACTGATAAATTATAAAATCTATATTTTATTACTTAGTAGACTGAATATGACTATTACCATGGTATACTATTAAAAAACCTGTCATTCGACTTTTTTTTTTTAAATTATTTTGTACAGCGAGGCAGAGTTTGTAAACACGGCATCTGTAGAGCCTGTCAGTGTTTAAAATTACGTATAGGAGAACAAAATAAAACCAATTGACATCTGCTGAAGTTTCTTACAATCTCTATTCAATATAAAAACTACAAAAACTAGATACTGTAACGGAGAACCATTTTTTACAATACCGAAATACTGCTTCTACACTAACATAAAGATCGATTGGTATTCATTTACAATAACGAGTCAAGTATAACGAATCCGAGAATCGAATAATTTATTGACTTATACGAAAACGACAAGGAATCGGTACGATCGTGTTTATTTTATATAAAATGTTTATAAGATGAGTAAATGCTTCGTTATGTACGTATTCCATGTCGCTTTCATGTGATACCTAAAATATTATACATACATATAAATAAATTCAAAATATCATTCGTATAACATACGTAGGTACATTCATAAAGCTTGCTGCATATATTCACAAAAAACTCCTGAAAAAGTTGATCAGCGAACATCGATTATACCTATGAATAAAGAACATTAAATTTTTCCATGGTTACTCTCAATCGTAGAGTTGTACCGCTACCACGAACCTGTTCAATCGATCTTATCGTAGCGTGGAATTCAAGAGAAATTCAAAATATATAGACACTAATTATAAACTAAAATTGAAAGTGGGACACCCGTTTTGCATTATTCATTAACATATGCTCCTTCATATAGTAACCTTTGCCTACGAAGACTAGGTAACTATTACATAGAAAATAAAATGTTGCTAGTATAAAAAATGTTCGCTGACAAAGTCCAAGATTCACCTGCTACAAATGTGCGCACATATTCAGAATGCGAGGGACATCACTAAAGAGAATGTAATCGTGTAAAATCCATTCAATCACAATATTTGCAAATGCATCCATTACACACTATACAAAACTGCATACAGAGCACATATTGTTACCGAACGGACTTAAAAATATAATACAAATAATATAGGCTCACTAAAAGTACAAGCGTATGACATCCTACACAGCTACAGTCGGTTGGAACTAAAGGGGACGAGAGAATAAAAAACATCAACTAAAACGTTAACAAAATACGACTTTCTCTATGGAAAATAAATAAATTTACAAATTAGATACACGTTTTAGAACTACTTACTAATAGTCACTTCGTCGTCGTTAATGTTTATCACTACATTTTTGGACGAGTCGAAGCGAGCGGGCCTGTACTAGTGGTGTGCATTGCGCAATTATAATTTTATAGCCTTTTTCATATTTAGTCGTTCGAACTGGTTTAGTCGTCACCGCGGGGGATGTCGACTTAGGCACGGTGTCACCAAGCCACCGGCACGCGTGGGAACTCTATCCGTGTCCATTATAATTTCGAAGTCATTAAATACACGGCCGCTCGCGTCCGACGCTCGAATATAACTTAGAAACGAATACAGAAGCATGCCGTCCGCCGCACTACGTTATCCTATCATAGCCTAGGCCGAAACCAACATAAACTACATTACTCAGTCCAATTTTCAGTCAATTTCTTATGAAATTACACCTCAACACACGTATCTAAGTACAAAAACGTTTCGGAATTTCTTCTCTTCGTGTTCTTGAAGCATTTGGATGCAAATAATGATGGTGGCCTACGATGTTTTAATTTTTAGATGATAAAATACTTAAAAGTCGCGTTTTCGATCGATGCATAATCAGGAATGGAGCGTTAATTTCTTAATTTGAATGCCGTAGCTTTTAGAGCACTTTGTAAATGTGGATAATTACGAACATTTAAGATATCTGGTCACTTTATATGTTGTGTTCGTAACGGAACTGATCAGACTCCGATCAAATCCATTAACGAATAACTTAAGCTTAATTAATGAAACATATTACACGAATGCTACTTAATAGCTTTTAAAGATACACCAATTAAAGAAATATTAGAAATTAACATTGAATATGAGGAACTGAATGAAGCGACGCACGTCGGAGAGAGTGATTCCGAAACGATAAGTATTTAGGCTAAATTTTAATTGACAGGAATCTTTTGCCTTCTCCTAACACAGTTCCACCTTACCAAACGATAATCTCGACGTTAAAAACAATCAATGTTCTAGTCATTATCGAATTAAGTTAATTTATCATCTACGTTAATTTCTTGATAAGTAAACAGTAACTAACAACTGGAATCTTGCCGATAAACCTACGTTTTAAAGCGAACTAGGAATATAAATTGAGATAGATAATTTCAGTAGCTTTGGTAGAATAATATCATTCGTTTTATTGTTAACATGTATCGACTTTAACGGCAACACCGCCTCACTCAACATTGAGTATTATGTTTCGTACGTACTACTAGTGAAGGAAAAACGAAGTTCAAGTTTCGACAAACATTCGTTATGAACGCGTCACGGGGTTCAACTTTCTTGACAGTCAAATTGGAGCGCCATTCGTAAGAGAGCAATGCTACTTTGTCGTAAATATTTCACGAGCCGTTCCGTGTATCAATCGGAACGGCACTAAATAGGAATGATAAAGAGATTCTTGCACGTGTAAGTGTGGAACGGTGCTAGTGTGCGAGCGCGACGGCTGCCCCGACCGCGACCAGCGCCCGACTCACGCGCGTGCGACCGCCTCCTGCGCGGTCGCCGACCGAAAAAACTCGACGTCCGTGGTAGACATGGTCGACATCGTCGACTCGTCCCACGTCACCTCGGTCGTGGTCGTCGTCCCGTTCTCATGTTTTCTCCTCGTTTTCGGATGCCGCTGCTTTTTCTTGGGATTGTTAGCCTTCTTGTGCTTCCTCTTATGCCGCAGATTCGCTTTCTGAAGGCGTATGTGGCAGTTTCTATGTCGCGGCGGAGGCCGCTTCAGCTTGCCGCGATGCCGCCGCGGCGGGCAGTGCGACTGCTTGGGCCCGTCCCAGCGCCTCGTCAGCGTGAGCGCGTAAGGCGACAGGTTGCCGAGCGGCCGGGCCATGGGGATCTGCGTTCGTCTCGCTCTCCCCCTGTTGTCTAGCGCCAAGAAGGTTTTCTTCCCGTTGCGTAACCGCGAGTATGTGTTGTAGTTGTTCTCCTCTATATGTTCCGTGAACACGCAATCGTCCGAGAGATCCTTCTGAAACAATGAAAAAGATGCGATTAGTTGTCAAAGTAGGCGTCATTACAGGGACCGTTAGTGTATGTCCTAGAGCTAAAGTAACGTTGTCGTGATCGCGGTCAGGATTGTTACCGTGACCATTGCATGGAATGGAGCCACATTCATTTGTATTGTGTATTGATTTAGGAATCAGTGGTCGTACTCCACAATTATACTATCAGAACACAATTTATCACTCTATAAATCCGCTATAAACTCCCTTTTATGTGCGGAGCGGAGCACAAAGCGGCGTACAAGGTATTGGTTTGACAATTTCAACAAATTGGGGCTATCCTTTTAGGATAACCGTATTCCCCCCGGTTGTGCCGTTATGGCTGCAGCAGCCGGGTGCACGAAGTAATACAAATTGGTTGTTTTATTCATAAATATGTATAAGTGAATCGCTGTAGGGTGTACTAATGCCTCTTAAATTGTCCCAAGACACATAATATCGAGGACATTAAATTCAATCTGCGATGGTTTGCGGGTTACTGCGGCCGGTGGGTGAAAATTATTGCCCCATAGATTTATGGTGTTAGCAATTTGTCCTATCGGAAGTTCTTTAGTAAGTGCCGTTCACATACCGTTGTTGATTTGTGTTTTATGTAGTAGCTATGAATGTCTAAGTTTATTACCTACTTGTAAATAAGATGTCGAATTGTGTCGATAGGAAATATTATGTTAATGCCTGTCACCAGATTTTCTGGTGAAATGAATTTCCCGTCAAATGTCGATATAAATTCAGCATTTAACAGTAGAATTTCCAACACGTTATGGCTAAGCCATGACACTCCAAGACAGGTACAGTTTATGAATATGCGTATTTAATTAACCACGATGTTCTTGAGCAAATAAATCATTTTTTACAAACTTTCCTTTCTTTAGACATGCAGTGAAAACCTCTGGTTTCCTGGGCGGTACTTGTTTTGCTTTATGGCAGTTGTGGTTTGCATTTTACTATCTATAAATGATAGAAATAAATGCTGCATTGGTCAAGTGGTCGCTAGCGTCTTTGCTAAGCATAAAGTCGTGTGTACGAATTCTGGGACTGGTAAAGTTTCCACCACGAATTATCAGTAACCGCCCGGTGTCGGAGGCATTTATGCTCAGTTGATGGCAATACCGATAACCTCTGCCTAATAAATTTTAGTTTTAAATTTAAAAGCAGTGAAATATCAACAAAGTTTTGGGATCGAATCCCAAAAGAATTCGAAGGGGCCGTACCACCACGTGTATTTGCAATCACTAATCAGGTATGAGACAAATCCACTAAAGTTGTATGGCATAGTCTTTTTTTACGATGAAACTATTTCTAATTTGTCACGTCATGGTAAGGTCCCTGAGCGGTCTTCAATTAGCTGCTGTTGTTGTTTCATAGACTAAACTGATTGATAAATATATCTACTGTTTTGTTTCCGACTTCGAAGATCTATGAAACTTTGTCACAGTACCAAACTGTAACTGGGACTTCCTGAAGTTCCAAGTCGGCAGCTGTTGGTCTATTGTCACACTATGAAGTAGGTTACATATGTAACTGCTCTTAAACTCCTGTACCCATGCTCTAAATACTTCATCAAAGAGCTTGCGTTTAGTAACTGCTCACAAAACACAACACATTTAAATCTCAGCGTGGTTACCTAAACAAATGGTCCACATTAAATTTTATTAGAGCAGCCGACAATTACCGACCTGTTTGATATAGGAAGCCGTGTCTGTATAACTGATTAGTCAATGTTCGCGTACTAAATACGCAATGGAATGCAATCTGTTTAAAGGAGTCGCTATTAAATAATGCGTCGTGTTTTGTGTACCACCCATGGAGTCTTAAGTTCCTTGAGGTGTGTTGCTTAGTTCGTTACAATTAAGTATGTATTAAAATGAAATGCGGTAACGTTAATATTAATGGTTCTTATGATCTAATATACCTTCCTATTTATTATGCGTATTATTTATTTAGTTTGAATAGTACCAGGATTCGTGATTCGTACGCAGTCATGAAATTATTTGTAGTAATAGAAATGTTAGTCCTCAGTTTTGAAGTCGAAAAGTGACAATAGCTGAGCCTTCCACGAAAATAGAAGAATCCTTATTGCGCATATTTTGTACCTAGGCCCACTTTTGTATAATAGGTTAAATAAAAATCTATGTATTTATAAGTTAGATAATTTTAGCTGTAAAAAGACACTATGTAAATACTTACAAAGCATTTCATATGAACAAACTGAAGATTTACTTTTAGTTTGCAAATAAAATTTAGTATATATATGCTGTCACTATCATTTATATAATTGTTAATTTATTTCTATAAACGCTAAGTATGTATGCACTTTCTAGCCTGAAGCACAGGTTTATACCTAGTTCAGGCAAGATGCAATTGTGTTCTATTTTTAAGTATAAGATATTTATTGTATGTGTGACCTTTTTTCTAAATAAACGATTATTATTATTATTATTATTTTTTGTACAAATTGTCGGCAAATTTCCCTTTTTAACCAACTGCTACAGGTGGGTAATTTAAACACATTAAAATAGGGATTCTCGTTTTTAGAGACGACAGATAACCAACTTCTCGTTAAAATAAAACTATCTTCGTTGATTTCTTGTGATTTACAATATTTACAAGGCATTTAATAATAAATTTCGTGCATAATCGGTAAAATAATTATTTTTTTTGGAAAAATGGCGTTCAATGTTCCCGCAAAATATTCCCGCCAATTCTGACAGGAGCAATAATTGGCGCGCAATCCGTAAAGTTGGCAACATGGCACATTATAACCTCATAATGAACTAATAGAGGTCGCTATCTACCCCCAAGCTTTACTTGATATTAATATCTTGTATGCACCGTACCGCGGTTTCTATTTAACTGTTAATCGTAAAAGACATAATAAATAATTGCGTTCAAAACGGTTTACGGCTTTAATTATGAGCTTTGGAAATTATTCAAACACATTTGAAACAGTGAACACAATTTGAAATTGCAGAGTTTTAATTTGCTAATTATCGCTCGTGCGTCGAGGAGTTCGTGGCTAAGTAACAGCCGCACGGGTCGACCGATCATAACTGCGCGGGGCGCGGTCGGTCCTATGATGGGTAACCATCTATATTATAGCGAGACTCCTCCGTATCTCGGAAAGCACGATAAGCTGTTGGTCCCGGCTGTCATATGTACATCTTTGACAGTCGTTACGGCTAGTCAGAAGCCAGAAAATCTGACAACCAGTCTTACCAAGGGGTATCGTGTTATGGTCGAATTTCGACCAGTGGGCGAATAGAAGAGCACGTTTCTTTTTCATTCATTTAGTTTCTGATGGCTTGCGATAACTGATAGATAACCTTATAACTAGTAGTTATATGTCGACAACATCTAATACATATTATTATTATGTTCTTTTCGAGGAATCCAGTAGATGCTTAATTAGAAAAAATAATATAAAAAAGTACATACATATCCTCGGTGTAGTCCAATAAGGACAATAAACTTAAGATTTAATTGATTCCGGCGTTAGAACAGCTTCATACAAATAAGTTGTACAAAACGTTTAATTAAGGAAACTCTAACACCGGAATCCTTTACCTAAAAAAACGGTTTTACCCCTCACTATCAGCCACAGATAATATGAACCGTTACTAATAGTTCAATTAAGGCAGGTGGCACACGTTATTATCAATTAAATCGCACCTGTTAAATACCTGATGGTATTTGAGGGAGTTTGACCTGAAGGTACACTAGCGAGGATTATAAATAAAACCACTGTGTACTGATCTGACGCGATAGCTCGTTTTTTAATATATAAAAAAAAACATTCACTTAACCTTATTGCGGTAACGAAACCATAGCGACTTCTAATTCGACGACAACGCCATCTATCGAGCACGCCGGAAGTTTTACAAATAATTACGTCGTGAACATACCGCCCACCAAGGACGTTACTGACGGAATGTCCTTCTAAAGTGGCACATTGCAAAAGCAAGTTGAACTAAACGTTTACATAAAAAGTAATCTGAACTAAGCTATGGTTCATACAAATATTTATAACTATAACTTATAACGATAACTAACATATAACTATATCATTCAATTCGGAATGGCTAACAAGAATTTTATTTACGAACTTATAGCTAAACATGAATTCACTAAGTTGGAAAAATGTATACTTTAAACAAATGTATAAAAATATTTGTATAAAATCCTTCGTATAAAACTGTAAACAGTGTAAAGAAAAACTTAAAATAGGTGTATAATTTGATTTTTTTTACAGTTGATATAAAGTTTAAAAGTGACTGCATTAATTGATTACAAGATTAAAAGTGTACATTAGTTGTAAAAATCTTAGTAAAAAATGTAAACAATAAAATAATACAATGCAATTTTCTTAATCAACTACGGGTAAAATACATATTTTGGATGTTGGCCTTTTGATTATTGAGGATTTGGTGCGTAACGTGACAACACGGGTAATGTTATCATCCCCAGGATGTTTTTGTAATATCCTACCCATCAACCAACGACTTGGCGGCAAGTCGTCTTCCTTGACCAGCACAATGTCTCCAACCTTTGGCTCAGCAACTTGGGAAGACCATTTGTACCGATTCATCATAGTAACTAAATATTCGTGGGACCAACGTCTCCAAAACGACTGTAGCATTCGTTGAATGAATTGCCAGCGTGATAAATTATTAATATTTGAGTCTTCGTACTTGTTGTCAGGTACATTTACTAAGGGTTCTCCAATTAAAAAATGTCCAGGTGTTAGTGGCAACGGTTCACCAGGATCATCAACCTTAATTGTGCTCATAGGTCGCGAGTTCAAGCATGCTTCTACTTGGCTGAGGAGTGTCGTCAGTTCTTCGAATGTGAGAGTTGCTTCACCGATCACTCGTCTCAAATGGAACTTTGTGGACTTCACCCCTGCCTCCCAAAGTCCGCCAAAGTTTGGACTGTGAGGAGGAATGAAGTGCCACTCCGTACCATTCGCTTCGAGGTGTTCGGCTACGGATGATTGGATAGCTGTCAATTGCTGCAACTCCCTGGAGGCACCTACAAACGTGGTGCCATTGTCACTCCACATTTTGGCACAATGACCTCGTCTCGAGACAAAACGCCTAAACGCGGCTAAAAAGGCTTGAGTGCTCATATCACTCACTGCTTCTAAATGCAGCGCACGAGTGACCATGCATACAAACAGGCATATATAGCCCTTATATGAACGGTGGCCACGACCTTTCGTTGTCCTCACATTAATGGGACCAGCATAATCAACCCCGCTATGCAAAAATGGTCGAGCTGGGGTGCAACGAACCGCTGGTAGTGAGCCCATGAATTGGGTTTTAGTACTGGCTCTTTGTCTGGCACATATCACACACTTGATGACATGCTGTTTGACCAAGTTTCTGACCCCTATAATCCAGTAGGCTGTCCTCAAATAAGTCATCATGAGTTGAGGACCTCCGTGAAGGGTTTTATGGTGTGCGTCACCTATGATTAGACGAGTTAGATGACTGGAGTGAGGCAAGACTATCGGATGTTTCATCTGCTCACTTAATTTTGATTTCTCTAGTCTACCTCTAACTCTCATAATGTCCTTGTCATCTAGGTAGGGGCAGAGTGATCTTAATGGACTTGATTTAATTTGTATATAGCCTTTATTCTTCAGTTCCTTATATTCTGTTGTAAATAGTTCTTTCTGTGTTTTCCTGATACAACATTCAAGTGCAACATCTAATTCTATTTTTTGTAAATATCCATTTCTGTATATTTTGTTCTCTTTTAAAAATCTTCGGCAGTATGCAACGATTCTAACCAATCTTCGTAACTGGGAAAATTGATCGAAGAAGGAACAGTCTGGTATGATTGCTACATGTGCCTTTGCTGACTGTTCTAAATCAGTACTGCAATCATTATTTGGTCTATTGTAAATGACAGTTTGTAACTTGAGAAACGATGGTCCATAAAACCATAAATCGTTTTCTAACAGGGCACTGGGAAGTATCCCTCTAGAGGCGCAATCTGCTGGATTGTCTTTGGTAGGGACGTGAAACCATTGCGACGCTTTCATAGAAGTCAAGATTTCAGACGTCCTGTTTGCCACAAACGTCTTCCATTTACTTGGGTGGCTATTTATCCACGCCAACACTACCGTGGAATCTGTCCACGCCTTGACCTTGTCTGGTGAGATATTCAAGACTTCAGAGGTTTGAGACAGTATCTGTGACAGCAAGACTGCTCCGCAGAGCTCTAACCGTGGAATACTTATCTGCTTTACTGGTGCAACTCTGGTCTTAGCAACCAGCAACGACACTTGAACATTGCCATCTGCTTCTACATTCCGCAAGTAAATCGCTGCTGAGTACGCGGTTTTAGAGGCGTCACTAAAACCGTGAAGTTCCAGATAGTCGTTTGACTTGGTGCCAAGCCAACGAGGAATCCGAACCTTGGTAAGTAGTAGCAATTCCTCACGATATGATCTCCATTCATTTATTAATTCATTGGTTAGCTCCTCATCCCAACCAACACCTGCCAGCCACAATTTCTGGATAAATACTTTCGCTAAAATCACACTAGGGGCTAACCAACCTAATGGATCAAAAAGTCGTGCTATTACAGAAATAATGGATCTTTTAGTTACAGGTGCGGTCGTCGGCGGCGGGAGATTCACCGTGTACTGGAAGGTGTCTGCGTTGCGGTTCCAGGTAAGTCCTAGAATTTTGATGGTACTATCTAATTTTATTTCTACTTCCCTTTCTTTGTGTTCTGGTTCCTTCGGTTTATTGTACTCTGTTGCTTGATTTATATCCTGTATGATTTTGTAATTATTTGTGTTGTCCTTATTCATGTTGTCCTTTGTCCTAGTTTTATCAATTTGTCCTTTCAATGTATTTCCTTCTATTACCTGTATCCTGTCTACTATTTCTTGGTTGTTACTGTTCCATTTTTGAAGCTTGAATCCACCCTTTCCTAATAAAGCTGTCATTTGCTTGTAGATTTCCAGGCCTGTCTCTACGTTATTACAACCGGTCATCAAGTCGTCCATGTAAAAGCAGTTCAGAACTATATCAGAAGCAAGATTGTAATTTTTACCTTCATCATAGGCGACTTGATGTAGGGTTCTTACTGCTTGGTATGGTGCTGATGCCGTACCAAAGGTAACCGTTACCAGCTCGTAGTCCTTGATATCTGTTTCAGGACTGTCTCGCCATAATATGCGCTGAAACATTGTGTCTTCTTCCCTAATTCGAACCTGACGGTACATCTTGACGATGTCCGCTACCAGTGCTATGGGATGAAGTCTCCATCTTAACACTGTGTGTCTTAAGTCAGACTGCAATGTAGGTCCCACCATCAACGTGTCATTGAGTGAGACTCCATTGTTGTTCTTCTCGGATGCGTTGAAGACAACACGTACTTTCGTGGTAGTCTTATCTTCTCGGATAACAGCATGGTGAGGTAAGTATACCGCCATTTCCTTATTCTTATCATTTTTGTCTATCTGCCTCATGTGTCCTAGTTGTAAATATTCTTCTATTACCTGCTTGTACTTTTCTTTTAGACCTGTATTTCTTTCTAGCCTTTTTTCTAATAGCTTAAATCTTTTTTCCGCGATAGCACGAGAGCCTCCACCTTTACAAGACGGATTTTCATCGCGGAAAGGTAACCTCACTACGTACCTTCCACTGCTATCTCTTACTGTAGTTTTAGTATAGAACTCTTCACACTTCTTCTCTTCAGGTGTTAGTAATTTCTTTGAACTATTTTGTTCTTCAATTTCCCAAAATTGTCTTAATATGTCGTCTTCATTCACTTGTGCATGCAACACATTAATTTTAGGTGAACTTTGTGATATGTCCTTACTAACTGCACCGGACAGGACCCAGCCTAAGGTAGTATTCTGAGCAATCAGAGTGCCTGACGGACTCTTAACTATGCCTGCCTTAATAATGCCACTGTACGCATCAGCGCCCAATAATACATCTATTTTATTGGGAGTGGTGAACTCTGGATCTGCAAGTTGCAGTGTGCTAATACTTAACCAATCTAAGGTAGTGTCGACTCTACTCTCAGGTAAGTATGACGTAATTTTACTTAACACGTAAGCGTTCACTTTAAGCTTAAAATTTGAATCTATCCGCGATTGAATATTCAAATGTACCATGGACGTTGCCATGGTTGAACTATTACCACCAAGGCCTGAAATACTTCCTTGAATCGGGATTTTTTTCAGGTTGAGGAACTGAACTATGGCCTCTGTTACAAAACATGCCTGCGAACCCTGGTCTAGCAAGGCTCGGACAGTCTGAAATTCACCAGAGCGTGACTCGGCTTTTATTAGCGCTGTGGCTAATAAAACCTGTCTGGGCTTGGGAATATTACCTGTCGAAAGACACGAAACAATCGGACTGGTATTAGATGAACCAACACTGTCGATAGCCAATGATGTCGAAGGTTTGTCCCTTTTGTCCGACTCCTGACCTAAATGCAACAGCGAATGATGACGCTTTTGACAAACTTTGCAGGTAGTAGGTTTTCTACATTCAGCAACAATGTGATTGCCGCCTAAACAGTTGAAGCAAATTTTATGTTTGGCTACAAAATCACGTCTATCTTCAACTGCCTGCTTTGAAAACTTCTTGCAGAAACAAAGTTTGTGCCCTTCTGAGCAGAATTCACAGTTTATAGAAGAACTCGTCGCCAACATTGCCTTTGGAGTATGAGCAAATGAACTTTTATTATTGTAGTTACTCTGATGAACGGGTGCCCTCTTAGGTTCTAAACACTCTAACGCACGAAACCGATTTTCTATAAACGTTTTAAATTGTTTGAAAGTAGGTAAGTCATTGTTGGAGTCATTGTTGCAAATACTAAGCTCCCATTGTTTACGCGTTTCATTATCTAATTTAAAGGTAACAATGTGTATTATAATGACATCCCATGTACTCACGTTTATTTCCAAATTACTCAACGCATTAAGGCAATCGCACGTGGTATCAAGCAACTCCTTTAAAGCTGTAGCTGATTCAGCCTGCATGCGTTTTTGACCAAATAACCTCTTAAGAATACAATTGGTTAAATATTTTTTATTGCTATAACGTTTCTGTAACTGAGTCCAGCACTGAATATAATTGGCATCAGTTATAGGTGTATGACGTATTAATTGCTCTGCTTCGCCAGAAAGATGGCCCTTTAAATAGTGGAGCTTTTGCACATTATCCAAAGTATCATTTTTGTGTACTAATGATATAAAAAGATCATGGAATGTTGTCCATTCATCATATTTTCCTGAAAATGTTGGAATAGATATTTTAGGCAACTTAACAAAAGAACCACTTGATTTATTTGAACTAGTTGAAGCATTACCGGTTTGATGTATAGAATCTTTAGCTGACCGAATTTTATTAAGAGCTGTTTTCATTAAACTTTTGTAAATAACATAAGTGTCCTCTGTCGCATCATAGATATCAACCACCTTTTGTACTATATCTTCTGCTTTATAACGTTCATATAATTTAGTGTTATTTTCTTTAAACAATGCCCAATCCCTCTCTAATAATTCTTGTCTTGTTTCTATGTATTCTAGTGTTAATCTGTCTTTACCACATTTCTTAAAATTAGTCAATCCCTTTGCGATAACATTCTGTTGATCCTTTAAAATGTTAATTAATCCTTCCATTTTTTATAATTGATTGACTTACTTAATAAATAAATAGGATGTGTTTGAATTGATCAAAATTTTATAAACACTCTAAATAAGTTGATAAAATCAATATAAGTAAACAAATAAATAATACCTTTTCAAAAAAAATAAAAAATGCAAATTTTCTAAGTGTTGCAAAACCAAACAGTTCATAACAGCTGACTAAATCTAAGTTGTAAATTTCATCAAACAAAAAAAATAAAAATAATACAAGTTACTAATCACTACGTAAAATTTTACAAGTGTTTTGGAAACACAAATCTGGTGGAAATCGGGCATAGGTTCCCCGTTCCCCCGTTTTCTATAAACTATTCTAAGTCCTTATTCTAACATGCACAAAAATTTATAAAAGTTTTCTAAGTTTAGAAATGTTGTTAATATTTTTAAAGTCCAAGATCATATATGCTAAATTTTCTAAGTCGAATCTTCTTCACAATTTTTTTTCAAGTTTAAACTTTCGTTGGAATAGAGTTCAAAATCGTTCGACTCGATTTGTTTGTCCAAGTCGTGGACAAGATAATTAAATAAAAAGTACTCACAATATTGCACTTCACACAAACACCTTTTTCACCCTGCAAGTGGCGACCTCTGTGGCAGCTATTTGAACTGCGTGTGATGTCACCTGCGACGTCGTTGATGGCTGCGCCTGCGTCACCTTGCTGACTTCCAGTGTAGTGTTGTGTTGATCTGAGAGTGGCGCCCTCTGTGGCCACTTCTTGAACTAGTCCGCCGCAGCTGACACAGCTCAGCGCCAATACTGGGCGAAGCTGTCGCCGCTAGTGCGGAGGACCGTGTACCTTTCTGCAGCGATCCACTGCAAGTACACGAGAGCGGGCCCACGGAGGCTCCACTTGTATCAAAAAACTGTCCAATCGATCCGGCTCGCTGGACCAAATGTTAAATACCTGATGGTATTTGAGGGAGTTTGACCTGAAGGTACACTAGCGAGGATTATAAATAAAACCACTGTGTACTGATCTGACGCGATAGCTCGTTTTTTAATATATAAAAAAAAACATTCACTTAACCTTATTGCGGTAACGAAACCATAGCGACTTCTAATTCGACGACAACGCCATCTATCGAGCACGCCGGAAGTTTTACAAATAATTACGTCGTGAACACACCTATGTGGTAACCGTCATAATATACGCTATCTTATCGCCAGTGGAACCCATTCCCAATAATAGTAACAGGATTCGTTTAGAGAATTGGTTCAGAGGGCAAATGGTGTGAGAAATAGGCGAAGATAAGGGCTGTAGAGATTGATCGTAACCAATCTGAATATCGATAAAGTTGATTCGTTTATCGATAAAGAGATAAGATCAATTAAAATAGAAAGTTAAAAGTTTAGTTTGAGAAACTCACGGTGATCAGTGTGTCATGGTTATTAAGTTTTAAAATGACAGTAATGAGTTACTATAGCATAAAGTTGCAGCCGCTAAAGTGAAGTTTATTGCGGTGCGTATGAAAAAGACATAAAAATACACTTATATTAGTAGTAAATATGCCGTAGTTACTGTACACAATTTTGTCATAAAATAACCAGCCGCACTTACCATGATAACTTTACTTGCTGTCCCCTTATGAAAAGATTCGTAAGTTATTCAATGTGACTGAATAAAGGTAAGTTCCTACTCCCAAGTTTATGTGAAAGCATGCATAATACATGCATGCACGCATGCAATTTAATATTTCAAACTTAACTTACGCGCTTTCAAACAAGACTAACAAGATTATTCTAATTCAATGATTCCCTGCAACATGTAAATATCGATACTCATAATATTTACATACATTTTCTAATCGATAAATCGTGCCAACCTCGAGGGTCAAAAATTTTACGATCGTGAATTTATCGATACCGATGATCGACTATCGATAGTGAATAAGCGACACGACACTAGCAAAGATAGGGTTATCGCGTACAATCTTTATGGACTAGAAACAATCGCCAAAGAAGATTCTCGTCCGTCGATCCGTGTTCCTTGTAAAGGATATAATATGACGAAATTAAATTTTAGTGTCCTTTTTGACATGTTTCTTCGTATGTCACTTACAAAGCAATAAAATAAAATCTATGGTTCTTACTATTTTTTTTTATGTAACAGAGTCCCGTAGACACCCACTATATGGGTTATTAGGGTGTTGGCAACATTGTAAAGATACAGGTTTTATTTGTGACGGTATTCTATAAAGGAAGACTACCCACCAGATTCTTTTATGACCCTAAAATATCTTTGGCCCTTTTCTTATTTAAAATCTATCACAATGCAAGTATAAACTTCAAAGCTTAAGTAAGTTAAAATGCACTATCGTTATGATAATCTACTTTTTTTCACAATTACAACAACTTTTAACAAAAAGCAAATCAAATACACACAAACCATCAAACCTAAAATCACTAAATACAAGTAAGAGACTGGCTATGCAAAAGCTATACCATAAACTACGATACCAATAGCGTTTTATTTTTACCATAGCAACACCACCCACGAACTTCAAATACTCCCAAAAAAGAACGAAATTCAATACTGAAAGAAAGTTTCCCCTGAAATGGGATAACAGTAAGAAGCAATGTAAATGCTAAATTAGAAAGCTCTGAATCCTAATTTACGCGTCTCTAGAGTTATTTATTCTGCAATAAATATGTCAATTACAGTAGTCTAGCCGGGACAGATTTATTCAGGGTTGTCACTCGTGTTTTAAAATGAAGTCTTTTGCGTTCACAGTTTTTAGTGACGGTTCAGCTATAAAGGATTCTGAAGTTAAGAGGTTAGAAGTGCTTAGTCATACTCGTGGTTCATTGATAAATTATTTCTAGTCACAGCTCGTATATTCAAGTTAAAGGCAGAAAGCAGTAGGTATGCATACAACAAGAGCGTCCTCAGCAATATTATATACGAGAAAGTGAGTTTTGTTTGTTAAGCTTTCACGGTAAAACGGCTGGACCGATTTAGATGAAATTTGGTGCGGAGACATGGATATTAATACGGGACCCAGGAGACGGTTAGTAGTAGGCTTTTTATTCAGGTTAAGTAGTTCCCTCCGGACACGGGTGAACACGCGTAAAACAGCTAGTATACTTAGTATAAGGTAGACAATAGAAGTCGATAATTAGATCTATAACGATCGTTATTATGAATAAAAATTGGTTAATAATTTTAATATTATACATAAAAAGTTGGGGTAATGCTTAGGTATACAAAACTCTCACTTCTAGAGTTACATAATATTATCTAACATGGACATAAGTGCCAGAGATTAAATTTTGAGTAAATTGGGAACACTATGCCATATATTATCTATACCACACGTAACACATTGGCAGCCCTCACTTATTTTAAGTGAAAATGAATACGCTGCCAAACCAAAGTAGAACTGGGCCGGCCATGTTAGTTGCATGCCAGATATATGGGCCAAATAAGTTCACTGTGGTACACCACCAAACATATACATAGTATAGGGGAAATTAAGAATAAAACCGTCCAAGGGCGTGTCGGGCCACGCGCAGTAGGGTTCCGTAGTAGGTCTTAGCCGTGATAGGTTTCCTTGCAAGTTCATTACATACGCTACGTCTGTGAACTTTTTCACATTTCTAGGGACAGCCATGCAAAAGTTAGAAGGGAGGATCCCCTCATATCGAACAAAATTTTGCACTTGAAAGCTAGATATTTTCCAAATGGCTCGCTTAACCGAAAAATGGTCTTATAATTATATTTTTGGGTACCACTTTGTCGGCGTGATCAATATACACATCTATACTAAATTGCAACTTTCTAGTGCCAAGAACCTCCCACCTATGCCGAGGAGAGACAGGCAGACGGACAAACAGACAGACAGAGGAACATGGCGAAACTATACAGGTTTCTTGTCGACTGCGGAACCCTAAAAAGAGCTAAAAGCGGGTCAAACCCAGGGCATAGTTTATAGTTGAAAGATTAAATGCCCGCCAAGTCTATTTACTTCAAAGAAAAGTTGTGTCAGAAACATTACAAGTTAGGTAGAAGAATGAAATTAATAGCATCAATAAAAAAAATATTATTCGATTAATCGAATGACCAGCTACATCGAATAAAATGAATTGTTTAATAAGAAAACGTCCTAAAGTCCTTAAGATCTATTTAGCTTTAACTGAGTCACTAATCTTGTCAATTAATCCTAGTTTACAATAAACATGCGATTTTATGTAAAACAATAATCGTTAAACCAATAATAGTAGTTCAACAGTATCGGAGAACACACAAACACTATAATTGCATCGCTTGACTAATTAAAACAAATGTTGAGTGTGTCCTCTTATTAGGAAATCATTACTAAAGTGGTAACTTAACAAAATGAGACAGCAATGGAGTCAAAAAGGGAAAAGGCTAGGTAGATGATGAGTAATGGAGACAAAAGCTAAAAAAATGAAAAAAAAAAATGTATTCAGTAATTTATTTCTATTTTTTTTTAGCATTCGGGGGGGATTCCTAATTTTTATTTCAGAATAGCGGCAGTTTTTTTATTTATTTATTTCTTCATAATGGATTATTTGATAATTATATACTTCGTTGTCTGTAAATAGATGACTAATGCTCTATTATGGTATCTTAATTACCCACATAGTAGGGACATGATGAGTTCCTTGTTTTGGGCAAAGATTTAAATTAATTAATTACTAAAAAATCATGGCTGACTAGAACTAGAGATTAGCAAACCCAAAGAAAAGATAAAACTCACATAATAACAATTCATCAAGTAAGAAATTTGAATAACACAGACTGGCGGCCTGCCATGACAAATTACGTCATTTGACATTTCGTTTCAACAATTAATAGGTAGTACTCTCAATTATGAGCTTGTTATGCGGGACAGTTACATAGCAAATAAATATGGTACATGACCTATATCTCCTGTTGAACCCTATTGATACGCCATTGGAGGTGTTTAATGAAGGTTTTGGTCACGTCATTGTGTCAAATTCAAGTACTACCTAACCGTGGACACCCTTTCTTTATAAATTGCTTATAGGATTAAGGGGAGGGGGGGG
Organism: Pyrrhia umbra; assembly: GCA_963891755.1. Classification (NCBI taxonomy): domain Eukaryota; kingdom Metazoa; phylum Arthropoda; class Insecta; order Lepidoptera; family Noctuidae; genus Pyrrhia; species Pyrrhia umbra. Next base: position 2,772,311 of record OY982937.1, on the reverse strand, counting down.
GGCTGTAGTAGGATAAGAAGGAAGCTAGAATTATCTATCCCCAGGGTTTTTTTGTTAGCTCTGTTTCAAAGTGGCTGATTTGCAAATATTTATATCAGTTGTTTAATATTCGGAAAAAATATTGTCACTCTAAATTATGACGATGATGTCATCAAAGGGACTTAGTCTTAAATATATTAACCAAGGGTTGTTGCAACTGTTCACATTACGTTTTACATTGAATACCAAGTGAACACAAGCTTGAAATAAAGTAGGGTAATCTCATCACAATGTCCAGACCACCAAGCAAATGCAGAGCACTATATCCTTCAATGCGACCTGCTTCCATTTGTCCTGACAATAAACTACCTAAAAGGCCAAAGAGGTTGACCATACATAAACCTAATGTCCCCACATTTGTATTAAAGATAAACATCAACAATTCATATCTCGAATGCAAATTCAATAATCGAATGTCAGTCAAGTGAATGCGCGCCATTCGATGCATTCGCGGTATGTAGATAGTTTCATGAATGCAATGTCTGAATTTACCGATATTTGTACGGGAATCGACATGTTTAGGATCTATTGTTAATAATAATATCGAATTTCGTTATAAAACGAGCGATTCGGTTGGTAAAACAAAAAAAAGTAAACAGGAAAATTAAAGATTCCATGTTTTTTTCTCTGAATTTTTTTTAGCAAAGTATGTTAGATTTTATATCGAAACTAAAGGTTAAAAAAACAATTTCTTAATTGGCGATGGTCCGCCAAAACGAACGTGACACATAGTAAGGGTTACCAGCAATCGTTAGCCGATTCCCCGAAACTGATGATCGCGATCAATAACAAGATGGATGCGGTCAGAATACATCACTTCCAGGTATTTTGATGGGATTCCGTCAGCCGAAAAACCATGTAGGCCAGTGCTTTTAGCCTCTAAAAACGGTAAAAAGTGAATTAAATAATAGTAGGATGAAACCCATTGGAAAAGGAGGAGAATACAATAAAAATGATAGGAAAAATAAATTACGGGCGATCTGAGTTCGGGAAGTGGGGGGGAGGGGGGGTTAAAGTTAAAAAAACGGTTTATCTAAATTTCCGACAAAACTACAAGTCCTATGAAAAAAAGTTAAATGGCAAAGTTGTAGGTAATAAAAAGATCTACAACTTTTGGATTGACACTTTTTTACATAACCTCAAAATTTATGTGAAAAATTCAAAAAACCAAGTTTTTGGTTTTTTATTTTTATCTTTTACAATAATTAATTTTTTATCACGAAATTTGGTGAAAACTTACCTTTTTATGTCCCAAACACACTGTAATTTATTTGATTTAAAATGATTATTTTTTCACCCTTATTTTGACTTAATATCGAAAAAAAACCCTAATTTTCAATCGAAAATTCTCGTGTCAAAATATCACTTTTTTTTAAAAAGTCGGCTGTCTTTTTGTTCTTTGAAATCTCTACTTTCAGATGGTATAAAAAATATTTACATTGCTATGGTAAATGTTCTCAGAAAATATAAAGAAACGCTACGAAATAACAGTTAGCAAGGCCAAGATCCTTCTAGCAACTCCCCACTTCTCTATGAAATACCTTTTGATCAGCTAAAAGGTATTTCATAGAGAGGTCCGAGGTTCCGTAGGTCACTCAGATACATAAGTTATCTTAAAATAGCAATAAATAGGCATCTACGCAAAAAAATTAAGCCGGTCTAGGCCTTACTACCTGTTATTTTGTAGCGTTTCTTTATATTTTCTGAGAACATTTACCATAGCAATGTAAATATTTTTTATACCATCTGAAAGTAGAGATTTCAAAGAACAAAAAGACTACCGACTTTTAAAAAAAAAGTGATATTTTGACACGAGAATTTTCGATTGAAAATTAGGGTGTTTTTTCGATATTAAGTCAAAATAAGGGTGAAAAAATAATTATTATAAATCAAATAAATTACAGTGTGTTTGGGACATAAAAAGGTAAGTTTTCACCAAATTTCGTGATAAAAAATTAATTATTGTAAAATATAAAAATAAAAAACCAAAAGCTTGGTTTTTTGAATTTTTCACATAAATTTTGAGGTTATGTGAAAAAAGTGTCAATACAAAAGTTGTAGATCTTTTTATTACCTACAACTTTGCCATTTAACATTTTTTCATAGGACTTGTAGTTTTGCCGGAAATTGAGATAAACCGTTTTTTTAACTTTAACCCCCCCTCCCCCCCACTTCCCGAACTCAGATCGCCCGTAATTTATTTTTCCTATCATTTTTATTGTATTCTCCTCCTTTTCCAATGGGTTTCATCCTACTATTATTTTTTTTGTTTTCAAAAGTTAAAAGCACTGGTCTAATGACCTTTTCGTCACAGGAATCTTTGTGGCCAGTTACCCTGTCGTCTGTGAATCTAGTGTTAATTTATGCGACGGCGGCGCCTCTTATAAAACTTAATGGCGTGTTTCCGAAGAACGTCTTGAAGATTTTTTGAAAATTCATTCATATTTTTTTGAACAGGCTATCGTAGACCACCAGCCGGCCAGAATTAATAGCTTCATTCTTTCTAATTCACTATTCCTAATCATTGGAATTGACTAGGATAACATGGAGCTGATCAAAATCAGCTCCGAATAGCGATCGTAATTTTTTGTCAATTAGTTTTTAGACTGATTTCAAATGTTTCTTTAATTGGCTTGATTTATGTCAGGCACAACGTAGTGTTTGCAGACTAAAATATCAGTCTCATTCATATTGAAATCATTCTAGGAAATTATTTCTATTCAATTAAGAGTTTTCAAATTCTACACGATGTTGTTCACGCGTTTGTGAGACGATAACATAACGTAAATACAATCATAAAACGGTAACAATAAACGGAGTACTTATCCAGTATCAGTGCTCTTAAAATAGGTGCATAAATGTGAATAGTCCCACTAAACGAGTATGCACGTGTAAGAATACTTCCGATAACAGTTCCAAATACGAAAATACCTAGTTCGTTAGAATTATGACCCCAATAAAGGACAAAGGGATTGTTAAAGTTTAATACAAAAACATAATAATATTACGGTTATTTAAGAAGAAAAATAACACACGATTCTTCCCACGGACAATGTTGGCAATTTGGATCAAGTTCTAGATTAGATAAATAAGCAACAAACTTTAAATCAGCAACTATAATTAAAAAATCCTAATGAAATGTCAAGTTTATATCTAGACTAATTTGACCATACTTTACCAAGACCGATCGTGAGTATTTTTTAAACAATAATTAGTTTCACTGACATTTGCGTATAGTGTAGTTCCTTATTTTTTTTAACAGATTAAAAATGTTAATGACGTTTTGTTAACATAATAATTATTGTGGCTAACAACTTTTAATGATAGGTTTGGTTTTAAAACAAATCTTTTTGTTCTAACTGACCTTTGAATTTATTCATCGAGCTGAGAATTTTGTTGGCAAAATGTCGTTTCGATATAATCTAATTTTAATCTTTATTTATGTAGTGTGAGATTTGGAAACATCGTATCGTGTGGACCTATTTTTATTTTTGTTGGCGTTTATTGTTTGTAATATTTTAGTAGGTTTATTGTTATTATTTTGTATTCAACGGAATGGCTGCATAAACATTTTGTTCACATATTAAAACATCTTCGAAAAAGACTGAACCTTGAAGTAGGTAGGTACTAGGAGTCCAGCATTCAGTAAGAGTTATTTAGGGCTTGGATTTGTATAAAAGTATGTTTTAAACTCCTTCTTCACGCCTGACGGCCGTTGGAACAGGAATTGTAACAACAATTATTATTAAGGTAGCAGTCGGGGTCTGAACGTGCCTAGCCACGGGGTACAATACCACAAATTTTTGATTCCGGGCTGCTTTTTTTTTGAAAATCCACAAGGCGATTTCGGCCATAACCGGGAATGAAATCCGACATCCCATTCACAGTTGTCGCGTGTAATAATTTCCATACATATCATTATTTCGTTGATAATTTTCTAATCTTTTGTTTCTCAAGCTGGTACTAAGATAAGTCATAAAAATGTTTCCCAAGATAACATCGCGTGAATTATCTCTGCCACAATATAAACAGACAAGAAAACTTAAAATACCAATACTAAAGATCGTTAAAAAGCTCATAAAAATAAAATCGGCCATCGCTCAAAGCCAGTCAACCTAATTTATCAATACGTTGAACAACCAATAATACGACATTTTGAATTTATAATCTGTAGGCAGAGATATAATAGACAAATTAATTTTTTTATCGCGTATATTATATTTCTAATAATAGAGCGAATTCTTTCTGTTCTTATAAATCGACTAAAACGCCTCCCTCATAATTAGATCACTTGAAACAGCTGTTTGAAAATGTGACGATGTTCTTTTATAATTAGAAATTTGTTTTATTTAAAGGAGTAATCAAGTTTTATTTATAGAAAAATGATAATTGTGTGTACGACCACGATAATTTCGACAGTATTTAAAGCTCGTGTATTGCAATAATTTATTTTTATTTCAAATTTCTGTAAGGTTCTGCGAATCGTATTCGTCTTTCAAAACAATACTGAGACTGTTCTATTTACTTAAAAAAATATAATTTATTAAAATAAATACGAGGCACAGAACTAATCATGAACAGCCTATTTAAACATAAGAAGCATAGTTGATTCTCCTCTAACGACAAAATCGACTAATTTCAAATCGATATTCCTATTCAAGTTTAAATTTCGAAGACGTTCTTAAAAGCCATTACGATTGAATCGAACACTTAGCCAAACGGTTTATATTGATTGTGTTCACGTTAAAACAAAGGGCATAAAAACGAAATAAAGGGGAATGAAGAGATAAAAAGTTTACGATCCGTTACCTCATTGTCGTCACTAACGCGCTCGGTTTATGGGGATTTAAGAACTCCCATATTAGGTTGCTACGAGAGAACAGGGTAAGGAGACGCTGTCTTATAATTTGATGGAAATATTAACGGCTGCATTTCTGTTTTATAAAGATATTTTTTTGTTGACAGATAAATCGTAAAAAAGCACGCTAACCAACCTAGTGTTTCTTGAAGAGAAATGCGTAATTCCACGTCTCAGAAAAGTCACGTCACGTATTTGGGCGCTAACTTTGGGGTTTGATAATTTATAGCATTTGAAGGTTAAAATTTATTTTACATATTTTTTACAGGATAAAAGATCTATGTAGTTGAGATTATATTTCTCAATTAAATAGATCTTTCCTTTTAAAGGTTAAATAAAATCTAAAACCTCTTTGTTTCTCTACGCAGTCATCGTGGTTGCAAGTTGCGATGTTTGCAAACAATAATATCACACCTCCATGCGTATCGCCATGCAATCATGTCATCAGATGATGACAAATCAAACATTAGGTGGCAATATGCAAGCAACGGTTTTTGTGTTGTTTATGGTGAATAATTTAAATTTTTTTTGGGTCGATGTTTTCTCCATATATTTTTGTGCTTTCATCACAGATTAACAATTTTCCTAAGCGTTTCAAATTATTTTTAATCAAGCAGCTCCACGGTACTCAACCCCGAAATCTCATTCGATACTCGAAAAGTCGATATCATTATTAATCATTATTAAATTTATATCGAATTATAATCTCCCAATCTACTCGGACTCGTAAACCGCCCTTAGTCGTCCTTTCGGAAATTCCATCGATAATAAAAAAGCAGTAAAATATGTGATTGTCGATATGTATACACAAGTTTTAGTGGTTTTATTTAAAACAAGCTATTTCTTAATTATTTACGAGCGCGGCCAGACACCGTGTGATCTAGTTTAGGCACCGCCATGTTTCTGAACTATTTTTAAGTTTTATTCAAATAAGGAACAGAATTCAAATGCGTGTGAAATGTTTTGAATTTGTTTTCGAACGCCGCCGATGTAAACATGTTTGGGACTTTTAAGACAGTATTTAAAACATTTCTTACATGAACTGGTCAATTCTATCCTTACTAATAAAATGTTTATGAATATGAAATTACCTCTGTCTGTCTGCTTAAAATTTGTATGAACCTTGAGTATGACGATGTTTTTTTTTTATCCGGGTGCGTGAAGATGTTTCCTCAGTACCTACGCGAGTGAAATCACGGGAAGAACCACAGCTAGTGATTTAATAAAGAATATAATTATTAAATCACTATTGTTCGGACACTAAATGGTGTTAAATATTGGTATCAAATATTTGACGACCACTTTGATTTAATATCCATACACAAGCACGCATAATAATAATTAGTTATAACCAGGAAAATTTCGATTCTAACTCTAACAATAGAGATATTTATTACTCAGTAGACATAAATATTATTTGATTCACTGCACACTGATAAAAAACTGGCTATCAGACAGAATCTCCAGCACTTAAGAAAGTTTTAAAACAACCCAGTCGCATCAAAATGTCGATACAAACTACCCCATAAATTAAAACATCCCCTAAGAAAAACAAATTCCAACAGACGAGAATCAAACACCCATAAATATGGCGTCATATTAAAACATAAAATAGGGTAAACAATCGTAAATAAAAATTACAACATAAACACACAATGGGGTCGTTAATTCAAATATAAATAATGTCTATTTTGTGGTCCGTTTTACACTTTTTTGTGATGTCCTTGGATTTTTTGTGATGGCAACACGAGCGGCGCCTGTGGCGCGGCGAAACCCTTTAGTCCGAATTTAAAAATGGAACTAGTTTTATTTTTCAGAATGTCTTTTTGTAATGGCTATTTCGGTGTTGTTATCTCGTGAGCGGGTTATTAATACTCTTCTAGTCATTATCTGAGAACGCTTTATTTCGTTAAGCGGTGCCTATTGTCCATTTTAGTCGATTCGTTTTGTGTCCTGCGATAGAGCTATAAATTCATGGCTTACTGTCCCGGGTGTCGGCCGCAATTTGCCTTTTAAACAGCTCAAATGACTAAGTTTCCAAAAACATTTAAAATACGAGTTAATTTTACTGTAAATTACGTATAACTTAAATGGTGAATCTGCTTAATTTACTGTAGCTAATTTGGTCAGAGGTACGAAATATTGATTCGAGATTAAATCTGTAAGGTGTCTAATAATTAATTATGATATTATCTGTAAAACACGCGTAAACAGAATTAAATATGTACATATTTGTAATATTAAGCTTAACATCATATTAAACAATCAACATCTTGAATTAATTAAAAGACCATTCTAATAATGCCGAGTGACCGTACAAGGCTGTATGGAGTATAACATTGCATTGTGACAGGTAATAAATTAAAAAGTTACAAAACGGACGCCGAGTGATGTGCTTAGCTTATTACGTGCTTCCGGTTGTGAGATGGCCGATCGACGGTTGCAAAGCAATGCACCTATGATAATATTAGATAATTATATTAATACGATGAAGTAATATTGAAAAGAATATTCATTTTAAGTATTTACAAAATTGAAACTCCCAATGGGTGTTTAAGGCAACTAGGATGACAAAGAAAAGTATCAAGAAGAGCGATACTAGATTTTAGATTTATTTAGAAATATGTATCTGTAAGGCCCGCATCTATATTATAATCACGCGATAAAGGGCGTTTTATAAGAAATTTCAATGCATAGGGCTTAATATCGTCCCTTGTGGAACTCCAAGAATTATGGTAGAAAGTGATTATTATTTGTTAAAAGCAAACGTTCCATCAAATCTATTTTCAGGGCCTAAGTATTACATTTGACAAAACAATACAATTTGAATAAAATACAATTTGCTTGGCCTAAAGTTAGACCATTAAATAAAGGCTATATTTCATTATAATTCTTTAGATAAAAAAAGTTGGAAAGGAATATATATCGAAAAACGTTCAACTCTAGTTAAATGAAATAGATATAACTTCTTATTATATTTTGAAAGAAACGAAGTATAATCCAAGCTTTAGTTTATAAATCGCCTAACTCGAATCCAGACTCGACTAAAAAGCAACTTAACACACAAAACACTAAGCAATCGTTTACGCAATAGCATCTCAATCTGTCATTATGGCAATCGTAATATCTATCGTATATTCATGTCATAATCCATTCGGAATTCAAACGGACCAAGAAGGAAATAGACAGGTTTGATATGCGGCCATAATCCTGACTGCCTAATGATTCTCACGGTCACTATCAGTAATTGGATTATATGGTAAGCTGAACACTTAGTTGGCGAACTGATTTTAGTAACATAAGATTTCGCTTGACTCATGTTGTGCGTTGAAATTGAAATAATGTCTTAGTTTAAATACTTGCTTTTAGAAAAAAAAACGATTAATTTGGAAAAGGTTCTTTTATGGAGGCTTCGACATCAAGTCTTTTACGTAGGCCAAATGTAAATTTCATAAATTTATTTCAGTTAGCCAACTTTGTACCTACTTCATACATACTTCATACTAACAGTATGTTTATCAATGGACTACTCTAAAGAGACAGGAAATATTCATTTCATGCTCAAAGATTAATTCCTAGAGATACACTACATTCCTTTTATTAATAAAATCCAGCTGATTACAAGCCACTGAATTCTCGCTCAAGTCCTTAACTTAGAAAGTTACCTTATTGAAAGCCACTAGATATAAAAGATGGATGCACTTCGCTTCGTTTATCGTTTGTTTTAATAGCTATCAAAACATTCTATTGGACTCCAATTAGTTTTGGATTCGGTAGCGTGAAAGTTAGACATTGAGTTGATATATTATCGGGTAGCTTGTATTCCGTTTTAGGAAATGAACAGTTATAAGGTAAGTACCGGTGGAGGCATGATTTCGAAGATTGAGAATTGAAATCAAGAAAATCTGTAAAGAGGAGGAAGAGAAGTTGATTTATACTACTTTAGTAACTGAACCGTTTCAAAAATTCTTTCAATAATAGAACGTCATGTTTAATGCAAATAAAGTGACCGAGTTTTAGTAACAAGCCAGTATAATATAAACCTTCCTCTTAAATTAATCTATCTATTGATGAAAACCTCATTAAAATCCGTAGCGTAGTTTAAAAGATCTAAGCGTACAGACGGCGGGAATCGACTTTGTTTTAAACTTCGTAGAGATTAACGAAATATTTAAGAGTTACAAAGACCAATTATTATTAATTTAATTTTAATTAAGTTCATATCTTAGACCTAAATTCTGAATAAATAGTTTGTTTCTGTGGAATCTTCTAGAATGAACTTACAAAGTTTGTAGCCTTTGTCTCAGCGAAAGTAAAATTAACATTAAAACAGCTTGCGGGCGCTTCGGCTATTCCAACTATTTGATTATATTCAGTTTATATTCTTCACGTATAAGATTAACTAAACGCCTGGATAGGTTTTTTGGGATATAATTAAATTTGCTGATCATATTGAACATAGTTATCTGGTTGAATCAATAGAAACTCTATTCTCATGGACTTTTTCGTTATAAGAGTATGTATCTTAGTATCTTGTAATCTTGTATTAGAATTTATAAAGTATAAAAAATATTAATGAGAGAGAAAAGAGTTCATATATTAATTAATTTAAACTACTTAAAACTATTTAAGGCTAAAGATTAAAGACTACTACTACGACATACATATATGCTAAAACAAAAAATATAAAAACACAAAAAAAAAAAACACCTAAAGGAACACGTCGAGGTTAAGGTTATTTATAAAGTTATATTTTTTTCTTAGAAAATCATTAAATGAATACACTATTCAATCCTATGATTTAATTATTCTTTCTGTATCAGTTTACTTAATTATTTACATAGTCGTTTCTGTTTATGTGTCATTTTAATAATTTCATTGTTGCCAGGCAGAGATTTAAAGTTTTTATCATTATTACCAACAACCTCATTACCAGCGAACAATTTTATAAAAGTTTTCTTTTTAGATATGTAGGTACACTAACAGCCGGTTGCACGAATTTTTTTATTATTAATACGTTTACGAATATTACAAAACATGATACCAATAATTAGCATACTTTTTATGTTTTTTTTATGATAACAATACATAGATGTAATAATTAAATAAACTCAAATCATAAATGTTGAGACGAAATACACGAAATAATATCTATCAAAATGATTAAATTTTAGCCTCTATTTTGAGATCTTCAGTATCACGTATAAGTAACAGCATATTTTTTTATTGCAACCGGCTGTAAGGACTTTAAGTTATAATAGTCAGTCTGTCAATTATTTTGCTAGGAAAAACTTACAACATACCACCAAAACATCTAGCAAATCAACAAAGGCAGAAAATTGTCACGTCTAATCATAAAACCCAACTTAGATACACTTAAAGCTGGAAGTACCTAATTACAAGCACCCAATAACACTCAACATTATAATTAAACGCATTTTAAAGTTTCCTTATCCAATTTTAACTTTATCATTACCATTTTCAGTCGTAAAGACGGGGCACTTTAAATTCGTGAGGGAGGGTCGCAGTGGAGAGTGCTTCGCGTTCCGGACATACTCAAGGGTTCAAAGGGGTAACGTTTTAGAACTTTTAGATAATAAAATAATTATGTAAATTAAAAAATAGCTCGTGTTCAACTTAATTTTGAGAACGGTAATAAAAATATCAACATAATATTTTCTACTAGAAATAAAGAAAGGCTTAATGAGTTTTTTTTTTATCGATGGGAAATAATCATTATGACTCTTCCCGCTTTTCTGTTACCGTCTTATAAAAAAACTGCAATCTAAAGTTTAGCCATTTCTCACCTAATCCTTACTCAACGTCGTAATCCAGGATTAAACTACTAACTTAAGAACGGATTAACTCTAAACAGCATTTATGAGTGATTTTTAGCTAATCCGTTGCTAACCAGCAGATTAAAAATTAATCGAACTTTATAAGTAAGACGGTTACTGACCAAAACCAACCAACTCTCCCATCCCCAGAATTTGCAGGCTTCTAAATAGTTGCGACGAATCAATTGATATTTTTTCCACAACACTTCATAAATTCAAGCGCCAAGTCCAGCAAAAATAATCAAGATTTTGAACTTTTCCTACCCACTGTTGTTGTAAATCTTTGTTCTTGATCGTAGTTGTAAGCGTTATTTCTGCACCATTATTGTAATTTTATTTTGCTTCATAATTCAAAATTTTGCATGCTGTGTCTATCGCACCATATTGTACACTATGCTTGTATTTTATTGCTTGTATAATTTGAATTAACAGTGTAACAATTGTAGATAGTCCAATAAATAAATAAATAAAATAAAAAAAAATAAAACCTAATCGTGTTTTTCCTTCGCCCGCTTGTTCCGTAGTAGGTAACTCAAAATTCAAAATTCAAAAATTATTTATTCAAATAAGGCTGAAAATCAGCACTTTTTGAACGTCAAATTTACAAAAGACAGCCCCCAAAACGCTCGCCCTTCATCACTTCCTATGTGTTATTGCTGGGAAGAAGAAGTGGCGCAACAAACTCCCCAGCAACAAACAACAAAAGGAAACTTTTCCGAACTATCCCACGACCCATGAGAAATAAATCTGGTAATGATGCCTTTGCCAGGATGCTACATACTCGAAACTGGCGCTTCTAGTGTATAAATATCATCAACGCCTTATTTACTATCCCACTGTTGGGTAAAGGCCTTTTCTCATACAGAGAAGGTATGAGCATTGATCACCACGCTTGCTCAAGATGAATTGGTGATATCAGACTTTAAGTCCAGGTTTCCTCACGATGTTTTCCTTCACCTTTAGTCAGTGGTGTTTAAGATACATTTAGAAAGTACATAATGACTTTAGAAAAGTATAAAGGTAACGAGAAAAAAGTGTAAGGATTGTGGCTCCTCTGTAGGAGAATGGTGTAAGATTAGCAGCTTTCTTTTAGCTATATCCTCATATCGATCTTTAAATTACTTTGAAGGTTTATACATTAAAAACAAGCTCACATTGTCCATGATGGATAAGTTTTTCTATATCGCTTAAAACTTTTCTAGCAATATTCCATTATTTTTACTATCGCAAACAAACAATCCATCAAGAGCTTTCACTAAATCTTTAGCAATATTTTTCTACTACATTTCTTCCATGCATCCCTAAGTGCAACAAACAATCTCACTCCCCACTCTATCATAGAAAAACAGAGCTATCGTACCAAAACAATTTGCCCCGTATCTAATGCACATCCCTATGACAAATCGATGCTCGCCGCGCGCGTTAATGAATCGAGAACTCGCTGATTAATGGTGTCACTACATCCTTATCGCGCCCAATGTTAGTGTTGCGCCTTCTTAATGGGATCACCCGGGCGTTAGTCGAGTAGAAAAATGAGCTATCGATTAGCTATTCGTATCCTTTATTGTTCAATTTAAATTGGGTGCTAAGGTTAGGGTGGGGACACTGTAAGAGAATGAGCGGTTTTGAATTTTAAAGTTCGAACAATTAAGTACATAGATAAAATAATTAAAATTGTTATACCGGTAGTTCAAATCATGTTTTAAATGAGGAGATATGTTTAATTAAAATTATACCTTGATCTAAGAAATGTATCCAAACTATAAAATAGCAATGAAACAGTTGATACGACCGCTTCATTGCTTCATTTCTTAGTTTTGAATAGTTATCTTTCAATGAGTTTTATGAGTAATAAGAAGATTATCACAGAAATCTATGTACGAGTATAAGACAGAAATGTTTCACATATTTACTAGTTATTTATTTAATGAAAATCTAAAATATCTTAGCAAAAAGGAAATTATGATTAAATATTTTTTATTAGCTTTTTCATGGCTTTTACAAACACAAAATCGCCTCGCTTATGATGAGGCTGTATCCTAAAATGTCCTCCTTCGTAGTTGGCGGGTGTCGTGCTCGATTTTTGAATCGCGTTCCATTTTTCAAAGCGACTACGTTTGAGTGATAACGCTAGACGCGTTGACGGAACGTTTGAGTGTTTGAATTTCGAACTGTAATAAATTCTTACGATGATAAATGTTTTTTATACAGAAATGTCATTATCACAGACTAGCTGTTTTCCTCGAGTTCACTTGAATCCTGATGGAACTAGGTAAACAGTAGTAAAAGTAGTTTTCTTATTATTATGTTTTTATTTGTTGTATTTTACGAGGCTGGTTTGGTGCATTAGCGAAAAGGCTTAAAAAATCAATGATTTAAAAAAACATGATGCGACTATAAACTGCGGAAAACAGCTAGTAATATGTAAGTACTTGCCCTGGGAATTTAGGTTCTTTTTTTTACTCCTATTGTTCAAGAACAACACAGTCATATGACTACGTTCATTAATACAACATAAAAACAATAAAAGAAATACCTACCAATACTATAATATTGACAGCGAGCTGTCGAAAACAAATAATTTGTCGTTCGTCGTCCATATTGAGTTGTCGACGCTCCCCATGAATAGGGGCGCGCGTGAAAAATGTGCAAACTGTGACAGATGACATTTAGCAATACATTTGTCAATATTCTCCTGCAGATCAATATTCTTTAGAATGTGTCTGCTTACTACTCAATAGAAAATATGTTTATTCTTTAAAGTACTCGAAAGTTTACTTACATTATTTACAATAGTAAAAATTTAAAAAGAAACCATAAATATTCTAATATAAATCTAAAGCTATGCTAGGTACAGAATTTCGTTTGTATAAAAAAACTAAGTAAATCTAAATCTACACTAATATTATAAAGAGGAAAACTTTGTTTGTATGTTTGTTTGTTTGTGAATAGGCTCAAAAACTACTGGACCGACTTTAAAAATTCTTTCACCATTCGCAAGCTACATTATCCACGAGTAACATAGGCTACATTTTATTTTGGAAAAAAATAGGGTTCCGTAAGATATTTGGGTTTTTCGGATACAAGGCGTAAAAAATCAACCAGAAAAGTTCTTTCACCGTTAGAAAGCTACATCTTTACGAAGTGTCATAGGCTATTATTATTTCCAGAAATAATTAGGGATCCCTTCTAAAACTTGAATAATGTAACCCAAGGTGTAAAAAAAAAATCCACGCGGGCGAAGCCGCGGGCGGAAAGCTAGTGACAAATATAGTAATTATTTAACTTAAATAAACATATATTATTGATCATAGATTTACACATCTCTCTTCTCACACTTGGTATGCAGATAAAATATATTCTATTTTACCACATAGCATAGACTTTTTATCACGGTATCTGAACCCCATACTGAAGTTTACGCAGACGAAGTCGTGAGCAAAAGCTAGTTAAAACATAAACAGCAGTCAAACGGACACATAAGTCGCCATTTTCAAAATTTATGATCGTTACCTACCAACAAGTTTTGGGATTTTCTTTAAGATTTGCTAAGAGAATTATCATATTGTTTTGTAAAAACACACATTTACAAGAGGATTGAGTGCTTAAAACGAAAATATTTTTGTTGGAGGTAATCTCTAACATTATTTAGGCGATTTACATATTTTTTTAACAGTTACAGAGATTATTTTACAATAAATAGAACTAAACGTCAAGAAAAATTCGTTTAAAGATAATAATAAAGTTTTTTTCAATTATTTCATATCGTATTTACATATTTTTAACCAAGTTTTTGAAATCGTAAATAAAGATAACTGAGATGTTTTATATTAATATATTCAAAATAAATTAAGATCCCATTATATTTAATATCCGTTCCATACATGGGATTACAAAAGTGACGTCAAACATAATGTCGTTAAAGCTACATACAAACTAGAAGTGACATACAAACCGATAGTGTCACCACAACAATACAAAAACACCCACAGCCCATCCAAAATACCACCCACAAACAAAAACCGACTCCCGACTAAATAGATCAAACGTCGAAACGTTTCAATTAACAATAGCCCTTAGTATTGGTACAAAAACTCACACAAACTACATACAAAATAGTCCATACACACATTCCATACAATTTTGAATCCTATTCCTTGAAAATAAAGAGATTAACGACCACAAAAATATTTTTTGTGAAAATCGACGTAGGCGTCATTCTTTACACGTAATATTAAGTATGAAGTAGAATAAGTTTTGTGTGAAGTCAATAAATATGTTCATGAAAGGGATTTTTTATCGATCTATCGATCAATGTGTGATCGATCACTATCCTGGAGCAGGTGAAAGTAAGTATAGTAATGGATCTTTGTTGTTTAACCGCCGTTACATCTGTAGATCGGAACTTGAATCGATATGAATTTTGAAGTAATAATACAGGTGCGACGTCATTATTGAGAGTCGATTTTCCTATCGATTATATATACATTTAATATTGATACCTACGTATTTAATTAAGGAAGATGCGATACCTACACTTACTTGATAGATTTTAGTTTACGAGGCAAAAAATAAGTAACTACAATTTCACCAGCTAGAGAAAAATACGTACAAAAGCTCTACTTTATGTGAAGCTACGGGATCGGCTACTGCGCTGCGTGTCACGGGTTTAACTTCCACAAAGGTCGACTTAAATTATTGCAGGGCAGGTATGTTTATAACGTACCTAAAATACTGGAACAAATCCTAGTATTTAAAAACCAACTCCCATTCATATAATATTAGACACCTATGAACATTCTTAACTGATTCGTGACTGTCATCATCTAAAAATGTTCTTTCAAGATTATTCATCTGAGTTTATTCAATTTTTTTACCGTAAAAACACAACAAACAAAATCACTTTCGCATTCATAATATCAGTAAGGATTAAATTATGACCGTCCACGTAAATCCAAAGGTTGACGCCATCAAATATTTCCTGCATAATCTCCGCACATTCATAGTTCTGAAACTTAATATTCTGAATAATTTTGCTTCTGAATATTCATTGAATACATGCAATAACACGAGCAGTAGGTATCAGTAGTCACGTACGCCTTAGTTATGGCAAAAATGACATCAGATGTCTCGATTTTATACTTCATATTATGTATCTAGTCATGGAGGAGCTCGTGGCTAAGTATATTAGCCAGCATGTAATGTAAGTAATATTAACCAGAGATTTTCATGTGATGTATCTGGAATTTATCTGTTAGATAGGCAAAATACTAACAACAGTAACTTAGAGACATCGACTTCTAGAGCGATGTATTGGTCCACTAGTGTTTAAATAAAACTTATTTTTCTCTTTTTAATATTTTTGGAAGTATGTTGTATTTTTTTTTGTTGTTTTAGCACAATCGAAATTTTTTTAACCTTCAGTCTGTCTGTGAACGATCGCTTATTTGGTGCGAGACGTCGGGTGTACAAAAATATTTGTGTCATTGTTATTGAATGTCGAGAAACTTACAATAAAAAAAAAGATTTTTTTATTTGTTAACATCAACAAAAGTAATGGCATTTCCTTGTCTATATTCTCAAGTATTAAAAGTAAATAATCAAGGCAAGTTATTTATTAACCTTAAAACTCGAATCCCTAACCAGTAGTGAAAACAATAATTAATAGCAGTTAAAAAGTTTGTATCGAAGTAATTAAATAAATAAAATGCACTTTCGCATGTCTGCTTAGCCCGAGTCCAATTACAAATAGGTAAACAAATTAATGAGCTTTCTTTTTTGTAGGCAATCTCTAGCTCTTAGAAAAAGGTAACATGGTTTTCGTATCTTGAGTAAATAGATTATTTGCATAGAATGTAGGTAATTAATACAATTAAGTGTTACAATATTTTTAGAATCTTTATACATTCTGCTTCATGGCATGCAATTTTTTATTAATTTTTTTATTACTACATTAATATTCTATTTACTTAAGGCAATTGCATTACTTAGTATTATGAAAACATAGGAAATTAAATAGTCATGTTATTAAAAAAATCTGATGATGATTTAAGTTAGTTCTCTTTAGGTCAAATATTCAATTTTTTATAAATAGTATTGTCTAGCAGCTCGTGTTTAAGTAGCAGCCGCACGGGTTGATCGATCAAAGGTTAAGCTGCGCTTGGCAAGATCGGCCCGTGGATGGGCGACCATCTATGTCATACCGAGACTTCTCCGTGCCTCGGAAAGCACTTTAAACTGTTGGTCTTGACTGTCATTTGTACATCTTTGACAGTCGTTACGGATAATTAGAAGTCAGAAAGTCTGACAACCAGTCTTACCAAGGGCTATCATGTTACCCAGTAACTAGGTTGTAGAGGTTAGATAGGCAGTCGTTCCATTTAAAACACTGGTAATCAGCTGCATCCGGTTAGACTAGAAGCCGACCCCAACATAGTTGGGAAAAGGCTAGGCAGATGATAATGATAAGTTAGTAGGTATTGTTTGGAAATAATGGTGGTTCTACTTCTAGTAACAAAACTAAGTATTTAGACAGAACGTTGTGAAAGTACCATTACTTTTTATTACAAGTCCTAGCGAAATTAATGGCTCCTACAAAGTTTCTAGCGCATTTTATGGCTAAGAGGATGACTTTCAGGCTATATGGCATGCCGTTATATTAAATTTGCTTACATCAATCAATACTTTCATGTAAACTAGCTTTCCCTCAGTGGAATCGCCCGCGTGGTCTATTAAAATTAAAAATGACAGAGTTTCATACAAACTTTGCCCCCCTTTTCACCCCATTAGGTGTAGAATTTCGCAAAATCCTTTCTTATCGGATGCCTACGTCATACAACGAACATACCCTCAAATTTCAGGTCTCTACGATCAGCGGTTTAGGCTGTGCGTTGATCCGTCAGTCATTCAGACAAAGCATTTTACATGTATCTTTCTCGATTTATTTTTGGTGTTCAAAGACTAAAGCTCACTATTTTAAGTATTCTTCTCTCATCAAAGTACAACAGAGGTCATTTATGTAAAACATTCTCAAAAAACAAATGAAAATACATTATTTTTTTAGTTAGTTTCCTCTAGGATGCGTCATCCGATTTAATGATAGCGCAATTACTTGAATCATTACATAAAAGTACATTATTTAAATTAAATTATCTTGATAAATTACCCGTCGTAAAATTACATATAAAATGTATCTATAAATACAAGTAATGTCAGTGACCATTAACATACTAAAACCAATGAAAACATTTTTATAGATACAATAAACATACAAGTCTTAACACAATTAATCGTATTACCCAACAATATTACTAATTAGTAATAAATCTACCATTTTCCCGATCATTAACCTAATAGGATTAACATTAATTAATCTTATTACCCTAATCTCCGTCCCTTGATTAGTAACAAATCTTGTTCGATCATCGGAACCATTTTGTCTAATTTCCCGCGCCATAAACGTAATTAGAGTGTTATTTTCCAACGGTAGATGGCGCTGATTATTAAACGGACTATTACCTACGTAGTGTTGCCAGAAGTCTACGATTTAAGGAGTTACTACTTTCACAGTGATGATTCTGCGATCATTATTTTGCGTCATTTGGTGTTATCGCTTTTTATAGAAGGCGTTAGGAAATCCCCAAATAGAGAACGGAGTGGCACACACTTAAAATATTAATATAGGTGCGATATTCCAGACATTTGGTATTATTTTTCTTTGTTTTTAAACCATTGCCCCTTCTGTAGGAATTTCTCCAGCATAGTAGGTGCGTTTGAAACAAATATACACGCGAACCCCGAACAATGTTGGGCATCTATTTTTTTATTGAGAAGTATAAATCAATGATTGTGTTATTGTTACAAAAAAACTCGGAGATTAAGCATTACAATATTTTTGCAATTACAAAATAATTATAACCGGTACTTAGCGTATACCATTTTTAATTCCACATGTCCTATTCCCCCTCTAAGCCCCGCAATTTGCTAGCAGCTGGCAACACTAACCGGCGCGTGTTGCGCAAGCGACGACAAGCGGTGACCATACCGCGTTGAAAGAAACATCGTTTGTTTTGATGATCTATCAACAAAAAGCTGGGTATTTTGATTCAGCGGCTGGTAAGAATGAAAATGGTTGAAATTCTTCATTAGATGTTATTGTTTTATTAAATTCTACGGCCTGTAATCTTTCGTCGGTGTCAGTATTAAAATAAGCTTTTATAATAATCATAGTTGGAGCGGAGTTTTAAACGGAACGGAATTTTAAAAGATAAATAAATTGATTTCTCATATTCAGATGTAGGCTTCTGAAAATAACTTATTTTCCGTTGCAAAAATATTCAGTGTTTGAGTACTTATGTGTAATGTCTTTATTTTTTTGTAGAAATTTGCAACAACCAAAACCTTTTTTTTTTCGGATGGGAAATCATCAAATGACCTCTCCCGCCGTAAGTGTCAGACTCTTACTGACTAAAACCCATCCATGTTCCTTCCTCAGCTCTTTGTATTCCGGGGGCGCGGTATCTCTTTCAAACGTCCCGCAGCCCCGGCAGGCTATGGCCCAGTGGGAGGGCCCCGTCGCAACAACCAAAACCTTGTATGTGTACGACTTCGCAAACGATTTCAATCATGCTTGTATTCGTAGTCTATGCCATGGTAACTCAGAGTTTAAAGAACCTGCTTATCAAGCATGAGAGTGCTGATTAAAAACCTGGCAAGCACTAAAATGACTTATTTAGAGATATATCTATCTACTTTCTAAGTTTATTTCAGATGCTATTGGCTAACGGTGAAGGAAAGTATCGTGAAGAAACCTGGACTTACAATTAAAAGATCTGAAATCGTAATCTTTTCTCTTCTTTGTGTGAGAAGAGGCTGTTTTTAGTTTTTTTGTTTTTGTGTAAAAATGGATAAACGTGTACTCACATGAGCGTACTGGAACCCGCAAGCATCCATACAGAGGTAGAGGCAGGTGGAGACCCCCTGGATCGTCAGGAGGCCGGCATTGTACGTCGCACGCCGAAGTATCGCTGGGGACAAACAGACATACAAATCAGTTCCTCAAACATTTAAGATTTATTAAGCACTTGATAATTTCTGCAGTCAAAGGTCATTGCTGTGATTAGTTTACCACCAAAATTTTTATTGGAAAGAAATTAAAAAAAAATTAGAACTCTAAAATAGATACCCAAGATTTGTAATACACGCATCAATGTATGCATAAAATGTGCTTGAATACTCTAAACGCGCAATATCAAGTTTAGTATCCATCTACGCTCAAGCTAATATAAGCACAAAAACATTTATTTATCACAGTCGTTCAAGATCTCTGATTGTCAAAGACGCGACCACCGCAACCCGTTTCATTTGTCGCGAAGAAACTCCACGGCTATCCAAGATGATGTAAGTTCAAAACGTTTCCTTATAATAAATATTGCGAGCACATTTACTACGAGGAAGTAAACACCTTGACAACTACTCCTTGAAAGAGCTCATTATGAAAAACGATAACTGTCATTTCACACAATCGACTAAAAACAAATCGGAACATCTTTCACATCTCTAAATGCGAGATAATCTTAAGTGTAAATAAAGCGCGTTCCACACTCATTGAGTCGACTAAAATGGCGATCTTAATAGTTTGCTATTTGCATGACAACACTATTCATGCGTCTAATGTTGCCAGTAACAAATTCAACGCATTTCAAATGCTCTCCGTAAATATGGTGAGTTTAAATGGGGAAAAGGAAAAATATGTTAAGGTCAAGACGGGCTTATGGGATATAATGTAATACTATGTAGTTTATGTCAGAGGCCAATGGCCGTAAGAATTGCATATATATATTGTGCCATGTGGGACACTGTTGGTTTGTCGATGAAAGTCTGTCTGGAAAACATGAATGACTTTTTTTTTTGCTCAGACCGTAAGCGTCGATTGTTAAGTACCTATGAAGCCTCCTTGAATCTGGTGCAAGTTACATTTATGAATGAACACTGAAAACAGCCAAATATTGCTTGGCTCCAACCAAGGAAGTTTTTATAAAATCAAAATTAATTTGCTTCTCAGCTTAATTCTATAAAAAATAGGTTAAGAATCAAATCTTTTTGGTTAATGTTAGCCCCTAAAACTATCACCCTATCTACTAGCTCAACTCGTCAACTCCAAATCATAATGTTTTGGATAACATTGTCTGATTTCAAATCACATTTCAATGAGATTTCCTGTCCAAAGAAATTCATTTTCCATATTACTGTATTATGCATGAATGACTAATAACACTTCACATTTGTTAATTTAATAAACTGTCGGTTACATCTCTGATTCCGGTGAAAAAACTAATATTTACCTCTCATCCTAACTGTGAGTAATATTTGTCAATCATCTTGAGTATACTCGTTAGTGTTTGTTTGTGTTTCAATGTTAATCCCCGAAACTACTGGACCGGTTTCGGTGCAAGCGTGGGCTTTTACGTTTAGCTTGTTTGTGTGTTTAGCCGCGTCGTAAACTTTTCTGTGACGTGTGAAAATGAAAGTTGTGATTATTGGTATCAACTAGGGGAAAAGTAGCCTTTGTTGTTAAAAGAATATTCATGATTGGTTGGAGTACTTTCAGAACCCCTTATCATCATCATCCATCTTGCATTTTTCTCAACTATATTGAGGTTGGGTTCCAATCTAATAGGATGTAGCTAAGGTACCGCGGAACTGGAATGCAAGGGCCGAAAGTCAGTAAGAGTCTGACACTTCCTGGCAGTCGTTCCATGTAAAACACTGGTAGTGTATCCCACAGCCACTGCCCCTTATCACATATATTGCACTCAAACTTTGAATGCAACAATTTTATAGCTAGCAGCCCAAGATGGCGCCGTGACAATGCATTATTAGTGCGGAGAGCATGTGAAGATGTTACTTCGAACGACCGCTGTCTGACTACTAAGCCATTGTCAGTTTGTTTACTGTATTAGATAACATAAAAGGCTTATAAACGGAAGTACATACATTTGTAAGCACAATCTGAGCTAGATTGCGTTAAATGTGTTAGTTTAAATAATGAAAGTGTTTCTTCAAAAAGTTTTCTTGCCCGTCTTTTGCTTTTGTATTCAATTGAGTTAACACTGAATATGTCAGTATTTTTCTATAATTTCCTCGACTCTTTGATTTATTCTCAAGAACGTGTTTAGAATTTGTTTTAAAATTTATCAAATTGTTTTGATAGTTATATTCCTATTTTAATATTCAAATAGTTAATTAGAAGCTGTTTTTCGCGATTTCTATCGCATCTTGAGAGAACTATTTTCGTACCCGGATAAAAATCCTAATCCTATCCCTGTCTTCAAGGTTTCAATTTTCATCTAAATCGGTTCAGCCATTTTACCGTCACAACGTAACAGACAGACAAACAGAATTACTCTTGTATTATAATCTTAGTTAGGCTACTTAAAAGGGTAATTTTTAAAAGATCAAGAATGCATAAAGCTCAAATCTTTACACATTTTGTATACAGTCATGACTTTCAACTTAACCATGTAAACTTCAGTTCTCTACTCACTCCGTCTAGAGTCTAGACATTCCAAAATAGAACAAAGCTAAACAGGAACTGTAGTAATTAACGCGAACAGAAATAAACAAGACTTCATTTTGTAATAAAGATGTACCATCTATCTGTACTTGGCAATCTTAGTACTGGAACGAAGTAAAATTTGCAGAAGTTTCACACTTTAAAGAAAAAGTCTTTCAAGGAGAAAATCATGAAGGAAAAGGATCTTGTCAGCAATAGGAAAATATAGTCTTCATAGTAGTGCTATTATTTGGAATAGAGATGACTAATAAAAGGATTGAAGAAATACATGCTACAAGAGGTAGAAAATTACTACAAACAAATAAAATAACAATACTAATTTCTAACAAAAGATGAAAAAATCAAAGAAACAAGGCGGGGAAGGTCCTATGCCCAGAAGTTTTTCAGTTTGGCGTTAAAAAAATCATCCTCATTTACGTGAATTGGAAGTGTACCCAGGAGACTGGCGGTATTGCCGTTGGATGGCAATGCTTAGCTTTTGACTAAAATAAAAGCTAGCCTTTGGGTCACAGGAGTGTCAACAAGCCGCTTGGCTATTTCCTTAAAAAGAAGGTGAGCGCTCGGACACGCTGATATATTGATTACAACGTATGATTATGAAATTTTACTTGTATTACCTATATACCAAGAATCATGAGAGATAGTCAGACGTGTTCAAAGTATGCGTAAAAAATAAGATTTAACATCTATAGTTCTATACTAATATTATAATAAAGAGGAAAGATTTGTTTGTTTGATTGTAGGGTTTTAACTCAAAAACGACTGGACCGATTTAAAAAATTCTTTCACCGTTAGAAAGCTTCATCTTTACGAAGTGTCATAGGCTATATTTATTTCCAGAAATAATTAGGGATGTCTACTAAAACTTGAATAATGTAACCCAAGGTGTAAAAAAATGTCCACGCGGGCGAAGCCGCGGGCGGAGAGCTAGTATGTTATAATGATACCTACCGATGTAACTAAGATATGTTTTAGTACGTGTCCTAAGTACGCCTGAACTACGATCATTGTATGAAGTGGGACTTTTTTAAATATTTACATTGTATTCAGATCAAAAGATAGCTACAGGGGATGTTTAATTTAATTGTTATTAACATGCTGATGTAAGTGACCGCGGTCGAGATATCGGGGACTGAATCTAGTCGATATATACGCTTGATAGGATGGGAATTGTATTATTCTTGTGATAAAATCTTTGTTTGAGATGTTAGACTATTGTGTTACTATTAGCGTCTGTTAGTGTCTGTTTGATGATGATAACGATGTACTTTGAATTTTTTTATACTTGCATGCGAAATACAATGCAATCCAAAGTATTTTTTTTTTTAAATTAATACTTATTTAACCTGGAGCCGAACCAGTAGGTAGCTACTTGTTTTTGCAATTACTATTCAGGAGTTAGAGCAAAACACAGCTACTAATGTTGAATAGCACAGTCTCTTTATCAGAAGGAAACTATTAAGCGCTTGCGCAGACACAGGTACCTACCTAAGTACCTACCTACCTGTACCTTTCTGTTCCCTTACTCTCATAGTCTGTGAATCGGCAATCCGATCAGGGAGAGATCAGGATCAGGACCGAAGGCTTTACATGCTCTCCGAGGCACGGAGGGGTCTCGCTGTGTTATGAAAACGGTCACCCATCCATGGCCAGACCGCGCCTATCGGAGCTTAACCTTGCTAATCTATCAATCCGCACGGCTACGAGCCCCTTATGAAGAATTTTATTATAGGTACTTATAATTAATTATATATGTTTATTAACATGCATAAAATACACAAGAAGATTAAATATATCTTGTAATAAAACTCTAAAACAATAG
Source organism: Pyrrhia umbra (assembly GCA_963891755.1). NCBI lineage: Eukaryota > Metazoa > Arthropoda > Insecta > Lepidoptera > Noctuidae > Pyrrhia > Pyrrhia umbra. Next base: position 2,748,180 of record OY982937.1, on the reverse strand, counting down.
CTCAATCAAATCTATTCACATCTGAGACCACACAGGAACCATCAAAGTGCAAATGAATGAATGACCTCTCATACGCCACTGCGACATTTGACTGAATATTCATACGAAACTGTAATAAATATTCATACGAACAATTGAGTCGTAAGTCAATTCTTCAGTCAACTTCGAACTAAAAGTTCAATACACATTTCAATGGGTACGATTCGGAAGCTTAAGGTTCGTATCAAGTGCTTAGAGAACTTCAAAAATGCTGATATGCTTGACATGTTAAGGAGTTTCATACAAAAAACGAAAGCGGTTTGGCGCGACCAATATTTTTCGAGTGCTTTGAGAAAAGTTTTAATTTTTCTGTCATTGCTTAAGGTTATTAAATTTATTCTAGACGTTTCATAAACGATAGCTTTTTAACCTTCATTGATTTGAAACTACCTATCGTCGCCGTGTAGTGCCGTCGTAAAGCACAAATGCATGTTTTTTATTTATTTTTGGTCTGGTTTCCGTCAAGCACTATTAGAAACAAATATAATAACTATAATGTTCATTCAATTTGTGCTTTTCGAGGTTTTTACTGCACGGCGATACTATGTATTTGTTGTTTCATGTTTCGAAAAAAAAAAAGTTCTATCAAAATGATCTTTAGTCTTGGTTTTTGCGTTCGTTTATTTTATTTGTTTATTTAGTACCTATAGCAACTTTTATTCTTTGCTACTTACCTGTCAATTTTCTTCCATTTGCTTTGCTAAGGTTAGGAATTAATGTTGCGACCATTTGCTATTTATTTTAAAAAGTACAATTACAAAATCGCTCCGGTCCCGGTGTGTGACGCTTACTTTCAATGTCACGACTCTGCTTGACGTTCAAGTGTATCGTTAACGTATCGGCGCCCACGGCGTTCGTCTTATGCGCAAGCGCCGCTGAAAATGTCACGGTAAAAGCAATAGATCAGTTTCGTACAGTTTTCCAAAATAACCTCCTTCGTTATAGAAATGTATTGTTTTTTAAATTAAGAATATGTTGTTAGTACTCGGTATAGTTCGTCGCTAGAGTATAATTATATAAGTAAAAGTAAACTTATACAATCTTTAATTAAGTAATTAACAGGATGTAATAAAAAGAATTCTATTTCATTAAAGTGTAAACTTTAAAAATAACGTTCTAACTGTAATTACAATTTATAGAGTTGTCTTTTATTTTTTTTACTTTATCAAAAGACATAAAACGGTGAGAAAATTATGGTTTTAAATAACTACATTTTAACCTCAGACGCAATATTGTGTAATGAATTCCCGCTAAAAACACTTTAGGCAGACACTTTTTTTTACTTTACTATAGACAGGAAACTATAAAAATATTTAACTAAAATACTGTCATTTATTTTTATACTGTTCCACATTAATAGGGTGACGAGGCAAAATCACACAATTTGTCGGACATGTAACATTTAGGACTGTGGTATATTGTACATAGAATTTATAAAAACGCATTTAATAAAAAAAGATACTGTTTCATGACCTGATAGTTATTGACAAGAAAAGACGATTGAATGACGATTTGTCGGTCAGCGGAACAGGGATTTTCCTTATCCTAATTTAATTAATTGTTATTCAAAAGTAGACTCGGTGTTTTTGTTAAGTTTTCACTATTGAACCACTGAGCTAATTTTGATGAATTGAAGTGAATTTCAGAGAGATCACTTTCAAGATTAGTGTTTTAATAAATAGGTTTGATATGGAACCGGGTATATTGGTACTGGGTCCAACTTATAGTAGGTATTAGGCAAACGACGTTGAAAACATAATTTACAAGATTTTATTTAGAAGAATTTAATTTCAAATAAGTGACGTTTTTATCCTTATTCTTTTAGATATGTGATGTAACCTAGTCGATAAACACAGGCTATCGATTACTAGCGTTAATATTCACGTTAAATAAGCGTGAATGGAGTGTCTTGTGCAATTTGCCGATACTGAGCGGCAGTGAGTGGCCGCCAAGATAGTAATGAGAGCGATTGACGGTTAGTGAGGGGATGTAGTCGATTATTAAGAGGATTATCGATTCATTAATCTTTAATGGATTTATGATGTTCAAATCAGGTTAAAGGGACAAAGATGTGGTTTAAAGATTAACTTTTGATATTGTTATCGCTATTTTAATATCAACGATTTTCACTTTACTTATCTATTTTATGAACTTTATATAAATATTATTCATATACACATTATTTTGCACTGTTCTTATGTAATATAATATTTATTTTGTTTTATCGATATCTAAATAGGCTCACAACTAAAGCGTCACAATGTGTGCCCCCGAGGTGTAAATCACTAAATTGATACAAAATCACCCTTAAATACATACGATCGACACTAAACGATGCTAGCCGACTAAATTACACACCTTAGCCGATGTTAAGTGAAAATAAAATGTAGTTTAAAGCTGATTTAATATTAGGGTCAGATTCTCCGAGCTTACTGTAATGACTTCGCATTAAAAAGTATTCGTATATTGCGCCGATTTGCTCTTTGTGCTTCAAATAAATGTTGTAATGAATTAGAAAAAGCGCTATATACCAATATGTATCAAATATTAAAATGAATAAAATCCGTTACATAATATTTTTATAACCTTTCCTAATTTCTAAGAGAAAGTTTTAACACACTTCATTGATTCACCATGAAACTTGCTATAAAAGACAATTTCACAGCTAATTGTAAAAAAACTAAGATCACGTTCACTAGATGGCGCTAGTTGCGCAACCGCGTAATAGCGGTCAGTCACGCGACGACCACACACGAGCGCGGACGTGTCAAGAGCGGAGCAATCACTGTTATTTATCTAATTAACGCTCGGATAAAGGTGGCACGAGTGTTTTCCATTATTGTAGGGTTGAAGTAGGTAATGATTGTAATGAATAACACGTTGGGACAGGATAGGTTGGAATTTATTTTTACAGTTATTAAATGTAGAGATTTATATAAATTATCTTTGCATAGCTATTTTTAGTAGGCCGTTTATGGAATACAGTAATTTGGTGCCGATTGGAATCAATATTGAGGGTTGGCAAACTGAAATTCAAATTTGTTTAGTTTTAAATATAAATGTATGCTTTATAGCATTACTAATATAGAGATACATAGAATAAAATTATACGCTATATCAAAATACTTATACGTATCACATTTTTATGATTCAGCAACGGGGATATGCAGGAGGTTATTAATTGGTACATCATTTAAAAATGCGAATATGGGAAAGTACAGTTCATAAAATACAGATTATTTAATTACTTCTGCTTAAGCATAATAATGGTTTGGGGAATAAGAAGTGCGAGTCATCAATGTATAATAATATCTGCATCCTGGTGACCGCCAAATCGGGGAAAAACTTAACAAAGTGACCATGTTGGACTTACGTACTGATGATCTCGTCATCTCACATTTAATAAGTGACGGCGCCTAAATTTTTAGGCAGTCTACGAAAATTCCTAACTCAAATCACTCGTATACAACCAATATTTCAATCAGCTTACCTAACACTCAAACAAGCTATCAAGTACACATAAAATTTTATAATTATACTAAGATTAATGGATTCAAACGGCCAAACCCGATTCAAGATCTCATTTCCCCTACATAATCTGTTGTGGCATCTTAAGTAGCCAGTGTAAATATAACGGTAAGTTTTTATCAGCTAGTCACCTCTTCACCTTCGTTTATCAGTTACTGTGACGTAAGATAACTGTCTCATTTTTACCGCATTTATCTTAAGATATCCGTCCGGTGGAATTAGTTGTGTATAAATGTTAAGCGGTAGATTATTGTCGTAAGAATTTAATTAGAAGGTTAACGCCTTGACCTGGGGTGATGGCGGAAGAAATCTCTCTCTATAGTTCAGGTGACAATGGTACAATGATTGAATGAATACTGTTAATAGACTTGTTGTTAATGAAACATCTGACAATTTCAATGTTTGTAAAACAATTTTTAGATAAGTCATGCAGATGAATTAGCTCGGTATTTCCGCGTCAAAATTTACTTCTGACGCATGGGAAACTAAACAGTAAAACGGTGGTTTTAAAGAAACAAATCATTTGATACCTATTCCTGAATGTAATCTACCAATGTTCCCGCAAAACTGAGTCATCGAACCATCGACGTCAAAGTTTATGTCAGTGATTTCATTAATCTGTACTCGAAATCATTAAGCAACAGGTAAACAAAGACAGATAATAATACATCAAGACACGTCAAGTAATGAAATTATTAAGTGTAAGATAAAACCAAAGCTGGTATAAATAATAATTACGGAGAAAGTTGGTAGCATTGAGGTGCATTGAGGCCGGTTTGGGCCCACCGTAGCGACGATTAGATTATGACTGAAAATATTTGGGCAGATACTTTATTAAGTAGTTTGTCATTGGGATCTGAGATTATAGCTCCTCTATCTATAGATGTTGGGACATTTTAGATAGTAAATGATGTGCCTCTGGGAATGGGAAAAATATGAACTCTAGCAGGTTTATGGTCCTTAATTAGTTGTAGGAAAGCGAGGGAAGCGGTTTGTTTAATAGCAGGCTTGGATAGAAAGCTGGTAACTTACTACTGTTTAATAGATTGTTTCGTAATGTTATCTCCTGTATTACCCGTGGTGTTTGAGGGCGTGACGATAACGATTTATTAATATCTGTTAAAGGGGAAACTAATGAGTATAATCAAATACGTGGTTACACCTTTACAGTTAAGGATCCATGTCCTAGTATTTATTACGCATCGTGAACTTTTAAATGAACTTGAGTTAGAATATTTCTCTATACATTTAGTAGCGTTATACTTATTAAAATACTCAGGCACATGAATCATAACCAAAACTCCGAGGCTGTAAAACCATGTCGAATGTTCTTGTGACAATGTCGCGGCTGATTTTACGAGATTGTCCTCATCAAACCGCTAATGGGAGCTATAAATTGATTTATGTTCATTGACCGTGACAGATAGACCGCAAATTGAAACTGACTATCAATTTCTTATAGTACTGCTTCAATTGTTCTCGTAAATCACACAATTCTGGGTAGTTTAAATCTTAATTAACTAGACCTGGTAGTAAAAATATTTGACATTGGCCATACTTGTTTCGTGTGTTGTACATATGTACTCCTTTTTTAATAGTTTTTTTTTATTCTTACCGACGTAATTGGAAATGCCAATATTGTTTATGGGTTTAATTTAAAATGCGATCTTATCATAGGTTTCGAATACCTGCTTAATCAAAGAAGTAACTGCATTTATGAATCAGTTTTCAAAGACTAATAGCAAAATGTATTATTGGATTTGTATCGATGCCAGTGAATCAATGTAATCGAGTGTCCATTTCCGTGAAAACCCTTTTGCCAAATGCATCTAATATCCAAGTACGATTAGTATTACATTATCGGCTAGTAATAGGTACTCTATGAATCACATAATACGCCCACAAACATATCACAAGGAACAGCACGTGACACTCTCACGATTCTGTCAGTTTGTAGGTTCCGAGGTCGATGTTCGGCCTTGTTCGGCGATTTTCGCGCGACTTCGCTCGTGACGTCATTCATAGTGCGACGTGCTCTCGCGCACGTATGGCACCACTATAGTGACATACGCGTAAATATCGATAAAAGCAGAACGGTAAATGTTTGTATACGGTTTCGTCACATGTATGCGTAACAGTTAAACAATTGATTTTCTCGTGATTGTTGTTAATAATGAGATGCTAGCGGCTTAATGGCTAGAATGAAACTATAGGTACCATAATATGTATGGTAATTTATTGAGTTTAAAAGCAAACCACACAAGAAGCAAGTAGAATATGATTCATGCGCATAAAAAAACAATGACGTGATTAGTAAATGCGTATTGCATAAATAACAATTGATTTATTCAGTCTTATTGCAGGAAATATCAGTTTGATGTTAGCTTAAAATCATTACCAACACTAATTCTATTGAGTTTATTATATGACAGTGCGATTAGTAGATGTCTAGGACAGTTATACAGCGTCGGTTTGATAAGAATAGCGCCGTTAGATCTATTTTAACATGAGGCCGAGACAAAATGTCATTTGTAATCGTGAACGCCAGATGACTCACAATTAGAAGTATTTACGCGTCATATAATATTTTGCGGGCATGCGTGGGACGCAGTTTATCGATATTAATGATTTACATTTTACTTTTCCCAGCACTAGAGTTGAATTTATTGTTTCAAACAAAATATTCATTAGTATTAAGTCATTTTTTAATATTTTTATGAATGGGAAATTTATTCATTAGTGACTGTTTTTTGCAGTGCAAATGATTAAATTATGTAAATAAATAGTGGGTTGCGCCTACAAATTAATACCTTTCAAGTTATGTATGGTAGATTTCATTAAATGTTGGTAGTTGTTGACCTAGACACCTGGCGGGGAAGATAGTTTCTTTGAACGCGAATGGATCAATGTTCACTGACATAAGTGCCTAACTGAGATAGTACAAAATATCGATAATCGATAACAATGAAAACGAAACAACACTAATCGAACAATTTTTTAAGACAAACGTAGTATTTTCTATGTATTCAAATGTATGTACATATTATTGTATTATTTTACATTACTGTAATGAGTTTATTGTGTTTTATTTAAAAGTTCAGCAGAATCGGTAATTTCAGCTCTGTAAACAACTTATGTATAAGAAAGAATACATAATCGCTATTTATGTGCCTACTTATAACATCTTTTAACCGACTTTAAAAAGGAGGTTCCGTATTCGACCCGTATATTTGCATGTCCGCGAATTTCTTAAAAACTACTGTTCCGATTTAAATAGGGTTTTTGTTATTAAATGCATATTTTTCAAGGAAGGATTTAGTATATTGGAAGTATACTATCGGTGACTCGAGACGAAAACAGAAGCAAATTTATTCACTGATTTTTTACTATTAAATTAATTCTTATTTATTAAGTCACTATTAAATTTATTGCCTTCTAATTGATGATATACAAATGTCAATTATAGCCATTAACATTTTTGTTTCGATGTTCACTAAGATTATAATTCTTTTAATCATTGTTAAACAATTAATGTGATTTAAGTAGTCTTAAATTAGTTGGAGCTAATTTATTTTATTTAATGTTATATTAAATATATTTATTTTTTGCTAGTCACCTGTCCGTACCCACCTGCTACCTACTTTATGCAATAATTCACTATATGTTTCTACCACAGACATTTATCTAAATAGATAAGGCATGTGTATGAGGGTATGTGTACTTCGCGTGTGACAGATGAGTGTAGTGCACCTAAATTGACACCGTCGGAATTACTACGCAGTCAACCGTATTGGCACCATACGTCAACGGAAAAGTTAGAAAAATGTTCAATTCTGCCGCTGCAAAAAGTACTATTTTTTGCTGATAACCACTAAACGCTGTTGTGACGTCACAGAAAGTAGTCATAAATATCTTTAAATTTAGTTTAGTTTGCTAATAGGTACCATGGGGGCTAGACAAGTGGCAAAAACGCTATAGAAACGCTATAGAATAGAAAACAAAATGTATGGGAATGACATATAGCTAGTCGTAAACGAATGTCATTTCCATACATTTTGTTTTCTATTCTATAGCGTTTCTATAGCGTTTTTGCCACTTGTCTAACCCCCCATTTATTCTGCTACGTTTATCTGTCGATACTTCGTTGTTTCACAGAAGCTTATATTTACTAAGAGCCGTGGATGGGGCGGGAGGGAGTGTCAGACTCTTACTGACTAAAACCCATCCATGTTCCTTCCTCAACCCTATTTATTCCAGGGGCGCGGTAACTCTTTCGAACATTCCACAGCATTTATCATGAATCTTGGTTATAATTTATAGTCTGTTTCCCGCGGTTTCACCCGCATCCCGAGGGAACTACTTAGCGCACCCGGGTAAAAAGTAGCCTATGTTGTTCCTCAGGGTCTATTCTATCTCTGTACCAAATTTCATTTATATCGGTCCAGTAGTTTTGGCGTGAAAGCGTAACAGACAGACAGACAGAGTTACTTAATATAAGTAAGGAAGTAAGGATAGTCTGCATGGTTTTAAACAGATGCTGCCCAGTTTCGAAGGACAAAAAAAAACGATTGATGCTTTTCCTTACGATAGTTGACGTAACCGACATTATGTAGGCCAACAAAAATGACCTATTGCTTTACATCGTCTGCTTATTCTTAATCAAAGAGACGTATTTTTTACGACTGTCCAACGAATAATTGTGTTTGTCACCTGACTATTAAATGTTAATAGATTCAACCGAAAAGTGTTTGTTATCTTAGACATATTTATTATCTCTTCCATTAAAATGTCATTAATAATAAGGTTATATTATAATAATAATTGAAAAAAGTCTATGATGTTCCACTGTGTGACAAAATCATGAGCTTTTTTTTAGTATTTTCTTTTCGGATGAGAAATCATCAAATGAACCACCCGCCGTGGATGAGGCGGGAGGCTAAAAGCCGTCTCCTCCTATATATCCGTACCAAATTTCATCTAAATCTGTTCAGCTCTTTTACTGAGAAAGCGTACTTAACAAAGTCACTTATTCGCATTTATTACATTAGAGAATCTTTCTCTAAGAACTCTTTTTTGCTTTATAACGAATTAGAATAGAGAATACAAGATCTCATGACGTATTTTTTACAATTCCCACAATAAATAGAGGAATAGAGTGAATGTATATTGTTGGTCGTTGACATAACTATTTATGGGAATTCCGCAATTGCTACCCATCCTTGTAATTCGATCTAGTATCGCATTTAAAATCGATATCACGTATGTTAGTGATCATCTTATCAGCATCGAGATCAGAATTCTGTAGCAATAAAAATAGCACTATAAATCTTCTCTTTTTAAAAGATTTTTTTAAATGTCGTAAAATTTGCTAGGAATAACAATTAGCTTTTTTTTTGGGTTTTGGTCTTATTTATTTCTTTTAAGATGACAATAACTCTATCAACTTGAGTATATTAAACCTCCATGATATTTCATGTAATGTGTAATTTTAAAAATCAAACTCATATCTTTCATAAAAACCGGCCAAGAGCTAGTCGGACTCACGGAGTTTCGTACCATTATCTATAAAAACGGCAGTTTTTTTTTAATTTCATTATTTACTTTTAAAGTGAATATATAGCTAAATATTCATAGAATATTTCAAGCGTCTACCTGTTGACGTTATCAATACCGAGCAAAAAAATCATTTTTTTATGTTATTCTGCTTTTTAGTATTTGTTGTTATAGCGGCATCATTTGTGAAAATTTCAACTGTCTTACTATCACGGTTCATAAGATACAGCCTGGTGACAGACGGACAGACAGTCTTAGTAATAAGGTCTATTTCACTCTTTGGCTACGGAACCCTAAAGAGCGGAGACCTATATTTATTACTAGATGTAAATTTCCCGTTACAACTAAACATTATATTGTCCATATTGGATATCCGTATACAGTTCACAAATAAGTCTCAACACCCTGTAAAGGAAATTCGCGAAAGCAAATAAGTTCTGTTTACTCGAAACTTTGTTCAACACGAAACATAATATCTCATAATACGAAAGTGTAGTGACAACGCACTAGGTAGGAAAACTACTACGTCCTATAGCTGTGACAGACCGAGATAGTTTATTAATTATTTAAATATTTACGCTTAATAATAAATTAATCATCATCATCTATACAACTATACATATAAAATGCTTTGTCCTGAATGACTGAAAGATTAACGCACAGCCTAAACCGCTGATCGTAGTGACCTGAAACTTGGAGGGTGTGTTCTTCGTATGACGTAGGTATCTGATAAGGAAAGGATTTTCCGAAATTCTATCCCTAAGGGCAAAGTTTGTAAGGAACTCATTCTGTTTAAACTTACAAACATACTTATTAAACAAGATCCTCACAGTAAATGTTGAACATACTAAATAACGAATGAGTAATAAAAAATCTGAAACTCACTTTGCCATTGTGACAAAAATAATTGTTACAAATAATTAATATTATTTTTTATTTGAAATAATAATTTTAATCACATGATTTACAATAAAACTTAAATTATAATACATAAAAACATCTTTTTTTTTTCAAATAATTAATTCAAATTCCTAAAGATAATAATTTGTGCCTATATCAATATGTGCATATTTACGTAGCCTTATAAGAATTTATAATAATATTTTTTTTGACATAAGATTTGTTTGTACGATATTTCTGTTTCGCAGTTTTTCGAAAAAGCTGAGTACCTGAGTACCTGAGTACCCGTTGCAGCAAAACTGCCCAGTGCGTTTACTCCCTTATTATCTTGTGTGTCATCGTAAAGTAAGTTAGCACGGGCGTATCCGCGGGCACTTGTGTGTTAAGAACTTAGAATAGAACATATTTTAAGTAAAGTAATGACCTAAGCTGATGCTAAAGTTCTATATATGATTGCATATGTACGTTGAAGGAATTTGAAAAGCGTAAATTTAAAGTTCAGTGGGACGTTTTTATCTTTTTCTTAAATACAAGAGATGTTCTAAGATTTAATTTAGGTACTATTTTTAGTTTTTTTAAGATTAACGCCTACTTTTAAAAAGCTTTGCGTTAGTAAGTAAACTTATTTCTTATTCATTTTGAATTCAAAGGTTTATTTTGGTAGGACATTATTTAGTTTTTTTGTATAGTACAATTGTTTCAAATGTAAAATGTAAATATGAAATCTTATACCAAAGTGAGTTTACCTAACATTTATTATTACCCTATTTTTAACTAAAATGGCTATCCAACTAAGCTGACCAATCTATCTATATCTATCTATCTTCTATCTTCTATATCTATCTTATCTTACTTATAATAAATCTGTAGAGAGGTCAATTCTGTACATGAAATATATTTCCAAAATAACTATCAGGGGGTGATTAGGGATCGATACTGATGCTAAAAATGCAATTAGTAAAATTTTTGTCTGTCTGTCTGTCTGTCCGTCTGTCTGTCTGTCTGTCTGTCTGTCTGTCTGTCTGTATAAACTCTATAGAAACAAAAACTACTCGACGGATTTTAACGAAACTTGGTACAATTATTTGTCATACTCCTGAGATGGTTATAGTATACTTTTCATCACGCTACAATCAATAGGAGCAGAGCAGTGAAGGGAAATGTTGTAATTTTGTTTAAACGCGCTAATCTCAGGAACCGCTGGTCCGATTTAAATAATTCTTTCAGTGTTAGATAGTCCATTTATCGAACAAGGCTATAGGCTATATATCATCACGCTAAGACCAATAGGAGCGGAGCACCACTATTCCACGCGGACGAAGTCGCTGGCAGAAGCTAGTATAAAATAAAATAATATTAATATATTATTCTGTTATTCTACTAGAGTACGTGAGTACTAGAGCTAAACTGTGTAGTTTTAACATCTCAAAACTTCTTTTATAATTCTGGTATTCCCTTTATTTAGTAAGGATTCACGTGGAAATTCAACTTGTAAATAGTAGCGGTTTCAGAATAGATTTATCACCTAGATCGGAACAGCGAACACTGAATATCATAAAACAAAGTCCCGCTCACCATCCATCTGTGATGTTTTGCCTAATCTCACAACCGTCCGGTCGAATTTCACTAGCACGGAAAGCAGTTGTTTTTGTCATTTTTTTATTGATTGATAGAAAATGAATTTCATCAGCAATCAAACGTGCTATTTTTATTGGGATTTATAACTTCTAAAAGGCAGTGAAATTTTATTTATTCCGCGAATCGTTTTTTTTGCTAATCTATCTTCTTCTATCTACACTTATAATAAATCTGTAGAGAGGTCAATTCTGTACATGAAATATATTTCCAAAATAACTATCAGGGGGTGATTAGGGATCGATACTGATGCCAAAAATGCAATCAGTAAAATTTTTGTCTGTCTGTCTGTCTGTCTGTCTGTATAAACTCTATAGAAACAAAAACTACTCGACGGATTTTAACGAAACTTGGTACAATTATTTGTCATACTCCTGAGATGGTTATAGTATACTTTTCATCACGCTACAATCAATAGGAGCAGAGCAGTGAAGGGAAATGTTGTCATTTTGTTTAAACGCGCTAATCTCAGGAACCGCTGGTCCGATTTAAATAATTCTTTCAGTGTTAGATAGTCCATTTATCGAGGAAGGCTATAGGCTATATATCATTACGCTAAGACCAATAGGAGCGGAGCACCACTATTCCACGCGGACGAAGTCGCTGGCAGAAGCTAGTACAGATTAAAAATCTAACTAACAAATCCACTAGCAGCATTCTATTTCCCGCGCCCGGCCTGACCTATCATATTTGGAGCAAATCGAATACTGTATCAGCACTGTATCGGTGCGACAACCGTGACAGTCGGCACTAATCGCGATTTCCTGGGAAAATCATAAGCAGGTTCTGTGTACTGAGGTTCGTTAGACGCGAATATTTATGGGTAGTTATTATAAAAACATGATTAATATAACCTTTTGAGAGGTCAAGTAAATTTATGATTTCAGTTGCATGATAATAATTTTTTTCTAGATCAACGTGAATTTTTATTCTTAAAATATGCATTCTCTTTTATAGGGTATTTTACATATTAACCAAAAAAATATTTTGTTTGCCTAAAAGGCAAGGATCTAAACGATTTGTTGATCGTGGTCGGTAGTGACTGCTGATGATGAAGTCCTGGGTTTGATTCCTGGGCAAGTATTATGGAATATTATTATGTGTGTTGGTTATCCTACTAAATAATGCATTTTATAAATGCGAAAGTATGTGTTTGTGTGTCGTGGTGGCTAAGTGGTTAAAGCACCTGCCTCTCGTGTACGAGTGTATGGGTTCGAAACCTGGCAAGTACCAATGTGATTATTCTGAAGTTATATATGCTTTCTAATTGTATCTTAGACGTCACTGACTAACGGAGAAGGTAAACATCGTGAGGAAACCTGGACTCTAAAAAGTCTGAAATGGAAAATCCGCTTTGAGCAAGCGTGGTGCACATACACATACTTTATAACGTATAGTTCCTTCAGAATGCTGCTGAAACCGTAGAAAGCAGTAGTATAACTAAATAAAAACGTATACGGAACCCGTCGCACTAAAATACATGCTCATCATGACGACATCAGGCTAATTAGTAACATCGAAATAGGCTCAAGTGACCCTTTTTTTTGAATGGGATATCATCAAATGACCCCTCTCGCCATGGGTGCGGCGCGTGGGAGTGTCGGACTCTTACTGACTAAAACCCACCCATGTTCCTTCCTCAGCCATTTGTATTCCGGGGGCGCGGTAACTCTTTCGAACATCGCGCAGAGGCTCAAGTATAGCTAAATACCTAGCGAAGCTATATTCTATCTTAGTAACTTGTTCTAAGATAATTCTACAAAAACCGGGTTCATTGTAACTTTGTCCGTGGCGAATTGCACTACCTAACACAAAAAATGTTTCGAGCTAAATGCTTTTAATGGAAATAGTAAAAAATAGTGGATTTCCTAGTGCCTAGATAAATTTGATTATTAAAACAATCATGGATGTTAGAATGAGTTTTTTTTAAATTATATTGTTGTAAACAATTTTTTGTGTTAGTTTTTGCGATGTAAGTGTTGTAAGTTTTTTTAAAAAACGTTGCCCCACACTAGGAATTACTCCTGTGTCTTGGGTGCGTTCACAAACATACATTACACATGCATATTATGTATTCTGTGACATGCACAAACACCCAGACCCGGAACAATTTTAGTTGTCCCGTGCGGGAACCGAACCCGCGACACGCCGCGCCAATTGCTCAGCCACTGCGCCAAACGTGCCGTCAGTAATAAAAACAATACGATAATTAAAAACAAAATACTGATACTTTTTGACAATACCAGCCCGTTTCTTCATAGAATACTATTTTTAGATTCGGAAAAGATTTACGTTTTTACTTGTCCTATTACGTTAAAAAGGGATTTGAATGTCTTAACTGAACAAACAAAACAAAATACCTCACTTTCTAATATTAGTAAGGTTTTTATTCGAACACATAGACTCCAAAAATTACAGCGAAAAACGACTAAGCGACAAGAGTATTCTAATCACAAGATTTTTTTGGTCAAAAATTACCCAAAATTTTATAACTAAAGATATTAAGATAATATTGACACAGAGGTCAAGGGAGGTGAACATTACACGAAACTTATCGACATTTCCTTAATAAACAACACAATGAACTGTCTATTTAATTAAATAATTAAGATAATATCAGGGTCAGTAAGTGATATAGTTAGCAGAATTTTTTGGGTCAACATGTCAATGTTAAGGACAACTTTATTAGTTTTAATTTCGTTCATTCGTTGTTTTGAGATGTGGTGTAATAGGAGTTACATCTTAACATTACGTAAAACCAAGGTTAGGAGATAAGACTAAAAAACACGTGCAAAATCTAAAAATGAATCCCTGTTTCCGTTGGTTACGCCATAACTTGGGAACGACTAAACTGTGATTTGAATGAAATTTGGTACGTAGATAGAAGTGTCGCAAGAGAAGATTATAGGCTACTCCAAGTGAAGAGGTTCCGTCGGGTCGTGGCTGTAACCGCGGTAAACAGTATAATATGATCATAAAAAAGTACTTATTTTTATAAATTTCGCATAAATAATTATGCGAAATTATTCTTGAATCGATTAAATTATAATTTCAACGACAAATTATGTTTAATCGAAACTAGTTACAGACTTTGTCGATCACAAACGGCAGCGTTTATCGATATTCGACGATACATCGGCTATAAACAGTTTACGACTGGTATAATACGACGGACCGCCGTTATTTCTATATTATTACTTATACTTTGACTGCCGACTAGTTGTGGATTAAAACGTTATTTTATCCTACCTATTACTTGTCAATGCCTCTATCTATATAAATAACAACCGGCCGAGTGTGTGTCGAGCCACGCGCCATAGGGTTCTGTAACACGTTCTAAATTCGGTATATAAGGAATTTCTGTGATACAAAAGTTAGAGGGGGGACTCTCGAACTCAACAAAAATATGTACTTTAAAGCTCGGTATTCCGTAGAACCTCTGAGCTATGCTGCGTTCAGACAGACAGACAGACGAACATGGCGAAACTATAAGGGTCCCTTGTCGACTAAGGAACCCTAAAAAATATTACGTTTAGTTAGGAAGAGTATATTATTGGAACTACTTATTCAAGAAATCAAAAAAATAGAAATAAACACATCACTGATAATAAAATCATTATAAATATTTTTTTCCACATAAACTCATTGACTTGTAAAATGTAACAAACTAGTAATATTTTGCGCACGAAAAAATATCTCACAAAAAAAAGGAAAGCACAAAATTAATAAAATCAAAAGCGAACAAATAAAGGGGCAGGAGTCAGTTGTATCAATCAACTTAGGGCTGTCACTCACGTCCAATTATTATGAAACAAGTTGACAGTTCACGTCAGGGTTGTCAAATCAGTATTAATGCGGCCCCACAGGCGGGGGCGACAGGCGACACTGTCCCTTTTCACGGTCGACTCAACTTTAATTGTTTTTATTCGAATGGTTTATTCGATTTTCTTTTTTTTTCACGTGTGTCTAGCGTGTTTCTTCGCGCCGTTTTTGTAATAGATGGATTGGTTTTGTAATTGATATTTTATGAACGCCGTTTTTTATACTGGTTTGCATTTGATTCAGTAGCTGTTGGAGAACTAGAAGTTTACTTTTGATGATGATAGGAAAAAAATAGTCATAGATTTGTCATGTTAAGGGTCATTATTAAAGAAGAAAGAAACTTAATCCTTACTTTTATTATAAATGTGAAAGTGAGTTTGTTTGCTTCGCTTTCACGGTCAAACGGCTGAACCGATTTGCATGAAATTTGGCATGGAGACAGACGGTCTCAGTCATTATTCGAGTTGATTACGTAGTTCAGGACGCAAATGAAACCGCGGGTAACAGCTAGCAATATATAAATTAAGTCTTCCTTAACATATGTATGAAATTTTCCGAAGTTTATTCGAAATCGTCAATTGACGCAAATATCTAAACTGCCAATATTAAATCTAAAAGCAATATAGTCGATTTATTATTTATTTCAACAAAAATAATCGTAAAACCCCACACTAAGGCGCAGACTATAAATAATATTTATACTCGATAAGTGATATATTAAATTATTGCAACCCAATAAAAATGTCTACAAAGAATCGATCGGATAATTTAAAATGACATGTTTGTATTGAGCTAGCGACCGCGCCGCGGGTTCGCCTGCATCGATCATCATTCATCTTCTTTTATAAGCATTCGGTTTTATTAACTTTAAAGTTACGAGCGTATTTCTTTTTAAACAAAACAATTTTTCGGTAAAATTTATTTTCTTAAATTTATTTTTTGCTGTTTCTATGTTGATTTTTTGCATCGATTCGTGATTATAATCTTTTTTAATTCAATCTGTCAAGTAGGTATTGAGTTGTTTGGTTAAGACTATTTTATCCCTGAATTTAGTGTGTATTTTTATGCTTTGTCACGATGTTTTTTATTGATAACCAATAAAAGGTTAAAATAAACTTAAATTTAACGATGATCGACAGGTTGCACATTCAATTTTTATTTTCAAGTGCTGTGTAGCTACTTGATAAAAAATCTGTTTGTATCTTTGAGTTAGGCAAGATTTTAACAATAAAAAAAGGAATATTGTGTGTACTTTAATAATGATTTGAAATGTTTTTACCGCAAAAAATCGTAGTTTTGCGAATAAAATATGTTAGTCAGACAAATTGGTCAGTGGTACAAGTGAGTTTCCTACTATAAATTGCGTTTAGTTACTCGTTAGCGAGAGATACGGCTACTCGCTGGAGACAAACGCATTTTAGATAAAACCTTGATAGTTTCCACTTGTTCCTTGAAATTATAATATTTGTTGCGACAGATTCTTGTGTCGAAAATACGGAACGGAGAAATTTCTCTATTCGATTATTTTTCTAAAGTGTTGTAAACGAGCGGTTAAAGTGTCTCAGTTTTTATCGATAAAGTATGTTTTGTACATGTTTCTGTTTGTTTTTATCACTTACATGGCTATTAGGATTGGAAATGTCTAATGAAAGTACCTAGTTCAATATATTGGAAATGTTACAGAAAAACAATACTGTCGAATTTGCATAAACACCTACCTACGTTTATTTTTATAGTTAGTTTCTACCAGAAAAGTAAAAAGAATAAAAATATCAATATGATGTGTTAAAAAATGCAGAAGAATGAATTCGAAATGTCTTGTTTTTTTTTGCAAAAAAAGCAGTCGTATACCCTGTTCATTTGCTAATATATCAACTGCTACCCGGACCTGCTATACCTACTAATCTTAAGTTATGTCATCAGTAGTCTATTTCACGTAATATCTCCCTACTACAATTCCCACACCACACAACAAAAGTCAACAATCAACAATCACCAATCAACATTTTTGGTAACCCTACCCATAGGGATGTAACACCATCTTACAAAAAAAACATCGACATTCTATCTCATATCATTATCTTCATAATGGGCAGAGGACCCGACTTCATAAATTGCTTGTATCACAGCTTACATCTTAATAAATAAAGATCTTTCACTAAAGATACTTGTATAATATTTTGTGTTATTTATGTAAGGCCGAACCTCTCTTTGTGATACCGAACTTATCAGATGCTTTAAGGATATAATTTAAAACTGTGAACTTGTCACCCCTTGTAATGTATCCTTACAGGGTTGTCAGTAATGGAAACTTGCGTATGTTTACGTAATATTAGGTTCCGTTGTGGGTAGCAAAAAGCGGAATGCGGTATTCGCACCTTTCAAATTTAAATGGATTTGGAAAAGTACCGATATTATTGAATTTAAATAGTTTGTCTATCAGAAAAGTTCAAAAACTCAGGCGGTATATCATTGCCCAAGTTCTAAATGATAGGTCTTAAAGTAGACAAAATAAATATTACATTGAGAAGTTCCGCAAATTCGTGTAGTTTTATTTATAGTCTGATTACTGTCAGGTATACCTACCTACCTAACAGGTAATAGTATTTACAACAACACCCAGCGAGTTTACAATGTAAAAACACTAATAAGTAAAACCCAATACTCATTAACTATCTAGAGATATAATAATAGGTTATTATCGAAAAGCCTTTTAATTTCTCCCTCATAAAACCAAACAAATTGATTTCCGAACTACTAGGAACTCAAGATTTATATACAGTCGTAAAGATCACACGCAAATTACCCAGCGAAACGTTAACTACTAATTTTCATATTAATACTTCGAATTCTAGCGAGTGGCCTATTGCTTAACGATAACTACTATTGCTACTGCCTGCCTAGCCTTTTCCCAACTATGTTGGGGTGGCTTCCAGTCTAAACCGGATGCAGCTGAGTACCGGTGTTTTACATGGAGCGACTGCCTATCTGACCTCCACAACCCAGTTACCGGGTAACACGGTACTCCTTGGTAAGACTGGTTGTCAGACTTTCTGGCTTCTGACTACCCGTAACGACTGTCAAAGATGTACAGATGATAACCGGGACCAACAGCTTAACGTGCTTTCCGAGGCACGGAGGAGTCTCGCTATGACATAGATGGTCACCCATCCACGGACCGACCGCGCCAAGCGCAGCTTAACCTTTGATCGGTCGAACCGTGCGGCTGTTACTTAGCCACGAGCTCCTCTGAACTACTATTGCTACTATGTACTAGAAATCTGGCAAGAATGAAACTAGTTTTTACACATGGGGCTCTTACCGTCTCACTTATAAAGGCCGATTAATTGTTAATCTGCTGTTTAGCCACGGATTATTAAAAAATCTCACTCATTAATTATGGTTAGCGTTAATCCGAACTTAAGTTAGTAGCCTTATCCTGGATTATATAAAGATTAGGTGAGAAATAGCTAAACTTCAGATCACAGGATTTTTATAAGTGAGACGGTTAAAGTACACCCAAATTTGACCGGTTATATTTAAGCCTCATCTAAAAAGGGGGGAGAGCCTATCGCCATCGTCATCATGATCAGCCCATATCAGTCCGTATCTGATCTCGATCTTCAGCTCCTCCTCGCCCAATACTTGCTTACTGCCTTAAGGATATCACCAGTCCTCGTTGCTATAGGGCGCAGACATCGCCATATACTGCGTTCAAATTCAGGCTACGCAACGCTACTGAGAAATTCCAGAAATCGAACCTAATGTCTCATACTCAGCTATCGCGTTTATGACAACTACAACAAGGGTATTATTTTGCGCTAGTGAAGTCGCAGGCAACCACTAGTCGAGAATAAAATTGAACCTGTTAGGTGACAACCCTGTGATAAAGTAAACTAATCCTCCATCAATGATCCTGTGGATATGTTAAATATTATTTATTCTGGTGCTATGAATATTTGTAGAGCGACTTCTGCCGCCTTGTCATTGAAATTAACCGCCCCTTACAGAGTTACAACTATTTTATTTAATTACCGTTCTTTTTTAAATAGGGAAAGAGAAATGTATAGAATGATATCAGTACACAATCTATATAAATAAAAGAAGAAACTGACTGGCAGACTGATCGATCTACGTACAGCTGAAACCGCTGGTTCTAGAAGTATGAAACTTTGCACAAATGTTCATTAAATGACGTAAGTGTGCATTAAGAGAGTTTTTTTTCCGAAATTATGCCCTAAAGAATAGGGGATGACAGTTTGCATGAAACTCTGTCATCTGGTGGAAAGCTTGTCTTGAAAGTAAAGCAAGAATGTAATTGCGTCATTATCCTGTAAAACAATGTATGGTTAACTAAGCAAATTTCATACAAAATGGTTCTGATACTATAGTCATGACGGCTGACTATTCCAGTCATAATATTCGTAGGTGTTGAAATATCTGACTGAAGGTGTAGGTTTCATTCAGTGTTTCATTCACGAATGAAATGGCTGTGGTAATTCGTACGCCAACGCGCGTCCACTTGAGAACTTGAGATGACAGTTAGATATAACAGTTATTGTAATAACCTCTCATTCATGAGTCAGCTTAGCTTAGATTTGTATACAGTTGTATGGCTGAAATTGAGAACCTTCGCTTTTTACCAAGTAGTTTATCATCATAGTGCTCAAACTTAAGATACTCAAATTGGTATTTGCAGGCACTTATGAATCGTCAAGCTAGTTGCACGGTTCCAAGGAGTGGGTCTTATGGAGAAGAACCGGCAAGAAACGCCGTAGACACTCTTTTCAAACAAACAAACTCTGTCTATCCTCATCATCATCACCAGCAGAGTCATGGCATGCCACCGAACTCGAATCTCAGATCTCCTCCAATTCCTGCATGCTAGTGCCGCGAATATCACCGTCTCATCTATCTATACTACGTTTGACCCTGATCTACACAGACAGACTAATTAATTTTATAAATATTCGTAAATCGATATAAACCCTCATTGATTTTTCGCTTTTCAAGATATTTTTATTAGATTATAACCCATATTAATAAACTTATATCATGTAAGACACTTTTAAAATGAATTCTCTATTTGAGAGCGTTTGTGCCTAAAACGTTCAAATTCATAATATTAGATCGAAACTTGAACGTTAAACCACCATTAAAAGGCTTCGTTTGATTATATTTTTTTCTTAACTATGTAATTATGCATAATAGAACCGTTTTGAAAATCCGCTGGAATCCCACTGATATTTTAATCTATCAAATAAACAATGTTACTTACATTCTTATTATGAATCAGCATACATGAAAGAAATACGTTCTTAAATGCATTTCAAATATTGAAATTGAAGAAAGAAAATAAACAGTGCTGTGTAAACGTAAATATCGATAAATCTGTCGATGTCGAACATCACAAGATAATCAGTACAGAAACGATTCGGCTAATTTATTTCTTTTATCTCGAAAGTGTTGTTAGAAGTGCCAAAGTTTGTTTTATTACTCATCCGTCCAAAATCTGAATCTTTATTTAAATGAAAATGGATACAATATGCGTTTATTTAATTAACTTTTTGCAATAGGACTTATTGTTATTCAAGTAAGCGAAAGTAACATAAGACCATAAATATCAATAAATTCAAATAATGGTATTTTGCAGTTATTATAATAAGGTGGGCATGAAAAACAAACACCCAACGGTACGGTACCCAAAATAAATATAGACCACTTTACAGGATTTTTATAAAGCAAAAACAAATCTGTCGGTAGATCTGTTGCATATAAAATTAATTCATCATAAAGCATTCGCATCATCACTTTCGATTTACGAATTTTATTTCAGATTCATTTGAACATTTCACTCAAAATTAATTGACTGAATACAATTTTTATTTTTGTATTTGAAACTGAATCGCTAAAACTGTTTGTTTTATTTATGATTACTTTCCATTTCCACTAAGTGCTGACTTAAACAAATGGCAGATATTTAAATATTTCTTCACACAAATATTCACGATAGTAGAGTAGGTATAATCGTCTCATTCTGATTTTATCCTAATGTGATTACATAATTATAGATGATGTCAAAAATGGGAAAAAATGGTACTATTTCCTGAACTTTCAAGATTTATTCATAAACAAATCGCGTAGTCATAAATGTATGACAAGATATGTCTTGTACATAATTGTTTACACTTGACATTTCCACGATAAAATAACAAAATTACGCTCCTATTCTAAATAACGCCGATATCGATATAGGTCAAGATGTACAACACTATAGTTACGGGAAACTTATTTTATTATAGCATCAGGGTATTACACTACTAAGAATTGACTGTTATTGTTTCCACAATTGTAAATATCGGCGCCACGCTCAATATAGTTATATTTCAACGTTATTTATCCAACAATTAACGTTATTAGGTTAACCGTAACCGTTACATTTAACGAGTTGTTGGAAAGTTGATATCTATAGTTGATTATTAGGATTGAGTGCAATTAATGAGGTGGCAAGAAGCTTATTCGGAGTCTCAGCGCGATTGATACTATCGAAATAAGTATCGATATTACTGCAAGCCCTATGGGTTTATCATAACCTAAAATTAGTACGATTAATAACTGGATTTGAAGTGAATTAGTGGGTCAAATCTTTTTCAAAAGCGATTCAATGGTTGATCAACAAATTGCAAATCGTGCTAGCGGTCCTGGGGGGTTAGACAAGTGGCAAAAACGCTATAGAAACGCTATAGAATAGAAAACAAAATGTATGGGAATGACATATAGCTAGTCGTAAACGAATGTCATTCTAGCCCAGTCATATTAGGGCTTTCACCTCGGAATGAAAGATAATAAGCTGCAAATTGGTATGAACCTTTGTTTTGTCATTCTAAATGTTGTCTCAAAAGTCACAATCGTTATCGTGTCCGCGTCTCAAGATATTCAAGGTCAAAGGTCACAAAAATCGGTTTTTCGCGAATATCTGGCTTCCTATCGGTTAAATGAGATTTGCATTTATTATAAAAGTTGTAGGCTATAAAATTCCCTACAACTTTTGTTTAAACTTTTTTTTCATACGACTAACCGTTTTGAAGGTAGAGCGCGAAGAGTGCACATCGTACAGTCATATACGGCCTAATGCAAGGTCAAGCGTGAGTTATGGTTATCAGTACGTTATAAAGTCAATTATTTACTTGGAAATTATAATTATTAAACAATGCCTATTATTTATGTACTAACTATTAATTATTTATATTTAATTAAAGTAAGTAACTTGATTATTTATATATAATTATTCATATTTAACTATTTAAGTATAAAATATTATTAATTCTGGATTATATATTTGAGTGGCCTTGAATACTATAGAACATCTGTCCCGGCAATGAATAGAAAAGGGCATAGGGTAGGGACAAGTATTTCCAGGTATATAAGTATTGAGAAATTTACGCGTTTTAAAGAAAAGATATATAATGTCGTGTTAACTTAAAATAAAACTAAAATATATAATCCAGAATTAATAATATTTTATACTTAAATAGTTAAATATGAATAATTATATATAAATAATCAAGTTACTTACTTTAATTAAATATAAATAATTAATAGTTAGTACATAAATAATAGGCATTGTTTAATAATTATAATTTCCAAGTAAATAATTGACTTTATAACGTACTGATAACCATAACTCACGCTTGACCTTGCATTAGGCCGTATATGACTGTACGATGTGCACTCTTCGCGCTCTACCTTCAAAACGGTTAGTCGTATGAAAAAAAAGTTTAAACAAAAGTTGTAGGGAATTTTATAGCCTACAACTTTTATAATAAATGCAAATCTCATTTAACCGATAGGAAGCCAGATATTCGCGAAAAACCGATTTTTGTGACCTTTGACCTTGAATATCTTGAGACGCGGACACGATAACGATTGTGACTTTTGAGACAACATTTAGAATGACAAAACAAAGGATCATACCAATTTGCAGCTTATTATCTTTCATTCCGAGGTTGACCCCTTTTTTTACCTAATATGACTGGGCTATTCCCATACATTTTGTTTTCTATTCTATAGCGTTTTTGCCACTTGTCTAGCCCCCCTGCTGGCTTCAAGCCTGAAGTGGATTTGCTGATCTTAGCCATGGCAGAAGTAAAAACTAAAATTGGTTTTGTCATACTATATACAAAATAGAAAAACTGGGACATTGAGTATTTGCAGGTATTTTATTTGTATCGAACTAAAATAACTGAAAAAGATAAATCATAGGTACGTACCATCTTCATCCAAATACGTTTAAGTTATCTCTACCATGCACGGGACTATGGAGTCCCCGATCTTTGGGAGGCCAATGTGGGGCCGTAGACAATAGGCAGGGTCTTTGAGACAACTTTAATGACTTAACGAAAGGTGATGGTGTCGCATAATCGGAGATTATCCCTGGTAATTATTTATGATTATTACGTTTTGAAAAAAGCTTTTGATTAATTTTACTATGGGTAGAAGATCTATCACTGTTGTGCTCATTAAAAAGGTGTAATTTGTAATAATATTTGTACTACACGTTAGAATCTATAATTAATTTATGAATTATTTAATTTGGTCGGTTCCGTAGTTTATATTAGAGGCACGTGCTTGGGTGCGCAGGCGCAGACTGCCTACTACGGCGCAACGTAGTTGATACTTTGGTAAAATAATCTAAAGCTCGAACAAAATAAATTAATCGTCAGACCAGCGTATCTATCTATATACTGATTACATTGTCATTCGAAAAGTGCAATGAACTGCATATCAGTTGCATTGATGTTAATTTTTAATATTTCCCTACTGCATTATTTGAAGTAGTGCTTATACCGATACAAGATAAAAAGTAATAATGCTAAGACAAAGTTCATTTGCGAAACATAGACCGTCCATTCTTTAAAATTATTACTGTCAATTATCATATTATCACTCAATTATTATTAAAGATCTAATTTGTGAAATATGAAATCATGGAAACAAACGGTAAAAAAAAAACGGTTTGTACGATTATGAAGTATCCCGACGGTACTTTTTAGACTCCTTTAAAAGAAAATTAAAGTGATCTTTGATCAGTTTTTGCTTAGACATATTATCCCCAAACAAAAACAAAAAAAAATTGTAAAGTATCAAAACCGTTCGAGTCTCATTTCAATGGGGTGTTGAGTGGTCCCGAGTGGGCGAAACACTCGAAAGATAATTTTAACTTAACAGCTACTGTGTGGCGCTAATAGTAACATATTAATCTGCTGAACTTTGAGGGGGATCCTGTGCTTTAGAAGGTACTTAGGAACTACATTTCATCATACTTATTAATCAAGAAGAAATGTAGGAAAAGAATGTTTGTTGAAGTGTTGAGCGGTATTGCGACGTCAAACTGCGGTTGACACACGGATGGGTGGTCATAGTTAAATAGATTAATCAGTGTGATATGATGATCAAGCTATACAATAAACTACTAATAGAATAGAATATTCTTTACTAGCTTTTCACTAGCGGCTTCGCCCGCGATATTTTAACCAATGGATACAAAAACTTGACAAATTATATACTACTAGCTTTCGCCCGCGTGGATTTTTTTACACCATGCGTTACATTATTCAAGTTTTAGTAGGGATCCCTAATTATTTCGAGAAATAAATATAGCGTATGACACTTCGTAAAGATGTAGCTTTCTTACGGTGAAAGATTTTTTGAAATCAGGCCAGTAGTTTTTGAGTTAAAACCCTACAAACAAACAAAAAAATCTTTCCTCTTTATAATATTAGTATAGTGAACTTTATGCACAATTCCCAATACAGACGAATATGACTAGGAAACCTTTAAACATAAATTTCATTTTCATAAGTATCTAACGGCTATTTTCAATAACCTATTTAAACTTTTTGTTGTACAGTTGTATGGACCTTATGGCAAAATTCTATCTTTATTTAAAAAATCTTTGGCCGTAAGACTATGTTTTACCTAGGTAAAGAGATTATGCCTATATTTAGTTCGGTATGCAAGGTATTCTTAATACGGTACTGTTGGAGTTAGTCCCGATATAGAAGTAATTAACTGGGTTACAAGTTAGCTCTGACGAGGTTTGCAACGTGAAATGGCTTTCTTTCATAATATTCTATGGGATTTTCTTTGGAAATATAACAGAGATTTATGTAAGACTGGCTTGTGATTGCGACTTCATCTGTGGGCTTCGAATTTGGTCCAGATACCAGGATAAATTCTATGTGTTAATCCATGTTGTTAAACTGTGCGTGTATAAAATTTCATCCAAATCCGTTCCGCAGTTTTAGTGTGAAAATCTAACAAACATAGACACATAATCATCCTCACAAACTTGCGCGTTTGTAATATTAGTTTATTTATTATATTTATTATTAAAAAGTTGTTTACTTAAAAGTTAAGAAAAATTCGATGAGAAATTTTATCAAAGGGAATCATGTTCTGAATCAGAGCAAAGTCCATTGTCCCTTCTACAATCTTTATAGATCTACAAAATTCTTCATAGTCCTTTTTTTCTAAGGCCAATACACGTCAAAAATCACGTAATGCTACTTTATCTAACAAACCTAACACTACCAATCATGATCTATGACCTATCCTATCAGCCAAGTCCTTCCGCGGCGCCCAATACCACTGAACCCTTAGGCTAAGAGTCCGTGTAACAGATGATTCTCATAACTCAAGCGGTAAGTCGACTCTTAGAGTATTAGTACCACGATATATGGCTCGCCGCCGGGGTATGTCTGCATTAGCGCGGATTTTTCACGTGCAATACAGTATTAATGTCCTTACCGCCTTTAGAAAGAGCGTTGTAACTCAATGTGCCTTGTTTAGAATATAATAGTGATTTATCAAGCATCTGTAGAAAGTAATTGAGGTGTCTACTGGCCTTAATACTAGGTAAGCTACTCGTATGTAGAAAATATGATGTGTAGAGGATGCAAAGTAAACGCTCACTAATAATATTTTGCCGCAAATTGTCTGCGGGATGTTCGAAAGCGATACCGCGCCCCCGGAATACAAAGGGCTGAGGAAGGAACATGGATGGGTTTTAGTCAGTAAGAGTCTGACACTTCCGCCCCACCCATGGCGGGACTGACCGGAATTCGAACAGGTTACGACTTTATTTACATTTTTCGTAAAATCAATTGGTGAAAGATTTTGTGTGAAAGTTAACGTTAAAGTTTCTATCTATTAGATTCTATTCGAATTCTATCATTATGATAACTGATATTATTTCAATCATAAAGATATTTGATTCTGCGGGATTGCACGAAAGAGTTTCTGTGGCCCTGGAGCGCGGAGGGCAAAGGAGGAACATGGATGGGTTTCAGTCAGTAAGAGTCTGACACTTCCCGGCACCCCGATAACTGGGTTGTGGAGGTCAGATAGGCAGTCGCTCCATGTAAAACACTGGTACTCAGCTGCATTTGGTTTAGACTAAAAGCCGACTCTAACATAGTTGAGAAAAGGCTAGACAGATGATGATGAGTCTCACATTCCCTCCCGCTCCGACCACAGCGAGAGGAGTCATTAGAGAATTGTGTTCCTATCCCCTAAAAAGGTAGGAGAAAACCTATATTTTCATACAAATAAACTAAACTAAAAATAATTACTTCTTTCTCTACTTAAAATACCGACATCAGATCAAAGTTAATCTTTAGAGCTTACATTTTAACAATTAGTGACTTCTAGTCGTAAATACTTTGAGACTAAAATAATATTAATCCTCTAATCCCTGTTATCTTTTCAATCGAAGTCCATCTTACAATGGTGAGCTGTCAGAACGAATTTCACGCTCTACTGAAAGTTGTAATTGAAAATTTTAAAGGTTATGTTTCAAGAGAAAAGCTGGGATTATTAAAAAAACAGCAATTAAACATAATAATTTTGTTTATGGAAAAGTAGGTGTGCTACCCCTCTGCTTAATTGGAAAAAAACAATGGCGCTTCAAAGAACAATAGAAAGAGAGGAGAATTGAGGATATATTGAAAAAAAAAACTAAAAATATATTACGACAGCTTTTGCTCAGCTTCGGGCTTGAAAAAGTAGTCTTAGAATATTGAAATAACATTTAAATTTTATTCGACATTACATTAAATTAGTATTTAATGTATCCGGGAACTAATAAGTCCCATAACTTGAATCACTAAACGTTTAAATATTTCACAATTATGTCTAATACATAATTATGTATATATATATGAAACATCCGTATGAACATTTGCTTAAATCGCACCGAAAAACACCGAAAAACACCGATATAATTAAATTAAAACACCAATAATTACGTTCCCTTAACAGAAATCAATTTACCGATCCGATGTAAATAACTCATTATTAATTAAATCGGCGAGCATCACCATGGGACGCAACATTACCCGTTAACTTAACATAGCATTAAGTTACTTCAAAAACGTGTAAATCGGCTTATAACTATAAATAAGTTATGTTTGAGATGTAACTTAGCGGGGCGCTAGCGGAAGTTATAGCAGTTTCGGAGCTTATTTCACATAAACATACATACATGACGTTGACACGTAACATCTTCCTAATAAGCGTGTGTTTCGCAAATGGATGAACGAAGTTAGTATATCAAATGTATACATATAAAATGCTTTGTCTTGAATGATTGACGGATTAATGCACAGCCTAAGCCGCTGATCGTAGAGACCTGAAATTTGGAGGGTGTGTTCATTGTATGATTTAGGCATCCAATAAGAAAAAGGATTTTTCGAAATTCTACCCCTAAGGGGGTGAAAAAGGGGGACAAAGTTTGTATAAAACTCTGTCATTTTTTATTTGAGTTCTTAACCCACGCAGGCGAAGCCGCTGGCGGAAAGCTAGTTTAGGAATAAAATAAGAAAAACGATTTGTGAATCTTTATCGTACAGTTATAATTAAAATGAATGTAGTGGTGGTCTAGTCGTGCCTCTCGTGTACGAGTGTGTGGGTTCGAATCCTCGCAAGTACCACCACTGTGACTTTTCTAGTCATATTTACTTTCGAAGTATATCTTAGACATCACTAACTAACGGTGAAGGAAAAACATTGTGAGGAAATCTGGACTTAAAAGTCTGAAACGACAAAAGTACCCGAGGGAAACAGTGATAATTAATAAATTGTTCTATTTAGGGATCGTGTGATTAGTACCTACTTATTAGTTGTGATTTAAACACAAGAATCAATAGGACAGTAAAGTATAAAGTTTTTTCTTTAATCTCTTTAAACAACCCCTTAATTACAAACAAATAAATAAAAGACATTGAATACCAACAAATGACGTCATCCGTCACAATGCATGATTCTCACATAGCTCACGCCTCCACGCAAGAAAATCAATTAAGCTCTAATCTCCCACTGTACCAACACTTCCTTAGTACGACATCCACTGCGCTCTAGATACAACTAGCTGATATAATAACAAGCCTCGAGCGGTAATGAATGCGGTTATCTCAAGCCGCGATCTTTGATGCGCTTGCGTCGCGATTCGCCGCTCTTAACACATTAGTAGCGCTGTGTAACCCCTACTAGTTGTTTTAATGACTTCATAGTAAAATTAATTAACAAAAATATTTAAAAAAATATTTATAAATTTATTACTGAAATATTGCGTTTTTTATTATTTAATATTGATTTGTAGTCTAGGTCAGGGGGGTTAGACAAGTGGGAATAACGCTAGTAGAATAGAAAACAAAATGTATGGGAATGACAGATAGCTAGTCGTAAACGAATGTCATTCCCATACATTTTGTTTTCTATTCTACTAGCGTTTTTGCCACTTGTTACGATTGAAGTCGACAAAGTCGACGATTGAGCGAGCTTAAAAAAAACTAATTAAATATCATTGTTGGAGTGGAATAATAAATAATGATTGATAGATACTTAACAGAGAAAAATGTGTTTTTAAAATATAAATCAAAGCTATAGTGTGTATTAATGTTGACATATCAAATGAAATCCTACTAGGAAACTGTTCGTAAAAACAGTTTATAATTCACATAATTGTGGGAAAAAATGTTCTGATCGAGCCATAGAGAGAAATATCCACTCCTGCGCAATTAATAAATTAAACGCTATTAAAAATTACGAAAGCATCTCAAAGGTAACAACCAATTACATTTCTAAATGATTAACCGTATCCGCCATAGATCGTTCAATAGAATCTTAGCAAGGAAGAAGGCATGCGTTTTGCCTCGTATTCATACTAGTTTTTTTCCGAAGAAATATTGGCAATTTGGCAAAGGGTTAAGCAAGATTATTTCAATATTTGTCGCTAAAATTATGAAATAATTAGTTTCTCAAGCAGGCTTCCCCAATAAGCGTTGCCAATAATGATACGTATAGGAGTAGTATAAGTACTTGAAGATCAAAATCCATAATCCCCCGTCGACACACTTGACGAAATTTTATATTTTTAAACTTTTCATTTGGCAACAATAAAAACCTTCTTATGTAGGGCCAATGAAAGTAGCTAATATCAAAATACTACACCAACGTCATAATAATAGAGATAAGTCTATTCCTTCATAGCTCTATGGCTTCCGCCAGTAATTTACAAAATAAATCGTAAAGCGTATAATTACAATATCATTAATTACAAAGTACTACACTGTTAGATAGAGCGATTATCCGTAATTGGATCATAGGATCAAATGAAGGTAATTTGTTTTATCTTCACGGTTACAGATTGGATGTGATTCATGGAAATTGAAAAGATATTAAACTGAATAGAGGTTACATTTATATGAATCGAAAGCGATATTTAGGTTTTAGAGATAACTGGTGCAGTTTATTTTAGCGTTTAGCGGTTAAGTTCCTTTTAAGGGTTTTAGGATATGAAAGTAATGGTTGTAATTTACTGAAGGCGTTTACCTAATAATTACTTCTAAATCCGTCGTGAAGACTGAGGTAATATTCCAAGCTTAGAGAAAGTGATGGTAAAGTTTTATGTGTGTTTAAATATATTTCTAACTAGCTTTCCTCCAGCGGCAACGCCCGTGGGTTATACGAATTCAAATTGAAAATGACAGAGTTTCATACAAACTTTCATGCCCTATTTCAGGCCTTTATGGTATGCATTTAGAAAAATCCTTTCTTAGTGCACACTTACGTCATTTAAAAAACATTTGTTACTAAATTTTATATTTGTAGAACCAGTGGTTTTAGCTGTGCGTTATATAGTATGTATGTAGGTAGATAGAAGACAAGACTCCAATGTAATATTTTTTTATCAAATTAGCATTAGGATAACATAAGACCTCTATCTTTAAAATTCTGATAGTTCCAGTTACTAATTTGAAGACGCAAAGAAGGCATTAAAAATAAGATTTTTTATAATATTTTTTTTTTTACAAAAAAACACCAGCGCATTCCTATCAAACTAGAAATGAACTGTTGTCGACAAAAATTTTGGAATATCACATAAAATAACGTACTTTCTTTAGGTATAAATTCTTTGTCGATATCTTTTCATCGATAGTAGGGGCTCATAAATAAGGAAGAACACCGCATGAGCTACTTATAACTTGCACTTAATAGTTTCAGGATGCTGTTTGTGGCACAAGTAAGTAATTAAGTGCTGATCGCCGGAGGTCTGTGAATATCCGCTTCACGCCTTCTCATAGAGATGCGACGTTATGACCCGTGACGGGACTGGGTTGCAAACAGTGGTGAGGTTTATAATAAGAGGCATGAGTATTATGGAATATTTTGTATGGGTACAGTGGCGGATCCAGGATTTTGGTTTGGGGGGCTTGATTCTGGTGAAGAAGAGGGTATTTATTTTGCTTAACGCATAATAAGTCTCCTTGCTTAGCTTTTGGGGGGGGGGATTGAGCCCCTTAGATCCCCCCTGACCACCTGGATCCGCTACTGTATTGGTAGATAGCATTTACTTTTATTTTAAAAAATGGCATTTTTTCCCGCGGTTTCGCCTGCGTCCTGAGGGAACTTCGCGCAACCGGATAAAAAATATCATACGTGGTATAACCCGGGCTGGGTTATAAACTATGTGTGTGCCAAATTTTATCGAAATGAATTCGGTAGTTTTTGCTTGAAAGAGTAACAAACATACATTTTCACAAACTTTCGCAAACTTAATAATTTTATTAATGTATTTTTTCGGACGGGAAATCATCAAATGACTACTCACGCCATGGATGGCGCGGGACTGTCAGACTCTTACTGACTAAAGGTCCATGTTCCTTCCTCAGCCCTTTTTATTCCGGGGGCGCGGTATCTCTTTCAAACATGTTCACATTTATATTGTTTTTAGTTGTCTGTAGTGTTGTGTTGTGTCAAACAAAAATTACGATTAATTAATTCATATCTTTTTTTCTCCAGGAAACTATAAGAGGCGCCGATATATTAATTAAGAAAACACACAACAATTCTTACGCATTTTCAGCGTCCACTACTATCTCTACTTAATTCACTATCAAACTAATTAATACAGAATTAAACCCCTTTCAGCTACTATGGTTTAACCAAACGATGTTCTCATTAGTCTTACCCAATTAACAGCAATTAGGTCCAGGTTAATAACCTTGTAAAGTTGTGGAAAGTGGTGTTCTACGGCGTGGTAAGTTACTGGCTCCGAGGTCAGGAATTGGATGCGTTAATGGAGAACATCTTGGTGGCTAATTGTGATGGAGAGGCTCTTGTAGGGACGTGGTCGTGACTGCGGTGTTAAGCTTATAGGTCGGTCATAAATTCGGTGATAGGCTGGTTTAGTGTTAGAAATTTGCTTGTATCAATTAGCTAGAAGAAAGCTTGGGTCAATATGGGTCAGATTCGCGTAGTCTTTATGTTGTAAGCTTAAAAGCCATCAGCTGCTGAAGAGTCGATAAAGTACAGAACTGACGCGGTCTGTACCACGCAATGGTTTCAGAATTCTAGCTGTACGTGGTTTACCCCGCACAGGTAAAAGGTATTCTTGATTCTTCCCCAGGTTTCAATCTATTCCCATACCAAATTTCATTCCCATAGGTTTAGCCATTTCCCCGTTAAAGGACCATTATATTATATGTGTAGGTAGGTTTGCGATTTTGGTGAAATTTATTGATAAAGTAATATGTTCGAACAAGGTGTTTTTTGAAACATACATAGCGAAAATTCTTACTTGCACAAATTCAATAGCAAAACGCCTTTTCTTTTGCAATATTGACGCTGTTAACTTGTTATTCCGTCACTAAATTCTCCATGGCAAGTATATGTTAATGTTTGGGAAAGCCCAAAGATTTACTTGTCGTATAGGAGTGGAGCGGTGTAACAAGTTGCCCTCGTGTAGGAAGGAGCTCTGTACATTCGTGCGTTTAGTAATAAATTGTAAACTCGCTCCGAGGACAGCTATGGGCTATTTATCAGCGTAAGTAAAACCAATTGGTGCAATGTAGATGTGGACAGTAATCGTGATAAATATGTTACTGTTTTTGTACGTATATTAAATTAGCTTTACGCCAGTGGCTTTGCCCGCGGGCTATACGAACTCAAATTAAAAATGTCAGTTTCATACAAACTTTGCACCCCTTTTTCACCCCTAGAATATCGAAAAAATCTTTTACGGCATACAAAGAAGTTTTAGGCCTCTACGATCAGCGGCTTAGGCTGTGCGTTGATCCGTCAGTCATTCAGGGCTACTTTTTATGCGGATCCGTTAAGTAGTTCCCTGGAAACGCGAGTGAAACCGCGGGTAACAGCTAGTGCCTATTATAAAAGGTGAAAGTGTGTTTGTTTGGTACGCTTTCACGGTAAAACAACCGAACCGATTTTGGCAATATTTGGTACAGAGATAGAGGTAACCCAGGAGACGGTAATAGGCTTTTATCCAGGTTAAGTTAGTTATTTTAGTAGGAAATGTTAGTAATTTCATAAACACAAACAAAATTAGAGCTTCCTGACTCTCTTTCATCATTGACTAAAGAGAACCACTCTCTCTAATAACTAGAGAGTCAGGAACCTACTTAGATAGAATTTATAAAGTTTTATTACACACGACGAAACAGAGACAGTATATGCGTTTGGGGTGAGAGGGTGTTGGTTTGTTTGTGCAAATCCATGTTGCCATTTTTCTCCAAACTACAAACAAACAAGCCTATATTTTTTTTAAGAAAATGTACCTATTTTTACATATCAATTACACCCACTCAAGGTCTCAAAACATTTCTATAACTAACTCATAACTTGCCTATAATTCCTTCCGCATGCAAAACCAACACCAACCAATTCAATTGCTTCCAGATTTTCGCTCCATGCAAATCCTTGGTCACGTCATCATATACTAATATGATACAGAGGAAAGATTTGTTTGTTTGTAGGGTTTTAACTCAAAAACTACTGGACCGGATTTAAAAATTCTTTCACCGTTAGAAAGCTACATCTTTATGAAGTGTCATAGGCTATATTTATTTTTAGAAATAATTAGGGATCTCTACTAAAACTTGAATAATGTAACCCAAGGTGTAAAAAACTGTCCACGCGGGCGAAGCCGCTGGCGGAATGTTAGTCATATCTAAGATCTGAACTGGTCGAAACTAACTGCGCTCGCGGTAACTCGATCATTACGAACGGCCCACGAGATGTGAAGATTGCATAATTTAACTGCTCAATCGAACGAGCTTTATCGGTAAGGTTTGGTATTGAGGACAAGAGATAGATCGCTTTGTGCAGCTTCTAATGTTATCAGACTATGTTTGGGTTAGATTAGACTTGTATTACAACGATCCTAGATCACAGCTTGGGCGCAGGCTTTATATAGGTACTGGGGCTGCGGGACGTTCGAAAGAGATACCGCGCCCCCGGCATACAAAGGGCTGAGGAAGGAACATGGATAGGTTTTAGTCAGTAAGAGTCTGACACTCCCTTCCACCTACACCCACGGCGGGAGGGGTCATTTGATGATTTCCCACACGAAAAAAAGGCTTCATATAGGTATAGAAAACCAACTATTTAAAAAAGTAGCCTTTAATTATGTCCACGGCTTTATCTATCTCTGCACCAAATTTCATCCAATTCGGTTCAGCCGTTTTACCTTGAAAGCGTAACAAACTTATTTTCGCATTAACAATATTATAGTTAGGATCGATTAACCTGAATGAGTTAAAAAAGGTATCATGAACAGGATCCAATACTTTTTGAAAAAAAAAGAGTTGTCAGTAAGTATATAGTATTATGTACTCGTATACATAGGTATTTCTTCACGCTACAGTTTCTGCGCCTTTGCGACCTTAAATAAATTTTACGACCATGTTTAGTTATTTTCTGAGAAAAGTGTAAAATTAAAGGGAACACCATTGCACTGGGTAATGAGGAACTGTGAACCAAATGTGTTGAACCACTCGATAAGCGCATTGTTATGCAGTATCAGCTGCTAAACTGAACTACTCTCAAACAATTTCATACATATTGTTTAGTATTAAAACTAAATTGTCTATTGTCTATGTTTGTAAAGTTAATATCCTGAGTCTATGGTGGTTTCCGCTTCCCTTTTTACATCTACCACGGCACGACGCACATCGTCTCTTAATAATATAATTGTAATTTTTTATTTGATAGTATTAAATATTATAAACATATTATGTTTGGTGCTTTTATTCATTAGTTCAATATACAAGATTTTTATTTCCCTTTAAAGATTTCAATGGAATATTCGAGAAGGTTTTGTTAAATAGGTTCTATAGAGTCAGTATTTAAATAATAACATAATACTGGGTCTGTTTTCCGTGAAGAGTTCACGCTGAAAACCAACACCGTGGACTGGTGCCTTTGTGCCCGGGCACTGCATTATGCTGAGCGTTAGCCGTTTCGCGTAGTGGTGACGCATTCATTAGATTGTATCCTTATATGCTTAGTTTTAGATTATACACCCATTTGTTTTTATTCTCATTTTATATTTTGTAAGTAGGTTACTGCACGCGGATAAACTGTTTTTCTTTCTTTCTTTTTCCTTCAGTTAGCCAGAGATATACCTACGTAGAAAGTCTGCTTAAATTTCGCAAATTATGTTCAAGTGACATCATGTAATAGCAACCAAGCTTATTGCCATCTACCGGGTGTTATCCAGACACCGGACTGCTACTGAGAATTTCCACATTCCCTTGGCCCGACCTAGGAATCGAACTCAAAACACATCTAGACCGAATTATTTTTAACTTACAAACAAATATCATCTGCCTAGACTTCTATGTTGAGGTTGGCTTCCCGTCTAACCGACTGCAATTGAGTGCCATTGTTTTGTATGGAGTTAGCCTACCTGACTTCCACTACCCAATTACCGGGTAACACGATACCCCTTGGTAAGATGGGTTGTCAGACTTTCTAGCACCTGATTACCCGCAACGACTGTCAAAGATCTACAAATGACAACCGGGACCAACAGCTTAACCTACTTTCCGAGGCACGGAGGAGTCTCGGTATATATGACATAGATGTTCACCCATCCACGGACCGACTGCGCCAAACGCAGCTTAACCTTTGATCGATCGACCAGTATGGCTGTTACTTAGCCACACATTCCCTAAATCACTCAATTGTATAATTATAAATTAAATTACGTAACATAGTATAAACGCAGCATATCCTAAGCCATATCCTAACCTTTGCCCACAAAATAGTTTCCCAGTCATTAACAGTTAGTGGTGGGAACGCGATCCTATCGCCCGGGATCTGAACCCAATATATCTGAACTTGCAACTCTCAAACGCTCGATATATATTGGAACCGTTACTCCAGTTAATGTATGGCTGGGCTTAAGGTTAATGATGCTTAGGGTTTTAGAGATGCGTTCTAGTTTTCTCCATATTAAACAAGCTGCAGGTTTTGTTTATTGCGATTCATTTTCTTAGAATCGATTCAGGATTTCATATATATTTTTTTATACTTCATATACAACAGTAGTCATTGTGGCATGCATCTCGTGTACGAGTGTGCGCATTCGAACCCTGGTAAGTACCAATCGGACACATCCATTTTCTGCTTGTCTGTCCCGGTGGTTATTTGTAGATCTATGACAATCGATACGGGTAGTCAGAAGCCAGAAAGTCTGACAACCAGTCTTATCAAGGGGTACTCAATTGCATCTGGTTAGACTGTAAGCCGACCCCAACATAGTTGAGGAAAGGCTAGGCTGTATATTCGCTGTAAACCATCCATCAAATGAAAAACACAATTCCAAACCATTTTTTTAAGCTATTGCATAGCTTCTATCGCGGGCCTTGTGCATAGCTTCTATCGCGGGCCTTGAGCGTGGAGACCGAATCCAGAAATTCCGTAACGAAAAAAAACCTAACACCCGCCACTCCGACCGGCACAGCAGTGATACTTTTTAGTTTTGCCATCTATCGATGAATAGCAGAACTTTTAATGACTTTTTGAAATATCACGCTTGTCTCTTTAGTTCAGCAACTTGTCTCTATTTATTTTTATTTTATTTAATTATAATTGCATAAGTTGATAAAAATGCTACGCAATATCTTTACCGCGGCAGTCCCCGAGTGCCACACGTTTTTTTTTAACTTGTCTCTGATACACACAAATAAACAAACAGAACCAACAGTTAATACAATAAATTATTCGGATGAAATCTAATACTCGCTTAGTTGTCGCTTTCTCGGAGCAGAGGCTTGTAAATTAAACCGCGCCGATACTTCGATAGCCGTCTGCCATGTTTATTAAAGTGCCATTGAATTAAACCGTACTTACAGAGTTATGCTCATAGACTGAGGAATCCGCCATTTAACAGTAATTTATAAATAATTCGAGTTTTTACTGAAGGTCAGTTTCTCCAATCCACTAATCGCGATCACTTTAAGCTAAACTAAGTTAGCGCGTTCTAGTTTATTTTTCTCAACAATGAGCTAGGTATGTAGTTTTAATAAAACCGGTCTACTTTCGTATTTATTTTCTCACTACTAGTACATTTCAGAGAATGTACGAATATTGATGACCACATATATTAAAACTCCAGTTATGATGTTTTTAGCGTCCAAAATGAACAAGTGACATTTGAAGAAGTTATGGAGCGGAGTTTAAAGAGAACACGACAGCAAGCTTGGTGATGAATGAATGCTTATTTCTTCTCTGTATAAGAAGAAGCCTTTACTCAAAAGTGATGTCGATGATGATGATGATGACCACATATACATACATAAACTATTTGTATTATGTCTATTTTAAAAATAAACCTTATAATATGTTACAGGTGACATAGTTTTGTCCTTTTTCAGCCTATTATATCCATTTCCACAAAATTCAAACATAAAAAAAAACAAAAAATATTCAAATTTGGCTGAAAATTAGCGTCAAATTTACAAAAGACACCACCCAAAACGACTGCCCTTCACCACTTCCTATGTGTTATTGCTGGGAAGAAGAAGTGGCACAACAAACTCCCCAGTAAATGTTTGCAAATCATATTATGTATCTACATGCCACAATCTTTAAATATTACATGACCATCCAAGCCGTATTAAATTCATCATCAATCATTACCCAAAAGTGATAATAAGTACTCGTCTTTAAGGCACGTTTACACTTGACCGGCCGGCAATGCGATAAGCTTCCGCGAATGCATGCAAAGCGCCCATTACCTATTGATGCAGCGCGATCGGCCATTACGCCGGCGAATTAATTAAATTATTTCAACGAAGTAATGCTAAATTAATTTAATTGCTATTTGGCACACCGTTGTCTTATCGTTGCGGTAGTTTCTCTGGGGGAAAGCAGGATTTGTTGGAGCTTAGTCTTTTATTAAAGATGTTTAAGTAATTATTAAGATTTAAATACAGCTATTTGAACAATCATCTTCATCTATTCATCTATACATATATATAAAAATGAATCCCTACTTATTGACTCTACTACTTGACCAATTTGGTATGGAGTTAGAGGGGATCTTGGAGAAGGTTCTAGGCTACTTTGTATAGGGGTGCGTAAAGTAGTTTCCTCAGGACGCGGGTGAAACCGCGGGCAACTGTTAGTTTTTATTATAAATATTAAGACACAAATTATAAAGGCAATATTATTATGTTTCGGAACTCAATATATTATAAAGTAAACATATTTTTGTAAATCATTCATCATTTCTACTAAATAAGTTCCAGTTTATTAAACGAATAACTAATTATGTGATTTCACCAAACCCATTTGTTTGCAGTTTATTTGTAAAAAAATATGACAAAATGTTACTTTGATTTCTCGGATATCCTTTGGATATTTAAATTTTGGATTACGTCCAAAAATTGACAAATTATTTAATGAGGTAGGGCGTCGTTTATCTCGCCAGATGGCGGTACAGTTGTTTGTCATTTTTATTGTGGAAATTAATGTAGAATGGCGATGAATAATGATAACGATGATAGTCTTGATGACTTAATATGAAAAAAGTGAAAAAAAAAATATTGAACAAAAACCTACCAACATTATTATACGACAGTTTTTAGGTAAACTTAACTTAATTATAGCTTAATGAGGGATGACTTGATAATGAGAATTTACTTCATAAATAGGTTATTTTTCCTATCTTTTGATTTTTTTTTCTCCTAAAACAGCCTTATAATAATTTAAATTAAAAAATTAAACACCACGTAACGCCATTTGTATACGAAAATAAACCAAAACTCCATTTAAAAATAATCAACAGTAAAGTTAGTATTTTTTATTGCCCGCCTCCTTCAGCGCCACACACTTACCGCTTGATTGAGCCCGATATAATTTTGGTAGTCGTAAAGGGTTAAAATTGACGCGGCGCCTTTGTATCGAGCGCTGGGTTTACTGAGACGGGCATTAAATACACTTGTTTGGGCATAAAATTAAGACAAACGGTTTAATGTGATGACAGTCAGTGATGAAGTTGTTAAATGTAAGCTCTGATGATGGGAATGTGGAGATTTTAACGGTGCTCGTAATATGCAGTGTGATATATATAGTCTTTGGTGATATATGAGTAGGTACGTACCTACATGTTTTTTTTCGGGTGGGAAATCATCAAATGGGATCCACCGTGGGTGGGGCGGGAGGAATTAATTTTTAATCTGCTGTTTAGCAACAGATTAACAAAAATCTCATTCATTAATTGTTGTTTAGCGTTACTCCGAACTTAAGTTACTAGCTTAATCCTGGATTACAGCGTTAAGTAAGGATTAGGTGAGAAATGGTTAAAGTTTAAATTACAGGGTTTTTTATAAGTAAGACGGTTACTGACTAAAACCCATCCATGTTCCTCCCTCAGCCCTTTGTATTCCGGGGGTGCGGTAACTCTTTAGAACATGCCGGCAGATAGGTACGTGTATTTGGAGTTTCTTCTCGCCTATATAATCAGTATGGTAAGAATCTTTAAAGGTAACAAACATTCATACTAGTATTCTCAATAATATTAAGAAAATTGACCTTTTGATAGTTATTATAATCTATACATATGAGGAGCTCGTGGTAACAGCCGCACGGTTCGACCGATCAAAGGTTAAGCTGCGCTTGACGCGGTCGGTCCGTGGATGGGTGACCATCTTTGTCATAGCGAGACTCCTCCGTGCCTCGGAAAGCACGTTAAGCTGTTGGTCCCGGTTGTCATTTGTACATCTTTGACAGTCGTTACGGGTAGTCAGAAGCCAGAAAGTCTGACAA
The DNA here is from genome assembly GCA_963891755.1 of Pyrrhia umbra. Classification (NCBI taxonomy): domain Eukaryota; kingdom Metazoa; phylum Arthropoda; class Insecta; order Lepidoptera; family Noctuidae; genus Pyrrhia; species Pyrrhia umbra. The sequence continues at coordinate 2,708,067 of OY982937.1, read as the reverse complement.
CCAGTCTTACCAAGGGGTACCGTGTTACCCGGTAACTGGGTTGTGGAGGTCAGAGGCAGTCGCTCCATGTAAAACACGGGTACTCAGCTGCATCCGATTTAGACTGGAAGCCGACCACAACATAGTTGGGAAAAGGCTAGGCAGATGATGATATAATCTATACATATAAAATGCTTTGTCCTGAATGACTGACGGATCAACGCACAGTCTAAACCGCTGATCGTAGAGACCTGAAACTTGGAGGGCGTATTCTTTGTATGATGTAGGCATCGAATAAGAATGGATTTTCTGAAATTCTATCCCTAAGAGGGTTAAAAAGGGGGGCAAAAATTGTATGAAACTGTCATTTTTAATTTTAATTCGTATAGCTTGCGCTTAAGCCGCTGGCGGAAAGCTATTATTAATAAAGGCATTAAGCAATTCATGGATTCCGATTATTTAATTAACGTGTACTTTGTTGTGTGAGTCATTACAAGCGACATATCATCAGCCAGTTAACATCTGGTAATACCTGACAAGGTATCAATAAAATATCAGAAAAAGCGGGTTTTCAATCAAAATTTAATAATCGGATTTATTTTCCTACCCTTCTTCCTAGTCGTTTCCTCATTACTGAGGGTCGTGACCACCATGCATTTTCCTACCCAGTAACCGACAATGGCATACAAATCTTACCAATAGTATAAATGCTAAGTAACTCTGTCTGTGTGTCTGATACCTACACTTTTACGGGAAAACGACTAAACCGGTTTCGATGAAATTTGGAATGGAGATAGATAGATACCTAGGGAAGGCCATGGGATGAGGGTGAAACCGCTGGAAATAGCTAGTAACGAATAATGTTCAGTCGGTATTGGTTTGGACTGTTAATGGATACCTACCTAATATTCTCGGCAGCTTATGCTATAATTATGTAGTACGCCAGCAGTGGTGGTTCTGGGTACGCTAGCCATCGTTACTAAGAGAGGCTATTTACGTAAATAAAATAAGAAATTATGGTATACCATAAACAAATCTGGTGCGCAATCTACATTGAAAGATTTCAATGAAATACTTTAAAATTATAACCAACACACCACGTATTGTAACAACAACAATAGGTATATCTCACTATATTGTTTATCACAGATGACCCATAGATAAATTGTACTTACAAAACTCGAAACTGCGACCTTAAAATTCCGTACTTACCTGCAACAGAATAACAATAATATTTAAGCACAACATTAAATTTAATCGAAGCGTAAATATAAGTTATTAAATGTTTGAATTTTACTAATTAACCAGAATATAAAATATAGAATTGGAATTTATTTGTTAATTCACATAATTATTTATTTAATTTCTCAATTTAATGGCGCCTTAAAATTTATTATTAAATTAATTAATAAACATCTACTTCTTTTAAAATTTTAAGATTAATTAATAAATTATTTTGACAGATGGTATGATCAGTAACATGAGAAGCTCGTGGCTAAGTACACACACAGGTCAACCGATCGAAGGACAAGCTACGCTTGGTGCGGTCGGACCGTGGATGGGTGACCAACTGCTGCAAATGTCAGCGAGACTCCTCCGTACCTCGGAAAGCACATTAAGCTTTGTTATGTTGGTCCCTGGTTACTCCAGGTTATAAACTATCTGTGTACCAAATTTCATCCAAATCCATTCAGTAGTTTTTGCGTGAAAGAGTAACAAACATACCTTCATCCATACATTCTTACAAATGTTCGCGTTTTTAATACAATATTAGTAAGATAGGACTAGATGTGCTCGCGGCAGTTTTCAGTGATCTGCAAGAAAAACACCTTTGCCATTTTTTTTCTCTTTCCCGTTCTAAAAAATATTTTGGCTTAAAAAAATAAATAGTAGTACATCCGCCTGTCAGTAAACAAAATGACAGTTGTTTGTTGAAAAATAACATGGTTGCTAAGATAAACCGCGAATGGTTTATCTTACTAATCATATTTTTATTTATCATTAGAAACGAATTTCTGATGAAATTGAAAATTAAAGATCTTGTTTGTAATTTTTGTGCTAAACTGTCAGTTTAGTACCAAGTTTTTAAGGCAGTTCGGTCCGATTTCACCAGTCAGACTAATCGTCTGTTTAAGTTAATCTCAGTTAACGCGTTTTGTATTAGTATTAGTTTCAACTTGGTCCGGTTTTCTTTCTGTACTTTTTTTGACAAAAGATAAAATTGTTATTTTATAAATCTTGTAGTTTTTTACTTCTCTTTTTGTTAAAAAAACCGAAAATTCGCCCAAAGTCCAAAATTAATTATATTATTATAGAACTACTTTACATGTAACAAATGATCAGTAAATTTTATCTCCATCAATAAGTAGAGCGACTGTCGACCTATGTGTCTGTCTGTCCGTCAACGAACCAGATGTGTCGTAAATGATGTATAGGCTCACAAGATCCTGATGTAGAAAAACAAGTAGCTGACCTGGATTTCATCATATCTATTTGTCTAGGAGATAAAAAAAACTAGTTTTTGGTGCTCCGAGGAGGTAGATTATGATGTCTATGTTTATTACCTAGGGGCTGTCCATTAATCATGTGAGGCTCGAAAGGGGGGGGAGGGTCCCTAAAAAATCACGAAATATCACAAGGGGGGGGGGAGTAAAGTATTATATCACGTGTACTTACTTTTTCGGCAAGCGCGCGATACTCAACCGAAAAGCGGCGTTACATGTATTTATTTTTAGTCAAACGCGTACAAAATCGAAAATGTAGTCTTTTATTTTCTATAATAAAATTAGATGATACTTAAACCAGTATTTTTTTATAAATAAAAAAATAGATTCTTTGCAGGTACGAAAAAATACACGTGATATATGGGGGAGGGGGGAGGGGTAGTCTTAAACCTCACCACGTATCACAAAAAGGGGAGGGGGGGTCAAAAAATGCCAAAAAAAACATCACGTGATTAATGGATGGCCCCCTATGGGAAAATCCTTAGGTTAGTATTATTATCCTTTTCATATTGATTAGTAACTAGCTTTTTGCCATGGTAACGCTTGGAACCTGAAAAAACAGATCCCGAATCCAAGCTACCGTGTCTACTACTCGTATCTCCGCCCCTAGAATTTTATTTTACTTATATCAAATTTCATCTCAATAGCATCAGCCGTTTAAGCATAGCCAAAAGCGTAACAGACTGATAAACAGACAGAGTTACTTTCGCATTTTTTCGGGTTCCGTAGTCGAATATTTTTTAAAGTTTTTTTTAATATTAGTAAACCTACCCTAGGTTACCTATTGCATGGAAAAAACACCTTAACCTGTATGTATATTTCATTATATATTTCAATTCTGTAATCCAAGATTTAATAACTCCATTATTTAACTTCAATACGTAATACCAAAGCTTTTAGTTTATTAATTTCATTATTTCAAAACATCGATAAATCTAATCGATAAAATATATCGATTGTTCTTAGTATAAACAATGTAGGCTTATTTACAAAGCTATCGGATATCGATTCATTTGCAATGCATATTTAAACAATTTCTAGTTCTTTATGACAATTTAATAGGTTTGCATCGATTTATTGATGTTTGTATGAAATATATGACAAGGGCTAGGGTACATGAGGCTACGAAGGCCACAAAGTATGTTTTGTGACGTACATCGTGCGTTTGCACGTCACAAAACTAATTTAATTTGTTTTTTTAAATCGGTAACGGTATTGTAATTAGTTTCCATTTTCAAATGTGTGATATTAATTCCGTGGTATTGTGTATCAATATTATCTATGACCCACCAAAGATACCACCATAGAGCGTATTTTTTTATACTACTTAGATGCGTTTTAGTTAAGTATTTTTTATATAAGATAGGTACTTGGTAAGGTACGCAGCGATGTTTAAATAAACCTGAATTTTGCTAGTTAGCAGTTGAAATACCTTATTTAAAATTACACAATCGATCATAGATTACTGAGAAAAAGTTCAATAATATTTGGCCGACTGCGAAATCGGCCACAGCCTCATATGTTCAACAATAATGCTTCCAATAACTAGAGTTAATACATATACCTAAAAAATCACTAAGTGATTATTATCTTAATCCTAATTAATTTTATAAATGCGAAAGTCAGTCTATTTGTTTGTTTATTCGTCTCTTACGCTTTTACAATAAAACCGATTTGGATGAAATTTCGTACAAGGATTGATGGTGCCCTGGAGAAGGTTTATCCAGGAGGGTTAAGTAGTTGTAGTTAACCCTTTGCTTGCCATGTCAGGCACAGGTGCCTGACGCTAGCGTAGGTTAGGCCTTCATTATTTGAGATGGCAGTGTATGTGTTAAACAGCTAGTTGTAGAATAAAGTTCCTAATACAATTTGCAAATACATATAAAATATTAAATAGTGTACACCACTCTTATAAATGTCGCCAACTTAATAATAAAATCACTTTACATACGGAAGCTACGTACAACAATTATAGTCACTGACACCACGACATGATCGATGGTGGCAATTACCAAGATCGCTCGTAATTTGCTTATTTATAACATAACATAATAATTTCCTTAAACCACTGCACTTGGCGCCGACTATGCTAAGTATGGCACGTGGAGAATACACGCCTTGTTGATTCATTAGGCAAATATTATTATGATTAATATTATTGTGGTACGTGTAAACGGATCGTGATTTGCATAATTGGTTTTAAGGCGCCTCTTTTTATATAAGGAGACGGAGCATTCTAGACATTACCTTTGCTATATAGTACTAGCTTCCCGCCAGCGGCTTCGCCCGCGATATTTTAGCTAATGGATACAAAAACTTGACAAATTATATACTAAAACCTTCCTCATTAATCAATCTATCTATTAAAAAAAACGGATCAAAATCCGTTGCGTAGTTTTAAAGATTTAAGCATACATAGGGATATAGGGACAGAAAAAGCGACTTTGTTTTATACTATGTAGGTAGAGATATTAAAAAGTAACAGCATTCGAAATTTTATTTTTTTATTTTTTTGTCGATTTTTGGAGTACTAATGGAATGGAATACTATTATAGTTGGCACCTGATTTAAGCATAGCTTGACGTTTCTGAGACGTCAAATTACTTTTTAATTTAAAGTATCAATAAATCACAAAAAAAAACTAAACAACTTTGAAATGATTCTTTAGTCGAATTTGGTACATCACTAATATAATAAATTACCAATTACGTAACACACCAATGAATCAAAAAAAAAAGCATAATTCAAAAAAAGAACAGCTAACGAGCACAAAACATGTATCCAGTGGCATCTTTAAAATAAAACAAAAAAGGAAGGAACATCGCGTGTACTCAGGAGTATTCGCATAAGGAAATGAGTCGGGAATCGAACGGGACAACCCTCTTAATTGCACCGATTGATTGGCACTGAACCATCTTGATAAAGCTGTATATTCTGTCCTTTTTGTGGGACATTCATTACGACACATCTTCAGTCATTATAGACGAGTAGTCTGGCTAAACTTAGTCAGAGGGAATAAATAATTACATTAGTAATTGCGAGGGATGTAACTGTAGATTAGATTTTTTGTACTTATTATATTAATGGTGTAGGTATGTAGATGATTTTATCATACCCTTTTGTATGAGAAGCAATTTGTATTTTTTTTTGCAAGCATTTTTTTTGGTATTACACCACTTTTAAGGCGCCTTTTTAGTCAGCGAAGGATATGCAATTCCCGTTAAAAACTTTTTGGTTATACTTGTGCAAGTTTATACCTAAACCTTTTTGGGAAATTAAATAATCTAACTATTTAATCTCATTTCTTTTAAAGCTTATTTTCGCCATCTATTGAAAAAAGTCGAGTCCTTTTTTTAGCATTTTGAATTGAAATTAATTACCTAATAATAATTTTCCTCATAAAAATACCGAATTTTCTGACCATGCAGACCGTTCGAATTTTTACAATAAAACCGAAACGAAAACCAGGAAACACCATTTCAAATTAATAACACTGGCTGTAATTTAACACTGTATAACAAATTAGCGAATAACATGTTTGAATAAGCTTCGGAATTCAAACAAACTGCCGTGGGCAAGTGGGCCGTGCTATTGCGCTTGCGTCTATTTTTGTTCCGTTGTGCAATCATCGATACTAGTGTCACGTATCACTGGTGGGGGAGTCTGTGGTAATTTTTGGGGATTAGAAAGGTATTTGAGGGTAGTTATGAGTGGGGATGTGGGGGGTTTAAGGGTAGTTATTGCACGGATTGATAGCAAAGCTTGGCGGATTATTTGTATCGCACAGATGTTGTTGAATTTATGTAAAGGGTTGAGAATCAAATCTAAATGTTTTTTTTAAATGGCGACATATTGCAAGATTATTTTGAAATAAATAATACTATATCCTACTAATTTGTGAAGATATATATGTGTTACTTTTTACGCAAAAACAACTTAAAGAATTTGGATCACATTTAATACACACAGTATATAACCTGGATGAATACTTACTTATTATCCAGGTACATATTACAAGATTTAGAAAAAGACTATAAAAATATTGCCTCAAAAATAAGGTTCCTTTCTTAACAAATAAAAGCGATTTCTCACCAAAAGCTTAGCTAGTTCCGTATATAATACAACATTAACTAAAGGTAGGTAATCTAAATATTAATTTACCTCAGCAGGTAACCTAAATGCATATAATCTAGAAAATGTCCATCAGTTATATCTAACGAGGCTCGTTCAGTTAGGATATATCGCCGTCAATCAGCCCGACGTGTTAATGACGCGATAATTGGAGCGCTTATTATCTGCGCACGCGCATAAGTGTCTGCCTAAATAAGGAGTATAGTTGTTATGATGTCGATTATGGCAATGTTTAGACAACTACTGTCCTATGGTGTAACTATATTTTTTATATTATCGTTTTTGCAACGTCTGGCGTACCCGTCTGGGAATTGCGTGCCAGACGGATTTTTTTCAACTTTTAAATCAGTATCATCTCAAATGTAAGTAATTTCTGTCCGGTATTTTACCTTTAATAGCGAAGGCAGAATAATATTTTGGTGCACGGTATCATTTGCCTCAAAAATCGAAAATTAATCACCTTTGTAGCCGTAACAGTAGAAAAATAGATGAGGTTTGACAATTTACAATAATTGCCATATTTTGAAACCTATTTGAATTTGAATATAAGTAAGTTAAAATAAATTAATATAAGTACAAAAGTTTGTTTCGGCGTTTCTTCTCAAGGTAGTCCTGATAGGAAACACCGGCCTCACCTAGCTATAAACAAAAATATGTTTGACGTGTAAAAGTTTTATTTCACCTACTTACAAAAATGAACATCATTTAAAATAAGTATGTGTACCTACTCGTCTATTCGGTTTACTGACCCCAATCTAATTTATACTGATTACAAAAAAAAACCCAGTAATTCGCGGTTTTACTCGCATCTTGAAGAAATAACTTCGAGCACCCGGATAAAAAAATCCTATATGTGAATCCAAACATACAGACATACATCCTCACAAACTTTCGCATTTATAATATTAGTATATGTGGTTTATTTTACAACAAATAATAGGAAAAACAATTTAAAGAGTGGGCGGTGAAACACATGACGATTTATCTATAATACCTATTATTAAGATTACATATAATATCGATGTCACTTAAGCATCAACACGGTCGTTACAAATCGATTCTACGCATACAAGTTTAAGTTCCTGTTTAACCGCTAATAATATGTGGTATAGTTTTTACTTATGGTCAGTAATTAGCGCCTTGAAATGGCGAACCATATTAGCGTATAACCAATAACCAGTCGGCATATTAAAATGCGGCTTGAATTGTATGGGAGTTAAGTTAGGAGCTGACAGCGGGAAGCAAAAGACATCTGCAAAAAAGGGATAGTGTCGTTCTGTATAACTCCGTCTCTCTTTAATAAAGATCATAGGAAGACTCCAAATGTTTATCAATATAAAAACGGAAGAATTATTTATTTAATTACTACTAAGTCTTTCCCATCGTTGCACCCGCGTTCCGAGGGAACTACTAAACGCACTCCGATGAAGTACCCTATAGCCGACTTTAGGGTGCCATTAATCTCCGTACCAAATTAGAACTATATTCAGCCGTTTTACGGTAAAAGCGTAACAAAAAAAATCACTTTCGAATTATTATACTCGTATTAGGTAGGATTCAAGTGATACAAGATCTAAAGGACCAATTAATTACTCGTAAAAACTGAAATTCCTATGTCTACAAATGAATTGTTTAGTAAGTATCTTATTGACCTAGGTCGCAAATAGATGAAATATCATCAAACAAAAGTTATTTTTGGTAAGCAGTGTAACTATCCATCAGAAGTTTTTTGAAATTTCTATTAATTTGCTGTCTGTTATTTATTCTTGGTATTATTAGTAACGCAAGGTAACTAGGCACCTAAAATAATTGTGTCGTCAGACACCAGCAATCCTCAATTACTACTTTTGATGAAATTAATATCCAATATAGGTACCAATTTTCACAGATTTTAAAAACTCTTCTTCCACAATTAAATCATCTCGCTTATGTCTTGCCCTGCACAGTAAGGGCGAGCAAAAAACCGCTACCAATCATAACATCTGACAGAGATCTGGCGGCGCAACAATCAAAGCGTTACCGCTAACGTTTCAATCTGAGATTAACTACATGTGACAGTTAACTGCAGTAGTTAAACTAAGCATTTTAATATTTATCATAGCGTAGCTGATGTGTGTGGGTTTTAAAAGATAATGCGTCACGAGCGATTTTCTTTGACTGACATAATGATTATTTCATATATGCTAAAACTTCGTATAATATTATATATATCAATTAGGGTTAGACGTAAGTTCCACGGTTCCAATACAATTCTAGACTTTCTCAAAATGTTTTAAGGTATGGGTACTTTCAATTAACAGTTAGCCATACTTAACATTTTAAAAGCAATTTTTTTCGCTCTAGTTCTAATCGTATGAGGCAATAATTCATTAGTTTTTTCGCCCCCCCCCCCCGTATTATTTACTCCTTCCCTTCTTCTTCACATCATATATTTTTGAAATCTATTATTTTCTCGCTTCACCTACATTTATTTTACAACTCACTTCGCCTTTTGTTATATACAATTCATCCTTTTCCTATCCCTATATTTCAAAGACAAATCATATCCAACCTTCTTAATACAGCCGCATATTGTCAAAACGTTTTTGCCGATTCTTGGTCTTCTCACTCACTATATTACACTCCGGATTACTTGGGATTACGATTGGAAGCTCACTCCATCTGCGATTACTAAGAAACTGTATTTTAATTTGATTTTTTCACGGTGATTAGTGAAAGATGGATGGCTGTCTGTTGGTTTCGTCCTTGTGTTTGGTAGTCTAATTTTAATTTGTTTGTTTGGCTGTGGGAATATTTTTTATTGGTTTCTATAGTTTTAGAATTACGTCGGACTATGAGGGTGAGGGAATAGAGTGCACCTGTGTCTTCGGAAGCGCTTGTGCACTATAATATGTCTTGCGTACCTGGCTAGTCTTCATTGAGATTGGCCGCCGTGACCGAAATCGGTCTGGAGAGATTATTATTATCATATTTTTAAATTTATTTAAAAATGTGTGGTATGATTTTCGGATTTATTCCTTTATTCGTGCTATAAGATCTAGATTCTTGCCAAATTTCATAATACTAGGTCAACAGAAAGGGTCCTATAGGTTTTGATTCCCCTTTCTTGATAGACAGGTCAGATAGACAGACGGACAACAAAGTGATCCTATAAGGGTTCCGTTTTTCTATTTGAAGTACGGTACCCTAAAATTATAGTTTATACTGATTTAAAGTCTAAACCAAAAAAGAAAAATATGTGCTCAACATAATCAACACTGTAACCATATCTTCAAGCAATCGATTAACCAACTTTAAGTCACTGTCAATTCGCATTAACCACACTCAATTCTGTTGACAATAAATTGTTGTGGGCGAGGAGATAGCAAAATTAATAGAGACGTCATTATGCTGTGGTGGGCTGACTATAAATAAATATCGAGTTAGGAGACTGAGGTGGTAGCCGTAATCATCTGTGACGGACGGGTATACTCGACTGTTGAATTCTGCTATAAAAATGTTTATAAGCTACTGTTCATTTTTCAGTCGAGTATACCTATTTGTATTTTAAACTGCGCTATTAGAATTTATTACAACACTTTTTCGTGATTTATCAATTTAAGACTGTATTTCATTAAAATTATACAAATATTTTGTAATACAACAAAATAGTGAGTAGTTTTATTAAAAAAAAATGTTATTTTTTGTTATAAAGGATATTGTTATATAGGACTTGATAAACTTTCCTCATCAAATTACAATGGCAAATAAAGCAAATGAAGGTCTATGTAATGTCACGTAATCAGCATACTTGATAATATTAGCAAAATATTTTCTTTAAACTAGAGACAACTAAATAAAATTATCTTATTCTTTTTTGTGTATGGGAAATCATCAGACACCTCCTCCCGTTGTGGCTGAAGCGGTAGGGAATTTCGGACTCTTACTCCTATCCTTCGGACTATATTTACTTGTAGTTATAGGTACCGACTTGTATGTATGTATATACCTCATCACACACAATACTTGTATTAAGCAATTCGCGACGCCGCCCGCGTCAACGTCACGCGTTAACGTCACCGTAATGCCGTCCTTGTTTATTGTTTTATTTTTATAGAGATGGAAGATAAATAATTTTTGAACTATTATAAATAAACGTGTTAAACCAACTTATAAGAATATAAGAGAATAAATACAGAAATATATACTAATAAGTATTTACTCTGTACTCTATTTTAATGTCTTCATATACATAATTATACTAGGGTATTTTTTTGTTAAAAAGACTATTACCACGAATAATAAAATTAATTAATTAGGAGTAAGAAACTTTTCTACGTAATACTCATCTCATCTGCCTAGCCTTTTCCCAACTATGTTGGGGTCGGCTTCCAGTCTAAACAGGATGCAGCTGAGTACCAGTGTTTTACATAGAGCGACTGCCTATCTGACCTCCACAACCCAGTTACCGGGTAACACGGTACCCCTTGGTAAGACTGGTTGTCAGATTTTCTGGCTTCTGACTACCCGTAACGATTCTACGTAATACTATACAAGACAAATAATAATCGTAGACTTACTGTTTACTGGTATCATACCAGTGGTAGGAATTATTAAGGTATTAGAAAATTCTTAATGAGGTTTTAATTTTAATTTAAGAAGCTTAACTCATATTCAGCTCAAAACAAAAATATAAAATTAACATATAATATTTAATAATTTCTAATCGGCTGACTAAAATAAACTAGGTACTGAGTCAATGTAAATTATGAAGTCAATTGACGCGAAGCAAATTTTTTACACTCAACACGATAAACAAAAGAATAATAGTCTTAAGTATAGTCTTAAGGTGACATAACATACATAGCACCAAAACTATCAACTAAATGATCCTTACTAATTATAAATGCGAAAGTAACTCTGTCTGTCTGTCTGTCTGTTACGCTTTCACGCCAAAACTACTGGACCGATATAAATGAAATTTGGTACAGAGATAGAATAGACCCTGAGTAATAACATAAGCTACTTTTTACCCGGGTGCGCTAAGTAGTTCCCTCGGGGTGCGGGTGAAACCGCGGGAAACAGCTAGTATAAAATAATAGCACAAATATGTATAATCAATATCTATTGTCTCCGCATAATATTATAATAATATAATATATTATACCTAATGATTATTATTGTTTTATTAACACCTCCAGTGTGTAAGTATGTTGTAATCACTTAGACCACAGATCAAATATAAATATAGACATGGCATTTGACGCTAGATTGCAATATTTTTTTAATAAAAAATAGCCATTGTTTTTTTTTAATTTCATTATATTTTTTTTATCCTATAAATATTATCTATACTTATAATAAATCTGTAGAGAGGTCAATTCTGTACATGAAATATATTTCCAAAATAACTATCAGGGTGTGATTAGGGATCGATACTGATGCCAAAAATGCAATCAGTAAAATTTTTGTCTGTCTGTCTGTCCGTCTGTTTGTCTGTCTGTCTGTCTGTATAAACTCTATAGAAACAAAAACTACTCGGCGGATTTTAACGAACTTGGTACAATTATTTGTCATACTCCTGAGATCAATAGGAGCAGAGCAGTGAAGGGAAATGTTGTCATTTTGTTTAAACGCGCTAATCTCAGGAACCGCTGGTCCGATTTAAATAATTCTTTCAGTGTTAGATAGTCCATTTAACGAGGAAGGCTATAGGCTATATATCATTACGCTAAGACCAATAGGAGCGGAGCACCACTATTCCACGCGGACGAAGTCGCTGGCAGAAGCTAGTTACTAAATATTTTTTGAATAAATAAAGAAATAGATGAATATTTAACAAAAAATGACATAATTACAACGAAAGTAACTCTAACAGTGTGTTTACTTTCACGACTAAACAGGTAAAGTAATTTTGATGAAATTTGCCATGGAATTAGATCTAAGCCTCAATCAAATCAAATCGAAATTCTTTTATGTGGTCATAGGTTCTAGTCACAGGTCCTAGGGAAGAATATAGATTCTTCCTTAGGTTTCCTATGATAATAATAATATTATCCTATGATAATGTGATCCATTAAATACATAGTTTCACCAGGCTGGTGAAACAACGGGACAGCTTAAAATATTTATTTATAATTTTTGACGTATGACATAGGCAGTTTGTGTTATTGATGATTTTGAGAACCGGGGCCGTACCATCACGCATTTTTGCAACCACTATTTAGGTGTGAGAGCGAGACGCCGCTACACCGCGAGCACCGTCTCTTTTTCACAACGAAACTATTCCTTCTTTGGCATGTTATGGTAAGGCCCCTGATTGGAACTAAGTTATTTTTATTGAAGAAAATAGGCATTCTGGGTGGCAAGTGAAAGTTATGGACTGAGTAACTGACGCATGCGTATGATTTTATACCGCTATGATGACAAGATGTAGCATGACAAGACCATGTATAGATTACTCAGCATTCTATATCTAGTAATGGTATTTTTTTTTGTAAAATAAATACGCCATCTCAATCGTTAAAATGTTGGATGATTATATATATTTATATATATATTATTTTATATACGATATTTTTTTTTAATATTTTTAATAACAAATCTTTTGGCAAAAAGATTTAGCTTTTGGGTAAAACGGTCTATGCATGTTGCTACACGCACGTATCCGAACATTTTAAAACTTGAAATATAATTCCATCTTGAAGAATTTAATAAATTATTTGTGAAAATTTATCTTCTATCTATCTTCTATACTTATAATAAATCTGTAGAAAGGTCAATTCTGTACATGAAATATATTTCCAAAATAACTATCAGGGGGTGATTAGGGATCGATACTGATGCCAAAAATGCAATCAGTAAAATTTTTGTCTGTCTGTCTGTCTGTATAAACTCTATAGAAACAAAAACGACTCGACGGATTTTAACGAAACTTGGTACAATTATTAGTCATAGTTCTGAAATGGTTATAGTATACTTTTCATCACGCTACAATTAATAGGAGTAGAGCAGTGAAGGGAAACTTTGTCATTTTGTTTAAACGCGCTAATCTCAGGAACCGCTGGTCCGATTTAAATAATTCTTTCGGTGTTAGATAGTCCATTTATCGAGGAAGGCTATAAGCTATATATCATCACACTAAGACCAATAGGAGCGGAGCACCAATATTCCACGCGGACGAAGTCGCTGGCAGAAGCTAGTTTATAATATATCATCATTTGCAAAGTTAATCGCTAGTAACACTAAGCTGATGCCAAATCTATACTTTCTTTGGACGACATAGACTATGTTTAATGTAGATGCGACTAAAGACTAGAACTATGATCATTTAACTGACTTTAATTTACGTCCTATGCTAGTGTCTACCTGATAATATATATAAACCATAAAGATTTATCAAACACCTTGAACATCTACCTCGTTCCATAATCTTTGTACATAATTGTACACTTATCAAACGCAAGGATGACCACAATTAATTATTCAGCCAGCAAGCAAACAGATCGTAAAACAAAGTTGTCATTACTTGGCGTGTAAATTGATATTATTTCGCAAATATATTATTGTACATATGAATTTTATTTGTAAACACAAGTACATTACTGCTCACTTATAAAGTTTAGGCCAAGCTTAAGTTAAAGTTTTAAGATATAAGATGAAGCGTATTTGAATATTGGTTTCAATAAAGATTACCTTGTTGGTGTAGTAGTTGCAATAGCGACTGATAAGGATGAAGAAGTGGGTTTGATTTGCAGGTTAGGTAGTGTTATTACTTTAAGTTTCAAAGTATATCTGTTCTGTTGATGATAATAGACTTAGTGGATATAACATAAGACTTAAACAAAACTGGTGAAATAGACATGAGAGTTTGCAGGACTTAGGCCCTAAACTGTAGGGGGTTTTGTATACTCTTTTAGTATGTAGGTCTGGTGGGTTCAACTCAGTCTAACCTCTCAAGGAAAACAGCTATATTTTCAAATATTAAATAGACTAGCAATTTGGGCTTTTGCTAGAATTGTCTTGTGTGCCCATACATAATTTAAAAAAAGGAGTCACTTTTTTCGTAGAAAAAAACTGGAAATTTCCGATTTTTAATATTTGTTCTATATTATATTTACGGGTTAATGATATTTTGGTACTTAATCTTACACCTTGTACTGCATCAAATAAGCAACCGCACTGACCCGCTTCTGGCCAAACTAAAAACCGCTAGAGTCGAGTTGCATTACTTAAGATACATTGACAGATACAAAATGCAATTTAATTAATTGATAAGTACTTCTATGTTTAAGTGAAGGTGATATTTTGATGTTCTAGATTATTCCTTGTATCTATAGAAGGCGGTGGTATGGAACTTTTATTTAAAAGATTTAATTTAATGAAAAGTAGAAAAGTGTTCGTTCGTTATTTAATCCATTTTTATTTGATTTTTCTTGTTTAATGTGTAAATTGAAAACTTTATTAATATCTTTGGAATACGAATTGTTATTATTGCCTTTTAAACATCAATTTTATTTTTAGTTATTTTTCAATATGAAATCGCCATGGCACTGACGTTTTTTTTTTAACTTAGTTGGTTATAATTCATAATTATTATTATTTATTTAGATTTTAAATATTTTAATTTGTATATTAGCCAATTGAAGGTCGAAGCGTTTGTCTTTTATGATTGAGACAAAAAAATAAAACTAGATAAATGTTTGGTTTCATTTTTTATCAAGTAGTGAAATCCTCATAAAAACTAGAGGTGCCTTTAACATAACTAGCAGTATCTTTATAAGGTTATAACAAGCAGTTATTATACAACTTTTAGTCATACCAGTCCATTTTCTACTAATTTGCTTACAAATCGTTACAAATTACTTTGTGGCGTCAAAATTGGTTTTAAAACATTAATTACGTGCCCAACGAGGTGGGGTCTGGTGACAGCAGCTATACAGCGTATATCTTAATAGTAGACTGACAATATGTCAAGGAAATGCTTGAAGTGTAATGGGTTTCATGTCAATTTATATGGCTTTGATGGAAGTTCAGATATAAGGCAATTTCTTTCGTATGTATTATTATTTAATTTGCTAAACTAGGCTATCCCACTCCTGGGCAAAAGCTATACATGCCCATTCCTTTCACTTGTTTGAAATTAATCTATAAATTTCGTCAACCTACTTTCTTTTCTATCTCTTTCAAATCACCGTTTACACAATCCAATATTATTTTCTTTATTTTATACTAGCTTCTGCCAGCGATTTTGTCTGCGTGGTCTGCGAAGAGATACCGGGATAATAAATCCTGTATTAATCCAGGTTATAAATTATATGTGCGTACCAAATTTCTTCCAAATACTGTCAGCATTTTTTTTTGACGTGAAAGGGAAAAATATACATAAATTCAAACAATTTTCGTATTTATAATATTAGTCTACGATATTATCTTACATAACGACCAATGTGGTAGCCATCTTGAGACACCTATGAATAACTAATTTTATGAGATTCCATGCATAAATAATAAAATAAAAATGCATTTATTGAATTACGTAAGCTCATAAAAAAACTGATAAAACACAATCAAACAGACAATCATAATTGTTGAAATGATTTACGATTACGATCAAGATTTTGTGATACATTGCATTGATTGCAATAATCGTGTTTATTAATTTATATGACGCCCGCCGTGATAACCTTGAATGCAATTAAATTGTCTTGAATGAATTCTTAATTGGTGGTTTGCATTACATAGAATACAGACCTAGTGATACATATTTTAAATAGTTTTAGTTTAATTGAGAGGCTTGTAGTTAAGTAACGACCGTGCAGTTCGTTAGATAAGCAAGGTTAAGCTGCGTTAGGCGCGGTCAGCCAGAAGCCAGAAGTTGTGAAATTGTGCCTAATGTTTGTATTTCCACCATAGAATTAAATCAATGATTCCCCAAGCTAAAAGCTCTAAGAATTAATCTTACGGACTAATTGAAAGCATCACCAATTTAAAGTTACTGCTATGCCTGGAGGCTTAGTAGCTTAAAAAGTAAGAAAATACTAAAAAGGAATTCCAAAACTTGTTAATAGCGGTGTCTCGACAATCGCATATCGTTACTAGAGCGATCGGCCGCAAACATGCGGTCGACTCGAATCGTACACCGATCACGCTAAGCATTCGCTGTGAGGGGTGGAGTCGCCTTTAGTTTTAATTTTATTTGTTTTTATTATTATTAAAATATAAGAAAGAAAGAGAAAATTCCGTAATCATAAATTTTTACCGTAATTTACACAATCATAATTTTTTTTAATCGATACCACTAAATTTGAAGTACTGTAAACTGTTTTTAAATGAAGCCATTACACCAGATTCCTGACTCGCTGTAGTGTGGTATTATTTAAAAAAAAAACCTTTGAGCTATATATATATCCCATATTTTGTGCCCATTTTCTACAGCTTACTTTAACCTTTCTGTAGACAACTTCAGTTACCCATTTTTTTACACATAAGGTGACTCTATTCCTTTTAGCGCAAACGACAAGCGGACAATTAGGTGACACAATTGCACTGCGGTGCGCAGGCGCCGGGCCCGCGACTTATCAACTGTTTATGTCACTATATAACAATATCAGAAGGCTTATTCAAGAACAGTGCTATGCTAAGTAAGGAATTTCTCATAGTGCGACCGCACAGCGTCGAATACGGTCTTTGATTGGTACATTTTGCGTTGCTAAGGTGATCTCTGGTAATTATTTTGCTAAGTAAAGGATTTACCAAATGGTAAATAAAAAATCTTTCACTGTCAAGGCAGTGCGTCTGTGGAATGCGTTGCCGCTGTCAATAAGGCGTGCTCAGACACTTGTTACTTTTAAACAACTAGTCAAAGCTAATTTTCTCTGCGATAAAAATGTTACTGACTCCTTTTAAATTTCTAGTTATATATATTATAATTATTAAATATATTTAACATGTATGTGTATGTGATATAGTATGTAGTAGTTTAGTATTTTTTGTTTATATATTTCATATATATGTTATGTATTTATATGTTATTAGTTTTTATATAAATATTTATTTATATGTATATACATATATATTCTTATATATAATATAGCTGTACACCACGGACTACCCTTAGCTAAATATTTTATCTTTCCTGTCCATCCAAAGGTTGTCTGGAAGAGATCGCTTTTAGCGATAAGACCGCCGTTGTACCCATATTTTTAGTTTTAAGTTGTATCTGTCTTCATTTCTTTTTGGTGTACAATAAAGCATATTTCTATTCTATTCTATTTCTATTCTACATCCTTTATTTAGCGTAGTATCGTTCTTGAATACGGGTGTTAGTCTTGTGCATTGGAAAAGTTCAAAACAGAATCAATCTTAGTATCAATCAATTAATTTGACTGTACTCGAACACTTATCTACACTAATATTATAAAGAGGAAAACTTTGTTTGTTTGTAATGAATATAGGCTCAAAAACTACTGGACCGATTTTAACAATTCTTTCACCATTCGAAAGCTACATTATCCACGAGTAAAATAGGCTAAATTTTATTTTGGAAAAAAATAGGGTTCTGTAAGATATTTGGGTTTTTCGGATACAAGGTGTAAAAAATCAACCAAAAAAGTTATTTCACCGTTAGAAAGCTACATCTTTACGAAGTGTCATTGGCTGTTATTATTTCCAGAAATAATTAGGGATCCCTATTAAAACTTGAATAATGTAACCCAAGGTGGTAAAAAAAATACCACGCGGCCGAAGCCGCGGGCGGAAAGCTAGTTATAATATAAAATCATAATTATTATTTTTTTGATGTTCGACGTTGTACCTAATGATGGTCATCAATGAGATTTAGGCGTGATAAGAATTGAATTTGTAATTTTTTAAAAGGGGTTGGCCTTTTGCGATTCGAGTAAAGATCCATACAGTGGCAAGGTAATTTTCTTTTGAAAAAGATCTTGCGTTTGTGCTTCGTTTTCATGCAAAACGATTCATTGAACAAACCCCCAAATAAATAAAGATTAAAAAAAAACTTATCATTAATTGATGATCCACAATTTGATCGTAATTGCAATTTTTTTCGAAGAAGTAGTTAATTAGTTCTTCTCTGTCTATGTTGTTCTGTGTCATAATTATAATTGTATAAATTGTTTGGTAATTATTGTCAATTTATACATTCCTACACTCGTTATCATTATTGAAAGCTTGACTATGTTTTGCTAAATTACGTCAGTAATGGACTGTTGATTTGACAGCACTATTTTGTATATTTATATGTATAATACCTAGTATTGCCTATTATATTGCAATATTTTACTAAGTAAATTATCATACACACAATCTACATTTCTATTGTCAACGAGTCTATGACATTTCCTCAATTCGTTTCGCATCAATCGTCATGTTACCTTCTAATGACGCTCGGCCAGACCACGATATTATGACGACTTTTTAAAACTTTTTATTGGTCTGTGTGTTTTGGCGAACTGCCAAACTTTTTGGGCGTTTGTAAAGGGGAAGTATCGAGGTCTAATTTTTCTGATACATTGGGATATGTCTACGTGGATTTTCGTTTTAGAATCGAGTTACTAGTTTCAGGTTTAAATGGAGGTGTCTTGGATTTAAAGCTGAACTAATGTTTTCTTACGTATCGTACAGTTAGCATATCCTACTAATATTACAAATGCGAAAGTGTGTAATGTTTGTTACTCTTTCACAATAAAAACTACTGAATGGATTTGGATAATATTTGGTATACACGTAGTTTATAACCCGGATTAGTACATAGGATACTTTTTATCCATATCCACGAAGTTATTTCTCCAGCATACGGATAAAACTGCGGAAAACAGCTAGTATGTCTATAAAAGTTCGTACACACATACATGGACTGAAAACACTGAATAGTAATTGATATAATTATCACCCATTTATCCCAAATCCGATTCAGCGAAAAAATAAATTAAAAAACATGACAAGTCTTATATTTGGTGCATATTAATTATCGACTGTGCCTTAAACAAATAGGTGTGTGGTCTCGCAATACAACTTCAAATTTAGACACGTGACAATCTAAATTAACGCTAAATACATTTAATATTTCAAACGACTAACTGTTACTACTATTTTGGCAGGTAAAAAGGTCGTATCTACATCTTGAATGATCATTACTTGAGCTCTTTTTACTCTGCCGGCTGACTACTTCTCACATTGTTTCTAAGATGTACTAACAAAATATATGTAGTTTGCTCATCTTATTATGTTTTACATTGTGATATTTTTTGGACTATTTCGTATTTATAAATTTCAGGGTAGGCTGAACGCATGACCGGTTGCATCAAACTTGACAACATTTCATTCTTTATACTTTTTAACCGACTTCAAAAAAAAGGAGGAGGTTCTCAATTCGTCAGGATCTTTTTTTTTTATTTTTTATGTATGTTCACCGATTACTCGAAGACGCCTGGACCGATTTGCAAAATTGTTTTTTTATTTGGTAGGGTATACTTTCCAGGTGGTCCCATATAAATTTTATCACTACCGGTTCAGCCGTTTTATAAATATATCAAAAATAACGATTTATCTCTACCTGCTGATATGCCAAATACTTAGATGATTTGGTTGTTTACGCTTATTACAACCTAAAAAAAAAGTGGTGTGTTTATTTTGTTAAGATAGCAAGACCGAGACACTGAAAAGCGAAAAAATAAAAAACTTTTTACAAAAAAATAAAACCGACTTCCAAAAAAAACTGAAAAGTAAAAAATAATTTTATTTAAACGCTTTACGACCAAAACATCGCTTTCGAAGTCGGTGGCGAAATACTAACAATAGTAACTTACAAGACACCGACTTCTAGAGCGATGTTTTGGTCGTAAAGCGTTTAAATAAAATTATTTTTTACTTTTCAGTTTTTTTTGGAAGTCGGTTTTATTTTTTTGTAATACGTGTATCACCTAGATTAAATTCTTTGCTTGCTTTTGAGATTGATTTATAATTCAATTAGTCAATAAATTTCATAAATCATAAGAAGAAAAATTATAAAGTCAATTTTTATTCTTCCAGTAAAGGTAACTAATGTTTTGCTTCAACTGTAAATGTTTTTTTGGCCCCATTTCTTGTACCTATCTTTCTAAAAGAGTAGCTTCGGGCAGTTTTGTGGTTTTTTATAAAACCCACAAAGCGATGTCGACCAGACCTGGGAATTGCAACATCATATTCGATAATATAGTAGGTATCAAATATTTGAATTCTAAAATAGGCTTAAAAAAATTCTTCGTCTAACTCACACGAATAGAAAGCATAGGCTCAGTTGATAGACATATAACAAATATCTAGCATAGAATACACAGAAGAATCTAAATAGGTTAGTTGAGTCAATATTTATTTCACAACCCGTATACACTTCGGTTCTTCGTAAATAAAATATATTTGTGTTTCAAAATTGATACATAAATCGCTTGCGAAGCAAATATTTATTAATCAAAAAGTGAAAAGTTAATATATTTCAAACATATAATTTAAAAATATCTGGTTCTGTGAATACGTGGTCGGTTGCTTGATAGATAACGAAGTATCATCTGCCTAGCCTTTTCCCAACTATGTTGGAGTCGGCTCCTAGTCTAAACCCGATACAGCTGAGTACCACTGTTTTACATGGAGTGACTACCTATCTGACCTACACAATCCAGTCACCGGATAACGCGATGCCCATGTTAAGACTGGTTATCAGACTTTCTGGCTTCTGACTACCTGTAACGACTGTCAAAGATGTCCCAATGACAGCCGGGACCAACAGCTTACCGTGCTTTCCGAGGCACGGAGGAGTTTCGCTATGATATACATCGTCGAGGTCACCCACGGAACGACCGCGCCAAACACAGCTTAAGGTTCGATCGATCGGCCCGTGTGGCTGTTACTTAGCCACGAGCTCCTCAGTTAGATAACGAAATATGTAGTTACAAGGAAAATGAACCACGAAAACTTATGTAATAATTCTCAGACAAATTGATCCCATTATTTGAACTAACATACATAGTCTACCGACACATATATTTAAAGGAACATTTATTCTGGCCTGGCCGCTTCAAATATTTTTTGTGCTATAAAACTAAAAGATATTTGACAGCGAAGATCAAAAATGTTAGAACAAGCGTCTCGCGTATGAAATTATTTTTATGTGAAAATAATCCACTTACTGAAGGGTTTCTTTTAAAAATCTGAACGGCTTACAAACTTACCTGAAAAAATAAATAAAAGGGATATTAAAAATAATGATTAATTAATTACACTAGACGTTACTACCTAGTCTAAAATAAGAACAAATGGCTACAGAAAGAACATGGATGGGTTTTAGTCAGTAAGAGACTGACACTCCCTCCCGCCCCGTTCACGGCCGGGAGGAGTCCTTTGATAATTTCCCATGAGAAAATATTATCAAAAAGGGTATGTTTCATCACTTCTGGATATAAATTATTTATCAGATTAATTCTTTATTGGAACATCATTTGTATAAGATTATCCGGTAGATAGGTTAAACCGGTACTTCTTCAGAGGCAACGATACTGGAGTAAAGGGTACATAGATTTTGTCAGTCAAATATACGGGCAGTAGAATTCACAATAGTCTAAAAATAAACAATTGAGTTCATCGTTCATTAGCCAACTATAAATAGTTATTGTTACAAAATTCTCAAAAATAGTTCTATGATTAGTTAAGCCGTGAACTTGTCTCAATAAAGGACGTCTAAATTAAGGCGTTTTTATGAAAACTACGACCTCTACCGGGTCAAGTTGTATTTTCAAACCGTCCAGGGATCCACACAAATAAAGACACAAAATTTCATCCCAATCGGTCAAGCCATTTAGGAGAAGTTACGTGATAATCAGTAGAAATTATATATATAAAGAATATAATTGTAACGATGAAAACAATTCAAATGAAGGAGATCAATGGGACTCTGGAGATAGTTATGAATTACTTTTGCCGAGTGCGTGAAGAAATTCTACCAAAACGCGACGGACACAGGAAACAGCTAGTATTTGTATAAAAATAACATAAACCCTTATACTACGTAACAGATAAGAACTACTGAATGAAGTTAAACAATAAACCCACAGTAACGATGTTAACAGAAATAGACTAGCAATGATAAAAGATACCGCAACAGCGACCATTATCTTAGCACACATTCGCGACTTCAAAGAAACAGATAAAAGGGTTCAGTGATAATGATATATTTTCACGACACAGAATACTATTAATACAAAATTTGGCATGGAATCGAAATAACATAACGCAACGGGTTACGCACCTGTTGAAGAGAGAAGAGCTATTGAGAATAAATCATGCCGGCAATATCTTTCAGCATACAACCCGTCTTACTCTAGCGCACTACAGCCCTAATAATGCCGTCTCTCTCGACGGACGGCCTTGCCAAAAAGGTGAATACCCCAACTATGATTTTTCGTATGAAAATAATTCTAACAACAAGACTTATGGGGATGAGAGAGGTTTCGAAGATGGCCAGTTAAAATATCTGTATCTTAAACAAAATGGATCATGGCTATGGGCTAGATGCGTCAGAATTTCCATAGCCATGAACTAACCGTTTGATAAATTCTTTAGTGTCTGCGATCATCCTGGAAACTGAATTGCAAAACACTCTCAAAAACTTCCATTTTACTGTCCAATAAAAAACAAACTAGAAAGCTTTAAAAAAATCCATTACAATACATAACTGTTACTTTACCACCGACGTTGATGGGATTGTTATTCAAAAATATTGTAGACTAACTAGAATAAGACCCATGAGCACAGATACGAGTAGATAGAGATATTTTTAACTATTGTCCAAAATCAAACACGAAGCCTGAATAAAAATATTTTTTTCATGGAACATCGTCTCAAGGTTTTTGCGATACTCGGACCTGTCAATCGATTCATCAATCATCCTCATTATATTTGGCAGCAGATACAAATAGGATGATTGACCTCCTTTAACTCCCATATGCCTGCCGATCAGCAAATTAAGAAATCGCCTGTCAGAACATAATTAGCGGCCAGTAAGTGGTTTCATCAGGCGAGGCTTTGAATGATTTTCGTGATGCGAGATGTAATGTTGTATATTTTACAAAAGTACGGATGTTGATGACGTCATTATCAAATGAAAGTTGTGTGAGAGATTTAGTAAAAAAAGTTTAAGGTCGTTGAATATTTTTCAGAAGCATTATGTGTTGCTCAATAACTGTTCTTCTAAGTTAAACATTCCTAAAAAAACAGTTGATTTAGTAAATAGGTACTTTGCAAAATAAGTCGCAGATGGTATAACTAACTCATCTAGACCATTGTTATCTATCACTGACCATGGAATTTATTAGAACCGTGTAATAGTTGAGATGTTTATGTCTGCCTATGACGCGTTGACTGTCATATACAAAAATAAGTGTTCACGCATGAACTATTAGCAGCTGTAGTGTAGGATGTTGCTTTTGAAACAAACTGGCATGAGAATCACGTGGAGAATTTATTACATAAGAACAATGTTAGGTTAGGAACTGAAAATGAAAACGAAGTAGCAAATATTGAAGTTTATGACAGCTCCATTGAGAAATTAAACACTACATTTGATTTTGTGAAAGGTAGGTATTATGAAATATTTCTGGGAAGGGAAGAAATTGGAGAACTGTAACTATTTTGAAAACCAAGTAAATGATGAAACATTTAGTTTTCTATCACATGTAATAATGGCCGAACCAGGTTGAACTTTATTTTCACTCTCAAGATCAATGACGATACAATTCAAAGAGAAATAAGAAACATAAAGACGTTTACGTAAAGCTACAATTGTTTTTATAGATGCTCCGATTCCTGCGCTATTCGTAGACTTTAGTATAGCATTGAAAAATTCCATGCATACGTGGCAGACTCTGTGTCTACGCGCGGGGTGTTTGACCGAAACTATTATAAAAAACATTGGCATCATACCAATTTGTCACCACATTTTTATCTACAGATGTGGGGTAGTGCGCATTTTAAATTGTAATGAATCTATGTCGTTGAGGTCTGATGCTAATCATTATCTATGACTAAATTACACCTCGCAATGTTGCTGTGCTCATAATACCACAAGCATTTATTTGTTCCAGTCTTGAAACTAAGAAAATTCTTGATAAAATTAGGTCGCAAGTGGGCGTGGTGTGGATAAGAGCACTGTCCATGCACTTGTCAATGAACGCATGCTTGGTTCCTTCAGCCCAAGTGGAACCTGGCAGCGTGCCAAAATACCATTAGGATCATAGGTAAGATTAGCGAACTTTTAACATTATTACGCTTGTTTAAAGGTTGATGCTTTTTAATGAATTATTCAATAACCAGAATCTGGATCAATGGATCATTTGATTTTCAAATTGATCGCAGAATTCGTATATTTATTGCGTGGGTAAATAGGTCGATTTTATTGTAGTTCTAGAAAGCTAAAACATTTTTGTTATCTAATCACTCAAATTCCTACAGTCATCGTTTATATGCAAAAATAGAAAAATAGGCAAGAAAAATACAATTACAATGACACTGATTGATCATCAAAAGGTGTAGAATAAATAGATCACGTCATTTGTAACAATAAACCTATTCAAAGTGCCACTGAACTTATTGAAGGGCCAAACAAGTCACCGGCTTCAAAAGAATACATGAAAGTGTTGAATTTTAATGCCACAATAAACAATTCCTTTGCTATCTCACATCCGGTGAGAAAAAGAGATCTCTTCATGAGCACTTACAATATTTTTTGTCATAACGCGCCGCCTATCTGCCGTTGATATCGGTCATTGACTCCGCGAATCTGGTTCGATAATACGTAATCACGATTCTGTGATACGTATGTTTGCTACGTAAGTACATAACGATAGTGTTATTTGATATCTCTTTCTCAAGGCCAATAGGAGTGTGTTGAAGAGATTTGCTCAAAATTCCATGATTCAGTGCGAATTTTTGGGAAAAATTTGTTTCTTGGCTTGTTTTGGATAACTGGGTCATTAGGGTATTTGTCTTGACAACTTACAAAATCATTAAGGCTTGAAGTTTCTTTAGTATTGTCGAAGAAAACCGGATTGTTCGTGTTCCAATTACTTATAAGCAATTGTAGGTTGATTTTCATCTCGCCAAATATCCAGAAACTGTTGCTCTGTATGTATATCATGTTGAGATAATGTTTTACTATTAATGACAATAGTTGTATCTTAAAAACCATCAATCGTTACTAGTATAATAAATCCGTAAGTAACCCTGCCTATCGGTTAGGCACGTTTCCTTCCTCCACGTTTAAACAGCTGAACCGATTTAAATAAATTTTGGCAGGGGCAAAGGGCAGGTCATTTTTAAAGGTGAGGAGATAAGCTAGTGGTTTTATAATTTAAAAATAATTCCATGATGTGCATACAAATTATACAGTACATTTTAAAACTAAACAGAGCCAATATTACCCGAATCTAAGCAATAACATTGATTGCGAATGTAGGTCACTTCGCTAAAATATATGAAGGCACGCTCATTTTGTACACAAAACACATTGATGATAAGGGTATACTTTGTTATATAATTACATCTTATTACAAAAGACATCAAGGGAATCTTTTAAGACGTCTAGTATTTTTCTATCCTCAGCTTTTGCCAATATTCTCAATTTCTTTCTTGTCATTGTCTCATGATGAGAATGGAAAGATAAAATCAACTAAGACATTTGAGAATATTGCAAATATGGTGGTATGGTATGCTTTTTGGGAACCTGTTATATTTATTGCTACTTAACCATGACTGATGAAATATGGGTCAACACCCCGGCCTCATGATTCAGGGAAAATAGGTACCATGTTATGTTTCTATGTGTTCCATAGTAATACTCGTATCATTTAGAATCATCATCAGCCTATTCTCAAACAGGGAAGGCATGAGCATTGATCGCCACACATGCTCGCTCAAGGCGAATTCAAGGTTTCCTCTCGATGTGATCAACGCACAGTCTAAACCGCTGATTGTAGAGACCTGAAACTTGGAGGGTGTGTTCTTTGTATGACGTAGGCATCCGATAAGAAGGGATTTTCGGAAATTCTGCCCCTAGGGGGGTGAAAAAGGGGAGCAAAGTTTGTATGAAACTCTGTCAATTTTTATATGAATTCGTATGGCCCACGCGGACGAAGCCGCTAGCGGGAAGCTTGTTAATTATTTTTTTAAGAAGCATTTCATTTTAAGAAATAGGAATCTTAGCGTTATAGAAGTCTTTATGGAATTTAAAATTGTTGAACTCATATTTGCGAGCTGGAGTGTTCTCGTAAAGTCCAAGTTTGCACGTGCGTCGTGTCAGACATTGCGTGCGCTTACTTACACGCGAGTATTATTTTACAATGATGTCTTTGGGGTCTCTCATAGTAGTAAGAGGAGCGGGCTTGACCGTGATATTACGGTTTTCGTATATTTTTCGGATGGGAAATCATCTAATGACTCCTCCCGCTGTGGGTAGAGCGGGAGGGAGTGTCAGACTCGTATTGACTAAAACTCATCCATGTTCCTTCCTTCGCTCTTTGTGTTCTTGTGTTCTGGGGCCGCGGTAAGTCTTTCGGGGGAGACCTAAGGCCAACATTAGACTAATATTAAATAAACTAGTGACGATGATGATGACGTGTTATAAAATGAAGAGGTATTCATTTAAAAACTCTTGTAATCACAGGGATGTCTTTATTGTTCTGCTCTTGACAATGATCACTTGCGACCAGATGGGCAGTTGAAGAAAATGTAACATAAAACTTAGCTAATTAAATAAGACTTCTTATAACCTACGTTCGGAGAGCACCGACTCCAGGGTCCTATCTATCTCCGTACCAAATTTAATCCAAATCCGTTTAGCCGTTTTGCAGTGGCAGCATAACAAACAAACTAGAAATAAGTTAGGATAGACACAGTTAATGACAACTGTTGGATTGCGATATCCACCAGTTTCCAATAAAGTACGGGTGAAATACACAAGTGTGATAGCCATTGCCTAGTGTAGCATAAAGCAGTTACAATTCAATTTATATTTACAACGGAACGTAAATAGTTACAGGGTTATAATGTGAAGGGTTATCAGCGGTTATGATTGTATACCGAGGTGAATTGGTGATTGAAATAATGTGAGGTAGCAACGACAACTCTATTAGGTATATTAGACGCCCTTTGTATAAACGAGAGTATGTTGCATATGGACTGATCGGTTGAGAGTTGTTTTTTTTTTAATGACTCTTCACGGTTTGTTGTATGAGAGAAGGTTAAGCTAAACTTGCCGTGTCCGGTCAATGGATGGTTTTTTTAGGGATGGGAAATAATCAAATGACTCTTACCGCTGTTCGCGAAGCGGAAGGAAGAGTTCCTTACTTCGCTTTCTAAGCACCAAAATATTACCTAAATATTTTAGATAGATACTTTCAGCTGATTCTAGTTAGAAAAGGTAAGCAAATTATATTATTATTGTTTATTAATTATTTGTTATTTTAACTACAAATAATGGATAATATAATAAATGTGTTATAAAGAAAATTATATATGAAAAATGTTTTAAATAATAATAAAAAATATGAAAGGCAGTTGAAAATCGCTACAGCTTCGTTCTTCTGTAACAGGCTTTATAATGTAACTTGACACTAGATGAAGCTAAGAAGACACGTTTTCTAAACCACTATGTTTTAGCCAGTATACATATGCTTTACTTTTTTATATAAAAGTTTTGAGAGCGATATTTTATACACAGTTTTTTTTATCTAGGACTCAAATCCTATAAAAATGATCGTTGCCAGGGTTTAAATAGATCTTCACTTTTTTTCTTAAATCAAGCCCAGTCATTAAGTTATTGTGTATTACTTTTTCTTCCTGCCAGACTTGCGGGATTTTTTGAAAAAGTTACAGCTGCCACGAAACACAAAGGCCGAAAGAACATGGATGGGATTTAGTCATGAGTCTGACACTCTACCGCTCCACCGATAGCGGGAGGAGTCATTTGATGATTTCCCATCACTAAAACATTTGACATCACATATGTGACATTTGGCAATTTTTTTATTTACCAAATAAAGGTTATTTAATTTATAATTTACTCCAAAATCTAGTCTTCATTAAGCAGGAAAACCTAGAATGAATTACTTTATCACTAAGGCGCCATCTTAAAGAAAATATCAAGAGACGCAGATGCATATCAAATCAAAACGCCAGCCATCATCTTTGTTTATTACACTCAGAATTATTACTTGCCCCCTGACATCAATTAACCTAACCTTACCACATTGCACTTGATACAGCAATAAATCTTATACTTAGTATTACATTACCAGCTTACTACGATAAGATAAGTCGGACGTGTACCGCCAAAAAGCATTGTACCTCATTATTTGAGATTCAATCGTTTATTTTGTGAGTTTATTTGAAGAATGTTGGAGTGGAAGTCAGATTTTAGTGTTTATATAAGTTATAAAGTAACCTATTTAATGAAGATGAGATTATCACTTAATTTGTTGTCTTTTTTGTTATTATTTTTAATTGCGTACGTGTGTTTTGTCACGTAGAGCCTATTTAGAAATAAACATACGTACTAGTAAATACGTACTTAGAAATAAAAATACGTATTGCTCTCGGGATCACTTACGTTCAATCCTACTAATCCTACCTCTTACTGATATTATAAACGCGAAAGTTTTTAAGAATGTATAGACGTATGTTTGTTACTCTTTCACGCAAAAACTACTGAACGGATTTGGATAAAATTTGGTACACACATAGTTTATAGCCTGGATTAACATATAGGATACTTTTTACCCGCGTGCGCGAAGTAGTTCCCTCGGGATGCGGGTGAAACCGCGGGAAACTGCTAGTAAGAAATATTTCTTGTACCGGGACAAAAAGTATCCTATATGTTAATCCAGGCTATAAACTATGTGTGTACCAAATTTTATCCAAATCCGTTCAGTAGTTTTTGCGTGAAAGAGTAACAAACATACGTCTATACATTCTTAAAAACTTTCGCGTTTATAATATCAGTAAGAGGTAGGATTAGTAGGATTGAACGTAAGTGATCCCGAGAGCAATACGTATTTTTATTTCTAAGTACGTATTTACTAGTACGTATGTTTATTTCTAAATAGGCTCTACGTGACAAAACACTATATATCCTATATTCATATGAAATTTAACCAAAATTGGATAACGTTTACTGAGTTCTAACAGATGTATCTACTGAACCTACTGCATTGTAAGCGGGGTGATAATGGATTTAAGGATCTAACCTAATAAAAATCCTGCGTACCTCCAAAAAGACGTAAGTGTAAGCAACATACAAATAAAGATAATCCTTTATTTATTGCAATAAATTACCTTTTTCAATGCCGTTGGTGGCAAGCGATATCTCGTAATCATGTCATTCAACCTTTAGAGCTTCGCCCGAAATGTCCGTAAATCTGAAGACACGTGAATTTATCGTTTTATGAACGACTTCTTCTTGCTTTTAAAATTGAATAAATTGGCATCGACGGAAAAAAGGACAGTTTTACACATATTTACAGAGGAACTTAAGATATTTCAGAAATAGTCTTTCAGGGGGGTTAGACAAGTGGCAAAACGCTAACGCTAACGCTAACGCTCAATGTATGGGAATGACATTCGTTTACGACTAGCCTCCTATATGTCATTCCCATACATTGAGCGTTAGCGTTAGCGTTAGCGCTTTGCCACTTGTCTAACCCCCCAGGTCGGATACTCACATGTCTTAACTAATATTTTAAATGCAAAAGTGAGTTTGTTTTATTTGTTTGTTATGCTTTTACGGGAAAACCGCTGAACCTATTTGTATGAAATTTGGTACGGACGTTAGTGGGACCATAGGGAAGGTTATGGGCTATTTTTATACAGATGCGTGAAGTAATTATCTCGGGATGCGGGTGAAACCGCGGTAAACGCATAACTTTTAAATGCTTTAGACTATTAGCGGCGCACGGCGCGGAAGAACACGCAGACAGAAGCTGGTTATTTACTACTGTTATCATTTCCAATACAAAACAATTAGCTGATGTACGCAATAAATTCACTGAACAACTATAAAATTCGCATAAACCGTTCCGAGCTGCCTTCGTATAATTAATACTCCTATAAATATTGTCCAACTCATTAACTGGCTGATAAACGTTGAAACAGTTCTGTACAAAAGAATCATCTGCCTGGCCTTTTCCCAATGATGAGGTCGGCTACCGGTATAACCAGATGCAGCTGAGTACCAGTGTTTTACATGGAGCGAACTGCCAATCCGATCTCCACAACCCAGTTACCGGGTAAGACTGCTTACCAGACTTCTCGGCTTCTGATTACTGGTAACGATTGTAAGCGATACCTATACAAAAAGAATGTGTCCCCAAATAATTCTTTAATCCTTTAACATTTTCAGATAAAATGCTTAAACGGATAAAATATTCATGTTTGATCAGGCCACAGCTATTTCATGAAAGCTTAATGGCCAGGCAGTTATGTACCCTAATGAAAATCAGGGTATGCTTATCCGGCTAACCCGGGAACAGAGCTTTTGTATTCATGAACCCTCAAAAGCCCGATAAAATATTCAATTACCCGACAAGTACTTTCACCTTTGGGTTCAGCGACATTTTAATATGAGAATTCAGCAAAAAATTCAAACCTCCACACTCAAAACGGTGCCCGTTCTCATTTTGCAAATTATCATCAAATTACTGACTAAACACACGTCTGCCTACGTCGGAGGTCGCTCGTTGTTTGAGCGTAGCGTTCGAATTTCAAACGCGGGCGGTTTAAACTGACGCACGTGATTGGTGGTCGTAATTTTCTCTGCACTATTATTATGTGAGATGAAGTTATCAAATTTTGAAACAGAAAATTGTTGGGTTTTTTACTTTCGCTCTCGTCAATGTTTGCTTTTCGTGCGTTGGTATAATTTTATTAGGCCTTATTAAGTCATCTGTCCGACATGTCGGTTGCATGATTGTGTGTTTAAGAGCATTATGTACGGAATTATTATCGTGTTATAAGAGATTTATTAGTTGCTCGTTATTTGTGACGTCATCTTTGATTGTAAGTTTTTTTAGTTTATCATCGACGAGATCTTTTCTTAGATGTTGCTCGTTTACCTTAGGCAACAATAACAGGTGGATCAAATTCGAGTAAGTCAACTTGGCCGTGATAGTGCACTAGGCAATGTTCTAAAAAGGTTGGATAATTATTTAAAAAAATCGTTACTAACAAACAAAACAACAAAACATATATACATAATTATGTAATATACATACACATACACTACAAAAATAGATCTTACTAATCCTACTAATATCATAAATGCGAAAGTGTGAGAGGTTTTATGTATATGTGTTACTCTTTTACGCAAAAAGTACTGAATGGATTGTGATGAAATTCGGCACACACATAGTTTATAGCCTGGATTAATACATAGGATACTTTTTGTTGGAGTACGCGAACGAGTTGCGGGTGAAACCGCGGGAAATATCTAGTATTCTCAAATACATTTTCTATTAGAACACGTTTGAAGTTTAAGTTGGGTTTACTGAGCACCTTGATCTATGTTCCAGCCCATACATATTATTATATTAGTTATAATAATAAATAATCGCCCAAGGTTCTGTAGTCGATACTCACAATATTGGCAAGCAAATATTAATACTTTGTACTGTAGATAAGGTTTAGAATCTTCGCGCGCTAGGTATTTATTTTCTAGGTCAGTTTGATTTAGAATTTTAATTATATGAATCTCAATTATTCTTATGAATTGATGAAATCCTTACTCATATTCATCATCATCATCATCAGCCTATATATTGTCCCACTGCTGGGCACAGGTTTCTTTTCATACAGAGAAGGCATAAGCATTGATCACCACGCTGATTCAAGGCGGATTGGCAATTTCAGACTTTTTAAGTCCAGGTTTCCTTACGATGATTTCCTTAACCTTAGTCTTAGTCAGTGAAGATTAAGATATTCTTAGAAAGATATATGTATATAGATATTCTTACTTATATTAGAAATGCGAAAGTAATACTGTTTATCTCAGTGGCGGTACGAGTGGGGGTTCACAAGGGACATGACCCCTCCCCCCCAGTCATAGACGTCTAATTGACAAACCTCCTAAAAATAATGAATTTACTAAAATTTTAATTGTATTGCGCATTAGATCGTCCAATTATGGAGCTTGCTTGAAACTACGGCTTCGAACAATTTTGGTTGTTGATGACCCCCCCTCTATATATTTGACTGTGACGATTTCCGATATAATGACAGATGCTAAACAGTAGCCTACAATTAATTAAGATAAGTAAACACCATGAAACCATTATGACCATTGATCGAATGACCTGAGGCCACTTCCATTAACTGACGATAAATTTGCCGCCATGCCACCATTAACACATTTCCCACTTCCCCATTGAAAAAATGTTTTAAGCACTCCACAAAAATCTTTGTCAATCTTTATACTAGACTAGCCTTCCGCCAGCGGCGTCGCCGCTTCGTAGCTTATACGAATTCAAATAAAAAATTACAGAGTTTCATACAAATTTTGCCCCTCTTTTTCACCCCCTTTGCCATAAAATTTCTGAAAATCCTTTCTTATCGGATGCCTACGTCATATAAGAATATAGCCTCCAAGTTTCAGGTCTCTACGATCAGCGGTTTAGGCTGTGCGTTGATCCGTCAGTCATTCCAGACAAAGCATTTTAATATGTATATATCATAGAGAAATTATCCACTAGAGAGCTTATAGGCCGATTTCTTCTAAGAACACAACTCACCACTGCGGGCCGGGGGACGAGGAAAAATGCGCGGCTGCAATTGGTCGGTTCAAGGTCAAACTGCGCAGACGCCTACCGTTAGGGCTGCTGTGCTTGATTAAGGGAAAATAGACGATATCGATAAAATGGATTTTAACATTAAGAAAAATACTCAATTAAAATCTTATCAAATAGTATTTAATCAATGAATGTATATATTGTAAATAATTTAAAACCAACCTGTAATAAACAAATAAAAAAAAAATCAATTACAAAAAGAAAATTATCCTGTTATTATTGATTTTTAAAATGAATTAATTTGGTACATAATATGTTTTCCGAATTAAAGTTTTAGGGTCCTGGTTGTTTTTTGTAAAAAATGATAAACGAGCATCTACATATTTCTGAATTATGCATCTTGCTAATTCAATTAATTGATTTGTTGATTCCATTTCAAATTGATGAAAATCAATATCCGGGAATAAACTATACCCGATCAATTATTTTAAAACCGATCTAATAAAATAATCAGTATTATCTATTAGTAGTATCTATTCACTTTTATTTAAGTTCCGGAATCTACGGAAATCTAAAATGAAAACATGTACATCGGAACAGGAAGGTTCCGATGCAGATATTGGCGAGGGAGAGCCGACTTCTTATATTTTTATAAGAAAATATTGACATACAACAAGTTTATTAATAACAATTCAACGTAATTAAAGTAAATTAACAATTATCAAAATTAACACTATACAAGGGTTGTGAACGGTGCGCTTGCTAGAGTCGCAATACCTCTTGTCGCTCGCTGCGTTGTTATAAAAGCCGCTCCCCTCCACAACTCGCCTGATTCATTGAGTGGTAGCGTTTATGCACTTTTTCATCAATGTATTTTGCTTACGCCGACTAAGTTAAAGGTAAACAGATTTTTTTATTACAAAGACTAATTATAAAAATATAAAAAATATTAATTTTAATTTTATTATTATCGATATTGACTTCAGCCATTAAAGGTAACAGCACAGATTTTTACGATAAAAATACAAAGGGATAGAAAGAGATACAAGCATTAGAATTGTCTAGTGAAAGAACGAGACTTTTCCAAAAGACATCAACGTGCGGCTCAACCGTGTGCTTCGATCACCCAACGACCATTTTAACAAGACCCCCGCGGTGGCTCATAATCAGATTATATAATAAAAATATTTCTTACTGTTTACTTACCGATGAAAAGTTATGCCATCCTTTTTGTAATTAGATATCTTGGAATGTTTCCCACACCATTTCACCGCGCATGAAGGCATTTTAATGCTTTATAATTGCATAAAACTTGATTTTTTTTTTATTAATTTAGCGTGCTTACAGGTCTAATCCTGGTACACAACTAAAGTGGTTACTAGTAGTGTACTCTCTGCATAGGCGACAAATCGCTAATAGTTTTCGTGCATCGGGGCACTGTATGCGCAGTCAAGTGGTTATATAGTCTTTGGTATATATAGACTAGTTGTTTCAACCGCGTCCTTAAGTAACCACTTCACGCACCCGGACAAAAGGTGTCCTATAACCGTTTCAAGGCTAAAAACTATATTTGTACAAAATTTCAACTAAATTGGTTCAGCCATTTACGGTGAAAGTATAACAATCTAGAAAACTCAGTTTCGCTTATTTTTTAGGTAGGAACATAGTAGGTATTAAATTAGGATTAGGATATAAAACAGCTTATTAATTAACAAAGCCAATTCTACCATACTTCGTTACATTACTACGGTAGTTATGTATATGTATATCAAACTTTTGAATTATTTCACCTGCACTAGACGAGCATCGAACCTGGGCCGCCTCAGACATCCAATAACAATAAACTTTACGTACGTAACTATTTGTTTTAGCTACAGGCTGTTTGTTTTCCTGGTCGCATAAAAGACGTTTGGATTACATACAGTGTGATTTAAAAATTCACTTCTTTTATTTTTTTTAAATTTGCTGCAAAGTTTATAGTTAAGTTTAGACTTCATACGATGGCTTTTTTGACTTAAAAGACCTTTATTTTAAATGAAAAAAAATTGTTCTTATTTAAGGAGCAACGGTAGCAAGGTTACTAGGTAGGTACGTAAGAGTCATTATGTATCAACTAAAAATATTTTTATGAATAAATTTGTATATGATTAGAATCAATTCATAAGCTCATTGTGAGTTCAAAATTAAGCATAACGTATTCTTACCACTGTTAAAGTTTAAAAAAAAGTTATGAGGTAACAAACATAAAAAAAAAGATGAAAAAAATACATACAGTTGAATTGAGAACCTCCTCCTTTATTGAAGTCGGTTAAAAATACAGTTAAAACAAAATACATGCAAGCTAAACCGCGTGCGTAAGCTAGCTATAAATACTAGGATCACAGAACACCCTAGGCATCGCATGCAGGCGCGCCACGCATTGATTCCAATATCGATTAGTAGTTATTTGTGTGCACCCGCCCTAACGGTGCCGCGGCTGGCTATAAACAAACTTAAACTGATTTTAATTTTCTACTTATATCTTTAAGGGTAGGCATAACGGGGATATGCTTCCGCGTGAAAAATAAAATGTGTAAATAAATGCTTGTTACTTAAGACGTGAACTTATATGCCAGTATCTGTATTGCTTAGAATATCATATATGAGTATAACCAACATGTGGGTCAGGAAAAAAATCATACTATTTTTTTGTTGAACTTCAATAAAATACGATAAAAATGTCATAAAAGGTTAAAAGTCTTAAGTTTGTCTAAATAACAATTAAATTAATTAATGACGGTCCGAAAAGGTTTTACGACACATTAAAAAGTATAATAAATTTGACATAAATAGTCAAAACAAACACTGGTACATGCCACCCATTTGGCGAAAAGCTTTAATCGGTCGTAACTTTTCTGTTAAAAAAATAATAAATTATCATAATTTGATTACATGTATCGTAAAAATATTGTGTGAATCCCGATGTATTTCGACATTTCAAAAGATCATATCTCCACTCATAAATGTCTTGTTTTGCAATTAAAGTTATATTTGCAGAAAAGATAATTTAATTAACCAATTAGTACGATTTTATGGGACTTTAAAACAATTCTTATCAAAACTGCATTGAGTTACATTTAGGTTGGTACATAATAATATTATTTTATTGCTTTAAATGTCAGAATCGCTATTATCAATTTAAGTATCGTTGAAGGGAAAAACTTTATCTTTACAACTACAAATTGATCTGATTTTTATTTGAGGTTTATGATACCATATTTATTTCAACAACCCTTATATAAAAATAGATGCATTGTTTCATGATGTTTTATTACTCTTGGTAAAGCTATATTTGTTTTATCGACTATGATAAAATGAAAAAAATATTTTAGTAAACTCATCGCCGCATCCATACTAATCCTACCTTCAAAGATCACCCTATTAAATCACATAACAAGAAAATATTTGTATTTATTAGTAGCATCACAATCTGGGGTGAGTTATAGCTCCCTCGTAAAGTCGGGTTATGTCGTATTACTTAGAGCAGTGGCCACCCGGAAGATATCTTCGAGAATGGTTTAGAACCATATTTAAGGTAAAGGATATTTGCTTTCGAATGGCTTGTGAATGACGAATGGAATCATAAATCTTTTTTTCATCAAGGATATGGCAATTGAGGCCCTTTCGGAGGAACTGTAATGGAAAGCAATATAGACTACTGGTCATTGGTATTTTTGGTGGTCATTGATACTTCGTGGTGGCTCCCTAAATACAAATACTGATTCCCGCGGATCTCGCGGATTAAACCATTTTACGCACGCGGACAAAATTATCCTATGAAGGACAAGACCTAGGTTTGAATCTACGTCCGTTCCAAATTTCATCTCTCAATCTAGTCAGCCGTTTTTTTGTAAAAGCGTAAGAGCTAGACAGACAGACAGGAAGGGACACAAACAGATTCATATAATATCATATAAAGATTTTATATCATTCAAATCATATAAAGAAAAAACTATAAGTAAATTTAGATTTTTATTTCATAATGTAAAATTTTTTAAATTTTTTTTTTTTTTTTTTATTGAATTTTTTGAATTTTGAATTTTAAAATAAATTGCATTTTATAATTTACTTAAATTGTTTGTACTTACGATAGTTTTCCACTAATTCACAAAATACGCCTACAGAATCAAGTGTTAATACTAAAATTCACTAATTCACATTCCAATATATCCAACACTTTACGTTAAAGGTACAGCGACGAACAGAGTTACGACATTTTTGGGATTTAGAACTAATAATTCAGGCTGGTTGCAATAAATAAGAATTTAAATACAAATCCGACAACGTACTGTTTGTAAACAAACATGTACAATGAATGTATGGTAGACGCCTGCATAATCCGTTGAGGAAATATTGTCGTACAAGCCTAATGAAAGATAAATATCGCTTGTTATGCAAAACTATTTTGTAATTCCGAAATATCTTTTATTTGGAAACTATTCAGGTATAATCTATATACATATAAAATGCTTTGTCCTGAATGACTGACGGATCAACGCACAGCCTAAACCTAGACCTTAAACTTGGATGGTGTGTTCTTTGTATGACGTAGGCATCCGATAAGAAAGGGTTTCCAAAATTTTACCCCTAAGGGGATAAAAATGGGGGGCAAAGTTTGTATGAAACTGACATTTTTAGGGTTCCGTAGCCAAATGGCAAAAACGGAACCCTTATAGATTCGTCATGTCTGTCTGTCTGTCTGTCTGTCTGTCTGTCTGTCCGTCCGTATGTCACAACCATTTTTTTCAGAAACTATAAGAACAATTCTGTTGAAATTTGGCACGTAGATGTATTCTGTGAACCGCTTTTAGATTTTGACACAAAAATAGAAAAAAAGCAATAAATTTTGGGGGTCCCCATACTTAGAACTGAAACTCAAAAATTTTTTTTTCGTCAAACCCATACGTGTGGGGTATCTATGGATAGGTCTTCAAAAATTATATTGAGGTTTCTAATATCATTTTTTTCTAAACTGAATAGTTTGCGCGAGAGGCACTTCCAAAGTGGTAAAAATTGTGTCCCCCCCCCTGTAACTTCTAAAATAAGAGAATGATAAAACTAAAAAAAATATATGATGTAGATTACCATGCAAACTTCCATTGAAAATTGGTTTGAACGAGATCTAGCAGGTAGTTTTTAAGTAATCAGCAATTTTCCTCTAAAAACAAACTTAATTATGCGGTCGGAAAAA
Organism: Pyrrhia umbra; assembly: GCA_963891755.1. Taxonomy (NCBI): domain Eukaryota; kingdom Metazoa; phylum Arthropoda; class Insecta; order Lepidoptera; family Noctuidae; genus Pyrrhia; species Pyrrhia umbra. The sequence goes on along the minus strand of OY982937.1, from coordinate 2,669,422 downwards.
AACAAGATAATTGCGACTTTATTGCGTATTTTTTCTTTGCAATGGTCGGAACCCTCGGTGCGCGAGTCCGACTCGCACTTGGCCGGTTTTTTTATTTGAATTCGCATAGCACACGGGAGCGAAGCCGCTAGCGGAAAACTAGTCATGAATAATTTCCAAATATTTTTTTTTTGTAAAAAATATTTTAAGAATCAAAATAGGTCTTTTCTTGCCAGTCATAATTGTTTTGACAGCTGTCATTACTAATGGGTGACTTAATAATAACTCTGTTTAATTAATACTGGTGCTGTAAGAAGACTTACAATGATATTCGTAAAAAAAATTGTGCAAAGTGTATTTTTTTTTTTAATTTATAATTAAGTCCATGCTTTTTCGTAATCGGATTGGCTTTTGTTATTTATTCATCTGAGACAGTTAATATAATGGTGTATTTTGTATGTCAGAAATATTTGAACTAGAATTATCCAGATTTACGCGTATTTTTTTGTATTTTTTTACCATAAATAATGCCGTACTATATTTTCAGTCTAAAAAAATCAAAACTTAAACTAAAAACCCATTCAAAGTTAGACCTTTATAAGAACAAGACTGATTGTTATCAATAAACAAGATTTATAATTCTGTGTTTCTACCTGTTACGTGTGTACCTAATGAACGCGGTGCGTTTGCGCAGCTTACGGGAAGAGGAGGGGAAGGGGGGAGATAACAGATTTGTTAATGGAGGCTCAGTAGAATTGATTGGACATACCTTTTAATAAATAGTAAATAAAATATTATTTCTTTGCTTATTATTTTTCTAAGGCTTTTTTCATTGTAGTCATTCTTGTAACGGGCAACTAGTTCGACTCATAAATTTCATCCCATTTTTAAATAGTTAAATTAAAATAAATGCCTCCCGTTTCATATATTTTTTTAATACGTTTAACTAGGTATCCTTAAAAAAAAATAATAATATAAATGTGTAATTTCAAAAGTTATTTTGTGGGTACTTAAGTTTTGCGGACTTTAACCACGTTTAAGTATAAGTAATTACTAGTTTAGTCCATTTGATTCCTTTTAAACTTCCGTTTTACAGAGCAGTTAAGTTTTTATGGTTGTAGTCGGTGCTAATTATTTCCTTTATCTTTATTGAATAGGTTTCTTTAGTATCTACGATTTCCTTTGTAGAAATAAGATTCTCTGCTTCTGAAGTATACTTAAAAGTGAATTTCCCTTGGCAACAAAAATAATTCAAATAAGTACTCTTCAAGTCTTGTAAAAAAAAAAATGGGTAAATTTTTTATTGCTTCTTTTTTTCACAAGTCAACATGTCAACTGAATGTCAAAAGCAAGGATATTTCGAGAATTCGCACTTAATTAAATATGCTAAAAAAGAAAATCTATTTTTCAGTAAATATATCGCACATGAAAATGAAAACTTCTGAAATAAATGAAACTTTACAGTCTGCTTCATTATTGTCGTTCTACGACAATGCTCAGGAGTTGATAGTAAAAATATTCCCAGTCATATCCATAACAAACCAACACAATATGTATATTATTACGAAATTTGTTTGCCAAGTGGGGCGTGAGTGGTTTACAGCCCAAAGTTGTAACAGCTGATAACAACGGACCCCCGTCTGTAGTCTTTCTTATTTTAATCACAGGGGTGTCACTTTTGAGAACTTTTTTTTGTATGTAAATAGAAATATTTAGTGTGAACACCAACGTTTTGTGCATTTTTTTGCTGTTGTTGAGATATGTTTTTTTTAGACATTTCTCAGGCAATTATATATTTTTTTGGGATTATTTGCTATTTAGAAATATTCATTACATACTTTGGGATGATATTTATTATGTAAAACTTTTTTTTTAAAATAACGTATAAATTTACATTATATTTTTGTTCCATACTAAGTATTTTTTACCTAAGATAAGCTAAAGTTCTCATAGGGTTAAAAACTATGGTCACGGTGACTTGCAAAAATTGAACATACTGCTTATCAGACATGGCATGGCAATGTAAATACTGTTTTTTTTAAATTAAATCATGGAACGTTCTCATAAACCAAAACCTAGTACGCATACCATTGATGCTCCTATTTGCTTATAATTGTATTATTTAAAATCTTCATTATTTCAAAAAGCCATCTAACATCGAAAAAAAATTGCTTAGCTACTATTCCTAACAATTAATTAGTGACACAAAAATGTTAGTTAATATTTGAGAAAATACCAATAATATTAACTAACAATACAAGCTAACATTTTTTATAAAAAATATGATGAAAATGAAATCATTTTATTAATTTTATAAAAATATTTTTAGTGGCACCCCTAATTAAAAGTGTCACGCGAAACCTAAAGTTTTGTCGCTCGTTTTCGAAAGCCTCGTAAGCCGCCTCGTGTAATTAAATATTTTCGAGCTCACTTTCTTGAGATGGGTTCCTAATCACAAATGAACTTTGATAAGTGGCCAACTGGTAGAGCAGATATTTTTTAAAAACTTTAATTTAAATTGCTTGTTTAATTCGATTTTTATTACAAACGATTTTGTTTGGATTAGCGTCGGGGGTTTTATGTTAATTTTTGAAGATTGCGACAGTTTTGGGATTGGTTGGAGATTAGCCTTTAAAGGTGGGTTCGCTCCCGCGGTAGGTAGCGAAAAATATGGAGCGGTATTTCGCCGGATTTTTGTTAGAACTTTCATCTTTAGTAATATTGTTTTTTTTATATATTTTTAGATACATTTATCGACGACCACGGAGTTTAACTCAGGTTAACAAGCCAAGTCTTTTAAGAACTATTGTTACTGTTATATAGTATACCTTTTTTCCGGATAGTAAATCATCAAATGACTCCTCCCGCCATGGATGGAGCAGGAGGGAGTGTCAGACTCTTACTGACTGCGTTCCGGGAGCGCAATAACTCTTTCAAACATCCCGCATCTTTATAATATACCTAGTATCTTCTGTTTGAGTATTGTGACATGAAAAAATTGTTGTAACTACTATAAAAATTTAGTAAATGTTGTTTAGTCTGGCAGCTACATCTGGTTAGACTGCAAACGGTAACGATAAAATTTTATTTCAGATAATTCTTGCTTTCAATTATATTTAAATGTTTGTTAAATAAAAGAATCTATACTTGGTTTCACAATAAATTATGTATTAAAAAAAATACCATTTTATTTGGAAAATAATTTGGGGCCAGGGGACCAGACCAGACCTCTAAATCCATCAGACCATCTAAATTGTGCAAACCGACGTCAATATAGTTAGAAAAAGGCATGGCCGATGACTACATTTGTAATCGATAAATAGATTAGGTACACTAGCTGTCGTTATATACGAACCAGTCAACGCGTCCCCTTACTCGATACTTAAAACGCAGCAGCTGATGACTAACCAACATAAAATACAGTGATAATATCAAAATAGACTACAACTCGTAAAATTTTAATACTTCTTGTAAACATGAGCAAATATTGTTGTTTTCCTTTTAGTTAATTTTATTGTAAAGGCATTTATATAACAGCTAGCCTTTTGCGCGCGGCTTTGATACGAAGTTCTGGGGCTGTACCACCACGTGTTTTTGCAATCACTATTCAAGTTTGAGAGCGTGAAAACATGTTATTTGTAAATGTAACTGTATTTTACGGTAGCTTAGCTTATAACTAGCTGTTTCCGCAGTTAAACCCGCATCCTGAAAGAACTACAACGCCCTTTTCCCAGGTTACAATCTATCTCTCTACTAAATTACATGCAAATCGGTCCAGCCGTTTTTATATACATACATACAGGTCAAAATCATAACCCTCCTTTTGCTTCGCTGTAGTCGGGTAAAAAAATACTAATTTTAAAAGCGAACTAGTTTCTACCAATACTACTGTGACAATTTAAAATTATTTCAAACAGAATTTAGACAATGAACAACAACTACTTAAAGATAGGCCGTCGTTCTAAATTGTAGATAAAAAACAGTTCAATTCAAATAGATCTATGCATACCAAGCAATTAAGAGCCTGTTCCCACATAGCAATATTCTATTTAAGGATCAGATTATGACAAAAATATCTAAAGAGGCTGTTATATCAAGCAGCTTTTTTTGCGACTCCATTAAACACTACATTACAGAACATAAAAAACCAATTAATGTACTATTAAAACAATATCAACAAATACAGGATATTAAAATATACCGACAGACGAGACCGAATGATAAGGTTTACTGCTTATTTATCTTGTCCCACGGCGGGTTTGGGCAATCAAAAGGTGATGTAGGTACATAAAATTTTTACTACGGCCTAATCTGAAATTTTGCCTGGATTCGCTTTGTACCACCCCGTGGGTATAAAGCTCGCTGTTCATGATACGACTAGTTGTAACTAAAAGTATTACATTTTATTAGAATACTTTTTACATTTTAATTTTAATTTAAATACCAAAGATAGAATTAATGTTATTGTTTTTTTGAAAATTGCATTTAACGTAAGATGAAATGTCAAATTTAAAAATTATTTAACTATATTTTTTTCATTTTTAAATATGTATTTATGTAAAATCTACAAAATGATGTTATGTTGTGCGTGCTAATTCATATCTTATGTTTAGTTTACAAAGCAAAGATTTAAAAAAAAGTTTTATATGTAAAAAACCAGTTAAACCAATCGTAAATTCCGTTGATTTTTGCAAAGAAAAGAACTCAACTGGTTTTGCGCTACGCAAGTCACGATTAACAGAAATAATACCTAACCAGGTATGAAAAGGTCGTAATAAATATATACTTAACTTCTTGATTAATACATAATACACAGTTTAATTGCCTGTTTAAAAAATCTTTTATTCCGCAATTTGGAAGAAAAAAAAAGTTGAATTTTCAACAAGATTTTGATTGACAGCTGACGATTACTTCTAGTATTAGATATTGAAAGATGAAAAACCCAGTGAATAGTTTACTAATGGTGGTTAAGGAAAGTGTAGAATACTTTCTTATTTACTTGATTTTCATATTATAAATTGTTCGACCACTTATTCTTCTTTAAAACTACAGTTAAGATACCGAAATACCTAACTCAAATGAGCATTTTTAAAGAAAATGGATATAAGATACAGTTGATTTTCATTATTTTTTTCGCTACTTCTCGTATTAAGCATAGTAACTGGCCGTGTTGGTCATACCTATATTATTGCTCATTCAAAAACAGTTGGTTACAAAAATAAGTTTAATCGAAAAATCATGTTTTGAACAGTCAGCTTTAGGGATATTAAAAAACTTTACGAGAGCCAAAATAAAGGATGTTTCTCGACAAATTTAATACTGTGTTTATCGAGTGGTTCCTCATCTCTATTTTATTGCTGTGAGAAAAACGATAAGTGTCTATAAAGTATTTGATGAGGGGAAAAATTTGATAATAGGCTCCAGATACCTCTAATCTATTTTCGCGGCAAGACTACAAGGGAATGGAAAGTTTCTTTCAACCCATTAATACGTTTAATGACGCATAAAATAAAACAAAAGAAGACCGTTGTTTGTTGCTGGGGAAATAGTGTTTAATTTTATCAGCAAATAAATAAAAGTACTAACGTAGGAAATTAACAGTCGTATAACAATTCTTTAATAGGCCAAAACAATCTACAATCTCGTAAACACACCATAATAAACCGATTCACAAAAATTGCCCCATTGATAGAACAAAAAACAACAGCTCCAATCGTAACCAAAATTACTCCACTAAATCCATTTAGCACTCAAGTAATACGCAAATCACGTAATAATTACTCAACATCTAAATTGGTTCAACTCAAAATAACGGGTCGTTGACTCCAATCAATCTCGGTATAGCAAAAATAAACGGGTCTGCTTTAGACACAATATTTACAGCCCGTTGACATACTATAAACATACAATTTCTCTAGGAAGGCGAGTGGTTAATCATTGGAGAAAACAGGTGTAGATGATGCGTATAAAAAATAAATATCGAAAATAAAATGCCTGAGAACGGCAAATATTGCAGCGATGACATAAATGGTGTGGTAACGTTTGGATGTTGCGCTTACGCATGAAATTCGTTGTTTGTTTTCGTTTGTGTTTCTGAAGTTGGTGGGATTGTGTGAATGGATGCTAGTTACGTGTATTGGCTTCCGTATTTACTGAGAACTGGCATTGATGGTACGGGAAAAATAGACTTCTATTTTGGTTTTTAAAACTAGCAACTGTTTGCGACTTTATTTGCGCGGACTTAGATTTGAGTCTAGATACTTGGATAAAAATTGGGTGTGAACCAAATTTCATAAAAATCCTTAAGTTTTTTGCGTTTTCTATTCCCAAAATTCGATTTAAACTGTTCATCAACAATTTAGGGATGAAAATTTTAATAGGATTTGTTTCTTCCAAATGTTGACTTTAGCTGTCAAATTAACAACACTTGAGTCACGTAAACTTTAAGGATAAGAAAGATGGCTACCATTAAAGTTGCTTACGATAATGTTTGTTTTAACATCAAAGGGAAAAACGTTTTAACTGAAAAACTCGGAAATACAATAAACATTTTAATATCGTCATTTCTCCCCTAAATTAAATAGTCTTTGCCTAAACATCCTACCTCCAATAAGGAATAGTCTTGTCCAGGAAAGCTAGTATACACATAAAAGGCGTCGGTTTCGCGTCGTGGGCGCATTCATCAATCTTCGTGCGTAAGCGCAGAACAAAACGTCATTATTAATATATGAGGGTGCATGCGGAAATTGTCGCGGAAGATTTAATGTTACGTTTATGGCTTAGTAAATATGACACCTTGTTGTATTGTATGTTTGTATATTTTTCATTCATCGTCAATCGTTCAATAATGCGTTTGAAGGAACACTAAACTTTTTATGATATTTTTATTATCCTTAAATTATTCAATCATTTTGCATCGATAAGCACGTCACTATATTTTCTCACGTTATATTTTTTCTATTGACTATTGATGCTTAATATTGACCTTCTTATTATGATATATGTATTATAATAAAGGTATTCATTTTATGAAGTCTTCAAAGATTTCACTTTCAATAACTCACAATAAACTCAACATCTTTATTTGACAAAAGCCATATAAACACTGCTCTCCCAGCTGATTGTTCTCATTAACTTACCCATTTTAATTCATCCACAGACTAATATAGAAATTAATTAAAAATATCACAACGAGCACAGAAATATTGACACTAAAAATCTCAACTTCTGTAGTGATTTTCCAAGCATTATCGATAAATCGTCCATCGAATTACAAATGTCGCCCATTTCTTGTCATCGCGACCATTTATTGAAACTTTATATCCTATATTTTTATTCGTAATCACCATAAAAGTAATAATGTTCAGGGTAATGCTCTCGCCCATTCAATATGCTCGTAATATCATGTAATACGTGAACGAAATGTACTAATCAGGGTGATTGAATGTTAGGGAGTGGATTTACGAAGCAAGTTAAGTAATTTTTTGGAAGATGTTTGTTGTAATCGTAATATTGTTTTAAATAGTAAGGGTATTATTTCAGAAAAATATATTACAGAATAAACCTTCAATATTCCTTTACTAGGCTATGGCTGAGTGAAGGTTTAATGACGTCACGATCCATTTTTGGTTTATAGAACATCATGAATGTTTTTTTCTTGCCATATTAAAGTAGCATTTTTTAATAGGCAAAAATAAGCATTAGGTGACTAGAAACGAAGATAGATAAGATTTCAAAGGCTTCGCTAAAACAAGTGAGGATAATGAAATAAAAGAAAAAAAAAAATGGCGGTATCATCAGTGTGCGTAAGAATTAGAACAAAAAACGTTAATGGCCAGTAGCAAAAAGTTATGAAAACTTTTTATAGTGTAGTGTAGGCAATAACAACAGAAAATACTAACTTTGAACAAACGTGAATAGACATTGATGAGAGCTATTCAGTTTTTTAACGTTAGGTAATTTGTTAACATTTATTACAATTCAAATTTTTAATACTTTTGATATGCCATATTAATATTTTTTTCGTTATTTGTCATATTTTTTTACAGAAATAACCAATAATTTTTGCACGAAATTAAGACATGCCGATACCTTAAACATAATAACATTAAATTACTAATTTATTATGTGTACACCCCATGGCGTTAGCAAAGACAGCGTACAATATAAATTAAAACGTTATAAGGTAGAAGGAGCTTTATTAAAATACGTATCGGAACAGAAGGCTCAAAAAAATTAATAAAACCGAAAAATGAACAACAAAAGCTACCAATTTTTTGAAATTCATTCAATATTGTTCACCCCATCGCGTGATAAAAGGTTATTAGACGGAAAACCGATAAATCAATAAGAATTTTGATTAATACTTAGGTACCTCCATTCCGATGCATTAGAGTAATATATTTGTTTAATCCCTTGAAAGGGCGATGTTCTATTTTTAACGGTTTTTAGATATCTAATGAGCTGAAACGTATGGGTATTAGGATAATTGAACTTTTTTTGGAATCGTTAGGAAAATGAAAAAAATGGAGTTATGCCAGTTTCGTTTACGAATGCAAAGCACGCGATTGGTCTTGATCTATTTAATATTTTTAAAGGGTAATAAAATCTAATTAAAGATATTAATTTATATAATGTAACGAAGATTTATTATAAATATTCTGACATGTTTTGCCATAAAAATCGAAACCTTGACTTAGTTTTTGGTTGGAAAAATAATGTTATATTTTTTATTGGTGCACTGTTTCAAATTCAATTACTATGCCATCAACATAAAAATCTCGATAGTAATTAATATAATTGTTAATAAACTTTTATACTGCATAGCCGCAAAATTACTCCATCATTCAACTCAGATTTTTCTTTCAAGAAAATCTTCGGTTACAGCGAAAACAGTCCGAGTAGAACGCTAATTTCTCATACAAACATCTCTCCAAAATCTAATTTCTTTCAGTCACGACTTTTTTTGCTACACATCTAGCTTCTGCTTTCTAAATAAGATATTTACCAACCATGATCACACACACCTATTCTCCGAAAGTTTAAGCAAAGGTGAATTTACTTACCTACATTAGTATAACCAGATTTCACTTAATATGTATAAGTTCCATGCTTAAAGCTACCTATTAGCCTCATCATCATCATCATCATCATCAGCCTATATATCGTCCCACTGCTGGGCACAGGCCTCTTCTCATACAGAGAAAACATGAGCATTGATCACCACGCTTGCTCAAGGCGGATTGGCGATTTCAGACTTTTTAAAGTCCAGGTTTCTTCGAATGTTTTCCTTCACCGTTAGTCAGTGACGCCTAAGATATACTTAGAAAGTACATATGACTTTAGAAAAGTCACATTGGTACTTTCCATGTTTTGAAACCGCACACTTGTACACGAGAGGCAGGCCTTAACCTCTAGGCCACCACGACATTATTTATATAGATAGAATAGCGACGATATAGCCATTAGCTTACTATAGCCAATAAAGCACAAACCCAGTTTCTTTACTGAGATATTCCTCCAAAAAACCCTGGTCGACTGAACTTAACCATTGAAATTGTCTAAAATCAGACGTGCCATCATTTTATCTAAGTTCCAGCATCACCCAGATTCTTTTACAGTAAGTATTTAGTGCATGCATATGGCATCAAGATGACGTATCACCTTGATCGAGTTTTGACGCACATTGCTTACGCAACGAGCACATTGAACTCGCCGGTTGTTGGTATGTGGAACGTCGCTAATTCTCAAATATTTGCTTTTCATACTTACCTGCAGTTTGTGTTGCGGCCGTAAAGTATTTTTAGTCAGTTTTATCGATCTTTTTATCGCTCGATGGTGAATTTGAATGAGTTATTCCTGTGTTATTGGTTTTTTGGTCCAGTTAAAGTTGATTGTGTTTTAACTTTGTAGAGTTTATTTATAATTTTACATTCGGTTAAAAGTACATTCTTTTACCTAATGCCAAAGCAAATTAAAAAAAAAACTAAATTTAAAATAATGTACGAATAGAGATTATTTTAGGTCACGGCAATTAGAAAGGTATATGAAAGACTAAGCACTATTTAAACGGTTAATTAAAATACTTAATTATTCTTTCATCAAAGTTGAGGCCAACTTTTGATCTTGGGTAGTTTAGTCCCATGTGGATACTAGCAGTTACTGGCCATAAAAATATAGATAATATTACGTTATTATTTAAAAAACGTGATAATAAAACTAGTCACAGCTAGTCTTATCAGATACAATAAATCACAATGAACAACAAGAAGATTATAAAAAATATCAAGAAAAAAAAACTAACATCCTCATTAAATTTAAATCTAAAATATATAATATCGACCTTTAAATGTGAGCGAGATAATCGAATAATATTTGTCTGCTAATAACGTACGATTACTGATAATATCGAGAGCCGTCTTGTAATCTTAATAAAATATATCCTTTTGTTCCACCCGCATCCCGCGTGTGAGGTGGGCGCGCAATCTCGGCGCCAATTAAGTCTGTTCTCAGTTTGTACAAAGTTTTGTTACCATCTTTTAGGTATTCTAATTTTAAATCTCTGACAATATTATATAAATCGATGATATTATTGGAAGAACTTTTCATTATTCTTTTCATTTTATCACGTTTCCATAATTCTTAGAATCTGTTGACACTGTCATTTCGCTTGCATTACACACTCAGAATTGTATTTTAAAGTCTATACCTGAAGTTAAATTTTACCCTATTGCAGTCTGAATATCCTATAGACTTTTTGTAGTAAACGGACTTTTCAACAAAATATTATGCCTAAAAATTTGTTGAGTAGTCTTCCATAAAAAATAATCATACTTCCACTATCGACAGATCTACGTTCCATAGAAGTCGAATTGAAAAAAATATATGACCACATTTTTTGGGTCTAACAAAATACGTACGAATGGGGAACACACGAGATGAGTTCAGTAGATATCTGAAGATTGCGTCTGAGATAAGAGCTGACATCTTATTTATACCATTTATCATCATTCATTAGCCTGAGCCCCGCCCCGGCTGCGTTTTTTCAACTAATGGCGGGATATCGTTAGGGATGAGTTCACCGGCTCCTAAACTACACTCTTTAATCTTTTATATTGACTCCTGATTTACTTTGAGAAGATATTTCGTCCGTTCTATGTTCAGGCTTTGCTAGGAATGTCTTTGGTTTGTTTAATAAAATAGTTGTGGCGTGTGTGTTATCATGAATCAAAAATTTGATGGCTAAATCCGTTGTAAAAAAAATTAGAACTGACGGCAGAAGGGGTATTGGTATTTTAAATAATTTGTGTAGCTACTACTAGAAGAAGAATGTTGGATGCGTCAACCTGATATCCTGGGGGGCTAGACAAGTGGCAAAACGCTAACGCTAACGCTATAGAATAGAAAACAAAATGTATGGGAATGACATATAGCTAGTCGTAAACGAATGTCATTCCCATACATTTTGTTTTCTATTCTATAGTGTTAGCGTTTTGCCACTTGTCTAACCCCCCTGGTGATATGACACACGTTAGGGGAGGCCTATGTCCAACAATGGACCAATATGAAATAAGCTCTTGATGATAGTAAGTATAGATTATTGAAAAAACAGAACAACGAAATATCAACATAATTATTTATCTCAATCAATAAATTATTGGATAAATCCCATCTGAACACGTTTGGAGTACTAATGTACTAATACAATGAACATACATCTACATCTACTATTATAAAGAGGAAATATTTGTATTTTTGTGTGTATGTTGGTAATGACTAAACTTAAAAACTACTGTGCCGATTTAAAAAATTCTTTCACCATTGGAAAGCTACATTTACCCTGAGTAACATAGGCTACCCGTGCGAAGCCTGGACGGGCCGCTAGTATAAAATAAAGCAAAAGTATATAAGCGCTCAAACGGGACTAGGTACTCCACAAATTTTAGTATCGATTTTTATACTCGTAAAGGAGGCATACGCGAAGATAGATACCATTATTATAGACAGTTAAAACTTTTTCCTGTCTTACACACACAAGTATCTATTTCGCTTGTAAGTACAGCTGACGAACTAAAAACCATAATTAACATACCATTAAACCATATAATCATCTTGAACTTTGACAAAAAAAATGCTCTTGCGCAGATCAAAATATCGCTATAGTTTCTAATTGACGATAATTGTAACACCGTTACGATAAATTACAATTGTAATTAGTGAAATGTAATTAGTTTTGGTTATATGTAATTATGCGTGTGAGAACAATTTAATTGTAATTTTAATTGTTATGTTACGCAACTTGCTAATGCTTGAGTTAAAAGTAAGATGGGTTTTAATTGATGGTTTTATTGCTGATACTGCTACTTTGTGATGTCATTATTGTTTTTTTATTGAAACTGTTTTTAGACTTGTAGAGGCCTATAATTTATAACAATTAATAAAGGGTTAGTGTAGTACCGTTGTGGATTTAATTGAATAAATAATTTGGGTTATTTTAACGTTTAAATTTCTATTAATCTTGTTTAATTGAGCACATATACGTATGAACGAAAAATATGTATATATAACTAGCTTTCCGCCCGCGGCTTCGCCCGCGTGGACATTTTTTTTACACCTTGGGTTACATTATACAAGTTTTAGTAGGGATCCCTGATTATTTCTGGAAATAAATATAGCCTATGACACTTCGTAAAGATGAAGCTTTCTAACGGTGAAAGATATTTTAAAATCAGTCCAGTAGTTTTTAATTTAAAAGCCTACAAACAAACAAATCTTTCCTCTTTATAATATTAGTATAGATTAAGTGACACGCATACCTATAGTACAATTAAAAATATATGTATTATTATGTGATGACCATACAACAAGATTGTATAAATAAACATACAACTAGATTTTACGAAACACTGACGTAAGTCTCCATTGACAAGTGGACAATACATACAAAATAGACGACTCTATGTATGCCGCAAGTAATAAGCGATAGTCTTTATCTGGTAGATAGTTTATGGTGTACTGTATCCGATATATCCTAACTAATATTATACATGCAAAAGTGATTTTGTATTTTTGTTACGCTTGCACGGTAAAACAGTTCAACCATTTTGAGTGAAATTTGGTACGGAGAAAAGGGGAACCCAGGAGACGGTTAAGTAAGGAAGTTGAGGCTATTGAATTAGCTGGTAATTTGCATAAAAATATGCGGTTACTTATACGTAAAACGGACAAACTGTCATTCAAGATCTGTCCAAATGGAGGATAAAATTAATTTTTTTTTTGTTTCTTAATGTGTTTGATATACATATATGTTTACTTAATTATTATATCTATGTATTGGTATAATAAAAAAAATATTAAAAGTATGCTAAATATTTGACATCATGTTTGAAAAGCTTGGTGCCACCAAAGTAATTTCACAGTTCCAACTATATCAAACATTTGAACCAGTTTTCATTAAAATTCAAAAAACCCACGGTACAAAAAGTTCAGCTACCAAGCAGGTCTTAATACATACATACATCGTTTTCTCGCTTCTCTCCCATGTCTTACAGACTCCAACTAGTAACTCAAACAATATATTAAACAGAAGACTTACTTAAGACCGCGTTGAACTGACAACCTCAGCCATTAAAGAGTTTGCGACAGTGTCAGTATCCATTGTCTTACGAAATCACTTATGACGTGACGTGAACAAAACAACAGTAGGTACTACTTTACTGGATTAATGGGGTGAAAAGGAAGCGAAGGAATTTTTGTGACTAGATGACTAATACCTATGCCACTGGTATTTAGATGCGTCCGGATAGATTAGACAAACTTTTGACATGGAGATGACTTATTTTGGCACCACCAAAACTAGAATAGGATAGAATATGATTTTAAAGAAATGAAGGTCCAACGGCGATCTTATCGCTAAAAGCGATATCTTCTAGACAACCTTTGGATGGACAGGAAAGACAAAATACTTAGCTAAGGGTAGACCGTGGTGCACAGCTAGCATATTCAGCATAGCAGTATTCTTGCCTTCTTATGTTGACGTGTAAAAGTGTTATTTTATAACCTACTTGCAAAATAAATATCATTTATCATTATAATAAATTGTTTTCATTGTATGTTAAAGAATTGTAAAATAGGATTTAGGCATGACGTGTATCATCTGAGCTACCAGCCTTACTTAATATAATAAATTCGAAAGTTTTTTATTATATTAATATTATTTGTCCATTATTGGTACAAACACTCGGAGGAGCTCGTGGCTAAGTAACAGCCGCACGGTTCGACCGATCAAAGGTTAAGCTGCGCTTGGCGCGGTCGGTCCGTGGATGGGTGACCATCTTTGTCATAGCGAGACTCCTCCGTGCCTTGGAAAGCACGTTAAGCTGTTGGTCCCGGTTGTCATTTGTACATCTTTGACAGTCGTTACGGGTAGTCAGAAGCCAGAAAGTCTGACAACCAGTCTTACCAAGGGGTAACGTGTTACCCAGTAACTGGGTTGTGGAGGTCAGATAGGCAGTCGCTCCATGTAAAACATTGGTACTCGGCTGCATCCGGTTTAGACTGGAAGCCGACCCCAACATAGTTGGGAAAAGGCTAGGCAGATGATATTGGTACAAACACATTTGGACATTGTCAAACATGACTATTTTTATTCACTTTTTTTAACACTGGTATTCAGCTGCATCCAGTTTAGACTGGTAGCCGACCCCTACATAGTTGGGAAAAGGCTAGGCAGATGATGATGACTATTTTTTTTCATAAATCACAACATTTGACCTCATAACACCTTTATTCATCTCTTGGAACCACCAAATTGTTTTGCGATGACTAACAAGAATGCCATTCAAATCTCGCGCCACAATACAAGTATTTGCTCACCAAAGGCGTGACGTATGAGACAATGCAAACAGACGCGTACAAATATTTGTTACAGAACATAAAACTCCCTTCATTAGGACCTTACAATGCAGACAAGTAAAAGGCAAATAAAATGAACAAATAGTCCAGTCTTGTATTTAAAACTGGGTTATTGTGTATGAAAAGGTACATTAAAGAGTAGCTTCTGAACGAAACTTCGTCTGTGTGGATTTCCTACGTGTTATTCCGTGGTTGTAAACTGTTTGCCAAATTGCATCTGAATCAGTACATCTTTTTTTGGGTGTTTGATCAACAAACATCTTGATATACATATTTTTTATAATATCAGCAAGATTCTACATTTGCAGCCGGTTGCGGTTACTTATACGTGAAACGGAAGAACTGTCATCGTAGATCTGTCAAAATGGAGGATAAAGTTGAATAATTTTGCTATTTTTTTTTGTCGTCTAAATATTTGGATATATTTTTGATATATGTTTGCCTATTATCTATGTATTGATAACAAATAAATATTACAAGAATGCTTATTATTCATATTATGTGTTTTGTGATATTAACCGATATAAACCAGCTGATAATGTTAACTATTATTATTTTATTTTGATAAGGGCTTGCTCTTGACTATATTCTAGTTCAGAGGTGACAGAGACAATCGGAATTCCTAGATTTCGAATAATATCCGTAGCACTATTCCAAAGCATTGGAATAATCAGCCCGAACCGAAATCTAGTAGCACCATCACCCACATTTCTTAGTACACAATCTTACCGTAACGATATTAAAACATCAAGTGATCATATTACGAGTTCCTGCGACATTGAAGACATTATCATCAGTGATACCAACATTACCATATCAAAGTAACCGTGGTTGCTGCCGAGCGCTGATTCTCAAAGTGTGGTACGTAAACTCTCACCGCCTTATCTATACTTAATTTTATAAAGAGGAAAGATTTGTTTGTTTTTGGGCTTTTAACTCAAAAACTACTGGACCAATTTTAAAAATTCTCTCACCGTTAAAAAGCTACATCTTTACAAAGTGTCATAGGCTATATTTATTTCCAGAAATAATTAGGGATCCCTACTAAAACTTGAATGTAACCCAAGGTGTAAGGTGTAGCCCCTATTAGCTATCGATCTGTTTCGTCGATCTACAAATGACATACGGGACCGACAGCTTAACGTACTTTCCGAGGCACGGAGGAGTCTCGCTATGACACAGATGGTTACCCATCCACGGAACGACCGCGACTAGCGCAGCTTAACCTTTGATCGGTCGACGCGTGCGGCTGTTCCACGAGCTCCTCAAGCCTTGTCCTTATTTGTCAAGTAAAAATGAAGTTTGACAGAAAGGGACAAAACATTTCGATAGCTAAGAGGCTATAAGACAAATGGTGTTATAATTAATAAAAGGGTCAGAGTTTCGGCATTGCATGATAGGGGTTTTCAGTGGGCCAAGCACGAACTACTTTCGAAAAAGTACTAATGAACCGACTTCAAAAAAAGAGATTATATATTCGACCCGTAGTATGTATGTATGTCCGCGATTTTTTGTTACATATTACGTACTACCTGTTTTCCACAGTTTCACCCGAATTCTTAGAGAACTACTTCACGCACCCTAATAAAAACTATCACATGTCCTTCCCCAGAGTTCAAGCTATCTCCATACCAAATTTCATTCAAATCGGATCAGCCGTTTTCCCGTGAAAGCGGTTTGAGAAACCGTGGTGTAGATAATTAAATACATGTCATTTTAGTCCGTGGACTTAACGCTGGTGAGTGAAGGTTTCAAGGAATCTTAAGTTAAATGAGTGTTTATTGCTTTGTTAACTTGTAGGGCTTTGAAAACAGCGATTTTCAGATTTGGGTGGAAAATATTTTTAATTTCCGTTTTGTTAGGAAACTTAGTAGAAATATATTTGGGAGTTTCAACATCCTTACTAATATTTTAATTGCGAGAGTTGCTTATTGTTGTTGTCTTTTTATTTTACAATGGCTTGATTATGAATAGCTGAACAAAAGATGAGATTTTGAGACAGCTACGCGTTTTATTGTGCACTTCTATCATCAAATATTAAAAAAATAATGAAAGAAAACGTCTTAAAACTAAAATTATTATCAAATAGGGACTAATCTATAATGTAGCACTAGCACTTCGCTTCCGACTTCTTCCACGACACGTCCCAATAAGTACATACTAATTACCTTTTTGAATACTGTAAACCACACAAAATAACTTAATAGCTCAAAATATTGCGTATATTTCATAATTTTGAAATAAAAATGCGCACATATATTTATTCCCAAACACCAAGTAAATTGCTGTGACCCGCTCATTTCAAAGCCCCGTTTTATCGACATACTCGACACTGCCTCAACATTTTCTCCCTTGACTGTGTGTCAAGGTTGTAACTGTGGCCTTGGTCACCGTTATAAAACACTTACAAGATTAACTTGTGCTGTAAAACATGTGTTTAAGAACACTTGTCATTTCGTGTGTTCTTAATTTAGACTAACATAGAGATTTGAATTAATGTTCTTAGATCTTAAAACTGATGTAAGCTACAAATAAATTTATGTACATATAATAAATAAGTAAAGTTCGCGTATTATATTATTAAAGGTGAAGGCTGTTCACATGGTCTCACTCGTGTCCCGCATCCTGCGAGAATTGTTTCATGTATAGCTTGTTCCAATTGATTTTAAGAAAAGGTAAACAAAGTCCTAACCTATTTTGTTCTAATTCTGACACAGAAATTAACAAAATGCCGTAACGCCATCCTTACATTCATCATTTATTGCCATTTTATTTAGATTTGTTATGATTTTGTTTTTATTTTTCGTAAATTCTATTGGTAAATACTATACAAGGGTCAAGCCTTAGTTAGAATATAAATATACCAATTTCCTCCGTGAGACTTCCAATAAATTCTTCATGCAAATTCTAGACCTCAGTTATCCAGTACAAAACTGCGATTATACAAATACCAAGATACTGGGTTTTGGCATGAAGATAAATCACACGTTGAAAGAGAAAGTATTCTTAGTTTAAAATCTCCATACTTAATTTTTCGACTTATCCACAAAATATTCCATCTCAATCTACGGAATACCGCAAAGAAAACCAGTCTACACAAATCTAATAGCAAAATATTACCAAACCCACATCTGTGAACAGGAAACGTGTGGACAAACAAACGTGGTCGTGCGTACGCGCATGACAATACACACATTGTACACGCACACACTTGTACACGCAACACACGAGTGTGTGTTTAGTACGCAATGTCCGAAAGCGGACAGGTTAAGTGCAAAAGTGATGAATGATTTGGGTAACAAAAATTTCGCTCATGATTTCATTTTGAGGACAAGTCCTTTAAATTTATTAGCGTATGACATTACGCCTGCATTTTACGAAGGTGTAAGCAGAGCCTCCTCTTTATTTCTCTCGTCCATAGCCTATTTTTTTTTTGTGTATAGCATCTCGCAGGTTAACCTAGAAGGTTGTCGACTGCTTAACCGGGCTTGGTCCATAGCCTATCTACAAGGTGAGACTATGGCCAGGAATATAGTACTCCAAGCTACTGAGAAATTGGCTGGGTGATTGTTCGAAATCGTTATCGTGAACCTGGAATGTGAAGGGGGAAGGAAGGAACATGGATGGGTTTTAGTCAGTAAGAATCTGTCACTTCGTCTCGCTTTGCCCACAAATGAGTTAGGGAGGAGTCATTTGATGATTTCCGATCCCTAAAAAAGCTACTGAGAAATTCTAAATGTAAAATACTGTCCGAAATGGGGATAAATTTAGAAATCACATTGTCCATCTCTATTAATGAAGCAGTTCTTCATAAAATATTAGAAGTAGATAATGATTCACAAATATCCCAGTACAACAATACAGATAGTCAGGGGTTTCTGAGCAAATATCGCAAAATATGTGGGTCGGCTAAAACAAGTGAGTTACAACTATAGGTAAGAACACTATGCCTAGTTGTAAATCAGTAGAAACTGACAGTGAGCCGTGATTGGTTGATTTTCACGTATCTATGTCGTCTTCAGTAGCAAGAGACTTTAATATTGAATTGCGTGTACACAGGGACAGTAAAATTCAGTCTATACATATAAACTGCCTTGTCCTGAATGACTGACGGATCAACGCACAGCCTAAACCGCTGATCGTAGAGACCTGAAACTTGGAGGGTGTGTTTTTGCATGACGTAGGCATCCGATAAAAAGAGTTTTTCCGAGATTCCACCCCTAAGCCAAAATGAGTATTAAACCCTGTCATTTTTAATTTGAATTCGCATAGACCACGCGGGCGGTGCCGCTGGCGGAAAGCTTGTGGTATATATAATGGTACAGGATGCATTCTCATCCATGATTCATGCGTCATCATGCATCTTATCCACAAGTAAAAAAAACATTTGTACTGGCAGATGCTTTTCTTAATTTTTTACGCCATAACTTATGTTAAACATAAGTTAACTCAACTCGTTAACGAAACCCGTTAGAAATTAAGCAACATTTTATGAATGTAAACAATATTTATCATTGTCTTGTTACAATTACAATCAAGTATTAAATGGAACAGGTATTTACACGTGGGCAGCCGTTACCGTTCCGTAATATCTTCATATCAAGACTGGAACAATTAAATGCAGGATAGACTTGGCTGGTGCAAAAAACGCCCACACAAAGAGTTGTAATCTATGACTCAATCAGACATATCTGGGAGCTGTTCCTTTCTGAAGTAACTGTTCTTTGAGAACATTTAATCATTCGAATTTAGAACGGGTAAAAAAGCTTCTTTATCCTGTTTTGGGTAAAACAATTTCAGTTCCCCTGATAAACTACCAGTATTTAAAAGTTTGAAGTTTGTTGTCTGTATTCCATAGTGTAAGTAAGTGTGGGAGACCTGGTGATATCTTTAATTATCTTGCATCATGTCTCCTCTCCTCTTAATATATCCCTCAGCGGGTTTGTTTCGTAAAACGTGTTCGATTGTTAAAAGTTTTACAAACTTAAAATCATCAATTGAAGCAGATTAAGCAAGTTATCAATACTAAGAGTGGTAAGAATTAAAAAATAAAATATATTTAAGGTGACCTTATGACTAGTGAATTTTTTTTACACGATTAAACTAAAAGAAAAGTAATCATGCTCAATACTCTAAGAAGTAAACACAGACATATAAGAATAGTAAGAATTAAAAAAAAAGCTATATAACTCTTTGCCTTAAATGGTAGTTAGAATCCAATAAAAAATGCAAACCGATAGATACCCTGCAGGCTTTGGTGGATACCAAAAACATAAGATCCGATATCTGAATGAAGTATAACATGAATAGTGTTTTCATATCAAAACTAAAATCACTTTTTACCAAGATACTATGTAAAACTTAGATCAAAAGTAATCGTAAAGTACAAAATAGGTAGTCGGTAATAAGGTATGCTTAGTTCGCAAATCGTAGGCGAACGGCATGTTTTTATGGCAAGCTTACTATCTTGAAATATTATAAGTAGCTTGTTGAAAAAACTTTTCAATATTATTTTATAAAAATATAGGTAAACAGTATAACTTTACGTCTAATTCGCGCTAATACGATAGAATGCGTAAATTAATTCTACATTTTATTCCAATATTTGCGTAATAAATAATAAAAGTTGCCTTAAAACGTTCATACTTTACATATAAGTACAACACTTAAAAGTAACCTTTAGGATATCAATCAACTCAGCATATCGCAGTCCACTACTGGACATAGGCCTCTCCCATGATGCGCCACAACACCCAGTCCTCCACATTCCGCATGCAGTTAATAATCTATTATTATATAATAATTAATTTTTAGATTATACGAACTACAATGTAGTATTAGATATAAAAATGTATCAATAGTATTTTCTCCACAAAGATCTTGCAAAACTGCTCCCTTTATACAATTAACGCTACTCATTAACAGTTTTGAAAATTGCTCTGAGCACTCATGATCATCTGTCTTGCCTTTTCCCAACTATGTTGGGGTCAGCTTCTAGTCTAAACCAGATGCAGC
The DNA here is from genome assembly GCA_963891755.1 of Pyrrhia umbra. NCBI lineage: Eukaryota > Metazoa > Arthropoda > Insecta > Lepidoptera > Noctuidae > Pyrrhia > Pyrrhia umbra. Next base: position 2,648,515 of record OY982937.1, on the reverse strand, counting down.
TGAGTACCGGTGTTTTACATGGAGCGACTGCCTATCTGACCTCCTCAACCCAGTTACCGGGTAACACGATACCTCTTGGTAAGACTGGTTGTCAGACGTTCTGGCTTCAGACTACCCGTAACGGCTGTCAAAGATTTACAAATGACAGCCGGGACCAACAGCTTAACGTGCTTTCCGAGGCACGGAGGAGTCTCGCTATGGCATAGATGGTCACCCATCCACGGACCGACCGCGCCAAACGAAGCTTAACCTATGTTCGGTCGACCCGTGCGGCTGTTACTTAGCCACGAGCTTCTCCTTGCTCTGAGCACTCATTGTTCTGAATAAAAGAAAATTTTATAACTGGCTGAAATTATAACTCCTGAGTATAAACCTATCATCGATCGAAGTTTATTATCGATTAAAAACACACTCGATTTATATCATACGCAAAATAACATCGAGTTGGTTTTATTCGAACATCCCTATTATAGCAGTAGGAACCACTGTATTAGCAGCGGCTGCATCGGTGGCGGGTGCCTCAGTGTGCTGTCAGCTGTCAGCGCGCAGGAAGCTGCGCCCACGCATGCTACGAGGAGCGGGGCGATGTTACAAGCGCACAGCGGTTTTGAAAGATAAATAATTTAACGATTGATGCTTTTAAAAACAGTTCTCTGATGTTTAAAAAAATATATTTTTGCCATGTTAAAATTCTCTATTTGTTTCAACCGGATACATAAATGGCAACAGGCTTGCTCTCTTTTATATGGATGTGAATATAATGAACTCTGGTCACATGTAGGTATACTATAAGGAACATCCAAGTCTAACCCATCGGGAAAAAACACAAGGTTTTATAAAAAATAATATTAAAACTATCATTGTCCTTCTCTAATCAAATTTGACTCGTTTTAAATGTCTCAAAAATACACATATTTTTTTCTCTCCCACCACTCATCCCTTCCACCGCATCTCTATAATTGAATCAACGTCCGCCAACATTGATATATGTAAGGGAGATACGTGAACAGATTACTAAATTAGCCTCTAAGATTTATCTGCAGTTCACTTCCCATTCAGGGTAACACGCATCCTATCGTCGGCATAGTTGAACAGCGCTGAATTTTGCAGCGGAAATAGGTGTGTCGTCAGCCTATTACATTGAACAAGTTGAACAAACTCCTGGTGCAACTGTTCTCAGGCTTCCTTTTGCGGTTGTGGATTTGTCATTAGATTTAGATTTATGGGTTTAATATTTCAACTCGTCATATTTGAGTGTCATCAGCCGATTTGATAATTGTCTTAATCCGCGTCTTATGTAACCAAGTACATACATATTATATGAAATACTTCAAAAAAAATAAAATATAACTCCTAGGCTCTTTTCACTGCGGGACGTTCGAAGGAGGTATCGCGCCCCCGGAATAGGGGGCTGAGGAAGGAACATGGATGGGTTTTAGTCAGTAAGAGTCTGACACTCCCATTCGCCCCACCCACGGCGGGCTCAAATGACCCCTCATTTGAAGAATACCCATCCGAAAAAAAGGCTCTATTCAGCAATTTCTTAACGACGAAACGGCGCGACTAACTCTCCAGCAATGATTGTTGATTCAGAATATCCATGCAGATTATATTTCAATAAATAAAAAACGTAACTTAGGCAGAATATTCATCCTGCCGGGGCTGCGGGATGTTCGAAAGATTAAACGCTCCCCCGGAATACAAAGGGCTGAAGAAGAAACATGGACGGGTTTTAGTCAGTAAGAGTCTGACACTACCTTCCGCCCCACCCACGGCTGGCAGTCATTTGATGATTTCCCATCCGAAGAAAAAAAAAAGTCTGAATAATCATTTCACACAATATCACAATCAGCAGGTCACATTTCAATCGGAGACGTATCGTATAAGTCCATATAACGGTGTTCCGGTAATGTCACATTGTTGGCTCGTCTGTCACCGCTGCAGACGGACGGCAGACTGACCGGATCGGATTGCGACATCCGATATTATTGCCGTCTTCGTGATTTGAGAATGTTAAGAGTTGGTCATGTGATTTGAGAAATTGATACAAAATACTTAGCTTAGATTTTTCTGCAACTTATTGTAAATGGAACGTAAATTATTTACGTGTTAAGTAAACATTCTTAATAATATAAATGCTTTTTTTTGTAAATCATTCGCTTTTTCTAATCAGTCTTTGAATAGTTCCGGATAACAAAACCTAGAATAACATTTGAGCCCAAACATTAAAAGTATGAAAATACCGTATAAAAAACTCGTTCATAATTCATGATACAAACTACACTTCAAACAAATTCAAATTTCTACTTCTTATAATCAGACTGATTTTAATTATACTGTATATTCATGCGATAATCAACATATCTTAATTATCTTCTACTTACAATCTCAAAAAAACACCTCCATTTAGTACTTACCTGAAACAAAAATTCAAAAAAATAAATAATTAAAAACAACGTCAATTTAATTAAAATTAATTATAACAAACACCACCGTAACTGCCAGATGTCTCAATTTCACGCCTAATCTTGGAGACGATTAATTGGGTAATTTATTAAAACTACCTTCCCATATATCAAGATTTGGTCTCTACTCAGCGAGATTCTTAATTTCGCGGGATTACGGCAGAACGAAAATGAATTAAAATAAATTTTGATATCAATGAAAAATGGCTAATAAAATGGATTAATCAAAATCACTTTATTCACTTTATCAAAATCACAAATTAAGTCGTGGTGGCCTAGTGGTTAAGGCACCTGCTTCTCATGTACGAGTGTGCGGGTTCGGAACCTGGCAAGTACCAATGTGGCTTTTCTAAAGTCATATGTACTTTCTAAGTATATCTTAGACGTCACTGACTAACGGTGAAGGAAAACATCGTGAGGAAACCTAGACTTAAAAAGTCTGAAATCGCCAATCCGCATTGAGCAAGCGTGGTGATCAATGCTCATACCTTCTCTGTATGAGAAAATGCCTGTTACCAGCAGTGGGACAATTTATAGGCTGATGATGAATCAAAATCACTGCGAACCTAGCTTTAACGTCAGAGGAGTCTAAGGCTAAACCGATACTCAAGTCAAATTCGGAGCCATTTGATTGGTGGACTCTAATTTTAAGTAGTTTTGTCTTGGATCAGAGATACCGACCACAATTATACAATGATTCCCTAACTAGAATAACGCCATTAACCATTCGAATCTATGATTATGACAAGATCATTGATATAATTTTTTAATATCGGTTTACTCTGGAACGATACTCAGGCTGCTCAAGCTTTGACTATTTTTAATTAGTGCTGGAGTTATGTTCTGTAATACAGACAATTAGTATGAGCTAGGCCGTGACACTGACTTTTAATATATAAAAACATGATTTTACACTTGTATTCGTCTGTAAACACCACCCAAATACTAGTTATCAATTTCTTATCTCAATTCTCTATTGAACTTGTAAAACCATGACAATTGTATCCCAGGACTTAATGTGTACTGTCTTCAAATGATACGAAGGTGACATAATAGCTAGAATAATGTCCGTAATAACTTATAGTAATGGAGTATGGTTATTGTGCTCCCATATATTTAACTGGAACCCATCAAACCCACTTAGTTCCGTCCACAGTGGGCGTAGATCACCAACCTTCAAACATAGTTTGCGTATTATATCACAGAATACAGTAAAACAGGTGTATTTTATTATTACAACAACTATTAACATAATCTTTATATGTGGTCCAAATTTGTCTGAAGTGACAATTTTATTAGACCCACCGAAATGAAAAATAATAAAATATTACGTTAATAAAATGTCACATGAATAAAGGCCCTTTCACAGAGACTCAACTCAACACGTTTTTAGCGAATAACAATAAAGTTGTAAACGTCGTTTAGTTTTACATACCTAACAGTACTTCAAGCGGGTCTTTTTTATTTTACAATAAATAAATATGAATTTTTATTGCAGTTAGAAAAAGGCCTTATCATTTTCCAAAAATAAATGGCAATAACAAAAGTACCTAAATATTAAATTATAAGTTAGGTACCAAAAATTAATTGAGCACGCCATTTTGAATACGCCTTTATGATAAACCAACTAATTCTGTCATAAAAAAAAACAAGATTCGTCGTTGAACCACATAAATTAGCGAATGACGACAATGGGCCGACATAGAAGAATCTTACGACATAAATTACAATCAGAGCGTAGGCTTCAAACGGCTGTCAATATCAAAAGTAACTAATAAAAGGTACAATTCCAAAATAGAATTAATAAATTCTATTTTATTCGACCGTTACTGACAAATAAAGCAGTTTATTCAATATTTTTTTAGAATAAAATTGATATTATGGCCGCCATTCAAGTATAAATATTTAAATGTCAATAATTATTTGAATAATAAAAATTTACATAACAATAAAAATAATTTTGATTACAAAGAAGTACGATAATAATGGTTTTATTTAAAAATAACGAGTTAGATAATTTTTTGAATAATAAATATTGACATTGTGCAAGTTTTTTAGAGAATATTATTTTTGTATACTGACGCTGCGGGACTTTTTTAGAATAAAACTCATAATTGGCTTGCTACGAAATTGTTTAGTTGTAAAAATAATATAGCTTCATGCATTATGTATTAGATTTCAATATATAGAAATAATTAATTTGTTCAAAAACAATGGTGCCACATCTCTAGTCTTGTATGTCATAAAACAGAAATCGAAAGTGATTTTCCTCGTAATGAGATTGCATTACGAGGAAAATCACTTTCGATTTCTGTATTTTGATATTTTACAATTTAAATTGATTTTGAATTACCAACAATTGTGTAGGTATAAATTTAATTTGATATTTTAAATGAGATAAATAATCCGGACGGGTAAGTTACGCAACTGCTAAAACTTTACTGATATCTATGATGAATGAGGTACCTACTTAACGAAAAAACAAACAAACCTTCGAACTAAAATTAGCCGCAACAAATTCCCTTCTAACCTACATAACTGATAAGGATTTTAAAAATATTCACGGACCACTACACTTCTTATATGCAGGTCTTCCATCTCATTCCTCCACTCGGCCGACAATGTACCACATCCATCACTTTATCTACTGTTTGGCGAAAGATAATCCGTCGACTCGGTCGCGATTTACAGCCGACTCAGGGTTGCCACCTGACAGCTTTCGCCGGCGACACAAGTGTCTCGATAAGTGTAACTCATAAATATATTTTGTAACGCATTCTGCGATTATATTTTAGTACCGGGAAATAACAAGACAAATTCCGGTGTAAATTCGAAGTATTTCCAAGATTTGTCGGTCTAACAACAGTTTCCGAAATCATATTTGTAGAAAGTTCTCGACCATGTTCGAGTTGAGACATAAATTGCGATGTCTGGGACACTTGTGTCACGATTTGTCTCGCTGTCTGTCTGTGTAATTGAAAGCCTTGCTTACATGCTGACAAGAAATGAAAGGTGCAAAGATACTTGTAATAAATGTGGGACAGTTACACTGCTTATACGATTTATTGTCGTTGAGATTAAAACGATCATTATTTTGACAAAGTCGTTTACTTTCACCGACATAATTTATAAGCTTTTACATTATTCGTGTATTTATGTAAATTGAAAATAATTTTCTAATAGGTACCTAATTCAATTTTTGTACGATTTAATTAAAAAAAACACCATAAAACAAAACAATATTTCGCGAATAAGTAAATAGCTAAGTTTTTTTGAACTATTTTGAAAAATAAGGTGGCAACCCTATTGAGCCGTTCATTTTGACGTAAATACTTCACCTAGTTGCTTCTGCGGCGCGGCGGTACATCTGCTCACCTCTTGAAGTCTTAGCGCGATGATGGAACGCTTCGAGAGAACGTTGACCTATTTTAATTTAAGGATGGTGTCATCAATCCATCAAAAACTTATGCATATTGATAAAAAGTGTAATTTGGTTTAGAATAATATAAACGAAAAACATACTTGATATCAGGGGGGTTAGACAAGTGGCAAAACGCTAACGCTAACGCTATAGAATAGAAAACAAAATGTATGGGAATGACATATAGCTAGTCGTAAACGAATGTCATTCCCATACATTTAGCGTTAGCGTTAGCGTTTTGCCACTTGTCTAACCCCCCAGTTCTTTGCTAAGAGGTAATCAAAGCATTAAAAAATCTAGATAATCACAAATAAAAAGAGATCGAGTTGTCGAACCAAATTTCATAATTTCATACCCCGGAACCCAATACATAATATAAAATATCGAAACCTCGAAATCTTCTATATATAAAATACTTTGTCCTGAATGACTGACGGATCAACGCACAGCCTAAACCGACCTGAAACTTGAAGGGTGTGTTCTTTGTATGACGTAGGCATCGGATAAGAAAAGACTTTCCGAAATTCGAAATCCGAATGTGAAAAGAGGAGCAACATTTTTTAATTTGAATTTTAATAATTTGAACGCGGGCAAAGCCGCTGGCGGAAACCTAGTATGTATCTAATAACTAATATTGAATTATATTACTCTAGAAAAATAAATAGCGATAATTATTTCTGCAGTCGCAGCCCTCAAAGATCTTCTTAGGATAATGCTATCACTGGACAAGGAAGTTCAGGCTTACAGGTGTTTCGCGCCGTCCGATAGCTGTACAAAGGGGAGAGATGACGTATCTGGCTATTTTATAATCCTTGGAATATCGTGCACGGATTTTAGCTATCTACTGTTGACGTATTATTTAAATAATAACAGTGTCTGTATTTAAATTGCCATTTAAAAAATATATTGAAAACGTCAGAGAAGTTTAAGTCTAAGTATTTTTTGGTGGATCGCAAAACTGAGAACAAAACTTAAAATGGCTTACTCACTGTTAGAACTTCACTGACGAAAAGTCTTATTATTTTTATTTGGTCTTACCGATATACCGGATGATATATTTTGACAAAAAAAAACTCGTCGTTATGAAAAACTATTACTAAATTATGCAAAAAAAGAATTATCAAAATGTATGGAGTAGCTTGATGTTTTCTTAATCTATATTACTAAATTGGCTCATTAGAAGCTATTCCTATTTATGAGTAGTAAAATATTACTATGTTTCACAGCTTTCTAGCTACTACAGGTATTCGTATTACTTTCAGGCACACATAGTGAAAGTGATAAGTTTCGGATTGTTCTACTTTTACTTACTAATGTACAGCTATGCGTGCTATGTTACCATTAACAAAAAATACAGGTAAGTGGTAACTTCTGTATAGTAATGATCTATACAGTTTGCTCATAGTAAGTGATCAATTATAATAATAGTACAGTTCAGTACAATAAATTTTATCAACAGATTGCAAAAAATATGTGATTTTACGAATATTCAACGGAATGTGATATACGAAAGTTCAACGGATGATTGATGTTGTTTGACTTTCCGTTTGTTTTACGTATTACGATATGGCTTAATTATATTAGTATGTTACGTTATCTACATGTAATTAACTTAATGTAACTATGTAACATTTAACAAATAAGTGGATAATAAGGAAGCTTGAAATCGAAAAGTTATTTATGCTAAAATTGGTTGAATTACGATGCAAGAACGCCGTGAGTGTCCATTTAAAAAAAATTTGTCCTCGCTAGTTACGTTATTCCATGAGTAAATAATGGTTTCATTGATCCCAAACCTTATCTGTTGATTCAATTGACACTAGCCAACCACGTGGTCTATGCAAAATCAGACCGAATTTGTGTTACCGAGATAAGTCTTATCAATAACTCGACAATGTTATCAATTAGGTGCTAACTGCGACAGCCTGAGAAACGCTTGGGTGGTCAAATATGACACTCGAATTTAAACTTTGCTACAATTGCAGAAAGTTCAATGTTGGTGATGAAGTTACCCGTATCGAAGTTGCAACCCGCGCGTGAATATCGCGCGGCAATTATTTTTTATTGTTTGTGAGAATGGTGTTTCTATGTTTAAATATTGGAATATCGCTTGTATGTGCCAGTATTTATTTTGTAATTATAGCATTTAGGACTTTTTGTTACAACCTGCTTGTCAACTCTTCTAAGAGTTTTTTTTTATTCGGATAATGAGTTGAGGTCTAGTCTAAAAAAAGAAAATACTCTTTGCTATTCTATATATCTAATTATGGCTTACAATCATGAACAATCAATTTATAAGGTGAAATATTGATAGTGTTAAAAGGATTAAGATATCACGTTTTTATTAGGCTATCATAACATTTTAATTATGTTAATTAGACTAGCGGCAACCAATGTTTATACTTTTACAACATACCATTAATCTACCTATACTTAGATACCTACGAAATTATTTATATCTTCTATCCAAAAAAAAAATATGGCATATTTAAATAAAACTTAAATAAACCAGTTCTTCAGAAGTTCCATTCTTGTTATATAATAATTTAATTTACGGCTATCCATCTGTTATATTCGATCGCGCCCTAAACAGGCAGCTTTGAACGCACCCAAATATGGTGGTGCCAAATGGCGGGAAATTTTGACGTTTGTTGCGTAAAAGTTGTCATGGTTAGGTTATGTTCATGAAAGATGTCATATTTGCTGTAGGTACTTATGAATATTAGTTTTGAAAAAAATCAAAAATATTTAGTTCTGACACTTGAAACGACAATTAAATACGAGTTACGCCAGCGGTTGAGGGGTCCGTTAATTTATTTATGCCTACAACTTTGAGTCTGAATTAATGTTCAATGCTCTAATATGTATAATGGCATATAAGTATGAAAGGCTTAATTTTTTTTTAAACTCGATAACCCATCACTTGTACCTACCAACACATTAATTAACCAAATCCGAATAAAAAGCTGATTTAATATTCTTTTGATTTTACCTAATCGGTTTTGCAACATATAATTTATTAAATATTCTATAATCAAAACGTGAGAAGGTTTTGATGTACGAGATTAACGGGAGTAACGACCTTTGAACAAAATTGTTTATGGTCCTCTAATGAATGACTATAGTAGTGTCCCTACGCATATTTATATATATATAGTTTTATATTTTAATTACTGAAGAGAGATCAGGATCACCTACGATATCAAATAATTGCAAAAATAAGTGTTACAGTCTTATCAAAAACAGCATGCAGGCCCAAAACCGAAGACAATCAAAATTCTTTATATCCAACCAAGAAAAACATACTAACAGCCGATTGCATCAAAAAATATCCGGTTACTTATACGTGAAACGGAAGAACTGTCTTTCAAAATCTGTCAAAATGGAGGATAAAATTGAATAATTTTGCTATTATTTTATGATTTTCATCTTAATATTTATAATATATTTTATGTTTACTTAATAATGACATCTATGTATTCATATTATAAAACATATTAAAAGTATGCTAGTTATTGATATCATGTTTTGTGATATTCGTAAAAGTATTAATGAAAAAAAGTTTAGTGCAACCGGTTGTTAGTAAGTAGTGGTACCAACCACCTTCCCACTAAAATAAATTAATTACTTTTTACACATCCCTAGTGGAATAACAACTTCAACATGTCATCAGCACCAGTAGGAACTGTGTTACTTTTTAAACTTATCAGAGTGAGTAAGATGCTCTACCTTAGGGCGTAATTTTTAAATTAAACAGAGATGCGTGGTGGTCCCGGTTATAAGTTTTAATTATAATGTCGTCATCATCAAGGTGTATCGTCTTGAGGGTGGGCAGGACTAGATTGATAGAGCAGTTAGTAGTCTGCTATTAAACTATCAGTGAGTTGGCAAGCAATTTGCAGATGACGTTTGTATTTTTCTTTGCTTGATGATTGAATTAACGTTTTTCTTGTTTTGTGTATGGATTTTGTTATTTACATATACATATATTATTTAAAAAAATAGGTAATTCTAGTACGTAATTTTGTTTTTATTCTCGGGATATCGTGCAATTTGCACAAAGTAAATACCGCGCAAAACTATTAATACGAACATTTGAAGTATTAATATTTTCAGTACATTTCTTTGGGATTTTAACAATACGTTCCGGATTTCATACTTTTCATAAAGATTTTTTTACAAATTGGCAGATTATCTGAATTTATTGAAAAAAAAAAACAAGATATAGAATTGGTTGAATATGGCGCCGATATACTTAACTTTAACTTGTCGAATCTTATTTATTACTAGGTAAACAGTTTATTAAAAAACTTACTCACATACTTTTGTGAATAAATTTACAATTATAAAACGAGCCTCCTAAATAATAAAAAAAAACTTTTCGTCTAAACTATCAACATTCACCGGTCATTATCAACATACGATACTAAAGCCATATACATCTAAAGAGTTTTTAGTCCTTATCCAATCACTGAAGGCTATACATTGTACGACGTTCTATTTATAAACGCTCATAATACCCGCGTGGAGTTTATGCAGATTAACCTATTGATAATGTGCGCACTAACCGGCTGATGTCAAGGAAACTTCGTAAACGCATTACCAACTTATTTTAACTTGGATATTAATTGGGGTCACGGCTTATTATGGTTGATTGATTGATCAATCTATTATGTCGGCAAATATAGATTAAAAGATATTTCATTTCTTGTAACATACGTAGGTACCTATCCTCTATTAATATATGTCTTTTATTATTTAAAAAGAGCTGCTATTTTAATCCCCGAGGAAAACATATATGACATTATATTACGAAACAATGACCTACAAATTGAAATAAGTCAATAAACAAAAAACAACATCACAAAAAATAACAACATACTTAAATGTTGTTAACAAGGAAAATGTGCATTAATTAAAATAACATTAATTCCATCACTATCGATAGTAAATCGAATAAAACCTCACTAATTAGTGTCGTTTCGCTTTGATCATTACACATGACACCTCTATTGACATATTTATAGTAAAAATAGTCGATTCTCTACCAAAACAAAATTCTTTCGCAGTTAAAGCCTCGAATTCGGAGCTTATTAAAAAGATTATTTGAATGAAAATACTTTCTATCGATGTCATAATCGAGAAATAATTTAATCGAATACCAAACGTCAATTAGTGCTGTTCCTGTAATATTTTATCGTTAATGTCGTTATTTATGGTTTTGTATGTGTTGTATAATGAGATTTAATGTCTTATTAGCGATCAATTGGATGAATATTTACAATCGTTTTAGTTATTAAGTAACTGTAAGTAGCGAGAGCCAAATACCGACAAACACTTATTTAACTTGATGACCTAAGTTTCTATAGGTATGTACGCTACCATAAGACTGTGAGTACCTACCATCATCATCATCTGCCTAGCCTTTTCCCAACTATGTTGGGGTCGGCTTCCAGTCTTAACCGGATGCAGCTGAGTACCAGTGTTTTACATGGAGCGACTGCCTATCTGACCTCCACAACCCAGTTACCGGGTAACACGGTACCCCTTGGTAAGACTGGTTGTCAGACTTTCTGGCTTCTGACTACCCGTAACGACTGTCAAAGATGTACAAATGACAACCGGGACCAACAGCTTAACGTGCTTTCCGAGGCACGGAGGAGTCTCGCTATGACAAAGATGGTCACCCATCCACGGACCGACCGCGCCAAGCGCAGCTTAACCTTTGATCGGTCGACCCGTGCGGCTGTTGCTTAGCCACGAGCTCTCTGTGTGTGCTAGTGGGTACTGTGAGTACCTACCGTTAGTTTATAATCTTACTCGTAAGGTTATAAAATGACGAAAAACTGTGCACTGTCCTGTAGCTAGCGAAAATGAAACGTACCTAATATTGTTAACAGTTGATACAGTTCACAATTTTCGTCAGCTTATAATTTTACCAGTAAGATTATAAACCATCGGTATTGTTATTTTTGTGCTGACATATGTAACTATGCACTATGTTTGTAAAAATAATACTCGTTTCCTTAACATTGATCACCAGGCCTTCAGGATTTACTTTTCTCTTTTATCTTCAGTCGAAGGTTCTAGAATTGTATTGTTTGATGAGAAACCTCCTCTTATTAATGGACTTTATCATCAATATTCTGAATAGTAATCGACTATCAGATCACTTTATACTGACTTCGATACTTTGTCTGAATCGATCCCGTATATTTTGCGAGACCACCTTTTCCTTAGCTAACAACTATGAATTTTTGGACCAACCGCGAACCAAAAGTCACATCTAACTCAAAAAGTATCAGATTTATAAACAATACGAAACTAATAATATATTTTACTATCTTTATTTACCAAGATCTGTTACACGGTAAATGTAAAGCGCCCCATTCATACCAAGGCATTGATTTTAAACCCGATCACCTACAGGCTCATATATTAACAATAATAATTGATTCTGTAACCCGGTTCTGACTTCCTATATGTTAATCGTATTATGGAATCGATACAGTAGACGATTATTTTGACATGTTTGTGAATGTAATTGTTGATATGTAAAGATACACCAAAATGTACTTTGTTTTCTGGTTTATCTTTTTTGAAGCCACCATTTATACATTTATTTAATCTAGCGCCCTAGCGAAAATGATTTCAAACATCCCAGCATGGCGCCCTTCTTTACCTGGCGCCCAGGCGTTCGCTCTTACAGATAATTGCGACCAAAGGAAATCTATTGTCATAGAACCAACAAGTTATTTGCAAACACAATGAAAACATATTCACGAAACAATTACTCAATTAGCTTGAAGATTCTATAAATATAAAATAATATTACCTAGCTAGTCTAGCTACGTACTCAATAATAAGAAATAACATAAAACACGCACATTTGTTTTTATCTCCAAACAAAACAGACAAACAGTTCCTTCAATAAATGTTGAACAGTAACTGTAAACCGTTAATTGTTACACATTATTGTGCCACAATAACCGGTACAATAAATGTAAAAAAACCTTATTACATAAATATTTATTGGGCGCGTAAACTGAACTATTAAGTCGGTCCCAAATTGGGCTACCATTTTTATTACTATCGCCATCAAAGATGGAATGATAAAAGATAAAAAAGATAACGTTTGTAGGTTAATTTATTGTAGTTCGTGTACCAATTATGTGAGGAATCTGAATGCAATAATTGAATTATTTTTAAGGTGGGCACACATGGCAGACTTACTAGAAAAGTAGCAGAAACAGTGATGCAGATGATATTTGAAAAAAAAAAAAACAGATGAAAAGTACTGTTTGCTAAATGCAAAAGTTTACCTGCATAAAAAGTCTGTTGGGATTAGTCTATAATACTTAATAGGTATAACTATAATACTATGTCAGGATTCGCTTTTTTATTTATTCTTCAAACTATATAGGTACTAGGAGCATAGGTGAACATCGTGCCCACTAAAAAGCACTTGTAAAAAAAGCAAATGCCTTTCAGTATTACAAAATCGGTTTTTAAATCAGTTGAATAAGTTACTTAATATCACGTATACCCTATTCAAAACAGTGGCTAGTTGAATTAATTTTGAAGGCATCATCAAAACTAACACGGGGAGCCTAATATAAACACGGTATTGTTTTGTCTCCGAACAAATAATTGTTCATTGCTACCAGCTATTTACATAAATGAAGACGTTACAATGTAGTTTTTAAATAATGTCCCATTTATATAAGGAAATTATTCTGCAGGGCTGTCAATGGGAAAATTGTTTTACTATAAAAAAAAAACAAGATTTTTCTTTCCCGTTTGTAGAGCATTTTTCATTTCATTCTATTTTTTACTTTAATTTGATGCCAACAATTTACAATGCGAACATTTTGGACATCTTAAGCATCTAAATAATAACTGTCAATAAATAACATCACCCTAGTTATTGCTATTTCATTAAAGTTTTTGTTTAGCCTTTTCTTTTAGATAAGTTAAAGTAGGTTTAGATAATCTTTTTATTTTTCGTTGCATTTTCAATGTTTGCCAATTGGTTGAAACTATCAGCCATTTCTGTCAAAAATACATAGTAACACAATCTTGAATCAATTTAAGTAGAAAAAAATGCTATTTCGCCATGCAACCCTAAAAATAAAGCCCAGATTTGTGCCACGTCGACACGTGTAAGATAATGCATGCATGCATCAGTAATGAAGTGCATTGCATTACATACATTCATTGTACCTGCCGAGCCATTGTTCGGGAGAAAGTGCCTTATTGAGTTCGATTTGAGCAGTGGCACACTGCACTTGAATAATTCATTATGATAACAGAAAACGATATAGATTTGAATCGATGAGCATTGTTTAATTTTTTTAGGGGTCCTTGTGACAGGGTTTCATTTGGTTCAACGCGTCTCGTAGGACCAATCTAAAGATATAATTACGAAATTTTCTTCTTACCTAGAAAGTAAGCATACTAACTATTCGGGAATAATTTTATCTGAACCTTATTTTTTTGTATCTAACTAGATGACCAGGTATACTTGCATCACCTACATGTATCTTAACTTTTTCTTACTGTTTAAACCGGCCCAGTCGTTCTTGAGTTTTAGCGAGACTAACGAACATCAATCCATTTTTATATATAAGAAGAAGATAATAAAAGTCCAAACTTGTTAGTATAAGATGCACGCACTTAGAACAACTTCTGCAAGGTGAATGTGTACAATCTCGTCGCGTGATTTGATCACTCCTAGAGTCATTTCTATGCATTATGCATTTGTCTTGATGCCGCTTGCAGATTTTCTATCCGTTGAAGGCAAATGAGCTTGAAGATGGGTTATAAAAATGATAACATCATCACGGCCAAGCTTGCACAATAATTTTATTTGTACGGAGCCTTGCGTTGGACATAGTCTCACACTATATAGATTTTATTCTAAATCTTTAATGATGAAAGACATTCTTTGAATATTTTTGTTCACTCTTCGAGATAATACCTGCTATTGATTCGATAGTTCATTTATTTAATGACAATAGGATTTCGATAAGCGCATCGATGCGTTACCAGTAGTATGATTTATGCTTCCTTGATATTATTAATGTTGGATTAAATTGGTGGATGTACTTGTATTTTTTTCTGTGCTAGAAATTAAAACAACAACATCGGTGAGATTCATAATAATTTTGTGGTTCAACGACAGACAAAAGAGATGAGTTTTTTTTTCTAAACTTAGATTTTCAGAATCATTTTCCTACCAAATGAGGATATCCTATTTAAGTAAATTAATCTTACTGTTTTTATCGAACAGAGTGTATCGGGCTGCTTAACTTTTTTGAAACATCCTAAAATATAGGTACACTTCTTTCTTCCTAAAACACATTAGGTATTCTGCATGTTACTCCCAGTAAATATGATTCACAATGTAGGAAGATTTTTATCAGCTACTGTTTCCCGTGGTTCATCCCGTTAAAAATAGCCTATAGCCGTCTCCAGGGCCATTTTTTATTGATTAAAAAATCTTTTTATAATTAAAATTCATTTATTAAAAAAAAGATTTCACCAATCGGTTAAGCCGTTTAACAAACAAACTTCCTGTCCTATTTATAATATTAATTAGGATTTTTCGCCATGTAGTGATTATATTGGGGCGATTTTTGATATTACCTCACATCCGCACTTCGCAATCTATCCCGCCCATATTTAGTTGCCGACACTTTCGACTGATACGATAAGAAGTATGCTCTACATGCACGATAAATCAATAAAATCGAAACCCAATTAAATTATCAAGAAATGTCGTCCATTTTGATTATCCTTAAGATAACATAACTTAATTATCTTAGAACTAGTTATCCTGTCAGTAGCGTAATGATTATGCGTCTGGTAATATGTTGTTGATTAGAATGACATGGCTGGGCAGTGAGTGGCATGTGTAGCCACTGTAAAAAGTAGTAAGTTTATTTAAGTTATTTTTAATTGAAGGAAGTTTGTAATAAGTTATTTATTACTTGGCAATCATTTGGTCATTTGTCACTTTTTTTTTCTTGCAGGCAGACCTGTTTTTTTTTAGTTAGGACAACAAAAATTTAAATACATATGTTTTTTATTTAAACATCAGCAATGTGACAGTTCGGGTGACGTGTAAGTGCTAAAGAGTTTACGATTAGTTTTTTTTTGAGCAGTGTTGAATTATTTTAATTTTAATATTAACATAAGAGAACTGTTCTATTTATGAAATCTTTATCTATATCCAGCTAGTCGAATAATTAGATTAAGCATTTGAGGTTTCTTCAAACAACTTCAAATCATCAGTTGTTTTTTTTCTCTTAGTTACATGTCACCACAAGACCTTAGAGCGACTAATTAATATTAATATTGTCGGACAAATTAAGGACAACTCTAAGAAGATTGATTAGCGTGATCTTATCTGTTATGTGTAATTTTAATTCAATTATTCTTGTCAAGATGACAATAAATAAATGTTTACACTACAATACATGCAGTTGACGTGTATTTTATTTATTTTCATTAATGAAATAATTATTTATATAATTTATAAAAAGTATTTATATATAAAGTTTTCATGGGCAATGTCAAAATTATTTTAAAAAATCAATTTATTTACTGTGCAGAATTTAAAAAAATATACAAGCTTTCTGAAAACCTACAACTAATAAACTAGACATAAATCCAAACCAATATTACACTTCAGGCCAAGATAACAAGAACAGCACAATTACGAGTAAAAACATAAATCATCATTGTACGTCCAACTCGTTATGTCAAACACATTATACCCCGGAGCGTGCAAATCGGCTAAATATATTCCTAATACACTTAAACTATACTTTATGGACGCACTGACAGACCGACAAAGAGATGTAGCTAGATAGACTGGTTTTACTTATAGGTTTAGATAAAGCTGGGTGCCAAACAGCGAGATATCACCGATTGGCGCGCGATCTGATTTACTGCGGAACTTCGGTTTGCCGATTATATCCGACTGGGTTAGGATTGGAGAATAAGCGATTATATTGTCTTGATAAGGGTGTTGAAAAAAAATCGAATACTGAGTTGGATATATGACAAAAATGGGGAAAGGTGTGCAAAAAACCTAAAAGATGCTAAAATTCTCACGGTAAATCTGAAGAACTGATTTTGATGCCACTCATAAAAGTATGTTTTGTTTGTCGCGCATGCTAAGTGTACAAGAGTTTTTACTTTCTAAGTACGTAATATTTTTTTATCGTTACTGTTGCTATGAAAAATACACCATTTTCGACGGCGTCACCGCTTACTATCTAGTTTCGGTAGTGATCACAAAAAAAAAACTATTAATGAAATATAAGAGGATTCTTTTCCTTTTATTATCTCTTAACCTGAAAACAAAACTGATAAACTTGTTTTTCAGTAGCAGTATCTAATATGTCTATGATAGGATCAAGATCTAACGATAGTAAAGTATTTTAATCTAGTTTGACGACTGTTTAAGCTAAGTCATGTTCAAAAATAGCTCTTATATTTCTAAGTGCCTATAAAAATATGTAATTAATACAAATAATGTTACTTTCGGCAATTCATGATATTGGTAGTTGAGTAAATTAATTATTTATTTAACATTGTATTCAAATGACGACACAGAAAAGGGTCATATTGAGCAAGAAATGAATAATGAAACTGAAGTATATGGTGAAAATGTACAGGTATATAGTAGAGGCATGTTTTAATTTATATATCAATATCAGCCTAGCCTTTTCCCAACTATGTTGGGGCCGGCCCCCAGTCTAAACCGGATGCAGCTGAGTATCAGTTTTTTACATGGAGCCACTGCCTATCTGACCTCCACAACCCAGTTACGATACCCCTTGGTAAGACTGGTTGTCAGACTTTCTGACTCCTGACTACCCATATCGACTGTCAAAGATCTACAAATGACAACCGGGACCAACTGCTGAACGTATTTTCTGAAGCCAGAAAGAGTCTCGCTATGACATAGGTGGTCACCCATCCACTGACAGACCGTGCCAAGCACAGCTTATCCTTGATCGGTTATTGTTTTTTATGTATAACACCAGCAGTAAAATAATTAAATAACAAATCCAAGTATATCAATGTTATCGATCAAGATGACAAGAATCAAGTAGACGTATTAAATAAACAACGCCTTCATAATACTAAATCCATAACAGTGAATAGCGTGACGACTATAATCCATGGCGATCTAATCGCTTGTCTATCTATGCCTTAACACCCACAGTACCACACCCGACATCGTCCGACTATCACCGAGACATCCCGATCCCTGACGTTCGTTAGCCAGCTACCAGGAACCGAAGTACTTTATGTACTTTACATAACAGTCATAATATAACAAGTTGTTAGCGCAAATGTACCGATAACGGTGTAGGCAGAGGTCCTAGCGGTATGGATTGTAAATAACAATTGGGTTTATGGATTCCATGTTGGTAGAAATTGTATGGTTTTATAGTTTGTGGGTAATGATGTTGAAATTATTAAAGATTGGGCTTACTCATAAGTAGGTAATGATTTACATATAGTCGAAGTAGTGGGCATAATGAATGAAGTAAATAAAGGCAAGGACTTAGTTAACAAAAATACTGCTCAGCTGCACTTGGATGAATCCACATGCATGCTATTTAGAAACTAGAGAAACAGTTTTTGAATTGTTAATCTATTTAGAAACAAACACACAAATGCCTTCACAATATTAGTATAGATAAGCACAAACTGTCACATAGGATTTCAAATTGCATCACAAAGTGTATTAATTAGCATAGAGTATTCAAAGACTGCTCGATATAAACACTAATTATGCAGACACAACTTCATAATACGATACTTTGAGCTTATGAATAATTTATTAGTCTCTGTACGAGATTCGATCAATATCATTCTCAAGGTCAGGGTCATTATATAGGAAAAAAAAAAGAACTTTTTGAACTTCCGAATCCTACCATTTGTTCTTAAGATGTGATTTTTGAGGAGGACACTTAAAGATAAGATTGCATTGACATCATTGGAACGAAGAAAATAGTAAGTATTGTGGTCACAGATGTTAATAATACTATTTTAATTTTAGAAAATGAGAACAAAATCGCTATACCAAATGAAAAGCAAAGTAGAGAAGGACCTTTTGGTATAATTATAGGGCCAATTGATGATGAAATTATATTAAAGCCACGGCATATTAAACAACGGCATTCCAGCATACGGATCTGTTCCTAGATTATTCCGAAGGTCAAACGGTAGCTTCTCATATAGCCATAAATTCACCAGAACATAGACCAGGAAGTAATTACAGTAACTCAAGTAATTATAAATCTTTCTAATAGATCCATGTTTTACAAGTTAATTTCTAATGTAGCCTATAATTTTTCAAGTAAGATACGCATCGCGAATGTGCCTTGCAATCAACATGTGAATTATAGCTATCCTTTAGTTCGACTTGATGTTCAGTTGCCCAACATCATTTTTATTACTAGGGTTGTTTACTATAAGGAAAACATGATCAAATTCAAAATGACTGGTAGAAATGGTCTCGTGCGGAAAAAGCGTGATGCTCCTTGCTAATTTCACTCTCTCACACTCTCTTATACAAGTGTGTGTTCGAGAAAGGAGCTTCGTTTCCAATAAGTGAGTTCCCCAAACGAAAATGTGCTTTCTTATTCCTTTTTCAATCATATCTTATTTATATGCAAAACACTAAACACTCGTGTCTATGTCGCAAAGTCATCTCTAATCTGGACTCCTTGGTTAAATCCAGAAAAAAGCGAATGTATGGTGACAATATAATATGTACGTAACTGTTTATTTATCGTAACTACGTAATTTGTTAGACCATCCATTTTAATTAGCATAGTTAGTTAAGAAATCTTCTCTGACTTTTACAGATGAAGCGGTAATAACCTTTGTAATTGGCCTGTTAGTATGAAATGTTTTATTAACTACAAGCAATTCATCTTGTAGTACGTTTGCTGATCAAGGAGCTTCGTTCATGACAAGTATTTGCATTGGTGTATGAAAACTGGTGTAATGATCTTCAGAAGATTTATGGATTCAGTTCTGAGCATAAAACTAGAACTGTTTTTGCTCTCTTAATCTATGTAACATCATCATCTGCCTAACGTGTCTTTAATCATTTGGTTTCAGCACATACGAATATTTCGTTCCAAATATTTCACGTGAACACAGCATTAAATATCCATTCGACACTTCTTCGGTTTTAATTAAAATAACACTCCACAGAATAACGGTGAAGAACAATGTGTGAAATTAACCTAGATTTATAATCTAATCTGAAATCTTCAAATGGATATGATCAAGCGCCTTTCCTATGACGTACAAGTGATAGTTTCTGCGGGACAATAAACAAGGGGCATATCAGCATTTATTCCCAGGTATGAACCAGTAGGTAGAAGAAGAAAAAAATCATAGATATCTTTACATATAAAATGCTTTATCCTGAATGACTGACGGATCATCGCACAGCCTAAACCGCTGATCGTAGACCTGAAATTTGGAGGGTGTGTTCTTTGTATGACGTAGGCACCAGATAAGAAAGGATTTTCCGAAATTTTACCCCTAAGGGGGTGAAAAGGGGAGGTAAATTTTGTATGAAACTGTCAATTTTAAATATGAATTCGTGTAGCCCACACATACCTAGGCTAGAGCTAGTCAAACATATATAACACAATGATATAATGTTCGACCACAGTGATTTTGCTGCACAATTTAGCGTTACCTATATCGTTTTCGGTAACTGTAGAACTGGACCAGTTTCGCGTGAGTCGATGCATCTGTAGGTACTAATAACTTGTAAAGCTTATGAAATAATGCAGATGCGTCACTGCTCTCTTAAGATAATGATATACAAGCTTTCAAGTATCTATGTCCAAAATACATTATTAAGTGAGAATTTGTGAGACTATTGTTTAAACTCTTCAGAGCGTAACTAATAAGAAGCTAGTGTATTCATAATATATCTGCTTTCATAGTCTTATTCTTAAAAAGTATAACCCTACTTTTTATTATCTGGTCCCCCAATGTCTCTTATTAATATCGCATAGAAACCCAAAAACTAACCCTCTCCTATGATACACATGATATTTACAAAATACATGAGTCATTGGTTTTGGAACTAGAACCTATGCTAATACGTATCAAAGATTATTTGTCTAGACACGAGACTCGCCAAGCTTTGTCTTCTAGTTTTATGAGCTTCAGATCATGTGATGTTTCTATAATAATATCATTATTTATGCACGTACCACCGGATATATTTTAAACACGTGGAAAGCCAAGGTTACTGGTCTATTTTTAGGCATTATTCTGTTATTTTTCGTATAGAGTACGTTTCTTAATTTATTTTCTCGAGCGTAACTTTTAGTCATGAGATTATCAAGCAGAACTATCAGGAGTCAAAAAAAACTCGAAACAAAAACTTATTAATCATTACGTTAAAAACAATATAGTATTCTTATTATCACTTATTACAAAATTTACAACATATCAAGATTAATTTATTAATCGTAAGACTTGACACGCGTGTTGTTTTCTGCCTACAAGTTATAACAGCCTTTGAATTAAGGGACTGGTATGATACGTAATAATTGGCTGCATTGCACCTGTGTTTATAAGTAGTTGGTAATGTACTTTATGTACTTAACGTGTGGAATTTCCAGTCACAGGTTTGTTATATTTGAGATCGAAAAATATTGATTCAGTAGTACCAAGATAACTAGTAATGAACGATTTGGTAAATACACAACTAAGTATAATGTTTAATTAATCATATTTAAGGCGTTTTGGTGATTACCGCCATTGATTTTTCGGATTCTCTCCTTTTTTTTCTTATTTTATAAATAATTTTCTGTAAATGTGAAATTGATCGTGATGACAATCAACAATTATACATACGTATCAACTTCTACCATAAGATGGATCAATTTGGGTTTTTTATTCCTAAAACGGTCGATTACCAAGCCGGAGTTGAACAAAAAGTTGACAACACGAAAATTCCCGCTTCGTGGTTAAAACATTTTTTCGTTTAACGGGCCGATTATATAACCAACTTTCGGTGAACTTAGCCCTTATTCCTTTGGTACAACCCTTTGTGGGTCTTGGCCTCCACAACAATCCCCTTCCATTTGCCAAGATCTTCTAAAATCTATCATCATTTACTTTAAAATCTTCTAACATAAAGCTCAATGAGAAATATAATTTTAGAATTTTATCAACACGCGTGCAACGCACGTTAGCAACAATATGTAACAATAAATGCTTTTAGAACAGATTCGTTCAACTCAGATACAATGTAATAACCGTAGATAACGCGATAACCTACCGCAAAAATATACGTAATATTCAATTACAAGCGGATGCGTATCAGTTGTGACACTAATTTATTTGTGTATCTGGAAATTTATTAGTGACTAGCTTTCCGCCAGCAGCTTACCCCGCGTGGGACTATACGAATTCAAATTAAAAATTACAGAGTTTCATACAAACTTTGCCCCCCTTTTTCACCCTCTTAGGGGTTCGGTAAATATTTTCTTATCAGATGCCTATTACTATATTTCAAGAAATGTATCTGCAGTGAACATGCTAATAGGTAGTCTTAAATTCAGGCTAACTTTGAGAATTTAAAGGACACCAATGTTATTAACAAATAAACGAACTTAAAGAAACTGCTTCTATACAAAATAAATATATGATACAGTTAAATTAAAAGTAGTTTATATAAAACAATAAAAAAAACGTTTTATCATAAAACTATTCTGCGAGACGTGTTTGAAAAAATATGACTTTCGACATTTCATAATCTAAATGTGTGTTCGGAATTCGATACGTAATCTAAATTATGACCGACAGTTACTACTCTGTAAGCAGTAATGTTACGCATTTAGACATGCATTTAAAACGTTGTCTTAGTCGACTTCTGTGAAAACCGTTTAGAAATGAACTAGCAAAATATCAACGTATAGATTTTACGGAATCGCTGCCAGCTGGTTCTTTTCAAGCGTATCGGAAGTTATAAAGACGTGTCTTTAGTTTTAACGATATTATTTTCAAAATGAATGAAAATCTTTATTATAAAATAGCAAAATGCTGGTGGTACTTCGTAATTTTGGAAATTGGAAACCAAACACAACATACATACATCACGCTTGTATTTAGCGAAGGTTACAGCAAAAGGTATAGTACGCTCTTCTCCAATTTTGTTAGTCTCATGTAATAGAAGGCGTACCTATCGATATGAACCCAGTCAAAACATCAGATATACCACTACTTCATATCGTGTGAGCTGCAGATTTACTAACCTTTTAACTTGGGAACCATCAATGACACAGTATTGGAAACAACTATTATTATACTAAGTTCTTAGACCATCAGGATATTGGTAATATCAGGATATTGGATATTGTGTGCTAGTAAGGTTGACACCAATTTTGTGTAAATTTAACGCAGAACGTTAATCTAATTCTAGTACATTTAGAGGACAAGATAATTGTGGCATTGCTATTAAACATTTCGATAGTGCACTTAGACAAATAATTGCGTCGTGAGTAAAATTTGTTGGGACTATATGGTTGATGACAATTATTTAGACCTAGCTATTTCCCGGGGTTTCTGAGGTAACTACTACCGCCGGATTAAAACTTATTCTTCTCTGAGGTTCAAGCTTTTGCCATAAAAAAACATCTTTATCGGTTCAGTCTTTTTGCCATGAAAGCGTAACAGACTGACAGATAGTTACTTTCAGATTTATATTTTTTTAATCACAAATCAGTTTTTCTAAGGATGACAATTTTGTTTCAGAATTATTCACTGTCTTACAAGGAAAATTATAGGCATCAGAATTATGTAATAGGTGTTGGTCGCAGACAAGTATCAAAAGCAAAGCACAAGTTGGTGTTGTTAAACGCCAATTGCCCAAGTCAGTTACAACGTAAACTAAAAACAGGCTGCCCACAATTAGCTGCAGACCACACAGCACCAATTACTCATACCTGTACACACAATTCTGTTCAAAATTTGTACAAGTTGACACCATCTATTATACGAGTTCAGATCGTGTTTGCTTTAGAAAGTCATTGTAGCTATCTCACGCGGGGTATATTGTTGAACTGGCGTGTACAATACTAGCCCAGCCTAGCAATCTGGCTTCCCTATTCACTTCTTCTACTTTAATATGTCTTAAGTTGGGCTACAATGGTGCATATTAATATTTGCCGTCTCCTGAACCAAGTCGGTTGTGAAATTCTGTGTGGCGCTAAGTTTACTGAACTTTGTTATCTCAGTTTCATGTTTCCTCGTTGTTTCAACATGTACTGCATCGGTAGCTTGTACAAGTTCAAAGATTTGAGGATGGATACAGTAATTTTTGTTTTTTACCTTCCTTTTGACGATGTTATAAAATAAGTCTATTCAAACTGATTCGTTTATTTTAGCAACAAATGAATCGAATTTATGTTTAATATCTTTATGGAACTGGATCATCTATCGCACCTACTCTATGACAAAATTTGTGGCAATTCGATACAGATTGATGGCGACCAATTATTAATTAAAATAAAATATTACATGGCCTTCGTAAGCAGCTAATGAGATTGAAAACGATTGAGTTTTCGTGAAACGTGATATCAGTGTAAATTATAACGGTGCTTTAATGGGTCTAGTCAATGATATAACCATTGGTTTTGGTGGGGACGCACGCGTCGCAACTATTTAGGTTATGTCAATAAATGCGGCTTTTAGAATAACGATCGAATGCTACTTAAGAATACGAATGGATGCTAGGGAAAAATACTATACTTAATAACATTGCCAAAGAACATTTGTGTCTTTTAGAGCTTCGTGTATAAATTACTTAGTAATTTTAGTATAACTGTAAGCTGTAAAGCTTCGATTCTGATCTCATCACAAAAGGAAAACGACACGAAATCCCCTATCGGATCAAATTAATAAACCAAATCAATTTTAAACACAATATTTTTTTACTCTCAAAATCTGGTTTACCTATCAATTCATTACTATTAAACTCAATTTCGTCACTTAAAGTAATGCCAACCATTAAAACGTCAGAATCAATTACAAATTCGATTGAACTCAGTACTGAATCGAAATAAAGATGTCGAATAGTCAGAGGCGGTTGCCCATTAACCAAACCAATTGAAATGCAACGATTATTCGATTAAATTTCGATTTCGAGTAAAAATTTGTGGAATGCAGTTATGGCGTTAGGTTTGTTCTATTTTTGACCATAGAATGTATCTTATTTTTAAATAGCAAATTCTTTTATGATAATCGGAGAAAAATGTCAGAAAAAAAAATCGCAAATACGATAGCCATAACACTACAAAGCGTAAACTATAAAAGTTTCATTTAAATTATTTCTCAAGCAATTTACTTATCGCTACATCAAATCAACAGCAATTATAAAATAAATTAGAATAATATTGCTGGTTTGTAAAAGATAAATCATGCAACATCAAAGGGCTGTTGGTATTTCAAGCCAATATGCTTATCTGATAACTTTACGAGTCTTGTACATACATGGAAGAATAATGTAACCGGCAAATAATTTACGTGCATTTAAAATTCAAATCATAAATTGGATTTTTTCTCACACAAACGATAATCGTTTGAAGATGATCAAGACGTTGTATAAGGAAGCTGTAAAAGCATAACAGGTGTAAATTGCTATATTAAAAGAGTCCGATCAATCTTTCTGTCTTCACCGGCGCGGGCGCACGTCGCATGCATATGGATGCGTCGTTTAGCCGCGCGAAAATCTTTGCCAATTTAGTCTTGAGCATGTTACCTTTATTTTATAAAAAAAATAAGTACTATGAACCGTTTTTTGATTTAATGTAAATTTTCTACAAGAAATTAATTTCGATGGAAATAAGTGAGTCTATTAATTTTTCGTAAAGCAATCTTATTGTATTTATGATTGTTAAAAATTCCAATCGCCACTATAAGAATA
This sequence comes from Pyrrhia umbra, assembly GCA_963891755.1. Classification (NCBI taxonomy): domain Eukaryota; kingdom Metazoa; phylum Arthropoda; class Insecta; order Lepidoptera; family Noctuidae; genus Pyrrhia; species Pyrrhia umbra. Next base: position 2,622,636 of record OY982937.1, on the reverse strand, counting down.
ATTCAACCGGTTCCCTCTAAAAGGTAATAAGTAGTTTTTACTATTGTACAATTTTAAATAGAAATGACTCATGCATGGGCCTAAGAATGGTAGGCAATATTTCACTGTCATCATTCTTATTATGTGTCTATTAATTGCATTGTCGGTGTTATATTGTATATAGTCATATTGTTATTATAATTAATAGTGTAATATATAATAGCGACAGAAACATATAAGTTTCTATCGACTACCTATTTCGTTTACATAACATTCATAAATAAATACAAATAAATTATCTAAAAGTTTTATTAAAAAAGAAAAGAAAACTTTACCTAAGCGCTTTTACCATTTACGCCAGTTAAATGGTAAACTATTTTAATAATCATTTACCTACATGAATTTACTTAACATACCTATTGCTATGCCTAAACGTATTATCAATATTAATTACAAGTTTTATCTAAAGATATTTTACGTAAAATATTTTCTTAATTTATAATTTAATTTTATAAGTCCCAAGTGAAACAAACCTACGTAACAGCATGCATCCAGTTTGTAACTTTTGTACCTTCTGTCAACGACGCAACAAGTTTGAACACATAACGAGAACCGCGTTTTCGGACAACCCCTGTTTGTTAGTAGCGTAATGATACCGCTGTCAGTTTGTACAAGGCTTGTATGGAAATTTTGGGACCTTTTTTCGGATCGGATCTCTTTGGCGCGAAACGGATTTTAGAAAAAAAAAAGTGTTTTAATGTAGAGGTATTTGGAAAGATTATACGTGGGTTATGAATAGTATAATTATATTAAATGAGGAATATGATTAATAGTTTTTGATTTATTAAAAATAAAATATCCGGTTATATTCAACGATGGTGGCTACTCCTAGCAGCTGGGGCTGCGGGGTGTTCGAAAGTTCGCACCCCCGAAATAAAAGGGCTGACGCAGGAACATGGATGGGTTTTAGTCAGTAAGAGTCTGTGAAACGCCGGAGATGGGGTGAGAGCCACCCCATCTACAACAGGAAGAGTAGTCTAGGAGTAGGAAGAGTAGATAGCCTACATATTACATTTTTTAAAGATAATTCGCCATTGTTTGTCTTCTCTACCTTTTTTTGAACATTTCATTATAAAGATTAAATATGTTTCAGTAGTTAAAACATATTTTCCTGTTTCACCAAGACTTCTGACAAAACAAGAAGCACCTCCTAAAATTTAGGTAAGGCACTGTAAAATTTGCTTTAGTTTTAAGTGATATAACACCTACAAATTTATTTAAAATTTTCTATCTATATCACAATCTAAAGATCCAATTTGAACCGATGTATTCTGGTCATTGCGAAACTTACCCCAGTAGAAGTAGTTACTACGTCACCGGTAAACCATAACAATAATAACTATGATTTGCTATAATTTTAAACGGAGCTGGTTCCAACATACGGTGTTAAACGATATCCACACACCATGAAACGATACATTATTACATACTATTTAATAACTAGGAGTTACCTGATATTGTCACGTAAACGTAAAGTACAGAAGGGCTGCTCCAAAAACGAACGCATTATTGACGAAATGTTTTGTCTGTTTGTCACAAGTGAGAACACAGCTATTCTGCTATTATATTGAGTTTTAAAATAAGTAATGTCAAAGTTTTCTATTGCCATACTAAGTCTATGAGAGTAACGTGTTTTGACAGCTCATGAAAAGGATTCCAATTGATTAATGGCGTCAACAACCGAATTTTATGTCAGAGGCCGTCAACTCTAGACACTATTTGCTAGGTTTAGTGAACTTGCAGCTCACATGATAAGAAGACTGCAACTGCTGTTCATATATCTGTACTACATAGCTTGAAGAAATTACAGCATTTAAATCACACACATTTCACCAATCACCGCCCTAAATCACGACTTAATGTGCTAATCTGACCGACCTATCACCAAAACATAGGACTATTAATAGATTTTTCTTGTTGACCACATTATTAACTTTTCTAACTCGTGTGGGAACCGAAACTGGTTCCCATTTAACGGTTTAGTTAACCTAACATGACGTAAGTCGTTAATTAATATCAATATTAACATGAATAATGATGGGCTTTGCTTAACTTGTGCAAGAGGTGTAGTTTGGTGTAGTATTTTTGATGCTGATTGGTTCGAAATTGATGGGGAGTAGGATAATGTTCAGGTCCGGTTTAGAAAGGCTGTTCTTGAGAATTTTTCGTATAGGTATTTAGAAGTAAAATCGTATAGACTTAAACAATGAACTTAAATCGATGAGAAAGGTAATTGGATTTATTTAGAATAAATATACAGTGGCCGCGATTCTCTTGACACCATCTAAATTAAATTTAGTCTATAATTCTCTCTTTCCATCAACAAATATAAGAAAGGGATAGCAAACTTTTAACACCTGTCAAATTAGAAAAAAATAGTTTTCCATACAAATTAAACATCACGACGTAACATCTCGACTTAATTAACAAACCTGTACGAACAAAACGTCGTCTGTCATTTAATTTGACAGCACTGAATTACTTGCTATCCTCTTCTTGTATTTCGCAATAGAAAAAGAGCATGATATTTTAAAATTAGTTTAGTCGTGTGTAAGTCAGAATCGGCACCAATATATAAAACTTTTTAAACAGAAAAGTAACGAAGGGATATTCCAGTCTTGTCTTTGATTTTTTGTTCCATTACAATTAATGGAAAACAACATTAAGAGTCCTATACCAGCATATTCTTTCCTTACACGAAAGGTTTTCAAAATCACACATAACATCAAAAATTCTTTGAACCACCTCGTAAAACATTCTTAGCTCCCTAAAACAAGAGAAAATAAGCTAAACATTGAAATCGAGAAACTGACACCATTGAGCATGTATTGTTCTGCCCACACCCAAGATGGCTGATTATACTCATATACCAATCGCATGCGCATCTGATGAGTGATTTATACGTTAAAGATGGCGCCCGACGATTCGAATTTTGAGATAGGATTTGCTTCTGTCAGATAGCCCAGTTTAGAATTGCGTATTCAGTGTCGCTTTTAAAAAAAATTGGAGTCGACAATTTTTGTTTGTGTTTTTAATGGTTGTTTAAGAGATGTGTTATTTGTATGAGAGATGTTATGCCTTTTATTATTCTATGAGTGCCTTGAAATCTGTTAAATGCCGAGAAATGAGCAACGGTCAAATAACCCAAGCGAGCTAACATATCATTATTGACATGCGATTGAATACAAAAAAAAATGCTTTTCTTTTGTAAATTTTGTGATTAGTTTCTAGATGTCCTAAGACAGTTAATTGATTGCTCATTCATATCAAAGCTTGACACATAGACATATCTATTATAATAGGTTCTCTTTCAGCAAGACTACACAAGTCTATGATGTTTTAGACATTTATTTTAGAAATTACCTCATATTGTTTTGGGGTTCATGGGCGCGCCTATCGTGTGAGGTATTCCTCGAAGCGCCACCGTTTTGAGGCGCACCTAATGAAGCGCACCTTTATTATTCCTCGGAGCGCACCTTTTAGTAGCGCTTCCGATAACAATTAAAAATATTAAAATTTTATTCCTTGAAGCGCACCCATGATTAAAAATAGGGAAGAGAATGAAGTAAACGTAATAAACGTACGTAACGTCTCTACCCTATTTTTAAACATGGGTGCGCTTCAAGGAATAAAATTTTAATATTTTTAATTGTTATCGGAAGCGCTACTAAAAGGTGCGCTCCGAGGAATAATAAAGGTGCGCTTCATTAGGTGCGCCTCGAAACGGTGGCGCTTCGAGGAATACCTCTATCGTGTGAACCTTGATCTCTTTTGCCGAATGTAATAAAGCTGTCATCGTCTAGCTAGACAATAAGTAAAAAACAATCGACAACATATGGAAGCCAGCTATGTATACCGCCTGTATTATTATCAACAGCATAAACTCGTTTATCTGCTAATATTTTGGTCAAAGTTCTACAAGATTTTTTGTGCATAGTTTGTTCTCATTGATGAATAGTTGTATAATAATTTTCTATAAATTGTCTTCTTAAATTTAAAATGTGTCTTCGCCATTCAAATTTGTCATTATGAAATTACTGTTTTTAATTAAATCGATAACAGTTCTTTGTATTATGACATACCAAGACTGCATTAATAACTTAACTGTTACACACAATTACGTATAATAATATTCAAAATAACATGATTTTGAATATTATTATACGTAAGATATCGTTGACTATTGCGACTTTAATAAGAAGTTGTAAGAATTGAAAAACCTGACCAATATTATGAATGGGTATGTGAATGTATTTGTTTATTACGCTCAATAATACGGTTGAACCGATTTAAATGAAATTTGGTACGGAGATAGATGGGACCCTGGAGATGGTTATAGGCTACTTTATATTTGGGTGCGTGGGCATAAGTGAAACTGCGGGAAACAGCTAGTCATATTATAACTAGACAAAGTTGGCAAGTATACATAATTTATTTGTAAATGGTTATCTACACTAATATTATAAAGAGGAAAACTTTGTTTGTTTGTAATGAATAGGCTCAAAAACTACTGGACCGATTTTAAAAATTATTTCACCATTCGAAAGCTACATTATCCACGAGTAACATAGGCTAAATTTTATTTTGGAAAAAATAGGGTTCCGTATATCTTAATATTTGGGTTTTTCGGACACAAGTTGTAAGAAATCAACCAGAAAAGTTACTTTTTTTGCGTACGCTACTAATCTCAGGAACTCCTGGTCCGATTTGAAAATTCTTTCAGTGTTAGATAGCCCATTTATTGAAGAAGGCTATAGGCTATATTTCATCACGCTAAAACCAATAGGAGCGGAGCACCACTATTCCACGCGGACGAAGTCGCAGGCAGAAGCTAGTTTACAATAAAAGGCATCTCTTTATTAGTAAGAATCTGATCATAAATTATTACAAAACCAAAATTATTGAACCTCATAATTAAAAAAAATAATCTCTACGTATTCATTACAATCTCCCAGTCACAAAAGCTAATTTTCGGATGTTGCAACATTGCAACCGATCGGTTCGTTTGAAGTTCAACAACTCTTTCTATTTGTTCTGTATCTACAAAATAATAGAATTAAGATCTTCGATACATTGCAATCGCAGTCTGTGGTACGATCGCTGCCAAATCACCTTCAATAAAGAAGTAATTGATATAATCAGAGCAGTAGATTACACGACAAGGCCTGAATACCACCACGTTTCAGATTCACCCATTTTTTTACTCATCAAAAGATTCCAGAACTTTGGTGCAGGAAATAGAGTTCATTTCACTTTGATTGGGTGTTTGGTAACGGTAAATATAAATTTGTTTTGAGACCATGTATAGCGGGTGTGGACTTAAATGTTGCAATCTGGGGAAATTGCTACCGGGAAGTCGAGAAAGGTAGGTTACATTTTTTGTGGTAATAAAAATAATTTTAATGCTGTTTTGATCTCTATTCTTATTTAATGTTTAAATAGTACTTTTCTTGGAAATAGCGGTATTTGTTGGAATTTATAACTTTGATTACATTTTTTGAGACGCAATAACAAAAATATAGATTTAATTTAGTTAGACTAGTTCTTCTTCCAATTTTATTATTAGTTTTGGTTTAAAAAAAATGCTTAAAACAATATTTCTTTTCGTGAAACAACATACACGTAACGAATCACTTGCTATCGTCAAATAGGGTTTTTTTTATTATTATTTTATAACAATCAGCTGTTCATTATTTTGTATAAGTTGGTCTAAATAAAATAAAATACAAAACAGTTTTTTTAAAACAAAATATTATCTAAAGTTAAAACACGAGACCTAATATGCAAATACGCTTCTAAGTCCATTCGTACATTAATATATCTTTTTCGCTCAATGTATAGCGTGGTACCATAGAAATATAAATTATATCTATGCGTGGTACACATCATTTCATAAGTGTGACTACAAGGCATTCATCACACACGCTCCCGGATGGAGAGACGCCATTCATAAACTAACTAACTACTTCTATTTGACAAAGATAACGTCTACGAATTATATTTTTTGACAGACTGTATCTTCGAAATTTAAAAAGAAATTGTGTGTGTTGCCAGTTAGTTTATTTTTCTTTTTTCTGAGTCAAAATTGTCTTCAGTTTGATTTCTTTATAGGCTCAAACAAAAGTGAATTCCTATTCAATTCAATCCTTCATTGCGAATATAGGTCTCAAAAGTTGTTACATTAATGTCAAATATAGTACTACTATACTCAGCAATCTATACTAATATAAAAAAGCTGCTGTTTGTTTGTTTGAACGCGCTAATCTCAGGAACTACTGGTACGATTTGAAAAAATATTTCAATGTTAGATAGCCCATTTATTGACGAAGGCTATATATCATCACGCTAAACCAATAGGATCGGAGGACCACTATTCCACGCGGACGAAGTTGGGGGCAGAAGCTAGTACAATATAAGAATGTAAAGTGAAGGAATGTTTCACAGTTATTATTAATAAAGATTATATAATTATTAAATCATCATCTGCCTAGCCTTTTCCCAACTATGTTGGGGTCGGCTTCCAGTCTAAACCGGATGCAGCTGAGTACCAGTGTTTTACATGGAGCGACTGCCTATCTGACCTCCACAACCCAGTTACCGGGTAACACGGCACCCCTTGGTAAGACTGGTTGTCAGACTTTCTGGCTTCTACAACTACCCGTAACGACTGTCAAAGATGTACATGTGACAGCCGGGACCAACAGCTTAACGTGCTTTCCGAGGCACGGAGGAGTCTCGCTATGACAAAGATGGTCATATATATATAATTATTAAAATCCTATTCAATAGTCTCTCATTTTAGACGGAGATTGTACATCTGTATATTTTTATACTAATCAGGTATTCTTAAAACAATTAGCAGGTTTATTGGCCCTACGGTCTATAAACAATTAAGTCATTGAATTACCAACCATTTGTTACGGTTTCGAATTAATAACTGAATTCGGTGCTTTTACTTATTTTAATAGACCGGCGTGAAAATTCTTGCTTTAATTAGTAGAATAACGGTGGTTTTTTGATTACTCAGGTACGTGTTTTTTTATTTTTTTTATTTACTTTCAAAGTCATGTCGTAATATATAGGATAATATAGGTATAGGACGTATTTATATACTAATATAGAATATAGAAATAAAGATAGCTGAAGAGTTTGTTTGTTTGCTTGAACACGCTAATCTCAGGAACTACAGGTCCAATTTGAAAAAATATCTCAGTGTTAGATAGCCCATTTATCATTACGCTAAGACCAATAGGAGCAGAGCACCACTATCAAGCCCGTTTAAGCAGTCGACACCTTCTAGGTTGACCTGCGAGATGCCATACAAAAAAAAATGCACCACTATTCCACGCGGACGAAGTCGCGGGCATAAGCTAGTCCAAAAATATATGTGAAGTAGAAAACCAAGGTAATTATCACTCTAAATATTTTTTTAAATTTAATTCGCACGCAGAAAAGTATAAGCAACATTTTCATTGTTGTATTCCACGGGGGTCAGTTTTTGCGAAGAATATTTTTTGATTGCGCACGCGCATGTTCGGCATTACGTGTCGTGATGGAGATTACGCGTTGAACTTTGCTTCCTTTTAAGGCTGATTTTTAACATGCTCTTATTTTGGTGTAGGTACAGGTTGATTTAAGACAAGGAAATTATTTTTAAATTACACTTATGGTGTTAATCTGAAATCGAAATATAAAATTACCTAACGGATATACCATTAGGTTAACATAAAATTAATACTTTTTACTTAATCAAATGGATTGGGAATCGAACACGTGTAGTATTCTATAATCAACCGAGGAGAAACTGGCCTTAATCTCGAAACCTGGCGAACACGTCAACATTCAATCTTTACATTAATTTTACAGGTCATTAATTTCGGCTCACTTACCATCGATATTACGAAATCGACACACTTATCGATAAAAACAAACAAAAAAGCATCGCATACCAATCCACCTGATAGAAACTGTCCGCTATCGAAGTACGAAATCTCCATTTGGAGTCCATAAAGTTGTTATTAGACTTTTACGATCTCAATCTAACAGTTGGACCACCGCAGCCAACGCTCCGGGCATTTGAAATCTTCCTATTGAGCCATTATCACGATTCCGTTTAACTAATTGTGAATACCAAATATGTAATTACGATCTAGATTAGAGTGATATTAACATCTATGGTGCTATTACGGAACTATTTGAATGTCTATGAGGACATGTACCTAATTAAACTGTCTCTATTATTTTTCCGTTGTAAAAATAGGACACGCCTGATTTATGTCATTGGTCTAAAACTGGTTTGGGTTATATAAATTGCGTCTACAAGGCGTCTGGTGTGCTGTGCTGCAAAAAAAAAAACTTAAAAAAAAATCCTCTATAGATAGGTACGGTAGCAACAAAAAATTGCGTATCATTCCCTACAAATTATGCCTAAACTGAAAGCAATAGCTTAAGATACGGTCACATTGGTCAAGTAAAACCTTACAAGTCCATAATAACTTAACACGTGCCATTTATATTACAGCTACTGTCATGGGTAGAAAGTGTATCGTATATTTTGTCGCGTTGGCGTAACTTTGCTAGTGTGCCCGCGGCCTAAGAAAGGTACTTGGATGAAATAAGCTAACAGCATGTCTATTAAAGCAGTTATTACCTTTTATTATTCAATTAAATTCATCCTCTGTTACTATGATTTCAAATATGGCTTGTAATTTTCGTAATTCTTAAGCCCATATTGGAAAAGTCAGGGGTGGGATAGTATGGAGATTGACGCTTAAATTCTTAAATATTAATTTATTTTGAGCTTGATTTAACACAAGTCATATTTCCTCTCATATTTTAGATATTTTATTAAAAAAAAACGCTCATTTTGGATTTTAAGTCTCCCATCTCCAATTCAAACGTTACCAACTAAAATTACTAAAACAACTCAAAAATATGAGCACATTCTGATGTTTAATAGATTATTCAATACATATAAAGTTAAACCAAGCAGTTAAATCTAGTGATCACTTAGATATGTTGAGATTACAAAACAACTCCTTGAGTATCGTTCGGGACCTGTAGACGCTACATAGATAAGTTATTTCCCGTAAATTTTAACGACATATTGTTATTACGCTGTTACAAGTCTTGCGACATACTTGTTACACGTCACATGTTAGTTGGTATTTATTTGCGTGCTCTTTTACGCATATGGAAGAGTATTACCATAAACGGCATTAGCCTTTAAATAACCAGAAATATTATTTAAAAAAATTATAGGGAATCTGTTTTATTTGTTTAATATTTGGATGTCTTTACGATTAGTATTTTAAAGTGAAAAAGTGCTAATTCAATTAGCATAATTTCAATAAACAATTTTGAGTTTGAGTTTAATCAAATCTGCATACAATTTTATTGTAATTTTATAAAACATTTTGTTTTTTTTATTCGATTTTTCTTCAAGACAAAAACACTACTTAAAATTATTTGAAAACGTTACAGAATACAGCGGAACATCATTATTGATAGCAAAAATATAAAGACATGTCAAGGCTGCGATTGCGCAGCTTCGAGTTCAGTACTCCTCGCAATTTAATACCCAACATTAAGTATTGACTACATGAGTAAAACAAAACTTTTTTGCCTGGCGTAAAAATTTGCTAAGGAAACTATCTGCGAAAAGTGCCTAACATATTGCTATTTAAATTGATGAAAAAAGTGAGTAATACGAAAACCATACAATGACGTAGCATGAAAGTAAGAACCATGAGTACCTAACCCCTTGAGAAAGTGTTCTGTGCGTTACTCAACAGCTTAGCAACTACATGAATACTACATTGATTGTTGTTCACGCAAAGACACGAAACGAAACCAACGGTCGCCGGCAAACGTTTCCCTTGCGAATACTCTGAATGTAAATACTGCACTCTGTAGTCGTTACATTTAGAGCATATTACTAATTATCATGCTACAATAGAAGTTTACAATACAAGTAGTATACATCTTTTTCTAGCAAAACTTCAGCCAACAGTATCTACTGTACGCACGTGCAAATTCAAAGAGCAAATAGACATAAAAGTGTTCAGTGAATCAAAACGAATAAAAAATTCAATTGGTATAATTGGGAGCACTGTCATTGTACCGCTGTGTTCTCAATAGTACGTGTCGATCGGTGCTTGTGGAGTAACAAAAAACCTTGAGGCAGAAGCCCTGGATGTTGTGAAATAGTCTTCAGAGTAATTTAACTATTGTAAGCTCAGTAAGGTGCAAAATGTTTCAGAACAATTAGCTTTACTCTCTAGATGTAGGTGACGTGATCTTTCCTATCCAAAATGAAAATAATAACAACGTTAGTGTTCCACGGGATAGCTCTATTTCCCATGAAACATCTGTGAAGCCTTAAAACTGATAAGTTTTGATTTGAAAAAGTACTTACTGTAAACGCTGTTGTAATCTATGGTGCCGTTGACTGTGCCATCCGGCAGCAGCTGCAGATAGCGATTCTTGAGGAACATCTGTATGGTGCGGGAAGTGCCTGTTATGTGGCTCAGGTTGGCGGAGCGTTGCGCGCGCGGCTCGGGCGCGGGGGCCGCGGCGCAGGACGCGAGCGCGAGCGCCGCCAGGAGCAGCCGCAGCGGGCGCGTGCGCGAGCGCATGGCGCGCCGCGCCCATGGCAGCCGCCCGGACGCCGTCACTGCACAACACCGCCTCTCATACCCCGCTTAATCCCCCACGACGTCCACCACCCAGTCTCATTCAAAACCTTCCTTCTGTATTTATAACTCAGTTCGGTTGACTCGCATCATACCCAACACCCTCATATTACTTTTATTGCACCATATTATTGACAGCTTCTCAGTTTACAAGCGCCGCAAGCCGGGTTGTTCACACGATCTGAAACAAAATAATTTTGTGTTTAATAATAGAGTGTGGTGGACAAATTGGTAACTGATACACGACGTCGTCACGTGAACAATTGTTTAATACAGGGAGAGCAAATAGAATTGAGTTAACAAAGTCTAGACATTCGCGGTAAAGAATTTTTCAAGCGATTGTGGTAACCGTTGGACTTTAGTGAGAAAATAGAATATTCGTATAAGATTAATGTCTTTTCGTATGTTAGCGGTACAGAAGACGCAACAATGTTCATGCGAGATTCAAACAGCAATTGTATAAATACAACGTGTTTAAACAAGAGACTCGATTGTGACAATAACAATGAATCAGGTGGTTGTTTTAAAATTAGAACCTGTTAAGGTCAAATCACCTCACCTAATGATGATGAAATCATCCCATTTGAAACATAAAATGACTGAACAGTTATTGATATTTCTAAAAACCTACCTACTGATATCATCGAAAGAGGCGTACTCAGTGGTACTGTTTTTATTAGAAATCGCACTCAGGGTGCATTGCCACCATTAGATAAAACTTAATGTCAAGCATTTGTTACATTTACAGTGACATTAGAGCATTTTAACTAAAAACAATGCAAAATGAAGTAGATTATTAGACATTTATATCAAGCCGGTGACACGACTGAAAATAAAATATCGCATCAAAACATTTGAGGTTGAACGAAAATAAAATGAACTTTTTTATTCAATTTATTCGGTGATGGTTGCCAAGGAAAGTCGATAACATAAAGCTACCGATCGGCAAAATTGTAGGTCGACAATCTGTCCGACTTTCAACATTTACATGCGATCGGATCGCCGTTGAAGCAGTCGACCACTCAAAGATAAGGAGCGAGTAACTGTCTTTATTTGTAGACCTACTCTGTTTCTAAGAACCCTAACGAAGCTATCTGAGTTTTCGTATTGGATCCAGGCTTGTTCACTTTCGAACAATTCTTTCTTGAAGTTACAGCGGCGATTTCTTTAACATCGAACCAAAAGTTTCAATTGTGAAAAATTATAAGATCCGTTTCGATAAACGTTTTTGGAAATTCTTCATGCAATTTGTATTCAACCTTCTTTCACAAAGTTAGCAACATAATTCAGCTCTCACCGGCTTTTAACCTTTCAGATTGTTTTTAATACCTACTTAAGCCTTGTGGACTTTTACGTGTATTAACGAGTTTTATATGCCGCAGCATACAAATACAGATGGCAGTTGTTTAATGAAACCAAATTAAGGTCGCTTGTGTATGTATGTATGTATTCATAAAAAATAATCATCATAAACATCATTTACAATTTTCTAGCCACCGCTGTTGCCGTTACAATATTTCTTAAACTTTATGATCTTTTCGTTCCACATACACAATTATTTGATGATTTTATTGATTCATACCACTTGAGTTTTTGACGTGATCGAATCGTGGAGAGTAATGATTGAATCTGATTATAGTGTCCATGATTCCAATATATCTAGATCGGGTCATCGTATTGTCTCCCACATTTCATTATTGATAAAACGTCATTTGGACAACCTCAAATATATCTCCATTAATATACTAGACATCATTTTTTTTTTCAAAGAAGATATAAATGTAATCTAGCTACTTTTTATTTGTATCCAAAAATTAAACAACTCTACATTTTTAACTTTCTTTTATTACATATAAAGAGAATATTATTATCATCAGTCTCTGTATCTAAGGTTAACGCTTATATTTTCCTGTTATCTTCAAATACAAAAATAAAGTCTTCTTAACTATAATAGCTTTCTCCTGAGTAAGTATCAGGCAATCCAGTAACACAATCTGGTCTCAATTTGTCAACCTGTTTCATGTAATTGAATGGAGCGAGAAACTCGCCGACAATGGATTGAGATTGCAAATGGTGCAAGTTGTATGTATTTCTTATTTATCAAGTAACTCTAATTGGTCGCATGGAATTCTAAGCTGAATAATTTTAGATTTAAGCAGATAAGTTTTTTTTATTTAACAGTTAATCTAAATTCTTGTTTAGTTTCCAAAGTCGAAAATATTTTAGCAAAAAGAAAAGTATGAATTTCCATAGTATTCAATAATACGACTAATATTACATTAAATTATATATTAACATAAAGTCATTCCTGTATTCCTCGAAGAAGTAGCCAGAGGTGAATAAGACACCGGTATTCCGCCAGTTACGACTTCCGTGTAACACCGAAACGATTTACCTGGTACACTGATAGATTTTCTAACAAAAACCATTCAAGACTTTGCTGAGAGTAGCAAGATTCACATCCGTCAAGAGCGTTAGTATTAAGTATCATTGATTTTCTGATCACCCCCATTTATCACTGAACTATTCACACAAAAGATTAGCTAAGTGTAGTAAGCTCTTGACAACAATTTATTGGTGACATACTCAACACACGCAAATTCCAACGATATTTTAACGATCAGGTCAAATTTTAAGTCTTCGTCGAGCCTAATGTATTTTCTTACAAACTTCTCAGATATCAATAGAACATCAGTACTTGGATGTAGTTAATCATTGTATTTTTTGTCATTTATAGCTGTAACACCTATGAATATCAGATCATGATCATCATTTCCTACTTCTGTTGCTGTCAATCATCTTTTATCATCGTATCATGCTTCAGTTGTGATGACGTTAATAGTACAAGTGCGTGAATAAGATAAATTGAGACTGGTTTAAGCCTTTTCATTACCTATACTAAGTGGCTAAAAAATTGTACGAGTGTAGCAGCAATTAATTTTTTTATCATCTCGGTACGGTCTATCAATGATTTGTTATTTTAAAGAGTTTTATAGTTTGCGGTTTTCTATTCTTCGTTCTAACAGGAAAACCTAGGTTGGATAAAGCTTTCTAGCATCAGGTCGAATGTCAATAAACTATGTTCAATCTTTAAAAGCTTAACAAATGAATTATTCAATGATGTTGTGAAAATACCGTGACTTACTGCTCTTGCCAAAAATCGATAAATAATTTTATTGAAAAATTTAAACTGTTCTTTTTTACGCTTTTTATAAAATTAAGACTATGCTGTGTTCCAAATCTTTCTTACTATTAAACATCTTGACTCTGTTGGAAAGTATTTTTAAGGTTTAATAGGTAGGTACTCGTTTCAAGAAATCACTTACCCATTATCTCAACTTATTCAACCCGTTATTGCGTCAACAAACGCGTTAAGATAGGAAGAGATTCATGCGATACATTCGATTACAATAAGCTTTCTATGCATCTGAATTGTAAATTTTTAGGGTTCCGTTACTTGTGTGTTTAGCAGATATCTTCAAGATTTGAAAATTCCTGAAGTTTTCAGTCAGCAAGAAGGAAGCCGCCAGCTACCTATTATTACAAGTCACTCTTAATTTGTCACACAAAATATCACATCTCATAGAATGATGACAATATTTACCTACATTCAAATTAAACAATATATGATTTAAATGCAGTCACTAGGATTTCTCAAATCACATATGGGCGGGTTCCAATCTCACAAACTGCAGTTGAATACCAGTATTTTACAAGTATCGACTCCCGTCTGACCTCCGCAACCCAACTACTTACACCGGTAAATTCTATCGGCATAAATCGATGTACGGATCCATTAAAGCTTTTGTACACACCTTCACCTGTATTCCCGTTCTTATCTATAGATAGAGTGCGGTCCAACTGAGCAATCTATCTTTATTGCTGTGTAATCTATTGATCGGCATTATAATTGTTTGATTTTAACTCCGAGTCAACATTACAACACATTTCTTTTGAGGAATTTCGTTTGCAGTGTTAGCCATTCGCTAATAAATTGATAGTAAGTATAAAGAGTTGATTGTGTTTGAATTTTTTTAAGGTTCTGCCTCTGTTGAAATGTTAATTTATAGTTTTTGGTGTTTCGAAATATCGTCTTTTTTTTCTCCTTTTAACATATCATTCTTAGGTTTTATCTGGCTCAGTGCCAGGGTTTGTATTGCTTGGACATGTGTAGGTAATTAACAAGAAATGATGGCTTCAATCTTCATTTATAAGTCAGTCTAGATGCCTCACGGATCGGCTCATGTTTGAAATCTAGTGGCTTTTTAATGTCATTAAAAGTTGTGGGTACAGTGTTACAATGTTTCTAAGTTATAATTGACATCTCTTTATTCACGAAATCTATGACATCGCCTAATTGACTACCGAAGGGAGTATCATCAATAATATTTGTTACTTTTCCACCATATAATCTGGATAGCATTTCATGTTTCTGAATTCTGTGTTTTTATAATTACAATTTAAAAATAAACCGGCAGTCAAAGAAACTTTTTTCACCTCACAAAGTTCAATGAACTTGCAATATCATTTCTTATTCGATGAATTAATCTTACATTTCAATCGAATAATCCAAGAAAGAGCATTAGCATACGATTAATAATGTCAAACGCCGCGACTGGTTCTATATGGCTGATTTAATATTACTTAAATGACCTTGACATGCATACAAATGAAATATTTAAGGTCATAACGATACATAATCGAGTATTAAATCGATTTAATACTGAATTATTTAATGTTACCTGATCAATAAATGTAAGGGAACTGTCATATCAATTAACTGGTTAATCTGGGTGGGCGCTGATATGTGCAAATGCGTTAGGTATTATAAAAAGGCATTTGCATAAACGGCATAATTGGGTGAATATATATGATAAATATATGGTAACTATTTAGTTGTACAAAATAATGAAAAAGGTTAAACAAAACAGTAGAGTTTCTATAACCAGAAATTATGTTTTGAATAGTAATGAATACTTGAATACTTTGAAGCTTCTGAATCTTTTACTATGTTCGTAACAAAACTACGATTATTATCTACAACACAAGTAATAGTTTCTAATGTAACTTTAAAGGATGGAGGTAGAGATACTTCTAACAATATTATTCCTTAATCTTCATATTCTACAGCAGATAATCAAAGCGAAACATTAAAGAAAACAATTAGAACGTATCTAGTAGATGTTATTCATACAACACGAAGCTATAAGTCGTTAATGTGACGCTTAGTCAACATTGATAACAAAAAGAGCGTGAATGGAAGAAAAAATAACAATACAACTCAGAATGCTATACGATATAGAAATAAGAATGAATTCAATAAGCACGATATTATCTCTAAAGGTGTCAGTTGACAATGACAGGCAGCAGATAAACTATGACATTATTGAATAATTGGCTTGCACCCTTCTGCACTGCAAATATAGGGAGGAACTTTACAATGGAACTATTATTGAATGATTTAGAAAAGGAATTCCATTTTTCTTTTAACTTGGTTAAAGTAATAATGAAAAGAGTTCAATTAAAGAAGTTACCAAAATGTCTATCAATAGAAGTTTATCATTTAGTGCATAGAAGCAATTGGATTCGTTTTGTTTCGAATATTATTCTTAAACTATTGGACTGATGGTGTTATCTGGCAAACTGCTAATGTGAATTAGTGGAATAAATATTTCAATGAAATATAACTTGAAACTTAAAGCATTAAATATTTAGCGTCAGGTGTTAAAGTATTTTGCGTTAATTTAAGTAAAATTAAAATTATACACTTTAAATTTGGTATACCTGGAAACGGTTATACAAAAAAATCCCAAACAGGAAAATAAGGTGTTATACTCAACGCAAACAAATTCGCTTAATTTTATGGGAATTCTCATAAGGATTCTTGGATATATTGTTGTTAGCTTTTAAGCTGTATCATTTTATGGAACATTTATTTGTGAACGAGCAATTTTAGATGCTATAGAGATACACTTTATTGATAAGATGTTATTTAATAACACTTTGAAAGTTATTCATATATTACTTATTGAATTAAATAAAACTACTCTTAATTATTACCTAATTGGTTTATTACAGCTTTTCTCGGCTCATAATGCCAATGAGCGCATCCTGTATACCGTTTAATGTTATCAGAATATTATTTTGCGAACATTGAAGAGGGCGTCGCCTTGTTAGTCATATTGTTTCATATTACGTAGCTAGCTAATTTTGCGAGCAAACATTTTCGCCAGCTAGTACATAAATGTCATTTGTGTTGAGATTAGTAACTATTCAGTTAGATACATATTGTATTATCAAACTGTAATTATTATGGGCTCTAACCATGTCCAAATTCAATCAAATTCGACCTGGCTGTTAGTATAGCATTTCCAAAATACTAATTTTAAATAATATAATTAAATAACAGTACTCTGCTGACGTCACAGCCAGTATAAAGATGCAGATCGTCTACATACACAAAATACTAATCTTATTTGTTGAAACGCCAACAAAGAGTCGAGTTAGTATTACTTTCTTGTTAACACGAGTTATTGTGCTCACGAGCCTGTTTAACTGGGTCAGTTGGCTTCTACGGTGCAAAAGGTGCAATGTACTTATTAGTATTGTCAAATATGGTTGAAAAAGACCACTACTTATATTTATGCCTTCTACTGAGCAATTCTCTGTTAAAACCAGGTATGATATTATTTTTTTTATATTTCCTTACTTTAATGGATCTTTAGTCTTCATTAATATACAAACGATTAACGGTATCCCAAACTCTATCCTCCTTCGTAAAGTCAATTAAAGTATTTCATAAATCAGCATCGGTAGACGTAATCTCGTCCGATATCCCTGAGGAGACTCTTAATGTGCGTAGACAGATATTAATAAACCAATTTGCCTCCGTTGACTCATGCGACACGCTCGGTATGATTGGCAGGTAGCCTCCTATGTTTTCTTTTACAGTTTGTTCATTAGCTATTGGGCTATTGAGATGCCTATAATCTGTGAAATTTGGAGTATTTTTAACACGAGTTTACAGGCTATAACTTTTTTCCTATTACTGCGAGACACTCTCATTTCAATCTCTTATTGCTACGCCTTTTTGGGACCCGATTCATTTCTACAAAGGATATTTCCTTTTAAATATATGATTGGGTTTATATGCGAAGTTAAAGGAACGTTGGAGGAAATTTGTCCATACCAACCAACTATCACAGTTGGTAGAAGATATTCATTAATACTAACTACGTACCGTAAATTGGAACTCCAGGTATTTAAACTGGCATGAGTAGCTTGTGAACCAAATAAACTTATTCAACCAAACGTGAAAGCAGGTCGTAAAATTTATCGCTAATGCTGATTTGGAAGTTATCGTCGTTTGAGAGGCACGCGTATAGTTTTACAGGCTTACACTTCGGTTGGCGATGTAAATGTGTTTTCCACTATTTGGTGGTTGAAGTTACGTTTAACTATTTTCTGACGTTGCTTAATTTTGGTACTAAGACTTAGGTCTAAGGAATGAAAAAGGAAAAGTAGATTTTTGTTACACGACACCAATTAGAAAGAATAAACTCTCGCTAATCTTTTCGCTTCAACACATGATTTGGTTTGGTCAAACAATGCACTATAACGAAGTCTAAACATTTCCGCAGATCCCGAGAAACAGAATCACGGAACAAGGGAAATGTTGGGCCATGTCAATAGATCAAAGCTAGTCGACCATCTAAAACTGGCACTGCGCAGCTGCCAAAACTTTTGCTAAAAAATGAGGGACACGAATAACGATCACTTCTAATTGCCGAAGTTTAGTTTCCCATAGCTTATTTCTGGCTAAGACGTCACAGAGTCAGTGAACTCGTTATCTAAGGTGTAGCTGTGGATATCGGTGAAGGGTTTATGTTTCTTGGAGGAGAAAATGAGTTTTCCGAACTGTCAACTTCAAGTCGCGACTGTGGGGAGCTGTTTTAAATAAGTTTTCATGCGCGAATACGTTATTGTTACTTAATGTAAGAATAGTACTTTCCTTGTATTTCATGAGCATCATCAACTATGAAAATTATATACTGTAGTCGCAGCTTATAACATTTTAATAAATTACACATGAGTACTCAAAATTCTATAAAATATTAAAAAAAAAATAACAATAAAAATATCTTCATAGTATTTGACCCTTATCCAAGCCACAAGACCCAATTCCTACTCCTAACGCATAAAATTAAAATACAGTAACACTCAAAGATTCTCAAAAACAGGTTACGAATCAAAATAGCCGGCGAACGTTAGACCGAAAACCAGAAGTGGTAGCGACAACGGACAATGCATAACTTCGGTCTGAGTACAGAATTAGCATCGATATTTTGCGAGCGCGCGGCATCGGTACCACGATCACAGGGAGATCAGAAAACTCACTCGTCACAACACGTGACAATGAACTCTAAACACACATCTAGCGTAGTGAGCACGGAACAACGAAGCTGCCTGGCCAGAAATCGCGCGTTATTTTAATACCGTTTTAAGATTTTACTACGCGAACCTGGTTATAGTAGAATGGAACTTCTGTGTTTACTTATTCTTTGGTCAAAACTATTCTAGAGTAGATCATGAGTTCAGCCTCTCCCGGTTCGGTTCATTGAGTAAAACATTTTGTTACGTAAGTTTTAGCGCCAAACAGAAGCACTTGCGGGATTTTTAGTATCGCTTAGATTTGCATTATTGGGTACATTCAACCATTTTTGTTTTTATGTGCAATGGTAATGTTAGTATCAAATTGTATCACCTCGTTACAATGGTTTTATGGTTTGTATTTTGATGTCTTTGATTCGATATTTTGTGATTTAACATGTTATGGTTAGTTTTCAAGGTCGACTGTGAGTATTTTTTTGTTTGTGTTAACGTACACTGCATTCTTTGCTATCGTTTTTTCTTTATAACAGTTGAAAGCTTGTAGTATTTTTTAAATAATGCTGTACCGCCCACATACGGCGATCTAGTCATGACACATGCTTTAGATAAATAGTTACGCTTCGTTGAAAGTAAAATTGATATTTCGGTTTTATTAGTACTCTGTATTCTAGTCTAGGCTAAAAATAATTGTCATCTAGATTCATAAAACAACATCGGAATCTGCAAAATGAGTTTTGTGTGCTGTTGTGGCCGATTTATGATTCCTATTTTTTATGAAAACACTGTTAATAGTGGTTTCGGTGACAAAAGAAATGTTATCATCAACTTTTATGATAATGTCATCGATGAAGCTTAAAATTATAGCTTTCGTTTAAGATTTAAGTATGCTCGAGTAACTGCACATTTTGGGGCAGAGATTGCAACTGCAAACAATTCTGACATGTGCATCTATCAGCTTCATCAGATAACCTGTTTCCCACACTCTACGAGATAAGGAAATAACTTGGCATATAATCCAAATGTTTAGCAAAGATGTAGTTAGGGACAAATGATACACAAACGAAGGAACATTCCTTTCTTCATATATTTAGTTTTATCACTTTCTAAATCACATTTAGATTTTCAAAATATCATTGTGTGGGATGAAATGCATAAAAAATGTGCCAGTGTGGAGTTTCTGCTATCACTATATTATTTGTATCAATCACTGAAATTGTCAGATAAAATGATAATCTTAGTGATAATGGTTTGCGGAAAACAGAGTTGAATGCACTTAGTTTCTAGGTCATCTTTTATTTGACAAATGACGTAACATGATAATGTCGACTTGTTTAACATTTTATAAGAGGAATGTCATTTTCAAAATGCTATAATATCTTGTTGTTTAAAGGTCTAACAAACTAGATGTTTTACCTCATTTCATTTAATTTAAGTATGATTCAAAAACAGCTTTGCCTTGTTATTATTTTTTATTTTACATTTTTCAAGCAATGATCCTTAAAAAAATCTGAATTCAAAAATATATTCTGCCTAATAAAGTATAGGTATATATAAATATACCTATTGCAACAAAATAATCAGTTATAATAATAGCAATGAAATGCAGTTTATACATAGGAATGCTAAACAATATACTGACTGAGCTGGCTAGAGCGGACCTAGATTTTTTGTCTAGATTTTTGTGAGGTTATAGACCCTGTTACACACTCCGTTTATTTTGCTTTATCATTGAGGATACTACCGTAAATACTACGAGGAACAGATGACTAATGCAGTTGTAGCATGTGCTTTAGGTGATTTGGCAGGACTTCCTCGACTTTGAACTTAAATATCTCTAGCTGTTTTTAACGACAAAGTAGACAAGGTAAAAGATTGTACAGTATGACGTAATCTTTCTTACGCATGTTATTTTTAGGAAGAAGAAACACTAACTGCCGAAGTATTTCGTACTTGGACGGCCATGATCCAGGCTGGTGTAGACTTAAACAAACCGTACATGAACGCCAAATAAACATTATTGGTAGTAAAAATAAACGGTGGGCAATCAAATAAAAATGTTATGCTACTTGCAGAGGGTTTCGATATCTGATCTAACAAGAAGATTATGAAAAAAATGCTCAAGTCTAAGTATTTCTTGTATTGGCAAACGTCATCAAACAAATAATGTCGTTCCCATGATAACAACTCTCGAACTATAATACAAACAAGAATATATAACAAAATGGAGTTGACATTGAGAATATCATAATTTTCATTAACTATAATCCGTCTGGTAAAAGATTACAATCTTTATACATAGGAACACGCACTAAAATGATTAAGATGGGTAAAACCCTGTTTCATTCCTCGATAAATTGCTTTAATGAATCTATAAAAGTTGCAACTTCTTGAATAACTGATTGTAGTTTATAAGTACATTGAACTAGACAAAAATGATATGGCTTTAATTTTCGCCAATTTATTGCATGGCCAAGTGGTTTGAATGCTTTGCTAAAAACTTTTATGGCTTTTTACGATGGCCACTTAACTTTAGTATTGTCACATGTCCCAAATATTGTCCAGATGTGTCTGGTTTGTTACAGATATTACTAAGACTAGCATTTTAATGAAACTTTAGTATTTTATCTCACGGGAATTAGCTTCCTCCTAATAAGTGTGTCACCTGTCAGTTTCTATTAAGTTCTGCGAGCATCGTCTTCAGAATTGGTTCATTGTCAAGTCTAATAGACATTTGTGACTGACAGACACTCAGTTTTGTTGGTGTTAGATTGAATTTAGTTTGATTCTATTCGAAAACAACAATAGGTATACTTTTCTCGCTTTTTTAAATGTCCCTTTAAAATTAATCATTTATTTTATCTTTAAATGCAATACCAGTTTTCTTCAGATAGTATTTTAATACCCATTTGAAAATTTCTAAAGATTTGGATGTCTTCCGGATTCCTAGCATTCCCACAAAAAGTAGCCAAAGATTTATATTTTGTTTTCCATCGCTCCACGATCTGTGTAGAATTAAATAACTTGTGCCGTTGAAAAATTTACAAAAATAACTAACAGTTGTAAAGGTCAATGGAATCACTTTCGGCGTCCATTCAAATGACTGAAATACGAATCATGAATATTAATTAGTACCTTTACATGTAGAAAAATAATTTCTACCGATTCATGCTATCCACTCCATTTATGAATTGTATTCTTTTATTACAAAATCTTAGCAGTAATTGAAAAAAAAAAACTTCATTTATTTCATTGACCATTCTTTTATCTACGCCAATACCTTTGTATATTTATATCGGTATAGTAAATTATAGTATCAACGTTATCAATGATATCACCATTTGAATGTGCAGACACCGGACTTTAATTAGCTTCCTGAACTATAGCTGTTTCTAAATTTGTCTTAATGAAAGCACTTTAATTAATATTATTAATAACTGCTTCAGCTTAAATGTCACTGCCAGACTCTGTCGCCCGGCGGCATTTTATATAGCATTCTTCATTTGGACTCTTGGGAAAAGATAAATTGGATTCTAAACATCTTCAGAAAAGTGTGTATTATTTAGATATCATTATAAATCTTTCGGAAGAAAACTAACGATGTTGAATAGTTCACTTTGCACTCAAATGTCACATGAAATACGTCCATCTATAAATTGTAATTCACTTTGGTGGAAGGAAATTCGATGTCGATTAAAGTTTTATTCAAATAAGGTGATATATAACTCGTTTTATTTATATGCTTTTAGTGTGTTTTATTTATTTTGTGCGTTTAAGTGTTTTATTGTTTTATGAATATTAAATCACACTTATAATTGGATTGAGAGGTTTACCATGCCGAACTTCGATGATCCGATTCGGAATAGTAAGACCGCGATTTATTTCCCTTTGGAGAATTATTACGTATTATGTAATACTTTTCGGTATTTATCATTCTGTATATCAACTGCCTAGTTGAACTAGTTATCCCAAAGGCGTCTGCCGAGCATGATAGCCATGTGTTTGATTCCTAGGTCGGGCAAAGTGTAAATGGATTTTTCATGTCATAATTTGTCTCATAGACGTCCTGATTCTGGATTTATGCCCGATTCATGGCAATACGGTCACTTCTTATTAGATATCTACGTAGGATTCAGAAAAATCTGGCAGAAGGTAAGGACTGTACCTACCTACTTTAGTTACCTATTCCTCTATCTGTTTCTTAGTGAAAAAACAGAGTTGTTGTCATGCAAGGAAAGCCATCACTTATATCATTTAAGAGTATCATAAAACTGTACAAATAATCTCATCTTGTGTTTACCAGTCTCTGTTTGTCCATCCTTAATGCAAGCAGCTACACGACATCAGTTTATTCTGCTAATAGATGCCTGAGAGTTTTCGGATGGTGTTCAAGTAGGGCTGGCACTATTCGTTATCGTTAAACCTAATAATAGCATTAGTCTGTGATTTATCATTGAGTATCCTACTAATATTATAAACGCGAAAGTTTCTAAGAATGTATGGATGTATGTTTGTTACTCTTTCACGCGAAAAGTACTGGACGGATTTGGATGAAATTTGGTACACACATAGTCTATAACCTGGATTAACATATAGGGTACTTTTTACCCGGGTGCGCGAATTAGTTCCCCCAGGATGCGGGTGAAACTGTGGGAAAGAGCTAGGTTATTATACTGAGATAAACAATATGATCCTTACTAATATTTTTAATGCGAAAATAAATATCTGTCAATCCTTCTGTATGTCTATCACGCTTGTAAGTTAAAATGGCTGAACCGATTAAGGGAGGTAATTTTGGATAGTTTTTATTCATATTCGTGAAATAGTTTGAAAACGCGTATGCAGGCAGCAGCAGAAAATAGCTAGTTCTCATATACGTAGAAAGAAACCGTATTAGAAGAAGGATCCTATCTCTGATTAGGCATTACTTTGTCACATATGATAAAATATTAGCAATCAAAGAGTACAGTGCTGACAGATTGACCGGTAGTTTTTTTTCCCAATGGGAAATCATCAAATGATCCCTCCGCTATTTGTGGGGCGGAAGGGAGTGTCAGACTCTCTAACTAAAATCCATCCATGTTCCTTCCTCAGGCTTTAACGTTCCGGGGGCGCGGTAACTCTTTCGCACATCCCGCAGCCATGGCAGGCTATGGTCCTGAGGGGGGGGGGCGTCATCAATCTTTACGAAAAACATTTTAGCAAAAACGTTTCCCCCCCCCCCCCAATTTTGAATTTCACCGCAAGCGGGCAAATATGCAAGACAGTATACATTCTTATCTATTTACGCATAATATTGTGTGTTATCAATGATCATGCGTCGCCGGTTTTGGCACAAGACTATAAACCTACATTAAGTACAGCAGACAGATAACAGCGATCTGTATCATTATTGTTCGAAGAAATTATCTTTCTTTATCCTAGGAATCAGCTTTGAAACATACGGTATTAATCATATCTAATGACTAATACATGTATTCTGCTACATTTTTTTTTTCGATATTGAGTTAATATACATAGTTGGAATCAGGAAAAGATTTTGAATACGACTCAATATCGATAAAAATGTTAGTTACAGTCTTTCTTTTTATGACGTCAGTATTATGTACGTTAATCAAAGTGGACTTTGGTGATATTTGGTATATAAGCCGACCTAATTGTCATTGTTTTGGACTTTACCCAACTACATGGGTCTCGCGGATGCAGCTGAGTACTATTATTTATTTCACATAAAATTCTCACTTATCTGGTATGAGATTATATGAGATTTAAGGCGTTTAAGGCCTATAGCATCTATTTAGCCTTTTCCCAACTGTGTTGGGGATGGTTTCCAGTCTAACTGGATGCAGCTACCAGTATTTCACACGCTTATTAGACCTCCAGTCTAATTAGCAAGTCTTTTTAATTCCCCACTTAAGCATAATTCAATTATTTAATAATAAATAAATCAATTACCGTTACTTTCACGGGGTTATTAAACAGCTAATAAAATCTCAAAGCTCAACTTTTAATGGCCATCCATCCCTACCGTTGAAACGCATCTTCACTTAACTAACTCAGTCATTAACATCAGATTACGTTTTACGAGTTACGTGTGACGTCGTGACTATAAACGGATGGTTTACTGTGAGACTTTGGGAACAATAAAAAGGTTGACAAACGCCTTTCGAATTAATTCTATGTCAATTACTATTTATTGAAATGACAGTAATGCTTTCAAATTGTTATGGGATACTCTGGCGCATACGAAGTGTACTAAGTAATTCGGTATAATGTTTTGTGTTAAATAAAAGTAATGTTCGCCCAGTTTTTTTTGCATATATAAATTGATCTACATTTGTAACAAGAACAATTGATTTTAAAAGAGTATCCATGGAGTTTCTAGCCGGTTCTTCTCCATAGGACCCACATTTTAGAACCATGCACCTAGTTTCTAGCTTTGACATTTTATAAGAACCTGTTATTGGTCTGCATGAAATAAAAATCTTTTAACTTGACTTGACCAGTGTCCGAAATCCGCTCATTTTTTTAATTCTAATAACTTTTTCTTCACAGAAACTTTAATTATGCCAAAACATTAGGTAAGGTATGTTTTCGCATAGTTAAAGCATCTTTTCTCTGCGCTCTCACTCTTCCGTGCGCGTAGTATTCTTAAATCCAAAAGTTTCGATCCACGTATTACCTAATATATAGATAGCTTCTGTATTAGAAATGGAAACATTGTTAAATAATACTTGGTTAAATAGGCTTAATTAATCTGCAGGGTGGAAAATTTCAAACACGTAGGTACTCAGTTTGTTTTACCTATACATATTTTGCTCATCATCATCATCATCATCAGCCTATATACTGTGCCACTGCTGGGCACAGGCCTCTTCTCATATAGAGAAGGCATGAGGCGCATCTCAAGGCGGATTGGCGATTTCAGACTTAAGTCCAGGTTTCCTCACGATGTTTTCCTTCACCGTTAGTCAGTGGTATCTAAGACCTACTTAGAAAGTACATATGACTTTTAGAAAAGTCACATTGGTACTTGCATATTTTGCTCATTCATCTTGAATAATCTTTTAACTGAAAACCTTGGAAAACGTTTATTTAATTTAAAGAAAGTGTTTCACCAGACAGTTTTTATCAATGAGAGTGGTGGTCGAAATTTCTTGATGAATTACTACACAAAAAGGTTCAATAATACATGAATAATATTTCCATAATAATATTTCATCTATTTAATTTTGATTTTAATGAAATAAATTAATTATCCAATCATGATTTATGTAGTTTTCATAGCTACTATAAAACTCATAGTTCCTAATAGAAAAAGATGCAGCCATCATTTTTATGCACATCTCATTTCGTAATAAAGACTGAATCGGATTACTTGAATCTGTTTTACTACTTTATACAGTTAGAAATGTCATAATATTTAGTAATTGTGTGTAATAACATTACTTTGCTGCGAGCTGTAAAACAAAATTACTACATAGGTATGTATATATGCTTAAATTTATCTCTGTGTATCGTCTAGTTTCTATTTTTAAAATATAATTGGACGTGAATTAGTTTTTTGTGAACTAAAGTTTAACGAATACATTTAGTACATTACTATAATACATTTATTTTCTACTAGCATACTGGACTAATGAATGTACCCAAATAAATAATAAAAAATACCAATCGAATTGAGAACCTCCTCCTTTTTGATATCGGTTAAAAAACCCAAAACCCTTCTCCATGTTTCATGCAAAATTTCACTTTAATCGGTTCAAGTGTGAAAGCGTACTATACCTTCATACAAAGATGGACATAGGTACTTACTTCCGAACTATAATATTACTAAGAATATGCAATCAACTATTTCAGTTCTAGATATGTCTGTAAAAATCATACGAGTTTTCTTACCGAAGGGACATCCTTGAAAAGTAGAAATGAAAAGCTATAAATAAACCGTGAAGTGCCTTGTATTTGTATGCACAGTAGTAAACGAGAAGAGGTGTCAAGTGCATCAATCAATAGCAAAATTAGCTGATAGTAGAATGCAGTAATAAAACAATTATGTTAGGGCCCAAGCCACGTCGGACATACCAATTAGCTGTCAACACTTTATATGGATGATAACGAACTTGACATGTGGGAAACGGCTCCTCACATACTTTTGTATAATACCATACTAAGTATAGTATGGTACTGTAAATAATCTGACTGCCTCACTGACTTATACCTTAATAGCATTATATTGCATTGTATAATTTCCTCAGAAAACTATTGTCACCATAATATTGTAAACACAACTTTTGAAAAGAGTATCTATGGAGTTTCTTGCCAGTTCTTTTCCATAGGACCTACTACATACTTTGAACCGTACAACTAATTAGACTCATAAGTGCTTTATTTGGAAATAAAATAATGACTTATGACTTTGACTTATAAAAAAAGATTAAATTATAATTCCGTAAACAGACCATAATAACCTCATTTACACCAAAATAAATAACAACATTAATTCAATTAATATAATTAACATACAATTGCAAATGTATCAAATTGCAATTCTTAGATTTATTTAAATAAAATAAGCATTTAGCGTTCGCTTTTAATTGACACCAAGTTGATTTATTGTCCTTAGATCTTATCAATAAAATGTATAATGTATATATACATTACTAGTTAGTTTAGAACAACATGTTATTATGCTAGGACAACAGGGAATAAATTTCATAAGTCTTAAGTCTTTTTCTAATAAAAAAAATTGTGTACTGTATGAAAATTCCCGTATGTGCAAAGACTATGCTATTTAATACTCACAACTGATAATTATGATATTCCTAAAATGTCATAAACAATTTCCAATTAAATGCCCAAGCTTAATAGAAATGTAGAAATTAATTAATGAGCAACTACGAAAACTAACATATTAATTAACGACAGAGGCCTTGAGAAATATCATTATGCTCTTTCCGAATTTATCTTAGAAATCTATGAGATACTACATAGATTATGATCAGCTGTAGACGTATTTTTAATTATAGACGATTAAGGTGAAATTATAAACATTCCTGACGACATAGTAAGAAAAGTAAAAATACTATTCAGCTTCTAAAAGGTGTAGAAAAAAACAAATTGAATTCTAACATTTAATAGTAAATTAGCATACAAGAAAACGCTAAATATTTGGAATTAGAAGAAAATACAACTATAGCAAAGTTTTTTTTTAACTCAGGTAGCTAAATAGATGTTGCATTATATTAAACTTCAAGTACATAATATAAAACTAGTAAAAATATACGAAAAAAACAATGGAAAATCTTTTAAAGAATTCTCTAACAAGACGAAAAGAAAAGAGAAGAATCAAGAAATAAAAGAGAAGAAAAGATATCAGATCTTTTTGGTTGAACACATGGCAATGGCTTGCAATGTAATTAAAATTTAGACCATAATTAAAATGTAGAAGCCTACAAACCATTCGTTACATTAGCAAAGAAACTTTTTCCGGTCCATATAATGATAATTAATTAAATAATAACAGCATTTATAATTGGTATACCAACGCTTTCTAATAAATAAGTTTTAACTAGTAAAACGATTAACCAGGCAAATAGGTCATGAGATTAACGAGCTTTTGTTTTAGTTAGTTTCGTTTTAAACAAGTGATTCTAGGCTGGACTGATAACGAACTGGAAACACCTTGAAATTGTTAGTATAATTGAGCTCTTCGACATTCTAGACATTCTTTGGAATATTGATTCGATCATTCTAGAAGTATTTGAACTATCTTAGATGGATAAGATGAACGTACAATGATATCAAGATGAATTAATAGATTTCGTGAAGAATACTACGGATTAGATGATTTTAAATGCTGAGATTACGAATAGAAGAGATACGGAGAACATAATTATTTACTTGTTGCGCCGTCCTTAAACAATTTTCAACATGGAAAGAGAACCTGCAAATTACAAATTAGTGACTTACGAGGGATATTGCCATCATATGATAGTAGATCATGTGAGTTCTTTATACATAATGGATGAGAGAATTGCGCCTTTAAATTGTATTATTTTAGATGTTGTTAAACCGTTGTTCCTTCCCTAATTTTCTAACTCATCACTTTTCCCCTGTTTCAGGCATTTGCTCCTTAAATATGGAACGACTGCCTATTCTGACCTTCACAACCCAATTACCGGGTAACCCGATATCCCTTGGTTGTCAGACTTTCTGGCTTCTGACTACTTCTAATCTTCTAACTCTTTACGAATATTACTGTCCTTAGCAACAAATTTCGCTTATAAAACTTCGCTACGCCTAAATAATAAACCGGCTCCACCAATAAATCATATACCATCGACCGTTACTTGCACCATGTAACTCGTCTACCGTATGTCTACTCGAGCTACTACCGAACGTGAAAATTTACATATGTCACATACATTGCTGTTTTAAATCATATTGACATATTTTGCCTGCAAAAAAGACGTGACGTGTATTCAGAACCTGTTTTGTTAATCACTTTAGATGTGTTGTGTAGGCTTAGCTTAGCAGTTCCGTTGTGGTTTTCGACTATTGCCTACTTCGAACTTTGTTTTATTGAATGTGTCAATTTGCGCCTTTTTTAACTTTATCTGTTAATAATAGTTGTCCTTGAGTAGTGTGTTAACCTTTTTTGCTAAAAGTTGTATTTATGCTAGTAGTTTCTTCGTTGTGTTATACTCGAAAAGGTTTTAACGTTAGAACGTTAAAATGATGATTTGCAAGGTTTAACTTACTTTTACTACTAAACTATTAATAGTGGAAATCCTTTAAGGAATATCTTCAGACGCGGTATTTTGCATTTGGTAACTATTTTCAACCTGAAAATCAGACTTGGCATCTGTGCTTACAGCGACACAGGACTTCAATAAGACACTACACCAATTTTTTCTATTTTATTTGACCTAAACCATCGAGATATATACTTGAGAATTGTGGTTGGGGGCTCAAACTTTTATGGCACGCATTTTGGTTGGTGATTGCAGATCTAGTTACGTTAGTATATATATATATCAATGCCCTAAACACTGAAAAACCCAGCATACCCTACTACAACAGCATTAGCACGTAAGTAACATCAAATTTACCAGATCATAAGTAATATAATTTACCATATCAAATGTATAATAAATCGCTGCTCCGGAGTTTCGGCTGGAATTCTGAAGCAATGATTGATTGAATAACCGCTCTTTTTATCTATAAATATACGGGTATTATTAACATAGTTTGTAAGTAAATATTGTATTAAGTACTAACCCTTATATGAGTCTTGGTTACTTGAAATAAAGTTTATTATTATTATAAGCCCTTTTGGAACTCACCGTTCAGCATTATCGAATCTGACATTGTCTAGGGCGGCAGTTTAGAATGGTATCTGTCGTTGTCTACGCCCCTGGTGTTACGTCACTCTGTCCCGTTACTCAGACGTTGGCAATTAGCCGTGGCACTAGCGTCTGATTACTATTTTTGTTTGCTGTAAACATGCATACGCATAGGCAGCTAAGCCGAGTCTGGCCGATTGGATGTGAAAAAATTGTCGTGGGAATATAAAGGTCTTGAACGATGGATAGGACTTGGGCGATGTTCGGGAATTTTTGTATATCAATGTCTTTGCTGATTTGATGAATATATCGTATAAAAAAGAGCAGTTAAAATCAAATTCAGAATTCCATTAAGTAATGTGACAGATAAACTGCAAAGATGACGTAATCGGACGATTTTGGAACGTCAAGTTTTGGCGTCAAATATACATAGTATTAGTAAAATATAGTATATAGTACAGTATAGTCAAAAATAGTATGGTATTAGTAGCTACATGCTCCAGTTTCTCCCAAGTCCTGAGGAAACTACTACACGCGCCTGAATGGAAACTATCTGCATCTGCAGCATTTCACCCAAATAAGTTCAGCTGTTTTGCCGTGAAAGCGTAACAGAGGGAATTTTTTTGTTCATCATCAAATCATGCTTCATAATTAGAATAGGATATTTTCTAAGATAAGCCGCTAACTGTACCGCAATACTATAATAATTTATTTTAATATTTCACAGTATTTACTATAAGATTTTCATTTTTTCTTATCTCTTTTACCCGCAAAGATTTTCTGAATCCTACATCCAATTCTAGACGTCAAACAAATAAAAGTCATCCTTACTAAAACAATGCGATGGTAATAAATACGTAGGTAGTATTTATGATAGCTTTTAATATTCAAGATGATAATTTAATATGATAGCACTGTTGTCGCATTGACAGTTAAAATAGTCCGCCATCTTGATTAGAGTTACCCGATGAAAGATTTGCAACCGCCTCTACATTCTCTATGATAATAAATTTATTTTTAACGGCTATCTCTGACGGAAGGTTAACGTTATATTCGACGCGTTAAAATTTTAATTTAATAGTCGTATTTGCATTTTTAATTAGTCAGAAACGGTGTGTTAACTTCTCAATGGTGATAAAAAAAATATTTGAAAGAATGTTTGCAGAATCAATGGTTTTTTTAACTTGTCACCTCTAATTAAAGATTAAGTAAATTTTTCCACTAGAGGCCCAATGACGTCATGAATTGTTGGAAACTAACGAAGATTTTTTTAGGTTGTTTACGTTTACGTTATACATTTTACGACCGCAATGTGTAATGTAGCATTTATTTAATTTGCCTTTCGCCTTTCTTTTTTTAAATATAGCATTGTCTGTTCAGGGATCTAGACAGAAATCTAGTCAGGAAACGAGGTTCATTATTCCTCCTAGAATTTCTGGCACAAGCTCTGAAAATCTAGCGTTATTCTTTTTAAAAATATCTGCCTAGTATCGTTTATTTTGTCTGTTGCATAAAAGCGAGAAGTGAGTTTCGGACATTCCACAATGTCATCATTCATCTATGCTATTGTTTTGACATTCGGTCATTCAATGTAAATGTAAAAAGTAAAATATTACGTAAAAATCTGCATTATTACAATTGCGATGTTAGCTTAAAAAAAGCATAACTCAAATCCTACGTGAGAAGAAACGTCACACAAATAGTAAAGCTAAATAATATTGAAGAAACATATTTTTAAAACACACACTTTAAATACTAATTAATTGGTTTATTCGTGTTAATAGTTTGAATAATTAATTATCCATAAATTAATTTGAATAATAACACTATTTATTATACACAAATGTTTCAGTTCCCATCGCGGAAGGGATAAAGATAATACGAGACTAATAGCCTCCTTTTTAATTATGTAATCTAAAATACTTTAACATGTCATAATAAATAATTAATTATTTATATAGCTGTTTCCCGCGGTTTCACCCGCGTCCCGAGGACTTATTAACGCACTCGGTTGAAGACCTACAACCGTCTCCAGGGTCTCATCTATCTCCGTACCAAATTTCATCCAAATCGGTTTAGCCGTTTTAGCGTGAAAGCGAACCAAGAAAAAACTCACTTTCTAATCTATAATATAATATAATATTAATTAGGATTTAATTACAACAATTTCAATATCTTTTTTTTATTCCATTTTCTAACTTGACCACTTCATTATCATATCATATCATATCTTGATCAGTTAACGGTAAGAAATAATAATGTTGATGATATCTTATCAGCTTATATACTCGAAACTTCAAGTTAACAAACTGTTACCGCTTTCTCACTTAAAATACCTATTGAAACTTAATTAACTTGGCTTACCCGTTACAATCACTTGGTGATATGCCCAAGTTTTTGCGAACAGTGAAATGGCACACCCGTTTTTTTTCCTTTGCTTGTTACTATCTAAATTACCTACGGCTAAAGTCCAGTGGTGAGCTGTATAAAAACGCTAGCTTACGATTCTCTTTTCAGCAAAGCGATAAAAAACTATGATTTTAACAAGTGGTAGATAAATGAAGGGCAAAGAAGATAAACTCATCATCTGCCTAGCCTTTTCCCAACTATGTTGGGGTCGGCTTCCAGTCTAAACCGGATGCAGCTGAGTACCAGTGTTTAAAAATTTTGAGTTGCAAAGAAGATAAACTGACAAACTAAAATTAAGTTTAAATAAATAGCGGAAACCCCCTCTAAATTGGATCAGTAGTTTTTGAGAAAATCGCGGACGAATATACATACAAAACAAACATACAGATCGAATACAGAACTTACTTTTTTTAAGTCAGTTTAAAAAGTTGTTTTTTTTTCTTTTAAGAACGCTGGTTTGCGATACTCTTTATAACGCAAAGATGTAAAGAAACTATTATGAAAATGTTTCACATTATGATAACAGATAATATTTATTGCTCATGAAAATTCTTGATTTTTCTTGGATCGAAAGAGCAAGAACCGCAACCACACACAGACAGACAGACATAGGCTTCGAACTTGGAACGGTTCATTTTTCGAAGTCTGCTTAAAAGCACTCACTAAGCTATAAACATATCTTCTAAATTGTATTGGAACCTCGTCTTTATAGTATCTAGATCTTGAATCTAGATAATTCGTTATTTAGGTCTACATAATGAATCAGAGTGACATTGTTATAGATCCGTTTCACTTGTCGTAAGTGGCTCAAAAATGGAGGGGTTCAAGATTAAATAATAAATTAGAGATTTATTATTTAACTGGCGACCTGCGAGGTAAAGTTACCTTTGATGAGGTTATGTTATGGATGGGTTACCATTCTTTAAATATAGTAACCCCTTTTTACCTCTTAGTACAAAAATAGGGTTTACGATCAAATATAAACATAAAGAAAGGCTTGTACCAGAATGACTGTATTTTTAAGGTATTTCCAGACGTCAGTCTGGCATATAGCAATAAATCATGGTTTAATTGCAAACTTTTTACGAATAATTGAGAAAAAATAATATATTAAATACTGTAGATAGAAAACGGAATACGTTTTGAATTTAAAAACGGAAACACTACTTAAACACTACTTTTGAAAATCATATTTTTGTAGATCTTAATTGTTTTCGTACCTAAAAGGACAATTTAATAACATGATGATTTCATCTCGCAAAAAACTTCTATTCTAAATAAAGTAGTTTGTCAATTAGATTAGTTTTTCGTTGAGCCAAATTGCTGTCATTGGTAATAATGAGGCGATTGGACATGATATGCTTACATGTAAGTTCATGCTCCTACATCATTATAGGACCTTCATTATACACCCACTAAAGATAAAAGATTACAATGTTAGTTAATTTACAGCCGCGGCTTCGCCTGCGACAAAATGACCTATGAATAATATTTTTTATTTATTTTTACACCACATAAACACATAATTTGTTGTAAGCTCTGATTTCTATACTAGGCTAAATCTAGCCTGTATGTCTGTGTGTCATTGGCCTCATTAAAACCTAGCTTTAACATAGGGAAAGTATAAAAAATACATCTATCCTTCTTCACCAGGAAACTAGCTCTAACAAGTACCACAAAGTCAAAGATCCTTTAAAAACATACTCACACCGACTCCAAAGAACACAGACTATAAAATAGAAATGAAATCCATGTCAACACATATACTACCTTCTCATCTAACAAGGGCATATGTTCATCTTAAATGACTACACTTACGCCCTTTCTACTCAGGGTTCGAGTGTCGGTCTGTTGTACCATTAGATAGTTGTTACCGTGTTAAATATTGTCTGGGTGTGGTCCAATGTAGCAGATTACTTAACTGTATGTGATCGGTACTGGTAGCTATTTTACCGAGACTGATTGTTCATAATTTTAATACGCATGTTTTCGTTTTCATATTCCGCTGTTTACGGTTGCGTAGGGTCTACTTGGTATTATTTATTACTGGCTTCGCCCGCGATATTTTAGCTAATGGATACAAAAACTTGACAAATTATATACTAAAACCTTCCTCATTA
Organism: Pyrrhia umbra; assembly: GCA_963891755.1. Lineage (NCBI taxonomy): Eukaryota > Metazoa > Arthropoda > Insecta > Lepidoptera > Noctuidae > Pyrrhia > Pyrrhia umbra. Next base: position 2,587,641 of record OY982937.1, on the reverse strand, counting down.
ATTACTCTATCTATTAAAAAAAACGCATCAAAATCCGTTGCGTAGTTTTAAAGATTTAAGCATACATAGGGATATAGGGACAGAGAAAGCGACTTTGTTTTATACTATGTAGTGAAGTAGAAAATATATCTTACTTTTTTTTCCTGAATTATTAGGCAGAGTTACAATTTACATACAATTCGTCACAAGGATAAATCCGGTCCCGAAAATCGGTCCTATACAGCTATTTTTAAGCTTATGAACACTAGAATATTAGTTAGTAAGTATATTATTAATAATTTACATATAAACATATACATGTGATGGCGAACTTTTATTAAAAAAATCAGTGATGAAATATGTCATAATGCTGTTTTAATAATAAAAAATTGACCACGTTTTTACTTAATGATGCAATCGAATTTTCACACATTTCAACAGAACTATTAAAAGTTAATTGACGTACCTAATAGGATTATTTTATTCACTCGCATACAATACAAATAATACGAGTACCTAGAACATGAAGACGTAATATTATCAACAACGGTCAAAATGCATAAACTAGATTGAAGAGCATAACATCGAGGTTACGACTGTGTTCCCGGAAACGGTAAGAAGTGTACTGATATTAAACTTGAAATGAGTGTGTATTATAGGTGACACACCCACATTTTGCCATATCTATCTGGTAAAACATGTGAACGCTCATAGTTTTTCCACATATTACGATTAAAATCCTTACCCATATTATAAACGTAAAAGTGTAATATGTATATCTGCTTATTTCTTACTCCCCTTCACAGATAAACTGCTGAAACGATTAATGTGAAATCTGAAATAACCAACTTCAAAAAAAGAGGTTTTGTATTCGATCCGTATTTACGACCTCATTTTCTCGGATCAGTAGGATCCGATTTGGATGGAGTTTTGGTAATTGAAATTTATATTTTTCAGGGAGTAATCTATACTAATCTATATATATAAAAGAAAGTCGTGTTAGTTACACCACTTATAACTCGAGAACGGCTGAACCGATTTGGCTGAAAATTGGTGGGGAGGCAGCTTAGAACCAGGAGACGGACATAGGATACTTTTTATCCCGTTCGACCGCGTTCTCGTGTGACAAATGGGGTTCAAAGGAATATCGCCGTCCCGGCCTGTCATGTCTTCCTGGTACATGAACGCTTACTATAGACAGTGAAAAAAAAAATATTTGACATGTTGCGTCACAAAAAGTACTAGGGTATTATGAAATTAAAGAGATCTCAACTTCAACTATAGTCCGACGCGGTTATTTATGAACGTGGCTGACGAGTGAACTAACGGTAGCCACCATCTTGAAATGTCAATTTGGAGATACCGACCGGCCAAGGGAAAATTCTTACCCAACTATTAGTAAAAATATAGCGCTTTCAATAAGACTAGATTTTGTCATTGAAATAGTTTAAAAAGGGCAATGATGATCTGTGATGCCTCTGGTGTTGTAGATATCCATCGGCCGTGGTGACTACTTGATAATCAGAAGGGTTTCGGCTTATGAGCCACCTACTAACATCCAAATGTGTGTTCAATGTTTAAATATTGCATTTTATTGTTTCCAATTTAAGATTATTATTAAAAAGTAAATGATGAATATAAGTTGCTATTTATCATGACATGATTTACTTTAAAAAATGGAAATTTCCATTAATGGGTACTTTTTAACCGACTTCAAAAAAGGAGGAGGTTCTCAATTCGACGGTATGTTTTTTTTTTTTTGTATATTTGTTACGCGATTACTCCGCCAATTGTGGACCGATTTTGAAAATTCTTTTTTTGTTCGAAAGGAGATACTTCCGAAGTGGTCCCATATAAATTTTATCACTACCGGTTCAGCCGTTTTATAAATATATCAAAAATAACGATTTATCTCTACTTGCTGATATGCCAAATACTTAGATGATTTGGTTATTTACGCTTATTACAACCTAAAAAAACCGGCCAAGTGCGAGTCGGACTCGCGCACCGAGGGTTCCGACCATTGGAAAGAAAAAATACGCAATAAAGTCGCAATTATCTTGTTTTTTCCGACCGCATAATTAAGTTTGTTTGTAAAGGAAAATTGCTGATTACTTAAAAACTACCTGCTAGATCTCGTTCAAACCAATTTTCAATGAAAATTTGCATGGTAATCTACATCATATATTTTTTTTAGTTTTATCATTCTCTTATTTTAGAAGTTACAGGGGGGGGACACACATTTTACCACTTTGGAAGTGCCTCTCGCGCAAACTATTCAGTTTAGAAAAAAATGATATTAGAAACCTCAATATCATTTTTCAAGACCTATCCATGGATACCCCACACGTATGGGTTTGATGAAAAAAAAATTTTTGAGTTTCAATTCTAAGTATGGGGACCCCCAAAATTTATTGCTTTTTTTCTATTTATGTGTCAAAATCTTAAAGCGGTTCACAGAATACATCTACTTACCAAATTTCAACAGTATAGTTCTTATAGTTTCGGAAAAAAATGGCTGTGACATACGGACGGACAGACAGACAGACAGACAGACGGACAGACAGACAGACAGACATGACGAATCTATAAGGGTTCCGTTTTTGCCATTTGGCTACGGAACCCTAAAAAGTGGTGTGTTTATTTTGTTAAGATAGCAAGACCGAGACACTGAAAAGCGAAAAAATAAAAAACTTTTTACAAAAAAATAAAACCGACTTCCAAAAAAAAACTGAAAAGTAAAAAATAATTTTTATTTAAACGCTTTACGACCAAAACATCGCTTTCGAAGTCGGTGGCAAAATACTAACAATAGTAACTTACAAGACACCGACTTCTAGAGCGCTGTTTTGGTCGTAAAGCGTTTAAATAAAAATTATTTTTTACTTTTCAGTTTTTTTTTTGGAAGTCGGTTTTATTTTTTTGTAAAAAGTTTTTTCTACATGACCTCTTGCAGGGTGCTTCTAACAGCATTCGACCTGCTTAACCGGACAATAACCATTAATTGGTATCATTATCACTAAAAATGACATTTCAAGATGGTGGATAGCGTTAGTTCACCTGTCAGCCACGTTCATAAAACCGTAGTATAGAATCCATAATCCGTTAATATAAGAAGGTCCGTATTGAGAGAGATACATAGCACAATAAATAATATTCAACATTTATTGGAAAAATCACTATAATTATAATTTTGATCATGAAAAGTAGGTATTAGGACATCATAAAATAAAGAGACACCGCTGTGATGTTTCAACTACCCACCAGTTAGACGGGGTAGTATACCGTATCTTTTCTTTTTTGTAGTATACGAAAAGTACCAAGACATCATAAAATGAAAGAGACACCGCAACGTAGGTATTTATTTGTAAAAGAGACATCGCTGTGATTTTTCAGCTACCCATCCACCAGTTACTTTGTAATAATACTACGTAACATACCAAGGTTTCATAAAGTTGCAGAAGTCCTCACTGATATAGCGGAACAATTCTATCAAGTATTGTGTGTAGGTTGCGCCTGATATCTATCATATGATCTCAGTATGCATATCATCTCATGTCCTGCCTAGCCTTTTCCCAACTATGTAGGGGTCGGCTTCCAGTTTAAACCGGCAGCTGAGTACCAGTGTTTAAAATGGAGCGACTGCCTATATGACCTCCACAACCCAGTTACTGGGTAACACGATACCCCTTGGTAAGACTGGCCTTCAGACTTTCTGGCTTCTGAACCAAGTTTTGTGTATAGGTTGCGCCTGTCTTTGTTCCCTTCCCACTGGCGATGATCTCATTGAAGATCTGCCTATCCTTTTCCCAATTATGTTGGGGTCGGCTTCCAGTCTCAACCGGATGCAGCTGAATGCCAGTGTTTTACTTAGCTTAACGTGCTTTCCGAGGCAAGGATGGTCACCCATCCACGGACGGATCGCGCCAAGCGCAGCTTAACCTTTGATCGGTCGAAACGTGCACCTGTTCCTTAGCCACGGGCTCCTCTCATTATGCATATCATATTGGAAAAAACACATAGCTTTAATTTGTGGTTGATTATTTTTTGTGCATGGAAGAGGGAAAACTTGGTGTCAAGGTTACAGAAATTGGTTTCTCACTATCACAAAATCTAGAAATAGATTTATTTTTTATTTTTAGTTGTTGTAAATAGACTGTTTAGGCGGTACAAAGTTCGCCGGGACAGCTAGTATAATAATATACCACCACGCCATATATCACGGCTATATATCATCACGCTAAAATCAATAGGAGCGGAGCACCACTATTCTACGCGGACGAAGTCGCGGGCAGAAGCTAGTATATTATATATTCTCTTATCAAAGTAGTCTATACGGGACAATCCCTGAGGGTATAAGTTAACTCGTAGGAACATTTAGGTATCGATAAATAAAGATTATGTATAAAAAAAACTGAAAAAGCAATCAAATTATAAAATAGAGCATTAACCGAATGCAGAAAAAATGGGGTGCCAAAACGCAGGACGTATTTTAAATTGAGACAATTCGCAAATGGCCAGGGGGACTCTCTAAATAGCAATTTAGAAAACAGGTTCAACGTATTTATAATCTAACTACGTTTCACTGTCACTGCACTTTAACCCGGACTAATGTCATAAATGCAAAAGATTTCTGTCCGTCTGTCTCATCTTTTAGGCCAACACAGTATTTAATTAACTGATTTCATTATTTTCATTCAGGTTTCAATATAATTTCATAATACTGGTAATTATAGTATCGTAGCGGAGTTACTAAACATATGTTGTTTTCTTTTCTTGTCATGCAAAATTTTTATTCGAATCTCTCTTATAATAATATCTATACGTTTATTCGACAAGACACAACTGTCAGAAAGTGAAAAATGTTTAAACATTATTCATTTCCCGACAGTCGCGTTTCAATCGCTTATTCTTAAGCTAAGTTTGGACTACGACATCCGTACACCGTGTTTACACCGAAGGTCTGTATCTAAAAGAAGTCGTTTTTTGTCGGATGGGAAATCATCAAAGATCTGTCTCTCCCTGACAGACCCGCCCCATCCTTCTCCAGCATGACTGCTTCGCAAAATGAGGTGGCGGCTTCCCATTCCCCCTCGCACCGGACCATGGCTCGAACCAGAGTCGTACGCGAGAGGTCGCCGCCGCCTATCGCCCAAATAAAAAGAGTCTGACACTAAGTTTAGGAAAACATAGTGAGGGATTGTACACTTACAATTTGACAATTTTAAGGTGGCGAGTAACGGGTTAAAACTAGCTGCCAAATACCGAGATAGTTGGTACTCTTTGGGGGACCTTCGTTCAGTGGTGGATGGCGATATCCTGATATTATGATGGCGATAATATATGTAGCGACAACAGCAACACTAACAAGAGCCTGTTCCAGTATGAACCGCATAAAAAGACAATTCTGTCGTAGCCTAAACATAGCTTAACACTGTCTGACCACTTCACTATCCTTAAAAGAGACTAATAGCTCTCGACTGTCGCGATCGCTTATTTCTAACTTGCGTTTAACCGATTAAATGTTAATTAATGTTAGATCAAACAGCCCGGCCGGAACGCCTGTCTCGTTAGAGTCTTTGTTAAGATATATCATTAAATAGTTTCCGAGCTAGAATATAAATATGTGGGACAAAAATAAATAGCTGGCTAGTGTAGCTGGAATTATATTTGTGCGTGGCGAAATGACGCGGAAACAAGAAGGTATTTAGTAGATTTAGTAGTACATAATATTTATATCTATATACCTATATAATATTGATTCTTAAAGATTTTTAATGTCTTAGTCCAGTGGTCTCTATTACTGTGGTAATCGGGATTCATAACCTTAAGGGATTTTTAAGTAAAAGTTCGCGGGTATTTCGTGAGGTAATCTGGATTAAAAAGCCTGAAATAAATGCGTGAAAAAAAAATAGTTGTTAATTTGGTTTTCTGAGCCATATCCAGATAACAACAATCTTATAAGAGAATGGCCTCTTTTGAGATTGTATTAAACATTTATTTTTAGCAAGAAGACAATACACACTTATGTAAGTTGTAAGTTTAACATTAAACGTAAGTAACATATAGCCAAACGTTTAAATCAGGCTTAAAAACTAAATAAATAGATTTATCGCGCTCGTGTGTACAGCTTACATACATACGTATATTTACGAAGTACCCAGTCAATCGTAAATCTACGTGGCTTAGTTAAATCGTACCGTTGTAATTTAAAGTGCCAAAGTGTAGGTTTGTGGTGTACTGGGGTTTATGGTTGCATGATTTAACATGCTACGATCTCAAGGAATACTCCCATATGCATTCATATTTTTGGAAGACAGCACAAACATTAATAGTCTGTAACAATTCTTTATACGAAAAATGTAAACAAAGTCGAAACCAATTTTGTTCTAATTCTGCCACAGAAATTAACAAAATGGCGTAAGGATGATATCATGATCATCATTTTATGTCATTTTATTTATCTGAATGGGAAAATTAGAACTAAATAGGTTATGCTTTTGTTTATATTTTTCGTAAAATCAATTAGTACAGACCAATTCTTATAAAGCATAAAAATATATATCTACTTCTATTAGGATGTCGTATCGCTAATATATTCAGGGGGGCTAGACAAGTGGCAAAACGCTAACGATAACGCTATAGAATAGAAAACAAAATGTATGGGAATGACATATAGCTAGTCGTAAACGCATGTCATTCCCATAAATTTTGTTTTCTATTCTATAGCGTTAGCGTTAGCGTTTTGCCACTTGTCTAACCCCCCAGATGTCCGAACATTGTTATTTGTCGTTTTTATTAAAACAAGATCGAGACGCAATATTAAATTTATTCGTAAGTATTCAAAACTGAAAATTTTCGATGAATTATGTATGAAACATTTTGTATGTATCCGAATCGTGATTTATATTGTATTATTATGGTTCACGCCTGACACTGCCTTGAATTTTCAATGTTCAATTCTTCTAATCTAGACGGTTGGATCTTTTGGAAATACACGATCGGGTTATATGTGCGTGCCTGTTGGTTTTCGAAGATCCAAGCCAAGAAGCCTTGTTTGATTTAATTCCTCATATGATTTGCTAATAGTAATGATATGAGAAAATGCGGAGATTGTTATAAAAAAATCTATAAAAAATGCTTTATATTTAAAACTAGCTTTCTGCCAGCGGCTTCGCCCGCGTGGTCTATAGTTTCACACAAACTTTGCCCCCCTTTTTCACTCCCTTAGGGGTAGAATTTAGGAAAATCCTTTCTTATCGAATGCTTACGTCATACTAAAAAACACGTTTCAGTTTCAGGTCTCCACGATGAGCGGTTTGGGCAGCGCGTTGATCCGTCAGTCATTCAGGACAAAGCATTTTGTAGTATAGATAAACTAAACTATACGCATAAACAAACCTCTTTCATAATCCGCTACCGATTAAATCTAAAGTACCAACAAAAACAATCGTAAAACAAAGATAAACGTCTCGAGGCACCTCTTCATAATGAATAGCTCGTCAAACTTTGTCCGTTAGTCTATTATCTAAGGTAATGCAACAAACAGTTACATGTTATGCGTTTTTTGACTGGGCGACGCCGGGCGCTCAAGTTTGGTCGCTCGTATGCCAACCGGGCTACCGGCCGGACGCACGAGTAGGGTTGCTAATCTCATATAATTTTAATTTTATAAAAACTTTGTTAGAACTCTTTGAATCTTGAAAACGGTAGTAAATTTTTTATAAGTCGTTGTTGAAAAGCATTTGACATTGAAGCACTTTTTTGTAAAAGTTTTTCGTTGAATTATTTATTAGTAAAAAATCACTTAACAGGAGAAATAGTGCTTTTTGCTTTGAGATTAAGTATTTAGGGCAATTGTATCCGATAGACAGTTTACACCAAAAATAACCTATTTACGAGACAACAACGGTTTTTTGAGGCAAAAAAAATATGAATGCGGCCACAAGTTGTTCAAAAGTATTTATTTTCTAAGCTCGTTTCATTATTGCGCTGTTTAAATTTTTATGAGATAAAATATATTTGAGTAAGTTTTTTTTATTCTATTTTTATATTGAGCCATTTCTTTAGGTGTCTTGATAGACTGTTCTAGCGTTGTATTATTGTTTTAAATATAAAAAAAATGAAATAAAGTTAAAAAAACACATCACAACCCGTCATAAAATATTTTTGCCAGCCCTACTGACAAGTTTAGAATGTCCTACCGTTCTCTAGCCACATGTGAATATGGTCCAGTATACTAACAACGAAATATCTAGATATTGTGATGTAATACACTTTGCAAAGATAAGCGAAAGGTTTGTGGGTCAAACGTTTAGGTTTATAAATGTACCACGATAGTAACCGATGAACATGCAAGGTCTTTTGATTAAAATGGTTAATTTCTTTAAGATATGCTGGGTAGTATGCAATCCTACTTACTTTATAATTACGAAAGTTTGTAAGTATGATTGATCACTCTTTCACGCAAAAACTACTGAATGGATTTAGATGTAACTTGGCGCACACATAGTTCATAACCAGGATGAATAAATAGAATACTTTTTATGCGAGTTCGCGAAGCAGTTCTCTTAGGATTCGGGCGAAACCGCGAGAAATAATTATATAGGTCTACAATAAAAGGCGAAGGTAAATTTTTTTAGAGAGGACATTTACAATTATTTGCAATTCAATTACTGAATAACCCAAAATGAATACGGGTCTATCTTACGTTGAATTGTCACATACATAGCTTTCGATAATTTTAGGGTTTTTAGTGGTGGAAAGTCTGAAAACCAGTCTTACCATGGGGTATCGTGTTACCCGGTAACTGGGTTTTGGAGATCTGATAGACAGTCGCTCCATGTAAAACACTGGTACTCAGCTGCATCTGGTTTACACTAGAAGCCGACCTCAACTTAGGAAAAAGGCTAGGCTAGGGAAAAGGCTAGGCAGATGATGAGTGGTGTGGTTCGAGCTATGAAAGGCAGGCGAGAGAGAAGAACAAAAGCAAAGTGTTTGGGTTATAGGCTGCATCACCAATAATAACAGGTTACTGTACTATCCCCAATTCACCATGATGTGTTTACGACAACATATTATCCTGTAATGTTTGAAAGCAAAGGTCATCGTGAGGCCTCGTGAACAACGTTTCGCGAGGCCTTGCAAATAGTAAGAAACATGTCAATAATACTGCAGCGTACAAGCATGATACTAATTTTATAGAAGACTAGCTGTTTTCCGCGGTATCACCCGCATCCCGAGGGAACTTCTTAGCGCACCCGGAAAAAAGTATAGCCTATGTTGTTCCTCAGGGTCTATTCTATCTCTGTACCAAATTTCATTTATATCGGTCCTGTAGTTTTGGCGTGAAAGCGTAACAGACAGACAGACAGAGTTACTTTCGCATTTATAATATTAGTAAGGATAGTAAGGATAATGCTCGAATACCTTCGATCAATTGTAGACCAGAAATTCGTACTTAGTGTCCGTAGGAGAGGTTATTTTTGTGGCGTTTGGAAATGGGTGGATCCGTATCCAGAAATAGATACGCTTTCTCTAAAATTATAATTATAATTATAGTGTTTTTGCCAGTTTTTCTCCATAGAATCTACGTTTTAGAAACTACATGGTTTTGTGATTGGTTTCTATTAACTTTGGAAAATAGTACAGTATAGCCTCTAAATAAAATCTGGCTTAACTATAATCTGATCTAACAGATCTACTCACCTCCACGTTACAAATGGCGTGATATTATGATTACAATGTGAAAATACTAGGTAACTAAAATCTAAATACATTTTACTTTCAACTCACTTTTAGGTCAATGCACTTTTTATCTCAAACCATACGTCAAAGTAAACAACAGAGTTAATTATATCAAAAAGACTAGCTTATAAAACATTATGGTAAACCTATTACGTATTCCAATAGATTACATCGCCATTATAACCAGCACCCTAATTACGTAAAAAATAGATATTCAATTGCCATACCAATCCAAAGGAGTTTAATATCCATTTCTGCATATTTTTGGAAGTTTATATCATTGATATTTTTAAAGAAGCAATGAATATCGTTGAACTGTCAAAATGAAAGGGATTGCAACTGAAATTGAAAGATATCGGCTTACGTAATCAGGGGGCTGGACATCAACTCTCAATATCGTAGGCAATGTCTAATGTCGAAAATGTATGATCTGCAGCCGCCTAATTACGTAAAAAATGGGTCTCTAATTGACATACTATTCTCAAAGGAGTCCAATACACATTATTGCATAAGTTTGGACATTTCATCAAGAAAGCAAAATACATATATCATTGAAATGTCAAAATGAAAGATTGACTAACGTAATTAGACGGTGGTGTTATAATGAGGATTATCATCTTATTTGAACTTTTAAGTTGATTGTGTTGCAACCTGTTGATTTGCAATTTGCAAAAGGATTTATTTAGATATGGCTGCATCAGCTGATATGGCTTAGTAAATATGTACAACTTTATTCATCCTTGAAACAAACACACGTTGTATCTAAGCAAACATACACTTACATTTAGTTAGGAGTAAACGGATCTAGTAGCAAGTCGTGACTGAAAGCTGTTTGAATATTTTTATTTAGCGATTGTACCACCTGTAACGGTTCACAACACTTTAATCGCTCTGATAATACGACAAACCCTGTTTAGTATAACACATTTAAACGTGCCGTACCTATAAACGAACAAGAGTCAATTGAAATCTCCAGTAAAATCATTTCGAATTTTGTTAAAAATCACAAAAAAGGGTACTTCATTGACCGATCTTATTTTACATAAGATTAGGTTAAGATGTGTCATGATTTTTTTACAGAATAGAAAAGCAAGAAGATAGATATCACTACATAGTATAAAACAAAGTCGCTTTCTCTGTCCCTATATCCCTATTATGCTTAAATCTTTAAAATTACGCAACGGATTTTGGTGCGGTTTTTTTAATAGATAGAGTGATTAATGAGGAAGGCTTTAGTATATAATTTGTCAAGTTTTTGTATCCATTAAGTAAAATATCGCGGGCGAAGCAGCTGGCGGGAAGCTAGTCATATATAATTAAGATATATAAATATTGGTAGGGTTGCAAAATTTAAGGTGTTTTATGCTCCGCTAAACGCTCCGCTCCCCGCTCGCACTAAGCCCCACTGAGCCCACGGCACTTGCAGTCCGATTCGGTTTTAGGTCGTCGCCTTAAGGCTCCTACACACAACACCAGCGGCACAGACCGCCGGCTTTTGCCGAGCGGCACGTGCCACCGGTTTTTCACGGGCGTCTGTAGCGTTGTTTTATGCGGTGACATACCCGGGTGGCAATACTCCTTTGTGCGGCAAAGCCGGCGAGTTTATAAGCCCCTGGATGCACCGCTGCTTGCCCGGCGGCAGTGCCGGCGACACTGTGTAGGAGCCTTTACATAACAATTGAATAATGGCGCATACGCATACCGTCCGGCCGCTAACACAAACTACACACAGCTGCATCTGTGATACAAGTTATTGTATTTACTCATTATCTCTAGTAAACAGAGCCAAACTACTTTACTACGGGAAACATTCTGTTAGATAAGTGTTATATTTAAAATTCCGGAACAGGTGAACGGGATTTCATGGGACTGTTTGCTCGAAAAACCCATGTATATTCTTGAGCCAGTCAATCTCTGGCACTCTCTTACACAGATTCCCCGAAGGGTCAAACATAGGTATAAATTAACAATTTACCTTTACTTTTAATCGATTATTAATAGTTAGATATGAAACCTTCAAACATATCTTAGGGACCGGACCGGATATTAACAACATCCTAATGTTAGCTGATGCAATGGCCTTGCCAACTAGGTCTTTTAACACATTAATCTCTGCAGCACTACAAGACGTATGTTGAGACATGACCCCGTATGATTGTTAAATGTTTAGCTATTTTGAGATTTATGATCAGAATAAGACTGTATTTGAACTTATCTATGAAGTCAGAAGACCAGCTGTTCAGAAAAGTTTCCATGATACTGTGTACTCCTCGAGAAAATTAAGAGATCTAATCAAACACGATGGTGTAAAGGAACAGGACCAACCTCTGACATAAAGCTGTATTTCTTAGGCTGAATAATAGTGGGAGGTTTAAGTCCAAAAAAAAGGTAAAGTAAAATTACTTTACAAAGGATGTAAAGAAAGCCTCCACATGATAGCTAACAAAAATATCCATTAAGTGCAAAATTCGTAAACATGGATGGCGCTTCATCATCAATAAGCTCCTACCATGCAGGGTCAAGACTTGCAAACCTATAAATTTTCCATTCAATACCCATGTCCACAAAGCTGTCTCCGCTCGGCTACACTTGTTCCCATAACCTATGGCTTGCACCATAGAAAGTCCATTGAATTCAATGTACCAGTGGACAGATGCATGTGTTTAGCGGTGCCGTTAGGTAGATATTGTCGGACAAATCGTGGACTAAAGATCATGGGAAACATGTCCAGTGTTGGGGACAACTTCACTTGCTGTGTTTAAGTATTGTAATCCATAAATAATGTTCGTCTGTTACCGTAGAGAAGTGTTTGTCGTTGTATAGATTGAGTTAGAGACTTTCGATAACAGTTTGTCTTGTTGCGAATGTTTGAGAGAAATCTAGTCGATTGAGATTCAACTGTGTGGTCTTGTTGAAGTATAAACTTCTTTGTGGGTCAATGTTGTTTCTATGTGTCTTTTATTCTGATAGAATAGATACTCAGTTATTCTGTTAGATAATGATAATATTTTTGACTCTCAGTCTGTTCGTTATCTAAACTAAGTCTAACGCTTGCTTGTTATTTCAGTAACTTTGTCCCAAAACCCAAATATTTTACTAAATTTCTATTTTATCTTCTGTTAGAAGTTTATCTCCCACGTACTACATTTTCAGCAATAATTCGTGTAATTCATGGAGTGGGATGAAATTATGTTATTAGCAAATAGTATTTCATTAAATAATTTTATCACGTCCAGATCATTTGGAGTAGATAACAGAAATTTCAATTTCAATCTCTGCATTTTGCATACTAGCTCTGGTAAAACATATTTGTTATACGTTATGTCATGTTACGTATACTGTAAAGTTTTGATTCTTATCTTATTTAGCTTCTATATTCTTTCTTTATGACACGTTTCGCCATTTTCTCGTCAATTTTCAAGTGGTCTGTTGTTATTATGTGTTTTTTTCTGGTTATTCCTTTAATTTACTCTTATCAGTAAACACCGTCGACCGTCGACCTTTGGGGTTCCCTCGAGGTCTTTTCACACTGTTGATTTTTCCTTAACGAGTATTTGTTACTCTTTTTTTTTAATTTACTCTTTTCTATTGAAAAGTTATGTTTAATACTCAAAATAAATTACCTACTTCGCAAGAAACAAATCAGACTTAGTCTCAATTGGTTGAATGTCATAGAGTTTCTTGCCGGTTCTTCTCTTTTCGACACAATACTTGGAACCGTGCAACACTGGTACTCAGCTGCATCTGGTTTAGACTGGAAGCCGCCCCCAACATAGTTGGGAATACGCTAGGCAGATGATGACTTGGAACCGTGCAACTAGAACTTGACTTTTCATAAGAACCAGCAAAGGATTATTTGAAATAAATATATTTCTAGCTTAGCGTAATCTCACGCATTACCTACTTATCGAAGTTGTCATAAATTACGGTTTCCTAGTTAAAGTTTAATCGTCAAATTAACCAAAGTTTTTGATCGTTGAAATTATAAGCTTGGTTCTTAATCTGTTAATTTAATATTTAGTAGCATTGGAATGTATAAAATTTACATGTTGTCTTCAAAGACGCCGAGTGTTTGAAATTTACACGGGTGTAGTAGCTATGGCATAAGTTCGTAACATAATAGATATCTATCGCCAATTAATGAGTATTTGAGTGGACCAGCCTATAAAACAACCAACAAAAAATTATAAGACCACAATGTCCGGTTCCTATTTAAAAAAAACGATAGTATAAAGGTTGGTGTGACGAAAATGCTAGTAATGAGTGTAAAATTAGAAGCAGGTATGTCTAATTATGTAACTATTTGTATTACAACACCAGAAGTAAAAGGGATGTCCTATCCCCAGGCGAACCCGATAAAGGCGAGGACACATATATCTGTACTTACTATGATATATTGAAAGTGATAGTGATTAGTGGAGCAATCAGACGCACTATTTACAGCCGGTTATAAATACGCGCCACTGTGATCTGTTGTCACTAGTTAAACGCGATGGCCGATTGAGAGCGATGTTGTAAGTAACCTTGTGTACCAAAATGTCTTGCTTGCAAAATAAACACACAAAAATCAATGTTTTTTTTCCGCTGCTCTATGAATAGAGATGGGAATTTGAATATAGCGTTTCATTTTTGGTAGCGACTTCTTTTTTTTGCCGACAGTTATATTCAGCCAGACACCAATTCAAAAATCGAACCCAATCCCATTGCCACTGTTAATGCGAGCCAGCAAAATACCGTTTTAAATGACACTTATGCAATATTGAAAATCAAAAAATGTCAGCCTTCGGTAACGAGATCTCATTTTAGGGGTCAACTTGTGACGAGAATTACGCGAATTACAAACCGGAACACGCTGCAGAAGCCGGTCCGGCAGGTTGGTGCTCGACTTTTTAAAATATTTGGACTGAGTCTTTTTTCATTCATTTAATGACTGACGCATGTATTTAGTGTGCAAAGAAGCTTTGTTGCAACATCTCAATAAAAGGTAGAAGATCTAAGAAAAAAAATAGGGGGAACTGAGATAGCGTAGCATCGTAGAACCACATTGACGCACTTAGTTCAACTTTCAATAAATTAAAATGCGGCCCTCAACACTCTACAGTGGCTTTGGGTATTATCATCCATTCCATTTCAATACAATTTCTTATTTTGTAGGATAATTGATATTTAAAAATACAATGAAAACACAAAGAATAAAAATATTTACAAACCAAATTATCCACCATGAAAATCTCAGTAGCCTTTACATTAAATTGTAAAACAATAAAATTTACAATAATTTATTCGCCTAAAGGCAAAAGGCCCGAAAACCGAAGCCGAATAATCGAAATATTTGCTTCTTATCGACTATTTGTATCGTGAACATGGTGCACCGCACTTCATGTTCCAAAATTTTAAATTTTTATATGAATTCAATGGACACATTATTTTGTGTCGACATTTGAGGCTGACTGTTATTTTAATTTATTATATTTTAAATTTTTATTGTATTTTTTTTTACAATTTCGCGCGATTAAAGTCGTTGGCGTAATTTATTTGGCGCGTTATTTATACTCCCGTTTTTATTTCAGAGGTGTTTAATAGTCTTACTTTCTCTTTATATAAAAGGCTACAATACGATTTTAACCCCTAGTTTTTTGATTATACATATTATCTTATATTTTTGAAATATTATTCTAAGAAACGTTAGGTTCGGTTAGGCTGATGATGATGATGATTCTAAAATATTTGAAAATAAATTATACAGATAGGTTTTAAGGCTTTGACTAACGTTTGTATGGATGGAAAACAATGGATAATCTAAGTTTAAAACGAATCATTAAGCAGAAATATAGCATTAGTCCCTATAGAAAAACAGCATTGCTTATCTCCTATACTGTTGCAATTCAAGACTATTGTAGGTAATAATTAAATAATAGACTCGTTATTAAATAACATCCAATCAAATACTTGTATGACTATACAACACAAGCATTCGATAAATGAATTATTTTAAAAACCAACTCAAATAGAATAAATTTATTTGAATGAATAATAAATTGATTCGTTCCACTTTGTACCGCGCAGCACGTGTCACTTAGGAAAAAATCCAAAAATATCATTAAATTATTTATACAATGTATTCAGGGCCCTTCGTCAAGTCCGGTTGTATGGTTTATACGAGTAACAGTCGTTTGTGTAACTTTCCTACGTTTTTATCTCGAGTTTCGGATGCGCGTGCGCATTCTACAACTTTTTTGGCGGCTAAGATGCTGCTGAGCGAAACGTCAAAAAATACGTTTAGTGTTTGGTAAATATTATCGAAAAAAAAATTAAACATTTTAACATTTTCATGACAGCATTTGTGCAGAGTTTATGAGATTTTGCAAACATTTTGCGTGTCAGCTCGTGAATCATAAGAATCTTGAAATTGTGTGTCAAGCAGATAAATTTGTACAATACAATCCTATTATTCGTAATAGGCATTCACAAAATGTCCACCGAATCAAATTGACTCACCAAACATGAATAAAATAGACCCAACAATAGTCATAAAAGATATTGAGGAAATGTATTGCCAACCTTGAGACCAATAAAATTGCTACGAAGATATGTGTACTTAGTTGGTTTAACAAATGAACCGAAATATGTTTTTAAATTACAATCAGATAATAAATAAAAAATGGAGCAAGATTCGGATTTTGGTTTTTTTTTTATTTTTCAGCTGCATTCGGAAGCCGGCCCCAAGAGGTTGGAAAAGGCTAAGCAGATTATAATGATTCCATTTTCGGAGTACCGTAGTTGTAAGGGACTTTAATTTAATAAAATTATTACCCATAGTAATTACTACAATCCCCAAAAATCCCAATAATATCGTAATAAACTGTCTTAAACAAAAATGCAGAGAAATTGTTAAATGGTTTTAAAGCCAGCCATATATTTACACACACAATTCTCAGTTCCCTTAAAAGGGAATTAATGTGTGTGAAAGCATACTTCATAATAAAATGTCCTAGTCTACGTCAATAAAAATAAAATACTTGTCTATATTAAGTGAATGAAGCCGTAAACGGTTTTACGATAATCTTATATTTTTCTTACAAGAAAAACAAAGTAAGATTAGTTGGTAATCCCACGCAAGCCACTTGAAACCAAAGGAAATGTTTACTTTTGTTACGAGTGTAGAGATAAAGACGAGGAGTTTGAGTGTAAGCATTGTAAAGAATAATGTAAAAAAATACTTTGTAATGCATTAAAAAGAAGATTTTCAGTATTTACATTTTTTGAGAAGGTTTCTGAAAAAAAGTGAGAAAAAAGTGAAGTGAAGGGGGATTTTATCTACGAAAAAAAAACCAAGGGCCTGTTTCATCACTACTGAAAAGGAGTTATCTACCAGATTAATTTAAAGACAATTCTTATAAAATTATCTAGCAGATGAGTTTAGGGTGAAGGGACGTTCAAAAAGTGCTGATTTTCAGCCTAACTTTTGAATTTTTGTTTTTTTTTACAGTTTCTTTTCCGGACGTGTTGAAACAATCGCATTATACTATAGTCGATACGCATGCATGAATAAGTTACGCAACGCTTATGTTCTTATACGTATAAATTCTTTAGCATTTAAAGTACTGAAGCCCTTCCAAAAGCACGTAGGTACGATGAAAAAATAGTTATATATACACGCAAATAAGCACTTCTACTTTTACATATTTAGTGACGTGAACGTGCTAATGACACCCGTGAACTCGGAAGCCATTTTACCTATTTTTAGTGAGAACACACTTGACACTTTCGCAACGCATCGGCAACCAGTTCCTAACTATGTACCATCATAAATTTTATCACTAAAAATATCCATTGAGTTATATACTACTTTACTGCTTGCTAATTAGTTTCAATAAGAAAAATATCTTTGTAAAAAAATTCTTCACTCACACACCACTCAGCGACATTTTAGCTACCTTCCCAAAATTTAGGGTAATTGACTTTTCGTCTACGTTATTGATTTTAAAACTGTCTATTTGTTTGTTTAAATAGCCAAATGGCGTATTAATAGCGATTGGGCGATGGTTCTCACACATTAACTATATAGACGGAATTTATTCCGTGTCGTGTGTATCAATCACTCCATAACGACTGAATCTAATTTTCGAGTACTACGCTACGGTTCTTCTTGCCAATAAAATGCCGCATGCTGACGTTAAGTGTATGCAAACATACATTTTTGTTTATATATAAATATGTATGGTATTTGTTTTAGTAGCAGTTTGTCTTATACGTATTTTACAATTTTACTGACATATAAGTTGATTGGTTTTGCCGCTGCACTGACTACTAAGTAAAAAAATATTTGGCGGTACAATAATTATCAACATCATCCTAAATATTGTCCCACTGCTGGGCACAGGCCTCTTCTTATACAGAGAAGGCATGAGCATTTATCACCACCCTTTCAGATTTCAGACTTTGAAGTCCAGGTTTCCTCACGATTTTTTCCTTCACCGTTAGTCAGTGATGTCTAAGATATACTTAGAAAGTACATATGACTTTAGAAAAGTGACATTGGTACTTGCCTGGTTTCGAACCCACACACTCGTACACGAGAGGCAGATGCCTTAACCATTAGGCCACCACGACATACTACGAAAGGGTATCGTGATACCCGGTAATTGGGTTCAGGTCAGATAGTCAGCTTACGGTTATACTTATACTGGAAGAAGACCCCAACATAGTTGGGAAAAGGCTAGGCAGAAGGAACTGACTATTTGCTAAATGTACTATGCACAAGATAGGTAGCCTAGGACAACATCACTGACCTATATTTCTTGTATTGACTTACAACTGACTGATAAGCAGCTGATAGATAGTTCTTCATTCATTACTATCTGACTTGTAATATATAGTCTAACAATGGCGATGAGCTAAGAATAGGTTGAAACTTTCCCCTCCGAAAACCAAGCTAGTTAAAAATATGAAAGGAAATTTAAGTTTAAAAAAGATATATTTATTCTAGTTTTTAAATGAATATAGAAATATTAAACACAGTCCGGTTTGTTCGAGGAATTATAACTCGAGAACGACTGGACCGATTTTCATAGTTTTTAAAATGAAAGAAGAGCTATTAAAACATCGGAAAAATAACCCATAATTTTTTTTGAGGCGGTACGAAGTTCGCCGGGCCGGCTTGTTCTATATAGATAGTATCTAAAGTATAAGTCGGCAGTTTATTTATATTACAGCTAATGATTAATCGTAAAAATATATCAAACGACAAAATATAGTTAAAGATACCTGCATCACCCTGATTGATTCAATCAATCACTAAGCAACGGAATTGTAATGATTGATTCAATCATTGAGTTTATAATGTAGAGCAACTTTGATCATACCTGACAGAACAAGTGTTATATGAATGAGTAAAAGACATGGATTTAAAATTTAAATTAGATAAAATTTTAATTATCCACAATTCCTATCCTACTTGTGTAATAAATGCGAAAGTTTGTAAGTCGTATGTATGTCACTGTATCACGCAAAAACTACTGAATCGATTTGGATGAAATGAAATTTGGCCTATCTTACTATATGACCAGAATATGGTGAATTATTATCATAAGAAAATGTAGGCCATTTATTGCCTGTACTGCATAGTTGTGGCTTAAGTACTGTAGAGGTTCTATGAAATTATAAGAATTAAACTTTATTGTTTAAACTGGCCACACAATCATTTTGAAATTAGAATAAAGAAAAGGTAGCAGCAGATTTTTATATAATACAATGTCAGTAGAGTTGAGTAATTCAAGTCGATCCATGATCATGAAATAAAATAGAAGTATTAAAAGCTCCTTTTTTGTTTTTTTTTGAATTTCCTCTTTGATTTGTAATGAAGAATCCTCCACCTCTAGCTACGCATTCCCTACAGTACCTACGTGCATCACGTTGCGTCATGAGACTGAATATTTGCGAGCATGCGTGTCGTTGGCGCGAAGTTTTCTACTAACCCTGAACTGTACACAGCTTTATATAAATAAAATCATACAATACATCTTAACATCAAAAGAAAAACTGGTCAAGGACAATCTCGTCACATAAGAGTACTACAATCGGTAGCGAATCAACAAGTCGGAGTCGCCCAATGGGCAAAATAAAAAAAAACGCAGAAAAAAAGATATCTTTATTTTTGCAACCCGGAATTTCGGCACTCAAGGCATTTCAGAAGCAATCAATCAAACCAAACTAGAGGCACATTTTCGGTATAGATAACGCGAAACGGGGCAACAGATAAGTAATTTATATCGCAGCTACTATCGTACATTGTATACTTTCTTCAGTTTATCGTCGTAATCAAATCAGTGCCAGATACCGGTAGGCGGGAATCGAGATAGCGAAACGAAAAATTCCGTGCGATTCTAAACTTTGTGACAAAATCTCCATCATGGCCGATTTATTTTTAGTTGTGAAGAAAATTTTCATTACGAGGTCATTGTTTTACAGACGGTCACAGACGCTGTTTTGTCTCGCACACAAACCAATTTAATGCATATGTGGAGTTTACATAATTTGTAATTTTTATTACTGAAGTGTTGTATAAATTGCTTCGTAACAGACTGTGTCAACTCGGACTTTGTATTAGCTTCAGATCGTTTTGTGACTATAGTAATCGCATGTACAATACGTGCGCGTTATCTCATTAGGTAGTCTTACAGAACTAAAGAATGTATATATTATTATTAGTATGTATTAGCTGTAATAATAATAATTTAAAAAGTACACTGCCGTCATAAGAAAATAGGGCGTAGCTTAATATTTTTCGATAATGAGTTAAGTACATATTTCGAACCAGAAAAAAATCTGATTACGAATATTTATTGAACTCAATAATGAAAAAAAGTTATGAAGTATAAAATATTTTAGTTTATGACTATTCAGTTTATGATAATAATGTTGTTGTGGAGCTCCAATTCTAAAAGCGAGAGCCCTCAAAAACTAAGTGGTGTTTTTATTTTACATCGTGCAATTTCTTTAATTCCTCTATAGACGATTAAGTAAGAAAATAGGTATCTCTCATGATAATTAACCTCTAAAAACATAATAAGACATATAACATTACTAAAACGTTAAATTTAAAGACACGAAACTTATACTAAACTTCCTGCGTCCGCGTGGCCTCTATGGGACTGGACTTACACTATTTTTTAATAAATGCGAAAATTTAAATTGCTACTTGGTGATAGCAGTTGCCAATACTACCTATTTTCCAGATACACGAAACCCGGAAGATGCGATAAAAACTCGCACATCTTCGATTATCTTATCGATACACACCCACGTTAGTTTGCACGTCATTAGAATTTTATAATCTTGATCTGCAACATTGCTTAGTAGCTTAGAATTTAGACAAAACACATAAATTCTATAAATATTTGCCCCCAACTAATAAAATGGCTGTTTATTCAAAAGGATTATCCATATATGTTAAGTGGTTGCAAATAAGCTATTAAAATAAGATTACGTTTTTATGATGTAAAAAAACTAGTTACTGCATCGTAGCTGGTTTTTGGTTTAAAAAAAAAACTGTCATCGGTTCCATCTTTGGTCCGCAATAAAGTTTTTTTTCTACCTCACTTAGGCAACGGTTACGTTTATCAGTCAAACGTATTTAATTTAAAAAAATAAAGAGCTATGTGGTGTATTTTGCCTTTAACAGATTTTACGATCAATCATAATCAATCTGGCATTTTGTTAAGAACAATGAAAATATCTATGTGACAAAAAATAAGAAAAAAAGATTGTGGGTATTCTATTTAGTGTAAGTTATGAATTAATGGGCTGTAATGGTGCTTGCCCTGCAATCATTGAACTCTGGCAACACCTGCAATGACAGGTTGTTGGCCCACCGCCTACGACAATCGTTACGTAATCAGCTTCCTTCAATTAACTTCAGGAAATAAACGGGATGATTAGCTAGCCAGCTCCTATTCATCCCTTAAAACAGTAACGATAATTGTCGAGGGGATATTCAAATAGCCCGAACAATATTTCATACTAAATACAAAACCTGACAACCTGATAAACCCTGGTCAGTGAGACTCGCACCTTACTCTAGAATTTTTATGTATGTATTTGTTATTGATGCGGCAGAAAAAGAATAAAAGATAAATAATAGTGTACCCATGTACGAATACGGTCGCTGTACTTTTGGGCATAGACCTCTTCTTGGACAGAGAAGACGCGACGGTGCATGGGTCATTACGTGCTCAGAGCGAGGTGCCATAAAAGATAAATTTGTTTTCATGTCCTGGTTTCTCTACAATAATCTAATATAGGTACATATAGTCAATAGCATCTAAAGTATTCAAAAAGTAGCTCTATGTTGGAACCTAAATCCTAGTCGTATTTATCACCAAAAAACGGCTATATTCCTGAGCTATTGAACCAACAAATAAAATAGATGTTCCAATGCAAGTTTTAAACGAAAGTGAAATTAATTCTCCGCTAACAGGAAAAGTGCTTATATTTTTTTATATGTATATAGGTATTTTGTGTCTGGTTGCCAATGATAAAGTGTTAATTGATATTCAAAAGGCAAAATAGATTAAATTTCTTGATGAAAAACTTTACTATTTGACAAATTCACCAGGAATATAATATCAAGTATCGTGACTGAGTCAAACCCACTACCCATAACGCAAAAGTCAAACATGTTACTACTGTCCCACCGTGCCATCAAATTCATTACCTATTATTATTTAAAACATTACCTGTATTAATTCAAACATTATTTACAATATATATATTCTTAACAATATAATTATATATATATATTATTTTAATATTAAATGTCAATATTTTTCAAAGTCACTTATGACTTGCTAAAAATGCTATTAGCCCACTGTGTTAAACAGGTTAAATTAGGAAATTTTCTAGAATGCAATTTGTTCCAATAATTATTATTTAGGCTTTTACTCGATAAAACGACTATCTTTGATAAAAGTACTTATAATCAAATTTTGTACCCATCAGGTGCTTAATGAAATTTTAATAAAAGTATACATAGTTTTCACATAGAAATTCTACCATTTCTATCTCTGTCGACCATTTATAACTGCACCGTGAACATACGAACTAGAATGTGTATTCGTATGAACACGTGTTTCCATTCCGCCTGATCTAATATGTCTGACTAGTAGTGCTAGTAGTAGTCTGTTTCTAAAATAACCTACCTTTTAGTACTAGTTGATGATACAACATCGTACATAAACTATGCCCCCACTATAAATATAAGCTTTATTAAAACTAAGTGCGACGACTGATGCACTTACAAACTCACTTTCTTTCAGTCTCCACTCACACTTTTTTTCTCAAAATAAAAATTTTACGACTTACGTCAGTTCGCCGGTGGGCCTACAAGACTTTTCATCATTTACGAACCGCTAAAAACTTTAAACGAAATTATTTTAATTTTTATTGCTCACTATTTGGGCACGCTACGGAAAATAAAACGGTACCTACAAGTTATAATATTAAAAATTCTCTACACTCACACTAATTATGAAAATGGATAGGAGATGAAACTCACCTGTTTAAATCTCTATACACTGCCGAGAACAGATGTTGCACATACAAAATTTTGAACCAATAAACTGTTACACTTTGATTTTTCTCCTGAAACCGAAGTCACACTTTCGAAATACGCTAGTTCACACAAATGGATGTTTTTCAAAACCGCGTGAGTTTCCCAACGGCGTGTCACTTTCGTACAGTTTCCGACCAGATCGTGTTCACTTGTGGTTATTGTAACTCTAACTCGAATAACTCAACACTCGTATTATTGGTGCAAATAGACATCACACAGGGAAGGTAATCGATACTAGTAATATTTCCCACCGACGTTTCTCTGCGAACTGAAAATCACGCACATTATTAGCTAACACATGAACCACTTAAAAATACACTTATTGAATTTCGGCACTAAAATATCATAGAGTAATAAAAACGCCTTTAGCGTGACGCGGGAGAAAAATAAACAAATTAAAAATAACCTACACTGTCAATAAGAAAATTAAAAGAATCGATAAAGGACGCGATAAAACGTATAAGTCTGCAAATGTTTACTCAAATAATTGGTGCGCCGTGTACAACGTTATGTTGAGGCGCAAACTTACAGTGCGCCCCGTGCCAAAAGAGATTTTGTCAAGCAATTAGCAGATAACTGTCGTCAGATGGGACGAAAAAAAAGTTTTTTTTCGGTAAGAAACTGTTCGCCCCGAGCGTTTCGTAACAGGCGAGCTCAGCGCACAAGTCGTTACACTGAAATCGTCCCAAATCAGTGGTCACGTACACACGCCGCGTGCAAACAGACCACCTAGGCACCAAACACAAATTTTCACCTGTGCGAAATGATAAAATCAACTTTTCCATGCGGTCCGGCCTTCGCTGCATTGTTATGCAATTGCAAAACGCCGGACCGGCTGCCAAATCGCGAAACTAAGGTTTTCGAACGCGCGAAGTTGTTCGGAAAAACGTTAACCGGAAAAATCCTAACCTCAAATAGAGAAAGCGGCGGAAAGTTTTTGGTGATACTTTGAGGTTATTACTCTATGGTATTTTGTGTTTGCCGATCACATGTTGGTCAATTACCGGCTGCGATTTATCGTGAGCGTGTTCGGATGCGCGCTCGGCCGTCTTCGTGGAGCGGCATAACGTGACCGGCGCTGGCGGTAACTCGCGCGATACTGAGGCGTCGCGCTCAACTCAACTGCTATCTGGACTCAGCGGCCCGATACACTTTACGCGTCTTCAAAAAAGCTCGGCCTAACATGCTAGCGGTACCGTCAACAACGAAAACTGGTATACGAATGTACGGTCATAAAAAACGTGGACCTCGTGTTTTGGCCATGTAGTATAATGGAACATGACGACACATATGGTTCGGGGAACCGATGCATCATCATTGACAAAGTTGTAAAGAGATTTTTTTTCCTGAATTAAACATATTAATTTAGAGACACAACCATTAATTAAGCCGGCCAGTTGCCTAAGTATGATGCACTTAATAATAATAATCAGGCCGCAACGAAATATATATATGTTTACATAAAATTGTTATTTTATGACATATGAGTCAATGGATAAACTGATATATTAATAGGTATTTTTTTATCAATTAGCGTATTAAGTTTATTGATCACGAGAATAATGACCACATAATAATGTGTGCGGCTAGTGTTAAAAATGTCTGACTTATTAACCTGGAGATAACGAATAAATTATGAAGATATTTTAAAACAGGATATCCCCTTAATTAACAACAATAACAACGTATAGGCGATAGTCAAATATCAAAGGAAATACAAAGTTGCATAATTTTTCAAAATTCCAAAATTATTATTCATAATTGTCTGAAAATCAGCGTCAAATTTACAAAAGACAAACCCCAAAACGCCCGTCCTTCACCACTTCCTATGTGTTATTGCTGGGAACAAGAAGTGGCGTAACAAACTCCCCAGCAACACAATATGTCTGATAAAGATAATAAAGTCTGAAATCGCTAGTCCGCCTTGAGCGAGCAAGCGTGGTGTCATTGCTCAATGCTCATGCCTTCTCTGTATGAGGAGAGGCCTTTCAAACAGTGGGAGAATAAATTCGCCGATGATGACATTCAAAAGTCTTGAAAAATAAAACTACCGCTTTTTTAGGGTTCCGTACCCAAAGGCTAAAACGGGACCCTATTACTAGGATTCCGCTGTCCGTCCGTCTGTCCGTCTGTTACCAGGACTATGATAGTTAGAAAGTTGAAATTTTCACAGATGATGTATTTCTGTGCCCGCTATAACAACACGTACTAAAAAACTGAATAAAATAAATATTTAAGAGAGCTTTCATACATCTGCCTAGCCTTTTCCCAACTATGTTGGGGTCCGCTTCCAGTCTAAACCGGATGCAGCTGAGTACCGGTGTTTTACATGCAGCGATGACTACCCGTAACGACTGTCAAAGATGTACAAATGACAACCGGGACCAACAGCTTAACGTGCTTTCCGAGGCACGGAGGAGTCTCACTATGACATTGATGGTCACCCATCCACGGACCGACCGCGCCAAGCACAGCTTAACCTTTGATCGGTCGAACCGTGCGGCTGTTACTTAGCCAAGAGCTCCTCAACATTTAAGAGAGCTTTCATACAACAAATAAAAAAATATATATATATAATGGAACGGAACCCTTCGTGCGCGAGCCCGACTCGCACTTGGCCGGTTTCCCTCTTCCTCTCACTCTCTCTGTTTACCCGTATTTATTTTTTCTGTATAGGGAGTGCTTGTCCATTCTCTTTTTTTTGGTATGAATCATATTCGGCAATTTTATGTTCCCACTGCTGGAATAGGTATTTGCAAGAGGAAGTATGATCATTCCTTAAATTATAATCACAAATCGATTTGGCCTGACAATCGGAATCGAACCTGACACGTCGTTCACAAGAGTCGCGTTCGAGACCACTAGACCAAAAAGACAGATCAGACTAAAGTCATAATCAAACCTAACTCCTGCTTAAAGAACTTCGCAACCACTACCAGGTCAAATTACTTTTTTTTTATGGCATCTCGCAGGTCAACCTAGAAGGTTGTCGACTTTAACCGGGCTTGCCTGTGAAGTGCCCTAAATGAATTTAGGGCCTCCAGCCAGGGCTTAACTTACAAAACTAAGCGGCTAAACGCTAAGGGCACCCCCTAGTGGGGTACGGGCCTCGGCTTAGGGCGTCGCTAGGGGAGGACAGCAAGGGACAGGCTGGATCAGAATATATGTCAAATAACTGAAGGTGTTTTAAATTATGAGATGTTACTCTATAGATAATAATAATAAACAGAAAACCACTTCAAAATATCTACTAAATGTTTGTGAAAATGCATAGGTGGAATCGTTTTTTTTTTTGTGTATGGCATCTCGCAGGTCAACCTAGAAGGTTGTCGACTGCTTAACCGGGCTTGCCTGTGAAGTGCCTTAAATAAATTTAGGGCCTCCAGCCAGGGCTTAACTTACAAAACTAAGCGACTACACGCTAAGGGCACCCCCTAGTGGGATACGGGCCTCGGCTTAGGGCGTCGCTGGGGAAGGACAGCAAGGGACAGGCTGGATCAGAATAAATTATGATTATTATAATCGGGAATTTTAAAGCTATTAGCTCAGCTCGCGGGCTGGCTCGTCGAGCTAGAGGTGGAATCGTGTGTTATATTAAACATTTAATACCCTTTCCATTGCACATTGTTATTAATATCAGCTGATGCGACTATAACAACAGAACTAGCTGTGCCCCGTAGTTCCAGCCGCGCAAGCGCAGTGCATCGCCCACCCTTCCATTTCCATTTTAACCGACATCATAGAAAAGGAGGTTATATTGTTAGAATGCCATAACATTCGTACCTATATTTAGAAGTAGGTTATACAAATGTTTTGTAAGAGTTTTTTATTTCTTCTCATCTCCAAAGAGGTATAGCGTGATGATAAATAGCCTGCCATTTATAATTTTTTATTCTGTCTGGCTGTTCCTGAGATTAGCGCATTCAAACAAACAAATAAACTTATCATATTAATATAGATAAGATAGTGCAGTGGTTAGATTGTCACTATTCGTCGTAAGATCCCAAGTTCAAAACAGTTCATATCTAATAGGTAAGCAAAAGACGGCGGATCGATAGTTAAGCAAGGTTTATCCTTGCGTTTGCTAAGAACAGTGGCGGATCCAAGGGAGGGGGGCTAAGGGGGCTCAAGCCCCCCCCCCCCAAAAGCTAAGCAAGGAGATTTATTATGCGGTAAGCAAAATAAAATGTTCTGTGCTTTTTTAGTGTTTCGCTTGATAAAACCTACCCTCACCAGAATCAAGCCCCCCCCAAACCAAAATCCGATCCGCCACTGGCTAAGAATACCTAGATCCCTTCCATAAACCCGAAGAGCACATAAAGCTATCGGTCCTGCGCCTTGTGCACTATAATATGTCCTACGTAGATGGCTGGTCTCCTCCAATAGTCCGGTTAAGCAGGTCGAATGCTGTTAGAAGCACCCTGCAAGAGGTCATGTAGAAAAACGCTGGTCTCCTTTGAGATTGGTCGCAGTGACTGCACGTCGGTCTAGGTTATTACAATTGGGTAGACGACACCAATTACAATTAATTGTAAGACACCTCTTTCCTAAAAAAACACCTTATTTCAGTTATGTTAAAACGACTTAATTTCAATTTACTATAAAATTTGATTTTTACTGGAAGTACATACATAAGGTTCATCTATTCATACCCGAAATATTTTAAAAGATACATCTATAGGTGATAAAGAAAATAAACCATAAAAAACCGGACAAGTGCGTATCCAGCCACGCGCGTTAGGGTTCCGTAATTGGTGGACTATAACTCTGTAACTGCTGAAGCCTACTGCTGGAGCCTACTGCTAAGCATTGATAGTTTTCCTTTTAAGTTCGTAATATATACTACGTCTGTGATGGACTTTTTTCATAAATCTTCAGCCATTCAGAAGTTAGGGGCGCTCGAACTTAATAAAAATATCCACTTTAAAGCTAGATAAATCTTTGGACGACACACAGCGCCATCTAGCCCCAAAGTAAGCAACTAATATGCTTGTGTGTGTGGTGCTAGCTTAACGGATATACTTTTTAAATACATACATATTATACATTGTAACACCCAGACCCGTCACAGAAATTAAAATTCATCATTTCAATTTCTGCCCGGCCGGGAATCGAACCCGGCTTGCGTGGTATTCTGATGTTGACCACTAAACCACTCAAGTCGTCAAATATACAAATAGATAGCAAACGGCGTCTTAAATTGGAAAACTGTCTCCACATACATGCTTTTTTAAAAGACCTACCAACTATATCCCACAAAATGGGATATACGAGAAAAAAAGTCATCCCCACTTTACGTGCATGGGAGGTGCCATAAAAAATATTGCTATGCCGCGGATAGATTATGCTGAATGCCTAGTGCTTGTCTATAGATTCTATATCTCTAATATGATCTTAGTTGTACTGAGTCACAGTTTTCAAGTATTATTACAATTTTAAAGAAAACAGAAAAAATAAGAGATGTACTTATATTATAAATGCGAAAGTGAGTTTGTTTTTTTTTACTAAGCTTTCACGGTAAACGGCTGAACGAATTAGAATGAAATTTGACACGGAGATAGACGAAACCCTGGAGACGGTGATAGGAGATATAATTGCCTGTAAATGGTGTAAGTAAAAAAACATTGTTTATGCTTTTAAAATTCAACAATACTATTTATGTACCTACACTGTGTGTCTATGTGTATGTCTATTTATATACCTACCTACGTTGTTTACCACGGTTTCTCTCGTATCTCGACCTACTTCACGCACCCTGCTATAAAGTAGTCTCCAGGGCTCCTCCCCAATAAAAACCGTTTCCAGGGTCCTAATCCACGTACTAAATTTTAACCCAATCGGTTTAGCCATTTTTCCGTGAAAGCGTAACAAACAAATAAATAAACAAACCCACTTTCGCAATTTTATTATAAGTTAGGATAATAGGACATTTTGCCTCTACCGGATAAAAACTTACTTACTTTACTCTGAATCACAATGGAGAAAAACCTTATGGAAAGATCCAGTGGTAATTTTAACATAACATCATCTGCCTAGCCTTTTCCTAACTATGTTGGGGTCGGCTTCCAGTCTAAACCGGATGCAGCTGAGTACCGGTGTTCTACATGGAGCGACTGCCTATCTGACCTCCACAACCCAGTTACCGGGTAACACGGTACCCCTTGGTAAGACTGGTTGTCAGACTTTCTGGTTTCTGACTACCCGAAACGACTGTCAAAGATTTACAAATGACAGCCAGGACCAGCAGCTTAACGCGCTTTTCGAGGCACGCAGGAGTCTGCTTATGACATAGATGGTCACCCATCTATGGACAGCCCGCGGCAAGCGCTGCTTGATCGATCGACCCGTGCGCCTGTTACTTAGCCACCAGCTTCTCGATAAATCTCGATTCGACATAACACAAAGAAAGATGTCAATATTTCTACAATTAAATTAGAAGGTTTGAGGACCTTTGGGCTTGACGGTGTATTTTTAGGTACCTCTATATTTTCATCACTTCAGAATGACTTTGAAAAAACATTGAATATAATAAGGACATGTTTCACAAGTTCTGAATAGAAATTGAATAATACCAGATTAAAGCTAAATCTTTTAATCTCATCTTATATGGGGTTGGCCTACTGGTCATAATGCAGCTCAAATCAAAACTAGACTTATGAGAAATTACTGTTCGACCCGGAATTCGAACCCAAGATCTCATCACTCAATCATCGATGTGAGCGGCAAACACGGTTTTTCCTACTCGCCGAAGTCACAGTATTACGATATCTCCCTACAGTAGCGCAACGCCTTTGATGACGCGCGATGCCGCCGCCGGCGTAAGTAGA
This sequence comes from Pyrrhia umbra, assembly GCA_963891755.1. Taxonomy (NCBI): domain Eukaryota; kingdom Metazoa; phylum Arthropoda; class Insecta; order Lepidoptera; family Noctuidae; genus Pyrrhia; species Pyrrhia umbra. The sequence goes on along the minus strand of OY982937.1, from coordinate 2,557,476 downwards.
TACGCTAAGGTTGTTACAAAATGGGAAATAAAATAACTACAAAGCGAAACAATTTTCAACAAAACACGACTGTGTCTGCTCCTCGCGCTCCGTCCCGCAAAGTAAGCGTGTTTGCGGGACGCCGTTGCTCCGCGTAAGTACATTCGTTGCGCTACTGTAGGGACATATAGTAATACTGTGCCGAAGTTATCCGCGCTGCTACATGATAAAAGCTGTTTATCTCTGTAACATGCGTATTTTTTTTTTCTCTATAGTATTTGGAAAAATATGAGTCATTAAGAAATATAGGCTAATTACGGCAAGTTTGACGTAGGCAGAGCAATTGGTCGGAGAACACGGTGGAGCATACGGTGGGGGTTTGCCCCGCTTGAGCGCAGCAAGGACCGCCGTGTCCTCGTAGGGGCGATCGGCGGCGGCGACCTCTCGCGTCCGGCCCTGGTTCAGGCCATGGTCCGGAGCGAGACGGAATGGGACGCCGTCGCCTCTTTCTGCGAAGGAGTAATGCTGGAGAAGGAGGCGACGGAACGCGTGAGGGAGCGACAGGCCTCACGCCCCAGCCGCCGCAGGAGGAGACGCCACGGGCGTCGGGAGCCGCGAGACGACTCCCGGCCACCGTAGGCGCGGGGCTGCGGACGGTGAGCTATGGGTGGCTCGCCGTCCGGCAAGGACCAGACCCGCGTCGGCGGCGCGTTCGTGTTCCACGCGCGCCTCAAAGAGATGTCAGCATCATTGACGGGGCCCTCCCCCAGGGCCATAGCCTGCCGGGGCTGCGGGACGTTCGAAAGAGATACCGCGCCCCCGGAATACAAAAGGCTGAGGAAGGAACATGGATGGGTTTTAGTCAGTAAGAGTCTGACACTCCCACCCGCCCCACCCACGGCGAAAGGGGTCATTTGATGATTTCCCATCCGAAAAAAAAGGCAGAGCAATTGGTTGCGGCGCTGCATGTCGCGGGGTCGATTCCGGCACGGGACAACTAAAATTGTTCCGGGTCTGAGTGTTTGTGCATGTGTCATGTACTCGTAAGGTTGTAAACGCATCTACGATACATGGAAAATTGCTAGTTTAGGGTAACGTATCTTTTTAAAGAAACAGACGGACAGACAGACAGACAGACGGACATGGCGAAACTATAAAGGTTCCTTGTCGGACTACGGAACCCTAAAAATGCTATAGATAGGTAGAAACCTACAAGTCTACTTAACCCTTCGGATAAATGAGGCATTAAGTTAGATATAATTATGTAACTACTTACCTATTCGTACAGTGTTTTACGGCATTGATCCACGATCGATCCATTGGATAGGCTGGTACGGTGAAGCAACGATTTACTACCCTCATTCGCTTAGTGAGCACGAACGTAGATAGAATAAAATACTGAAAACATATTGGTAAAAAATAATTTTGAGTTTTTTTTATTCTTTCAAATTCAAATCATTTATTTCGATTAAACCATTTACAGGCAATTTAAATTTATTCATCAGCTTTAAAAAATATTGACGTGTAAAAGTGTTATTTTATAACCTAAGTATTTGCAAAATAAATATTATTTATCATTATAAACTAATTACATAGATTAGTTACGAATCTCTCATAGTTGAGCATCGATGACTAAATATACAAGTCTCCCAAGACAATATTTATGATTGTGGTTTAATTTTACACTATTTGAATTGACCCACTGCTTAAACGTTTCGGGTATTAGTTTACATGAATTACGAGCTCTGCATTAAAATCAAAAGAACTACCGCAGTCGCTACAATAGGCGATTATTTTATTACAAAGGCCGTGCCATGGATGAGTTTATCAGCGCAATCCGATGCGATGCGACGCGAGCGAAATGTGGTCAACGGGTAGGTACTCCCTAATTTTAACGAGCGGAAGAACCAAAACAATTACAAAAGTAACAATTTTGAGTAGCCTCAATGGAACATTGTTTCTGCGGAAAAGAAACATAAGCTTTAATTTATTACAGTTATCACTTAAATAAAAGCGTGAGCAGAGGTGTAGCTACCCAGGGGCTAGCCTGGCAGTGCCCCGGGACCCCCAAGCTAGGACCCTAAGCTAGCAAAACCTGATTAGCCAACCTCTTATTGAACTAGCGAAAAATTCTCCCATCTTCGTAAACTAAATAAAATAGGTTGCAACATCATCAATCAAGGCAACTCATTAAAAAAAATATTATTCCTCATAATCATCTTGCTAAAGAAAAATTCGCGCTCGCTTCGCTCGCGCTTTCAATTGCGTATTCCTATTTCTTCTCAGATTCTGTTTTCGTTACCATTTAAAGAAAAAAATATATATCATGTAAAAAAAAGTTTGCGCTCACGCTTCCGATTAATTTATTTTCAGATTCTGTTTTTGTTACTATTTATTGAAAAACTATATTCCCTATAATTATCATGCTAAAGGAAATTCGCGGTCGCTTGAATCGCACTTTGGATTACGTAGGTATTTTTATTTCTTTTCGAACTCTGTTTTGTTACTATTTAGTGAAAAATATTATTCCCTTCCATTATTATGCTAAAAAAATTCGCTTTGAATTTAAATTCGATTACGTAGTTATTTATATTTCTTCACAAACACTGTTTTTATTACTATTTATTGACAAAAAAAATGTTCCTAATTATATTATCATGTTAAGAAAAAGGTCGCGCTCGCTTCGCTCGCGCTTTCTACTTAAAAAAATAAACAGATTGGTAAAAGACCACAGACGCTGAAATCAATGCTCTGAAATATGACTTACCAAACAAGAAAAGAATAATCAAAATCAATTCATAATTGGTGTAGTAATCGCGTAACAAACACAAAACATAATCGACTTGAGAACCTTTTCCTTTTTTAAAGTCGGTTAAAAAAGAGGCGCTTCATACGTTTTGCACACAGGCGCTGTCAGGGGTCGGCGCGGTCCTGGTTACGGGTAGTTAGAAGCCAGAAAGTCTAGCAACCAGTCTAACCAAGGGGTACACTGTTACCCAGCAACTGGGTTGCAGAGGTCAGTCACTCCATGTTAACTGCAACGTAGTAAAGAAAAGGCTAGACACACGAGGAGTTTATAACTCTTAATTTGGTCTTCATGATAATGATGATGTATTACTTATTTTCTCATCCATTTCAGTAGAAAATACCGCATCCAATTATGCCTACATAAATGTTACATTGTTTTTTGGCATGTTTCACCAAATTGGTAACTGTCTATGAAAAGATGGCTCCTATATTCCAATATGACATGTTTTTTTTTAACCGACACTACCTGCTTCCTTAATCTCGTCATTCATCATTCTCCTGCCCTAAATCCTAATTTATTTGGGGTCGGCGCAGCATATCGTATTCCTAATTAAACTATTTTTCGTTTAATTTTATTAGACCTTTTTCACTCATGTTTAAGAACCATGTTGATTCAATAGTAATGGACACCTAATCCATTTTTGTACTACCTTTTAAAACAACAGTGCAAAAAGTAATTTTAAGCACTAGTATGGCCATCTATCGTCTAAAAGTCTAAACGATAAACATGTGTTTGTAGCGCCATCTATGTATTGACTGATTTTCTTGTCAAAACCGTAAAATAGAGTTGTGAATTGAGCACAACACTCGACTAAATCTACTAAATCATTTGTATGTTAATTGTTGATCGTATGATTGATAATTATTTACAGATTTTACAGTTTACCTAAATACATAAATAAAATAAACTCAAATATATTTAGGCCGATACTTTGTTAACTTAATACACAAAAACCGTAGCTTATTAACCATAATTATATTACGCATAGATTTTATCTGTGGTAAAGAAAATAATGAAGGAATTTGTTTGATCTCTTCTCTATGATACAGTGTTACCAACTTAGGGGTTTTCCCCCTAAATTTAGGGGATAAATAAGTGGATTGGGATTTTTTTAGGGGTGTTCTATCTTTAGGGGGATTTTTAGGGTTTTTTTTTCTTTCTTATATTTGTCCTTATTTTTTATATTTCTCATATTTTTTATTAAAAAAATAAAAGTATGAATGAAAATATTAGTACGGTTCCTCAATACTAAGAAAAATTGCATATTAAACACAAGACTGGTGGTCTGTGCTTACTGGAAATACGTTAGATATTGTTTATTTGTTTAATTTTTCTATTGTACTGTTGTGTCGACCAGCGATTTGTTAATAATGCCTAAAGAAAAAAAGAAATACATTCAAAAGTATACAAAGATTTGGGAAACAGATCCAGATCATATGTCACATAAATGACGTATATTTCTTTTTTTTTCCCCGGATATATACTTTTTCAGTTTGGGTACTAATTTATTTTTTACTCTTATTTTATTTAAAAAATTTAGGGGGATTTTCATGTCATTGTGGCAGTTTTAGGGGTTTTTAACTTAGCTTTAGGGATAAATATTTCTGGGAGTTGGTAACACTGCTATGATAATAAAAATCGATCTAACTGATTCGCGATTGATTCGTTCAGTGTGCTTTGTACAGTTTTTGATTAGTTTGACGCTGTTATTTTAGTTATTGCCCTATTGGTAAATCGGAGCGAGTACACGTGAAATAACAATTTGTAAGTACACGCACGCTTGCTCATAGACAGACGTTACTTTTCTTAGTAAATGTTTAGAAAAGTAGTACATAACGTTGGTAGCATATTTTATAATTCATCATACAAATACTTCGTTTATCGGCGGTTTTTCTACGATTCGAGAAATATGAAGGTGGGATTTAATTTTAACTTTGATTTAAAATCATAAATTATTGCCTATAATTTAAGGTTAGTTCTAAATTTTGATCACAATTCATCCATATGATGTCCGTTCTAAGTTTCAGTGTTTTGTGTTTGTGACTTATGCATAATGTATTGCAATGTATTTTTTTTGTATTAGTGATGACCCACCGAGTAATTCCTTTTTTAGTCCAAAACAAACACCGCCCCTGCCTCTAATACGACTCGACTGTCTGGCCTCATTTCATGTCATCTGCGCATATTCGCCGAGTAGGAAGAGTGGTGTCTAGCCACGGCCACATGTCGAAAAAAAAAAACCGAAAGGAACAAAACAGAGTCAAATGCGTCAAGATATTTTGGCGGGAACTTTTTCTAGCTACACAGACAAACTGGCATTTGTATAACAGTTATGAGGACAACATTTACTAAATAATTCATGCTGTTACTCCCAGATTAGTTTTTTCTTGACGTTTTTAAACTCCCATACATATTAGTTAAATGTTCATCGTTTAAATGTTTATTAAAGCATTGAAAAGTCATTCATGTTTTGGACTCAAATGTCTTTTATAATAATACAAGCTGTTTTACCTGCATCCCAAGGATAACACTTAACCCAATTACACCCAGTTAAAAGTAGCATATAGGTAATTGTTTAAAGGGTCCCATTTATATGCACCAAATTGGATCTTCATATGTTTAGCTGTTTTATTGTGAAAGTATAACTAACAAACTCACTATCGCATTTTTATTATTAGGATTTCATTGTCATTTGGAAACAGTACACTTAAATACTAAATAATTATTGTTATATGTTTGTTTTTAGATTGGAACTCATGATGGTGTCTTCCACTGTGACGAAGTTCTTGCATGTTACATGCTCAAGCTGCTTCCCCAGTATAAAGATGCGGTCATTGTCCGTACTCGGGATAAAACAAAGCTTGACGAATGTGACATAGTTGTTGATGTTGGTGCAGTCTTTGATCATGCGAAGAAGCGTTATGACCATCATCAGAGAGAGTTTAATGAAACCCTGAGCACTTTGAAGCCGGAATTGGGTGATAAATTTAATATCAAGTAAGTTATTTTTTTAGAAAAAAATGATTTTTGTAAATAATGTGGCGATGTTCCATAATTTCTGTACATCACATTTGACTAATGTCTGTATCTCTATGTTTACTGTGTAATTGATTATCTGTTGCTCAATACTCTTATATTCCTTACTGACTCAACCACTTTAAGTTATTAAACACTCTTTGATAGCGTCTTGGTTCTGTTCATAAATGTGAGCTTTATGGTTACTGCCTCTACCCTCATTAAGTCTCGTTCCATGTCAAAAAAAATAATTGCATCAACATAATATATGTTCTTTGTGTTTCCCTATATTTAAGCATCTTAAAAAATTCTTTTGGCAAACAGGGACATGTTTTTTCTTATAAAATATTTCATTGTTGACTAATGGCCTTTTCTTGATATGTTGTTAACTTTGCATCACTTAATTGGTAATATCTCACTGCAACATTTTAAGATTAAAGCATCTTTGGATGATTCTCATCATTTGTTTTTGAAAATGCTGAATGAAACCAATGAATTTGATTTTAATTAATCTGCATAAGTTTTCTAAACACTGCATATCTGTTATTCAAGTTTTGTCTGACTTACATATTGATTCCATCTGATGCAATTCTATTACGTTAAACTATATATTTTTTTATTAAGTTTAGAAATCCTTTAAAGTCATTATTTAGAAGTGTTTGTGTGGATGGTTAAATAAAATATCTGACTCCAAATTAATTGTTGCCTGCTTGCCGCAACAAGAAGAATTTAATGAGATGCTGTGGTGGTCACAAAATTGAACTTATAGTGGTATTAGTTTCTGGGAAATAATATTCTAATTTGCCTACAATACATAGTTCCTACTGAAGTATGTGTAATAAATGTTTTGTTTCTTTCTATTTAATTATTAGAGGACAAAAACCAGTTTCATGTTAGTGTTTCAAAAAAAACCTGAAACTAAATGACTATAATTTTAAATTATCTTATTCCTTAGATTAAGTTCTGCAGGCCTAGTCTACACTTACTATGGAGAAGAAGTTATAAAGCAACTGGTCCCAAGCAAGACATCAATAAACCCATCGGATCTAACTGTAGTCTATAAGAAAGTCTATCAAAATTTCATTGAAGAAATTGATGCTATAGATAACGGTGTTCCAATAGCCTCGGAAGAACCAAGATATAAAATACGCACTAATTTAAGCCATAGAGTCGGACGGTTAAATCCAGAATGGAATTCTAAACAGGATATTAATTTGGATGAGGTTTTTAAAAAAGCTATGGTTCTAGTAAGCGAAGAATTTCTATATACCGTAAACTATTTTATAACTGTGTGGTTACCTGCAAGAGACTATGTCAGGGCAGCATTAGACAGCAGATTCAATGTTCATAAATCTGGGGAGATACTTGAATTCACAGAAAGGTTTCCTTGGAAAGAACACTTGTTTGATTTAGAAGAAGAAATGAATATTGGACATGAAATTAAATATGTTATATTTAATGATAAACCTGACTCCTGGAGAGTGCAAGCTGTTCCTGTTAATCCCACTAGTTTTGTTACTAGGTGAGTACCTATATAATATTTCTTAGATAGGTAGGCCTACAGCCTGGACAGCCAGCATTTTTTTAAATAAACGTTGCCCCACACTAGGAATTACTCCTGTATTGTGGGTGCTTTTACAAACATACTTTACACATGCTCAAACACCCAACCCGAAACAAACTTAGTCGTCCCGTGCGGGAATCGAACCCGTGACACGCAGCACAGCAGCCAGTTGCTCAGCTACTACGCCAAACGTGGCATCATTTTATATTAGATCATTTAGTTGATAGTTTTGGTGCTATGTATGTTATGTCACCTTAAGACTATAAATACCGTTGGTTTATAATCTTACTCGTTAAATTATAAACTGAGGAAAATTTGTGAACTGTATCAACTGTTTACAATATTACTTAATTATTCATTTTCAGTAGCTTATAATCGTGTGTACGGTTTGACACGGGATATAAACTACCGGAAATTAATATGTTACTATATTATAATCTGTACTACAGTTCACAGTTTTTCATCATCTTACCTTACGAGTAATATTATAAACTTACGGTACTCTAAATAAAAAAATACATATATTTTCATTCGCAAATAAATATTCTTATTCTGATTCAGTCTTATGGTCACATATTATACACATTGAACTACCAAATGGAACAAACTGCAATGTATAGCCTGTGGTCGCCATTTTTTCTATTAATGCTAAGAGCATAAGGTTTAAAAGTGCTATTGTACCCAGACTAGTATCTGCTGATGTGTAGAAACCACAATTTGTATAATATTAATGATCTAGCTGTTTTTCGGTTTCACCCACATCCTGAAATTTTATCTTATTCAGGTTTTCCCATGAAAACAAACACTCATAATTGAATTTAGAATATTGGTTAGGATTGACAAATATAATACTCATGCGTCATATAATACTATTAGAGTTATTAAGTTTATTTTTGTGCTAATTCTTTTTTTAAGGTTTTATTGACTGTACCATAATTTTCAGGAAACCTTTACACAAAAATTGGTGGGGTGTAAGAGATGAAATTCTCAGTGAAGTTGCTGCTATAGAAAATTGTATATTCTGCCACAGCACTGGGTTCATTGGTGGTAATACTACAAGAGAAGGGGCATTAAAAATGGCAGTCTCTAGTTTAGAAGCAGAGGCGTGAATATGTATTTTTATACAATAAATTTACTGACAAATATGCTGCTTATTACTTCAGTAAAAAGCTAGTAGGTAAACCTTTACCGCCTTCTCCATAACAACCTCTTTTAGCTATCCAAATGTTTTGTCTTTATCTGTGTTGTCAAAATGAAATTTGACAGAAAGGGACAAAGCAGTTCGATAGCTAAAAGAGGCTTATAGGTCGAATGGTAAAATGTTAGGGTTCCGTACCCAAAGAGTAAAAACAGGACCCTATTACTAAGACTTGACCGTCCGTTCGTCTGTCTGTCTGTCACCAAGCTGTATCTCATGAACCGTGATAGCTAGACAGTTGAAACTACAACAATAATAATATATATATACAAAAGAAATATTTACTGTATAAACCAATTTGTTTATTCAACTCACAAATTTCACAAAGTCAAAGGGTTTTTTGTTTTTTTATAGATCTATTTCGGATACTTATAAAACGTCAAGAAAAGAAGCTAGGTGCACAGCTGCATAGTATTTATTTATTAATATTTATTAATTCTTACATAATAATATTTATTATATCAATAAAATGACATTTTGTACATAAACATTACTTACTCTACTAGGTACTCACTTTTTTATAATTTGAGGTAGACATTAGTGTCCGCTGATGTATCGAAATAAAAATTTTGGACATAAATTTTCTATACGTATTTTATATACGTTTTCATTTGAACTCGTTTGGTCAAATCGAAGTAAGACCTATTATTTCTGTATTCCTTATATTCGATAATACTGTGGTGGTCTTTTTGGGCGCAATTTTTTTTGGTCCTTTTCTACAGTTTGTTTTAGTACCTTAGGTTTTGCATTTATGAAGTCATAAAAACTGGGTCTGCTTTATTGGCAAAAGTAACTTTTTTTATCAGTAGAAAATAGAGTTTGTCGAGTCCATTTGCACCTGCAGCTTCATGCAAATTCAAGGTGCGTTTGAAACACTTCTGGTCGGACGCTTCTTCTTCAACTTTTTCAATCACTGCCTGAAAATCATCACCGTCTATTGAGGTACATGTGACGCAAATTCATCGCTCTTGGAAAAAAAAAATATCGTAGGTAACGACGTACGACGGTTTGCAGACTCCGTTGAACTCCAGATCCATCTAAAGAAAAGGCCTGTTTTTTTTCTCCGTACTTGAATAAATAAATAATAAATTTATTCACAAACTTTTTTACAAGAATCCTATGAAAACCCTGACTTCTGAGCTAGGTAAAAACCTGTGTCCTAAAAGTCAGTGCCCTCTCCCACTTTTTACTTGATACAAATTGTGAATAAAAATTAAAGAAAAAAAAAATATAATAAGGAACATGAAATAAATCAAATAAGTGATGGGTTAGGTTTACTTCGTGCAATAGTATCCACTGAAATCTATGTGACTCGGATGACGTCACTAAGTTACTTGGTTTAAATCAGCTATAGACTAACGGCCAGATTCAATATCCCATCAATCCGTAAATTTCCTTACTAGAGATAGTTTTTGACATTAGTTGTATGGATCTTATGTCACAATTCTATCTCTCGTAAGGACATCTACGGATTGATAGGATATTGAATCTGGGCGTAAATGTACATAAAGAAAGAAGAGGGCCTGTGAATAGGGTTGCCACCTTTTTTTTGCAGTTAAAGTACGTTAGTTATTATAGATAAGAAAAAAAGTACATAGTATCAAAATAAAGTACAATTTATATTTCTTTATTATATTTAAAAACATATTTTTTATTGCTTCTTGCAGTTTGTATCAAATTAGTATCTCTACTAAACAATTGCACAGCATCTTTACAGTCTATATTTAAATTAAAGTAAATAAGTAATTCATTTTTATCAAATTTAGAGAGGCTTTGTTTCTTTCGTCTCGCCATTTGCTATCCATCACAGAAAAAAACTCAGCATGCAGTTGCCTTCTAGACATTTAAAAGCTTTATTAAATAAATTTAATACGTGACTACAAAAATGCAAAAAAAAACCAATAATATTCTCAGTTTCATTGAGCATCAATAAATTTAACTATTGGACATTGGTCTAAACTTAAAAAGTAGCTTCTAATAGGTGACCAATTTAGTAATAATGTATCAATGCATGACAAAAGAGAGAGCCATCATGTTACCACATGGCGTTTCAAATGTAATAATTTGGTTTCAATGCCATTTTTGGCCGTAAAATATTGTATCACTAATGCTACTGCTCCACCTGCGTTTAGCGTTAACGTTAACTTAATGCCAAACTGCGCGTCGTTTAATGCAATAACATTGCGCGTTGGCTACGTTTAGGCATTAACGCTGCAAAAAATATTTCTCGACTCGTTAATGCGTTAACTGGTTTCAATGACTTTTTATATTTATTTAAATGAATACGGTAATATCCCATTAGGGAATCTTTTTTATTTTTTAATTCTTCGAGAGTCGTTGGAAATGATAACGACTTAATGATACGACGCCATGCATCATTAACTGCCGAGCGATTTTTATGTGACTGCAGTTTTGGGTTCCAAAGGCATGGTTCTAATTGAAGCAATTCTAAAAACTCCAACGCTTTCTCATTGGACCACTCCATTTTCGTATTTCGCTCGCGCAAAAAGAAAGCAAACACGTTGTTCCTCTACGCATGCGTCGTGCAGAATGAGCCGGCGTTAATGTAGCCAACATTCACTAGGGCGTTACACTGCGCGGGAATTCCCTTTGATGTGTCAAAAAAACCGACTCCCGAGCTATCGCTTAGCGTTTAATGCCATTAGTAGTGACGCTAGTACGTTAACGCGTTAAAACGTTGGCCACACCTCCTTAGCGTCTTGATTAACGTGCTAATTATCGCGTAAAGACGCAGATGGAGCAGAGGCATATCGGAAACAGTTTTATATTTTTTTATTAGAAGCATCTGTTTGTAAGCAGTAAAACAAATTGTCTATATTAATAGCATCTATTACATTGTGTAAAGAATATGGGCCCAACACCTCTGTAACTAGTGCTTCCATTTTTGTTCGACCTAAGTGAATTTCTGTAGCTGTAGCTGAATTGGCATAAATAATTGTATTCAATTTTATTGTACAATCCATGCATATAGCATGCATGGATTGTACAATAAAATGTAGGACAAATTATGTTTTACAGTATATAAGTTAGGGCTAACTCTGATGCATTAACATTTTCTTTATCACTGAATCGAGACGATGTGGAAGCAAAAGAAGAGTCCAGGAATTTCTCAAATAGTCCAGATGTTCTCCTTATTTCTGATTTTGATTTGTGTTGTTTTGTTTCTAAACTTTTCAAAATCCCAAAAAAATCAAATCATACAAAATAAAGTATTTTAGCGTACTTTATTGTTCTCATAAAGTACAATTACCTGAAATAACGTACAATACTTTATTATAAAGTACGGGTGGCAACCCTACCTGTGAACTGCCGTTTCATTGTAATTTTGTTTGTTGCTAGACTATCCTAAAACGGTAGACTTTTCCTTTCAAAATGTATAGCTAATGCGTTGTAATGTTTTCTGTAACGTTTTATAAACAACATTTCCAATGTCAATTTTACTGTCCGCACTTCTTTGGTTCGTTAAAAAGTTATTTTTTCAGTCGATTTAGAAAATTCGGTCCAAGTGACAAAAAATAAAAATTAATTATTGATTGATAAGATAGGAGTCTTTTTCCAAGTTGTATATTATCATATTTTTTATAATTTCTTTCTCGGCTTGGTTTGTATGTACGCGGCATTATCGGAAGTTAGGAATCTGAAAGAAAATAAGCTTAATGAAATACATATAATTGTAAAAATCCCCCGACACATTAAATCCTTTTACTCATTACGAAAACAAGCTGCGATCGATCTTCAAAACGGCAGTAACGCATTGAAATCTGTCCATCTATTTGGGAGCTACAATGGCCCAGACATAAACACAAATAAGCTTCAAACTTTTTAATCATTAAACTGTTTAAAATTAAAAATGTTAATATTACATCGCGAATAATTCATTTAAATTACTTCATGAATCCAGTGGCAACCCTGTTTCAATTTAAGTTAACAAAATAAATTTCCATCATAATAATCCATTTTCTCCTCGTTTGATTCACTATTCACTTTCGCTTTTAGCCATTTTACTTAGAAAATCTGTCTGTTCAAAATTATCAGTACTACTATCGCTTTTTGGTTGTAAGGAACATACGAATTGCTAGTTTCAACTTTATCCGATCCTGAAATGATTCGCAGCAACACAATATTTGAGGTTATATCCATCTCGATCCCAAACTGCCCACAAGCCAACAGTTTATGAAACGTGCCGCTAAGCATTATTTTGATACTACCGAAAAGCATCCAAACCCTCTGGTCGTATTGGACGCCGGATACGCACCCTCCCAAATCAGTAAAATTCGCCGCCCGAGGCATAATCTCACCATACCTGATGATGCTATAACCCTCTTCCAAGAGAGCAGTAGGTCCACTAGCACTCTATACAAACACAGACCGCGTTCGTATCGACCTCGCCGCCGTGGTCCGTCGCGACGACCTGGTCCATGCCCTCCCGACCCTAGCTCGACGAGCCAGCCCGTGAGCTTTAAAATTGCCGATTATAATAATCATATATATTCTGATCCAGCCTGTCCCTTGCTGTCCTTCCCCAGCGACGCCCTGAGCCGAGGCCCGTACCCCACTAGGGGGTGCCCTTAGCGTGAAGTCGCTTAGTTTTCTAAGTTAAGCCCTGGCTGGAGGCCCTAAATTCATTTAAGGCACTTCAAAGGCAAGCCGGTTAAGCAGTCGACAACCTTCTAGGTTGACCTGCGAGATCCAGGCGAAGGGATCCAAACTTTTGAGGTAGTGTACTCAATATTTTCGTCATAATTGCATCATCACTAATTTCTTCTCCAGTCTTTTTGTACACCTCATTTTGTACTGTTAAAAACGTTCGTGTAATATCATCTTTGTAAGTTCTGATTTTTGCTCGTGTTTGACTTTGACTCAATTTTGGTGATTGACTCAAGTTTGGTCATTAATTCAAGTGCCGTTTCACAATTTTCAAAAAGAGCCACCTGTTTCAGTCATGATGAACATTGCCAGTCCATCATCCTCATAGAGAAATTATCCACTAGAGAGCTTATAGGCCGATTTCTTCTAAGAACACGACTCACCCACCGCAGCGGGCCGGGGGATGAGGAAAAATGCGCGGCTGCAATTGGTCGGTTCAAGGTCAAATTGCGCAGACGCCTATCGTTAGGGCTGCTGTGCTTGATTAAGGGAAAATAGACGATATCGATAAAATGGATTTAAAAATTAAGAAAAATACTCAATTAAAATATTATCAAATAGTATTTAATCAATGAATGTATATATTGTAAATAATTTAAAACCAACCTGTAATAAACAAATAAAAAAAAATCTATTACAAAAAAAATGTATCCTGTTATTATTGATTTTTAAAATGAATTAATTTGGTATATGTTTTCTGAATTAAAGTTTTAGGGTCCTGATTGTTTTTTGTAAAAAAATATAAACGAGCATCTACATATTTCTGAAGTATGCATCTTGCTAATTCAATTAAATGATTTGTTGATTCTATTTCAAATTGATGAAAATCAATATCCGGGAATCAATTATACCCGATCAATGATTTTAAAACCGATCTTATAAAATAATTGGTATTATCTATTAGTAGTATCTATTCACTTTTATTTAAGTTCCGGAATCTTCGGAAATCTAAAATGAAAACATGCACATCGGAAGGTTCCGATGCAGATATTGGCGAGGGAGAGCCGACTTCTTATATTTTTATAACCACTCAAGCGTCCAAGCCGCGCGGCGATTCTCGCCCCACCTGTCCGCGCATGAAGTGTCACTTACTTTTTTACGACCGCGCGAAACCCTCTCAACAAAAACTATTACTACTGAAAAACTGTTATAGCTACATTCGAATAAAAAATACTCACGGAAAGCTCAAAGAATCTAGAATTTAATTTAATTTTAAGTAAATTACTCTAAGTAATAATAAATAATGAAAATAAAGTTTAAAGTTGGGGAAATAAAAAAAAAAACATATTTATTTTTTATTTCGAGTTTTACAAGAAAAGTACAATAGTTACTGGCAAAATTATTTTGTATTATAATAGTACATGATATACTCTTTAAAATGATACTAATATCTCAATATAAATATTTAGTTTTCTGCCATGAAAAAATAAACAAAGCCAAGTACTTTTTTTTTATTTTTATTATTGATAGGTTCGCGTTTGACCACTATCTCACCTGATGGTAAGCGACGATGTGGTCGACGATGAAGCACGCTTACCTAGAAGTAACCTATTCACTCTTGACTTGAAGACCCCTAGCTTATAGCTATCAGGAAATACAGACTCCGGCAGGGAGTTCCATTCCTTAGCAGTACGCACAATGAAAGTAATCACACTTCTCAAAAGGTCCCCAGGCCTCGGGCGACATAAAAATGTGACAAGATGGCCGCCCGGCTAATGGCGTGCGCACACGACGAGATTATTTTAATGAAATACAAATTTTATATATTCGGCAAGTTTATTGAGCAAACACATTAACGATTATTATATATATACATAGATATATATATATTATATACCTACTGAATGTTTTTTTACAGTCTTCAAATTTTGACCAAATTTTGATTCAAACCCATAAATATGAACAACTTTCACTATAGGACCAACACTGAAATAACGAAAAAAAAAAACTTCAATACCTACTTGACCAAAATGTATGAAACAGCTGATTTTATATAAAGTTGGTTGAAATTTTATATTTTATTTATTCGGGAGCTGTCTGTCTGTCTGTGGCATCGCAGCTCCCGAACGGATGTACCGATTTTGGTTTTTTTTTTGTTGAAAGGTGAATAAGTCGGGAGTGTTCCTCGGAAAATCGGTTCTAGATGGCCGCGGCCACAAAATGGCGGATTACATATTATTTCAGAACTCCCTCAAAATCAAAAGTCATTTATTCAAATTAGGCTGAGAATCAGCACTTTTCGAACGTCAAAATTACAAAAGACAGTCCCCCAAAGTCCTGTTCAGTTAGAAAATACTTGATTGTATGCAATACTCAATATGGTTATCAAATTAAAACGCAAGAAAAAAAAGGAGTCAATATCAAAAAGCATGAAATAATTTTTTTTTAAACTATTTTATTATACTATTTTTATTATTTTATTGTTATTAATTATAACTGTACAACTTGTTTGTGGTATTCTCTAAAACAGTGCTCAATACTCAAACTTATATCGCACTGAATACATTTCCAGATTGTCCTGGTATTCCTTTTTCGGTCTGTGCACATCCAGCAACGCGCTTTTTTAATGCCAGATCGCGTAGGGAAATGGTCGTGATCAACGTTCGGTCGGTCGTTTGTTCGTATTGTCAATTGTCCTTGTCTAGTCCTATTCGCATAAAGTCGGGGTTCAGTCGTCAAGTCGATGCGTCGATGTATTTTAAGAAGGTCTTCCGCTAATATGGTCCGGAACTGCCTATGTGATATTTTCGGGCTCTGCGATGAAAATATCACATAGGCATTGAACACAGCAGTGTTCAGCAACCTGCAGAAGACCTTCTTATACCAAACCTTGTTTCGAAGCCGTTCCACGGGATGAGCAGATAGAAATTGATCTTTTCTATCCACTCCGCCCATGGACATATTGTAATCAATTAAAATTTTTGGTTTATATGTCAGTCGGTTGTATTTGTTCTGAATTCCCACTTGTAAGTGATGGTATGTGGAGATCATGCTAACCAAATTAGCATCTCGCCATACCATCACAGACAAGTCTGAACTGTAGCTTGCCACTACCTCACCTTGTCGTAGGTCAGTCTTGGTCAGAGTCTTGAGCGAGTCGGGTACGAATTCACGATTCAAACGTAACGTTCCATAACAGTCAGTTTTATGTTTTTTGAGACATCGCAATAATAATGGACTATTGTAGAAATTATCCATTATTACAGTGTGTCCTCGGTCAAGTAATGGCTCTATCAAGTCAAATACTATTATTTATTAGCGGTAGCGTTGATGGGACGTGCAAAATTGTCATCTGGTCGGTCAACAGTCTCGTCCTGTGGTTGGTCAAGCGTCTCGTTTTCAGGCCGGTCATGCAATATGTCATTGGGCTGGTCAATTGTCTCGTCATCGGGTCTATCAACAATCTTGTCAACGGGTTCGTCAACCGTCTCGTCATGGGGTCGGTCAATAGTCACGTCGTCAGTAGGTCGGGTCGGGGCAGCCTGAGTATTTTTTCCAACATATACAAAAAACTTCCAGAGATAGCCAGTGCGAAACTCACAAAGCTCATAAGTTTTTACGCCAACTTGGGCGGCTTTAGTGGCAATTTTTTGAGCAAAGCTCAATCGCCCGTGCCACTTGAGGAGAGACTCGTCAATGGCTATCTCTTGGGCAGGCATGTATAATGTGGAAAAAATTTCATTTAGGTAGTCAAGCACCGGTTGTATTTTACAAAGTTTAGTTTTGTCAGTCAAAGTCTCGTTGTCGACGAAATGATATAACGATTTTAGCAGTGAGAAACGTAATCATTTCGTTGCAGTCAGTCCCAGTCCATCTATGCAGACATGTTTTCATACATTCTTTAACGCTTAATACGATTCGTCATCCCGTTTAATACGCCTAACGCCAACACATATTACCTCTGCGGCAGCGGCCAGCGGACTGACTGAACTGCGGCGACCGAACGTGTGCGGGCGGCGGGTTGACGCTATGTAACTTCTTTGAATCAAAGTGAAGACGCACTACAAAAGTTAAATTACGTTGAAAATCTTGTAATTTCTAATGCCTCAAAATCTTTTAAACGGGTTTTACTGTAAATTAACAATTATCAAAATTAACATTATAAAAGAGTTGTGAACGGTGCGCTTGCTAGAGTCGCAATACCTCTTCAGCGAAGTCATCTCATCACCCCGCAAGGGGTGCGAGGAATCGGGGTCGGGGCAATGGCCTCCTTCCCGAGGTGTCGGGATCGCGGCCCCTAATAGCTAGGGGCCGGGCGTAGGGTGTGTCTCTTGGACTGTTAGCGCGTAGGCTGGACAACGACTAAGCTCGCGGGATTTCTCCGCGACGCGTCAGTGTTGTCTGGTGTGTTACCGCAGGAGCGCCCGAAGCGTTTCACGACACCCGAGCGACCAGGGCCCCTGCTAGGTGAGAGCCCGAAGGGAGGCCCGGCAGGGACCGATCGAGCTACAAGGGTGTCGGCTTTGGTCGGCGCTCCCTGCGGCGGTGGTTGACCACGTGCCATGGCGCCAAGTCTCTGACGTGGGGCCAGGCGGAGGCGTCGGCGCGCGCAATTTTGAGGAAGATTCCTCGCCATGCCGGTGACGAACTCGTCGATGCTCTCCACGCGCAGGTCTCTGTGGATTACACTGTTCCTCACGAACCGAGGAGCTCCGGTGATTGAGCGCAGTACCTGGTTCTGTTGTACTCTGAGGCAATACCTCTTGTCGCTCGCTGCGTTGTTATAAAAGCCGCTCCCCTCCACATCTCGCCTGATTCACTGAGTGGTAGCGTTTATGCACTTTTTTATCAATGTATTTTGCTTACGCCGACTAAGTTAAAAGTAATTAGTTTTTTTATTACAAAGACTAATTATAAAAATATAAAAAAATATTAATTTTATTATTATCGATATTGACTTCAGCCATTAAAGGTAACAGCACAGATTTTTACGATAAAAATACAAAGGGATAGAAAGAGATACAAGCATTAGAATTGTCTAGTGAAAGAACGAGACTTTTCCAAAAGACATCTACGTGCGGCTCAACCGTGTGCTTCGATCACCCAACGACCATTTTAACAATCTCCCGCGGTGGCTCATAATCAGATTATATAATAAAAATATTTCTTACTGTTTACTTACCGATGAAAAGTTATGCCATCCTTTTTGTAATTAGATATTTTGGAATGTTTCCCCACACCATTTCACCGCGCATGAAAGCATTTTAATGCTTTATAATTGCATAACCCTTGTTTTTTTTTATTAATTAATTTAGCGTGCTTACAGGTCAAATCCTTGGACACAACTAAAGTGGTTACTACCGTCCCTCTTCTATAAAGGCTAGTTTGTCTAGTAGTGTACTCTCTGCATAGGCGACAAAATACTAATAGTTTTCGTGCGTCGGGGCACTGTATGCGCAGTCAAGTGGTTATATAGTCTTTGATCATCCTTATCCCATTGAATTGAATTCGCTTCACTTTTTAGGGTTCCGTACCTCAAAAGGAAAAAACGGAACCCTTATAGGATCACTTTGTTGTCCGTCTGTCCGTCCGTCCGTCTGTCAAGACCCTTTTTCTCAGGAACGCGTGGAGGTATGAAGCTGAAATTTATATCAATTACTCAGGTCTACTGTCCCTTGAAGCTGTGAAAAAATCAAACTTCTAAGCCAACGCAATCAAAAGATACAGCCGTTTATGCCGCAAATTTTCGACACTTGCAAGGGAATCAAAACCTACAGGGTGCTTCCCGTGAACTCAGAATCTTGAAATTTGGTACGAAGCAACGTCTTATAGCATAGATAAAGGAAAAATTACGAAAACCATAAATTTTTAGTTACATCACATAATATATTTGTTTTTAATAATTTTAACCTTACTACCCATTTCCTCATAAACGCGTAGAGGTATTAAATTGAAATTCATACCAAATACTCAGGTCTATAATACCTTTAAGCTGTAACAAAATCAAACTTCTATGTCAACGCAATCAAAAGAAACAGCAATTTAAGCTGCATATTTTGAAACTCGCAAGTACTCGCAAGGGAATCAAAACCTAAAGGGTACTTCCAGTCGACCTAGAATCTTGAAATTTGGCATGAAGTAACGTTTTATAGCACACATAAAGGAAAAATTCCGAAAACCTTAAATTTTTAGTTACATTACAAAATATATTTTTTTTAATAAATATAAACTTATTACTTTTTTCCTCATGAACGCGTAGAGCTATCAAGTTGAAATTCATATCAAATACTTAGATCTTTGCCTTTGGTTAAGCGAGCCATTTGCGAAATATCTAGCTTTTCAGTGCAAATTTTTGTTCGACACGAGTTACCCCCCCCTCTAACTTTTGAATGGCTGTACCTAGAAATGTGAAAAAAATCACAGACGTAGTACATGTAATTAACTTACAAGGAAAACTATCACGGCTAAGTAGGCTTAACCGGTTACAGAGTTATAGTCGACTAACTAACTCCTACTACGGAACCCTACTGCGCGTGGCCCGACACGCACTTGGCCGGTTTTTTAACGTTAATGTAACCTTTCGCACGCAAGGCACATTTTATTAAAACTTCCATTGTTTAAAGTTGGATCCGTCGAATTTATCAAGATTCATTGTCTTGCCGAACTCCATTTTCGCGATCGTCAACTTTTACTTTTTCTTCTAGTTTTTTTCTTTACTGTTTTCTCTGCTCTTTGTTTATTGTAATAACTCAGCCGTGTAGATAGCTAGACTGGGCCCATAACCTATTAGGGATATTACAATAAACAAGACTTCTGAATATATCAATTATATATTTATAATAAAAATGTTGTTTGAAGAACACGTTCACCAAACAAAAAACCAGTGGCGACAACTAGTGGTGGAAGCAGAACTAAATTCATTTATATTGGGAGGCAAAGACAACTAGGTACATTCAGCCTATTATCAATATTAAAATTTTATTCCAAATATAGGGTGATCTGTTTTATCTTACAGGGCTTGAAATTACAGGTTCCATTCCTGGTTGCATACAATTCGTATTGAAAGCCATATTTTCAACTAAGGAATCTTATGTATCTTAAAAAATATTCAATTGGTGCAAGCGACGTATCTATTTCAGAAAGCGGCGGATTTGACCAGATAAATTAGGGTGTATCAAGTTGTAAATGCTTTCTCCGTGTTATGTCATGTTGAGACATGGTTGGTTTTTATTGCTCGATTCTTCTTCTTGAATTTGTTCATTTTCGTGCATTTGTTCTTCTTCTTGAATTTGTCAAAATAATCAATAACTGTTGGGGTTTCGTTTCGATGCATATTATCACTACCCACACATACCTGGTTTTATGGTGTATGTTGTATTATTTCATCGTCGCCTTCCTCATCAATGTCTAATATTACACCATTTTGTAATATATCTAGTAATGTATTGATATCCTGCCTTTTTTGAAAGATTTAAACCTATACCAAAACATAAATGTCATGGGAAACTATTTCGCAATACATTGCAGCTTGGCAACTTTTGAGACCTGATGTCCATTGAAATGGATATATCTTTAATTGCATATTTCAAATACGATTTGCACGGAATTCTGTTTATATATAATGTAGTTAAAATAATTACCTCATATATGATAGAATAAGAAGAAGAAAAAGCATATTTGGAATACCAGTTTAAAAAAAAAACTATTTTTGAGATTTTTGGGTTCATTTGAATAAGACTACAAATTAGCAGTAGGAAATTATATATTCTAATAAACTAAAAATAATCAACAGTCTTCTGTACTTATAATTGGTATTAATTTTGGTTAAATTACAAACTCCCTGAGATCTTTTATTTTGGCAGCAATTTCTCCAGTCTGACATTTTCGATAAGCTTTTCCAAATAGTTCAGCAATTTCATAAACTGTTACTGGTCGTTTCTTGTTTCTCAATTTATTTCCCAGCAAAAACCAGCTAGCATTGCTGGGGTCCACTTGCCGTTATATCTTTTTTCCATGTGGGCTATGTGTTGGTGGAATCTTTTCCCATGCTCATCAGACATGGAACCAAGATTTTCTAGAAAAAAAACCAAATGCGAAGGCAAGAAGTGTATTTTTAATGACATGTTGCATCCGAGTTGCTGATATGATGAAAGCAATTCTTGTACAATCTCTTCGTAATTTTCAGCCTTTTTATTTGCAAGAAAATAGTGATATGCATATTTTTTTTATTGTGTATGCCATCTCGCAGGTCAACCTAAAGCATCTATACTCAACCTGCGGCCTGCGGGCCGCATGTGGCCTAACGGGCCTTTGTCATTTTTACACTTTGAGTTACAAAATTGTAAACAATTTCTCAATTGTTAATTTTCTATCTATTACCACTGATAAGGCTTCTTCCGGGGTAAATATTTGTTGGTGCTTGAGGTGCTTCCAAACGTGTATATATAACTTTTTCTAAATCTTTTGCTGGCTTCGACTGTATAGAAACGCCTTCAATTCACAGTGATGCAGTAAAAGATTTCACTTTTTTTATTAAAGGCTCTGTAGTTGCGTTTGGAGCCTTAGACGACTTCGTAATTGCTGCCGCATACTTGAGTTCGCGAATGTACTACTTTTAGGTGACAATGTTGAATCTTCAGTCACATTATTTGGGTTAAAAATGTAGCAAGAACAGGTGCAAATTCTTCATTAGTGTGGGAGATATGGTAGCTCTCCCCAAAATAGTCAAAAAAAATATTTACTAGTTCAGATATAAACATGTCTCTGAATTTATTAGTAAATAAATTAAAAACGTCTAATCTTGTCAACATTTTTTGTGAGGGCTGATTTTCAATGTCCTGTGTGTTTGCTGCTACTTCAGGAGACTGAAGAGCACTGGCTTCGGTGCTATCCATAGCTTCGCTTGTCAAAGTGGCCACTTGCTGACCAATATGTGGATTGGGATCCTCCTGGCATTAAATAGTCTTTCTTTTCACTAGCAGTTTTAATTTCCTTTATCAAATGTTCAAACCACACACTGCCCAATTTTTTTCAACATGTCGAAATTTATTAGTTGACAGTGTTGGAATATCCTTATGACTTGTTATGTATGCTGCTTGAGTATACTAGAGCTACCAGAATTGACAGTTGCCCAAACAAATGCAGTGTTTATAAGCTTTATGATTTATCGCACATACTGCACTTGAAAATTAATTCACTTCGAAACCCATCAAGTCTTTCACTATCAAATTCAATTTATGAAGATTCACACATATTTCGATGTCTTTCCAAAAGGAATGCTCACTCAATTACATGCTTCAAGTCCACAATGCGATACCCAGATATCCGAGATAAACATTTATTTGGAGCAGTTTCCACAATCAATTGAAATGACTCAGTTTCAGGATCAGCTTGCGGCCAATTAATCTCTAAAGAACAACAAAAAAGTATGTTACTTTTAAACACTCAATATTTGAATAAAATTTAATAGCGTCGTAATTCACAACCATGTAATGAAAGTGATCGCAGGTCACAAAGAGAATACAATACAATACTGCAGGTCATCTGAATTCTAATCTGAGAGATAATCCAGATAATAGATAGTACTATAATTCTTATTTGAATTTTAGGTTTCGTCACAGAATACATAATAGTACAAGTACAGAAGAGCCACTTTCAAAAGTCATCTAAAGAAATATAGACTTTAGCGACGATACGATTAAGTTCAATTCAGATCGCGCAGCGCGTAATTACCTACGCTTATAGTTGCCTAGAAGTTGCGTCTCTTTCTAGCGCGTAACGCTTACCTTTTCTAACGAAAACAGGGTTGTCTCCTTTTAAAAAATAAATTAATCTAAATACTGAATTACCATTTTTGTATTACTCTAGAAAACAAATGACTTTCAAAATAAAAACGTAAGGTAGGTGTTAACAGTACTTTAATTCTAATACATTTGTGCATACATACCTACTTACGTTTTCGATACCTTCACGAAAAGAGACACAGGCCTTATATTACTCAAATAATGTTGAATTACGCCGCCTTACTATTAATACCTTTGTCAACAAAAGACGTTTCAAATCGTATCACACGGTCACCGGAATGACTTACGATGCAAACAGATTAGTCCGGGAGGCCGTTCCTAAAAACTTACGAATAATTGAAACGAACAAATGAAGTAGATACGTATATGTATAATCAAAGGAACAAATCTTGCGCGTACGTCACTCACGGCTCGCGCGTGAGGCCCCAGTGACTAGCCGTCTCGGATAGGCCGCTGTGCGTAGGTACGTTTTTGATACCTACATGGGGAGTGGGACAGGCCTGGTTTCGTTCGAAAATTAAAATCACTGTATTTCAAGTAATGTTCAAAATGTAATCCTCTTCTTTCCAGGCATAAACGTGCACATTTTAACACTTTCACAGCGGAGCGTTTAGAGCGCCGCTTGATACGGTACGCGGGCGTATTTCTGCATAATTGTGAACATCATATATACCGATTTCAGCAAGGCCTTCGACAAAATTTCTCACTCAATACTAATTAATAAACTAACAAAGTATGGTATTAGTGGGCCTTTGCTGAAATGGCTGAAATCCTACCTAATAGGCCGGGAATTCTATGTTGTAGTGAACGGTTTCAGATCTGCTAGCAACTATCATATGACATCCGGAGCTCCACAGGGCTCACATCTTGCCCCCATATTATTTATAATATTTATAAATGACCTCCCTAGCTGCTTTTTTTTCTCTGAGTGCTTTTTGTACGCCGATGATCTAAAGTTTGCCAGATCAATCGATTCACCCAGTGATATCGCGCTCCTGCAAGATGATTTGAATAGGGTTGTTGAATGGTGTAAAAATAACAAAATGGAGTTAAATTTAAAAAAATGTTACCATCTCTCTTTTTCAAGGAAGGCTCATTCTATACCATCGGAATATTGGATAGAAGATACAAAACTACAAGAAGTCGACAGTATCACGGACCTGGGAGTGCTGTTTGATAAAAAAATAACTTTTATCCCTCACATTGAGAATATTGCTAAAAAGGCCTCTAGAATGTTAGGGTTCGTACAGAGAAATACAAAAAGCTTCAAACTTATTTCCACTAAAATAATGCTGTACAATAGTCTTGTGAGAAGCATTCTGGAGTATTGCAGTGTTGTATGGAGACCACATTACGCCACGCATAAGTTACTCATAGAAAGGATACAAAAGCGGTTTTTTTGGCATCTTGCTTTCTCAAAGGGGAAAAGCAAAAGGCTGCCCTCCTACAATACTCGCTTGAAGTACTTCAGGATGCAATCGTTATCAACTCGAAGAGACATAAATGATGCCTTGTTTATTTTTAAGCTACTTAGACATAAAATCGACTGCCCTATTGTTTTGAGTCGTTTTAAGTTTCGTGCCCCATCAAGATATCCTAGAACCCCCATCACTCCATTGCACCCACCCTTACGCAGAACGGTTCTGGGTGCAAACTCTCCGATTCCACGTCTGTGTAGAATGCTTAACAGTTGCAGTGACCTAACAGATGTACACCATGACAGTTTGAGCAAATTTTGCAAAATAATTAGAGAGCACTTTTCTGAAACTTAAAGAGATTTATTTTTTTATACAATCCAATCCAATTTTATCGCTTTTAATCAAATCAAATCAATAAGTATATGTACTTTAATTAATTAATGAAATAAGTATACTTAATTCCATAAATGATTTATGTTCACCTTTCTAATTAATTTTAATTTATGGATCTCTGTTATGTATTGTAATATTGTTATATGTAATTCTAATTTGAATCCTACTTCTAATTTAATTGTTATTTGTATGTTGATTAAAATTTAAGATATTATGATGCGCTGTGATTTACTTAATTTAAATCGAAAAATGTTTTTATTTTTACTTATACAATTGTTTCACCTTATAATTCAGTCTATTAATCAATCTTATATTCTATTAATGTAAATCTCCAAATTTTATATGCAAAGTTTACGTTAGTTTTATTTTTTTTTCTCTCTTTTTTTACAAATTATTATTGTCGACCTTTTTTTTTTATATATTTTTAGTAAATAGCAATAATAGTTTTCTAAATGAATAACCAAATAATAAATTCTGCATGTGGTGTTAACCTTTAAGTAATTGTTACACTTATAAATGAAATGTTTAATTGAAATTGTAAACGTACTGTGTAAGCAATTGTTGGTTAACCAAATAAATAAATAAATAAATAAATCATAGAAAAATAACGGATAGGGGTATATGGATAATTCTTTTTGTGTTTAAAAGATATACTTTTATATTTTATGGATAATAAATAAAAAAAAATTATAGTATATAAAATAATTTAATACGAGTAAAGTAAACATGGTCATTTTTTATAAAAAAAAAAAAGTCATACAGACTTCTTAGGTCTCTTTAACAATGGTAATTCTTTAATGTGTGGTACTTTTTAAAGCACTTGTCGTAGCATAGTGGCACGTTACAGTCAGGGCAGTAAAAAGCCGTCTCCTTCCGCCCTCGTTTTCCCGTCAGATGCTTTATGGTGTCAGCGCAAACTTTACACACGCGCGTGACACTAGCTTTCTTTTCTGTTGGCGGTATTCGTTCCAAGAAGTGCCGTCCTACTAACCTGGAACTGTTGCCAACCAAGTGTACTCCATGCGATGGTCCTGCAGCATCAGTAGATCGACCAGCCAAAAGGCCTTCACCACATGTCATCATAAATTGCGAAAATCGCAATCGGCGGCGTGCAGGCTGCTGTTTATTATAAATCACCATGGCGTTCACCATGCTCCTTGCTACTAAGTGGAAAAACATTTTTTTCCACCACTTCATGGATTTCCTATGCAGGCTATAGTATGAGACATATTGATCATTTAGATCTACGCCGATTTTATTTGTATTATAATCTAAGACGCAGTCTGGTTTTATTTTTTTTGCTGGACCTCCTTTCGCTTTGACGGTCACCTCCGTCCATGTTGCGGCATGCTTTGTCGTGAGGAAGGGGACGTCCCTCTTGTCCTTCCACTTACATACCGTCATATTTCCGCGGTGACAGAAGGCCATTTCATTCGTCTCCAGCGGCTGATGTCGCCATTCTTGAGGCAAACCACGGCGGTTCGGCATCACAGTGCCGACAACTCTAGTATTTTTCAGCCACAGCACGTCAGCTACAGATGGGCTGGTGAAAAATCTATCCATATAAATGGTGTGCCACTTTCCAAAATAATTCTCGCTCAGCTGGGTGATTATTTCCTCCACGGTTTTGGAGTCACCAATGTATGGCACCATATTCAAAATGTAACCCGTCGCCGCGTCACACAACATATAAATTTTCATACCGTATTTGTCCGGCTTGTCCTTATTGAAGACTCGAAAGTGTACCCTTCCTCTAAAACCACATGTACCTTCGTCTATGGTCAGTGCTTCAGCTGGATAGTAGCTGGTGGAAAACAGACGACACAGCTCGTCAAAATATGGCCGTAACTTGAAAAATGCGTCATAGTTTT
The DNA here is from genome assembly GCA_963891755.1 of Pyrrhia umbra. Taxonomy (NCBI): domain Eukaryota; kingdom Metazoa; phylum Arthropoda; class Insecta; order Lepidoptera; family Noctuidae; genus Pyrrhia; species Pyrrhia umbra. Next base: position 2,530,818 of record OY982937.1, on the reverse strand, counting down.
CCTGGCCGCGAGGTATATATTTTGTATTATCGTTGAGATGCAGACAGCTGTAAATTGCTCTAAACCGATCTCTGTTCATTAGTTTGGCCGCATAAGGGGTATGTATAATCTCTCTTGTGGACCAGTATGAGTCAAAACTTTCTTTTTGTACAAGTGACATATGAATTACAATAGATAAAAAAAGTTTCAATTCTTCCAAAGTAACGGGTGTCCATTTGTCAAGCATACTCCCTGGTTTTAGCAGTCCCCGTCTAACCAATTTGGTTTTCATTTGTGCTGCATAACGGTTTGTTTCAGTTTTCAGCAGCTTCCAAAAATCATTGTTGAAGAAAATTGAAAAACAATCCATTTCAGATGAATTGTCGTCCATCGGAACTAAAACTCGACTTACCTCTTCGAAAACCGGGTCTTCTAATGGACGTTCTCTTGGGACATACGTCCATCCATTGGCCTCATCCATTTCTCGAAGAGAAAGTATTTGCGACGACCGGCCGCGTGCAGATGAGCGCACTACGCGGCCGCGCGCAGTTGAGCGCACTACGCGGCCGCGCTGACTTTGACGCCCGCGCCGAGCCCCCTGTACACGACTACGCCCTTGCTCGTTATTTGTGACTGGCTCAGGAACGTGGTCCTGCACCTCAACCTCACCATCATCCATCCTTTCTTGATTAGATATAAAGATTCGCAGGTCCGACACGCAATCTACCAAAGAAACAACTTATGAAAGAATATTCAATACGAAAATAGTTTAGGTACCTACCTACATAGAAATATAAATATATAATAAACATTTACCTTCAATTTCATCACCCTGAGCCTCCTCAATGTCAGAATCATCATCATTTTGCAATATATCAACAATTTCGTGCGTAGAAACATTACGTAGCGAGGAAGCCATTTCGCGCCAAAAACAGTCACACTCGCTCCGTACTCTCGCCGGCGGTCGACTGAGTGGGGGCGGGCGATCGCGAACTGTAGCTATCGCGTTCTTACTACATACAAACATTGTATATGTGTGTGTAGCTTATGAACTAAGCTACAAACGTGTACAAGGCGGATCACGACAAGACGTCGTGATTTTCTAATAAACAGTATGAAAGGCGGTCACGAGTGCTACTCGTGATTCGCGCGTTAGAGAAAAATATGAATGCCGAGCTGAGGTCGTGATCCGCTGTGAAAGTGTTAATAAATTTGCATTTAGTTTGTTTAAGACACTGGTGTCACTTTTCACTTAATTAAAAGCGTTTATTATTCTCAGCTTTAGGTCATCTAAGCTTTGGGCCTCCTTTACATAAACCTGGCGTTTAACCTCCCCCCAAAGAAAGAAATCGCAGGGAGTAAGGTCCGGGGACCTTGCCGGCCATGCGACGGGACTGCCACAACCGATCCAATTGTTCCCGTACTTATCGTTTAAATAATTACGCACACTTATGGCGTAATGTGGTGGAGTACCGTCGTGCTGGTAATAAAAGTTATTGAGGTAGCTGATTGGGACTTCTTCAATTAATTCTTCAATGGTTGATGCCAACATTTCTAAATAACGTGGCTAATGATACATAGGTGTTAAAATGCTATTTTGCGGCTTACAAGAACTTACTTGGGAGATTTCGATATTACATCGCAGCATACAAATAAAAATGGTTTGACAAGATTGGCATATTTATGCAGATTATATGTTCGTTTTTGATATAAATAATTGCTGCTGCTTTACACATAAACATATTTGCCATCACTTATTACAATGGCAAGTTTAACATTTGAAGCCATGTTGCTATCCCCAAAAAACCCTCCGGTATAATTATATTCCGTGATGCAACATTTTGGATAGACATGTGATTTATTCTTAAATGTCGAGAAACAAACTGTTCAAATAATCAATTTCTCACAATATTCATTATCCTTTCCAAAGTGAATCTTAGCATTTTAAAGAGTTGACAATCTTTGATTATACTCGTTGGTTATCTCGTCCTCTATGATGAAGATAATAGGTGTAGTCTCGGCTCGGCAGTCGGTGGCGTCACATAATTTTGAAGAAGATATCAAAAAACAAAACGCACTTGACATGTACGTACGCGCCCCCTGTAACTAGATTGACAATATTGTCATTCGGTTTTTATGTCAACAAGTGGCGTCATGTATTTCCTTTATTAAAATTGTAATTTATATAATAAAGCGTATATACACTTCTCATCAAAAAAATCGAAACACTTTCGTTTTTATTGTTTTTGTCCTAATTTTTTACAAAAGAGAATTAATTCCATGAAAAAAAAAACATTATTGTGTAGCTGGCAGTTTGGTCATTACAGTAAGAAGAAAAAAATCAAAATTCGAAATTAGAATTTCATTTGTTTATCCTATAAATGAAATTAATCACTGTTTTGAGACAAATGTGTATTTAGGGTTGGAGTACGTTTCTCGTTTAAAAACTAAAAATTAGCGCTTGTCTTTAAACTTTTTGTTTCTTATTTCATTTACTGTGACTTTGGGACGTCTGAAAAAACTTTTTTTTCTAAAACATATGGATACTTCGCCCGCAGAAGCCGAAGCAGAAGTAATAAGTTGTATCGAAAGGAAGTCGGAGAAGAAGGAAAGCAGACCAGTTTTATGAAAAAGATCGAGAATTACTCGTCGACATAAAAAGTTGTCGCAGTGGAGTGATCCATTTTTTTTTCGCAATGTAACTTGACTGTTTGATGGCATATTTTACGTTTACCAGGAGTAAGATCCTGTTCTTATACATTACGTATAGGTAATCGCTACTTCAAGTGTGATTTCGCTTTGCACGTAGTTGCAATCAAAAGTACCAATAACATAACCTCTAAACGACTTGCTTGACCTGTGGGGCGTTCTGCGGGAGCGCACGTGGTTTAAAAACGGCACCGGGCACACATGGTTGGCTTTATATAATAGCCTTAAAGGGAAGTTCTGCGGGAACTTACACGGCTATATATGTGCATAACGCACAATGCTTAAATTACTGCATGAATTATGTCCTCAGATTGTAGATCGAGTTTACAGTTCACCTGACATTCAAGAAAATAATGAGAATGTCCCAAGGAACTGGTAAGGTATGTTAAATCATATAGGTGTATGGATGTTGAATTCCTAAATACAGTTGGTAATGAAACTAAGAAAAGTAAATATTGAGGATGCATCATTATCTCATAAACATGAGGGTTGGTTCAATTAGCCTGGAGCAGTAGAATAATCAAGAACCAGTTAGCCATTGTTTTTTAATATTAAACATGGCAGGGAAGGAGAAAGACTGATTTTTTAAGAAGAGAGAACCATTAATTTAACCCATATGCTGCCTGAATTGCAGACTTAATAGTTTATTAGTCTCTGTATAACATAACAAATGTTGATATATGTAAATGTATTGATGTAAGGTATATATGTTAAATGTACAAAAGCTGAAATTGTTTGTTGGTTATTGTGCACTCGCTATATTCAGATACAACGGGATTTAATAATCTCCATACTGCTGTCAATAATAAATGACAATCTATATATAATTTGCAATATATAATATAAGACAATATATAATTTGCATGTGCACTCAGAGCCAGAAAAAGCTTCCCAGTTCGGTGAAATTTTCACTGATCTATGATTACTGCAGAATCAGTCAAAGAACTGAACTTTTGTTAAGTCACAACTATAGTTTACTACAACACAGTGTAAACAGGTGTCTTGTCTACATTAAACATTTTTATATTAAAAATGTAAGCTTCAAACTAGTGGGGCCCTGCTCGCAGAGAAGTTAAGAAGTGTGGTGGAGAGTCATGCAGAGCAGCTGAAGTGAACGAAAGGTGCTATCCAGATAGATGTACAGGTGGGCAAAATTAAATCTTAATTTTGTGTTTGAAACATATTCATCACGGATCTTGTTTCTTCTTGATTGGTTTGTGGTGTGGAATATAAATCCACTATTTTAAACCTTAATCTCACCAGAGCTACACTCCGGTGAATGAAACAACCTCTAATCAAGGATATTTACAAATAACATTAAATTGAAATAAAAATGGTTATTTGGTATGTAGTTGTTAACACTACAGGTAATCACTATGTTTACAAAGTACCTACATATTGTTTAAAAAGGTTAAATGTATACTATAATTTAAACAAATAAAATTCTTCTCTGTCATAATTATGAGTTCTTAATGGACCAAACTCAAACAAAATACATATATACGAAGTATATAATTTTTAATAAGAAATTATTTTCTTCACAATATTTATTAATATTTTATGTATAAAATGCAGTATTAGACAACCTAGTCAACTATGAATGGTAATTTTTCATTATCTTAACAGTATGATTAAAACAAGAACAAGAACAACTACATTAAAGTATTGTGCCCACAGTAGAAAGTATTGGTGACTGTAGATCATTTTTGATACAGCACTTGAAAAAATAAATTCTTAACATAAAAGTCTACCTGTCATTAATTTCAATTTTATGTATATGGTATTTGAATATTCATTTCTAAAGACCAAGACCTCCGTAGAAAACTTCAAATATAAAAGATGTTTGCATCAACATAATTAAGTACCATTGATGAGTGATCAATTATTGACACAAAAAAATTAAGCATAAAAAATATCTTTTTTTGAGCTGTCTATCTAAATAGTCCGTTGTTTCTTCCTATTCTATAGACAAACATAGACTACAACAGCAACATATATATTCGTACTAGAAGACTAAATAACATTTTGGACTAAATTTCGTAATGTTAGATGGAATAAAAAATTCTAGCTTTCCGCTCGCGGCTTCGCTCGCGACTTATATGTTTTCCGGTAGGAATGAAATAAATTGGTTTAGATTACAAATAAAACAGTTTGGACGCGCATATAAAAGTTTATTGTAAAAATAAAGTACTTAATTACTGAAAAAGATAAATTGACAAAGTTTAATGAATTTTAATAAAACATTCGGGACATAAAAAAGGTTCATGCAAGAAGTAGTGACTTTTTTTGTTTTATTCCTAGCTACTAAGCGTCCCAGGGTGGCTACGTTCTGCTTATAACATTGTTGGCACTGACGTCGAACGACTTTAGATGATCCTTCTTTTTTCGCTAGTTCATGTTTAGCTCTCTTCGGTCTCGACGAGAGAGGTTCGGACGTTATGCCTTTTGTTAGGAAATTGGTCATAATTTCTTTTCTAAAATCTACAATAGGAATGTTCTTCTTTGTTACACTTTTGTAGAGAGTGAGTGCGTTTACAACAGCTACATTCAAGATTAAGTCCAGGGCCACTTTTTGTCACTTTTTTGCAAATTGGTCTCTCCTCATTAGAAATCAAGAGTTTATACACACAATAGCAATCCCTGTTTTTTTCTTTACAACCAGTTGTTTGAGATTTTTTGGGTAGTATCGTAACTGATTTAGATATAAATGCTGCTCTTCTGTCTCTCTGTCCTAATGCCAATAATCTTCAAAACACTGCTTCTGCGAATCTTTCAGCACATTTTAATCTACATACTCCTAAATCTTTAGTTTTTCACTCAGCGACTAACTTACCCTTTTCTGTAATATAGCTCTTCCCTGTACGAGGAGAGGTCAAAAAGTTCGCGGAATGGAGAGGAAGGGGGGCGAAATTAAAACCAAATTTATTTTTCCTTTTCGATGTATTCTCCCTTAAGCCTAACACAGTTCTCAGATCTTTCATAAAGTTTATTAATACCTTCAAAAAAAATGTTTTGTCTAGGCCTTCAAAATATGTAGAAATAGCCGACTTCACTTCTTCATCATCGGTAAATCTTTTTCCTCGAAGCTGTTTTTTCATATTTGGGAATAAATATTAATCTGATGGGGCTAAATCTGGACTATAGGGAGGGTGGTTCAGTGTTCCGAACCCGCATCTGTGTAGGGCAGCCATCGCAACGTGACTCTTGTAAACAGGTGCATTGTCGTGCAAAAGGAGCACACCTCGAGTCCATTTACCCCTTCTTTTCCCTTAATATTGTTTTTTAATTTTTCTAATAATGTAGCGTAATATTCTCCGGTAATATTGACACCTTTTTCTTTATAATCGGTCAATAAAATACCCTCTGCATCCCAAAAGACCGTAGCTATAATCTTGCCGGCCGATTGCGACACTTTAAACTTCTTCGGAGGTGGTGCACCCTTTTTGTGCCACTGCATAGACTCCTGCTTTGACTCAGGTTCATAGTGATGAACCCAAGTTTCGTCTCCAGTAACAATTCGGTTCATAAATTCATCCCTGTTCTCACTACACAGACTCAAAAACTCGCGCGAACACTCGACGCGCTGTTGTTTCTGAAGCGGTGTGAGCATTCTCGGAACCCATCTTGCACTGACCTTAGACATGCCAAGATGATCATGGAGGATGTTCAAAATGGTTGTAGATGATACTCCAACCATTTCTGCGATTTGTTTCTTCTTTAAACGGGCATCTTCCAGAACAAGTTTTTCAACTTTTTCGACAATGTCTGAGGACGTCGCTTCAATCGGTCGGCCTAAACGCTCATCGTCTTCAATCGACTCACGACCTTGCTTGAAAAGACTATGCCACTTATAAATCATTGTTTTTCCAGGGCAAGAGTCCCCGTAAATAGATGACATTTCTTCCATGATCACTTTTGGTGGTTTTCCTTGCTTAGTGGTTAGAAGATTTCATGATATCTCAATATACTTTAGTTTGGATTTGCAGATTTATTTTAATAACTAAATATATTCAAAAATGTTCCAATATGTAGACATTACCTATTATGATATGTATAGATATCATAATTAATTTAACTGTCTTCAGTCGGCCATAACTGGATAACGGTTGGTAATGATATTAACATACAAATTATTAAAACAATAAAATGTTAAATGTACAAGTTGAGTTATCAAGTTTTGTATAGTAATAATGTTTGTTTTGGTTAGCGAGCATAACTTGATAAAACGTTATATCAATGTGTGAACAGAATATACCGGGATTCATTAGTTTGACATATCGTTTTGTTAAGTAGTGAACCCTCAAGACTGAGATATTCTGTTATTACCGAAAGTAAAATCTCAAAAAATTATGAATATTTCGGGTTGTCAATTTTTTTCCTATAAAAACACAGGCGTAGGAAGCGTCTAAACGAATAAAAACATGTATGTCGAGATATCAATGTATTCCCGCCAGCCACGGATATATATATATACTTTATGATGTAACAACAAAACTTATTTTATAGTGCTTGGTACTAAAAGACGTTCAGTATTTGCACAACCTAGGAACAGGCAATGTCGTGAAGATACACATTTGTACTTTAGTGAATTATTTTTTGAAAATGTCTGAGGTACTTACTTAGGTGGTATAGGAATCACGGCATCTGCAATGTTATTCTCCATGTTGTCAGTCAATGGCGCAGACTCCACGGTGGGTCAGTTAACGCCTCCAATGGCCTGGCTCTGTATTTCTCTCGATGCAGCCGCCCAACAAGCATCACAAACACGTTTCAAATGCAAGATCTAAGGATAAGAAAACATTATATTTATACTATTTATTTTTGTTCAATTAGTTCAATCAGCCGGTGTCCATCTGAGTATAATGTTCCTTTGAGGACAGTCTTGAGTAACCCTATGCGTTCTGCTACTTTTGGTTTTACTGAACTCGTTAATGATTTGTTCGTAATTTATCTTAGATGCTATATCTGCTTCATTACATAAAACTGCCTAAACTTTCTTGACCCATAGTATTTCTTAAATGATTTTTAATTAGTTTAAATTTTTTCTCTAGAATTCTCATCACAGTATTTAAACTTCCTTTTGGGGATTTCGCAGGCGGCTGTTAAGTCCAGGTCTTCGCCAATCACGGATTCTACATGAATTCAGATGAAAACCGCACCAAAATTCGGAAAATTCATTGCTTATGTTCTGTAAGCTTTCTCTTCTTTAAAACGTGATTTCGGACTTTCTGAACAAGAAACAATAGTAAAAAATATTAGTAAGACAATTCAATTTAATTATAAACCTATTAATATAGCTAACAATAAAAAGTAACATAGGTGGGTACCAACTAACATAACCAAAAATCCTAAGTTAATAATAATAATAAAGCCTTTTATTTCCATGCACATTACATTAAGTTTAAACTACAATATATTTGTTGTTGTATATGTTTAGGGCATGGCTCCTCTTCGGATATAGGCCTCCTCCAACTGTTTCCATAGTTTTCGATTTGCCGCCTTTGTCATCCAGTCTTCGCCGGCTGTGTTTTTAATTTCATCGACCCATCGATCCTTGGGTCTTCCTCTGTTCCTTTTTTCTAAGTTGCTTATGTAAATTGAGACATCTACATAATAATCTCTAAGTAGAAAAAGCCATATGGCAGATGGTCGTTTATGCGTCATTTCGTAATAAAAAATAACCAATGATAACGTTTTCATAATTACAACAACTTAACATGACTTTAGTTCAAAATCACAATAGCATTATAATATTATAATTACAAATACGTACCAGAACCAGTGTCACGGTTGTTATCAATAAGTTTTAATAGTTCTTCTAGATTCATAATAGCGCATAGTCGTCTCGTTTTGACCAAATTCACTAATAATTTACGACTTATCTTGTCGATTGTGATGTGTGTGAAGCCAAAACAAACAATCCGGTGAAGCGCATGTCATCTGACTGATGACGCAATAGGAATGACCGCGCGCCCCCCGCGCGACCTGCGTATAAACGGCCAGCGGTAGTTAAACTCGTCTACATCATGCAATTTTATGAAACAGGAATAGTTGTCTTCTTTTACGTCACAAAAGTACGAAAAATAAGGTGATATTTGATTTTTTTTCCATGTTGTAGAATATGATATTTTTAGTTAGTCAGAAAATCTCGATTTTGCAGTTAACTTTTTTTGCCTTGCACCCGTCGATTTTAAATAAATTGTATAATTATGATGAATGCATAGTGAAGAAACGAGGTTCTATACAAACGGGTTTTTCGCAACCAACACAGAAGCTACGTACCATTTTTTTGCACATGGTGCGCGTCCGCCTCTTGAGCTGGTGGTCCCCCATCGGGAACGCAGACAAGCAGTGTGATACATCAATCCGTACGTTCTGTGTCGGTGCAGCCGGAAGCATGGAAGAAGGTGAATGTTTAGCTATGAGAGATTTTGTATACGGAAATGGGTAAAAGTAGAAGAAGAGTGATTATGAATGATGTAAGAGTTTAGGACGGAGACGTTCAGAAGTCTTCTGAATTATTTTTTTTTACTAGAACTTTGTTCGTTTCCGCTCGACTGGATATATGGCCATAGATATGAGAGATTTTATTAGATTGATACGGAAATGGGTAAAAGTAGAAGAAAAGTGATTATGAATGATGTAAGAGTTTAGGACAGAGACGTTCAGAAGTCTTCTGAACATTTTTTTGTACCAGGACTTAGTTCGTTAATTAGTTGCTTAATAAAGCAGGTTTTTTTCTTATTATATAGGTTTTCCTACATTGCCGATTTTTATCTAATGCCTTAACAAATTGCTTCATCAGGCCTAGCTTTCTGAGCAAGAGAGGCAATATAATTTTGTCTCTTTAAACCAAAGGTGTCACTTCTCCCTTCAAGAAATTTTATTATTTCGTCTTCGTCTTTATGACAATGAGCAATAAAACCATTATGAATACCTGTCAATAGCTTAATCTTGTTAATATATCTTTAAATTTCGTAAATATGTCATCACCATGACTTTATCCTTTTAAAGATATCATACTTAATAGTTCTTCTGTCGTTGAGAAATATGCAAAGACAATCCGAATAAATGTAAGGCGGCTGAATGCGCCTTGTTTCTTGAATAAAACTCCGGTTCGGTTTGTAGAAAGTATTATAATGGTTGTTCCAGTGTTTTACTATAATTGTTTATCCTAGGCACTATGTACATGTAGGATATACACAATAAACTAATTTAAACAACTATGATTACATGAGCGTCTATTCTACGTAAGGATAAGAAAAAGAGACGCGTTCTACGATCCAGTATCAGTGGGCCTAGCACGAATCACTCTCGAAAAAGTATTCGTATCGAAAGCGATTTTCGAATCATAAATACAACCATAACAGAGCAAAATTTAAGTTGAAAATGTGTAAATAACAATTTGCAGCTTCTAAAGATATAATTAAAGTCATAAATTTAAATAAATAGTTCGTAGAATACGAGTGTATTTCATTTAAAAATCGCTGTCGATACGAATACTTTTTCGAAAGTGATTCGTGCTAGGCCCACTGATCTCAAGTCTGTTCAAGTGGATGGCGTCGTCTAAGCATAGACATTTTCTAGCCCCTGCTATAGACAAACATTTAAAGGTGTGGTCAGAATGAAATAGTGATCACAGATAATATAATCAACTAAATTTGGGTAACGTCACAAATGTATGTTGAGAGCTGTCAACCTATGACCGAGAGAGCAGATCTTAAAATAATGTTTTTGTATATTATCCAGCTCTTCAGAGTTGTGAATCATTGAAGGGAAGTATCTCTAAATTCTAACCAATTTCGTAGGATCCATTAAATAAGGGTAACGATATAGTGGGTAATTTAACCAGAACTTTTTTTCGCTCAGAACGTACTCGCGCAAAAACGAAATTTAAAGACGATATTTTAAACGCAACTACAGTGTGCCACGCAATATGAATAACCGTCATATTCATTAAAATATATATATTTTTTCTGATTACTCTATTAATTTTGAGATATTTTTTTTATTTTATTGTGGGAACTACATAATTTATTTTTAGTTAGAATGTCATTGGTCAAGTCTATTGTAACAACTGGCTCTTCACAATAATGTCCGGACACACTACCAACCAACACTCATTATATGTATAGACTGCAGGTGTTCGCAGACTGTTCGCTGACTTTGTCTGATTCCAGCTGTGTGATTATGTTGTGTGCTTTACTTAATTCAAGCTCAGATATCTGTCTTGAAGCCAGTTCATGTGTGTCATTGAAATGTTGAGAATTTGACACAAGTTGCCGAAGATGTTGATGTTGGTCGAGTATGTCCATGTGTTGTATGAGTAATTCAGCCAATTGGTTCTTGAGTTCAGTGTTCTTGTCTACAATAAGTTTTACTTTTATCTCGCTGTCATTCCATTCCTGTTGCAGCTGATCGCAGAGATTTTTTGTTTGATTCCAACTCTTTCAACGTAGTCCTCAACTTATCCTCCAAGGAAGCAGCTCTACAGGTCAAGGAATAACATTAAGATTCATAGTATGCCTTTAAGACATCTGAAAAAAAACACGTTTTTTACATAGTATATGCTTGCCAAATAAGCTAAGTTCAAAAACAATCTCAGAATTGACCACCATGTTGTCGGAAAAATATGATTCGCAAGGTCTAGAGACAAACAATTCTACCAGAAGATGCAGTTAGAAGCAGAGAGTGGCACCGAATATATTGCGGTTCTGCAGGAAATTGCAGCAAACTGTAATTTTGGCGGCCATGCGGAGAACGCATCAACGGACCAACTCATTGTTGGAATCCGTAGCAAAAGTATAAGGTAAAAACTGCTGTCAATATCAGAGCTAACCTCGAAAAAGCGAAAGCTATATTCCTACAAGAAGTATGTGGTGTCACCAAAAAAAAAGATGTCGGGTAAATTAAATATTAATAAAGTCAGGAATCGTCATGATAATCCAGGTCGTCGTTACACAAATAGAGACAAAATCGTCAAGTTCCGCCGTGTCAGAGTCCAACTACTACTAATACTTACTTCACTAGTGTTGCTACATAAAAAGACTAAAGATCATCTCACATCCCTTTTCTTAATAAATTTATCATTACAATATTCATGCAAATAATTTGGTTTCTTAACAATTAGACATATACATCACTATTGTCAAAATTAAATGCAACAGTTTTCTTGGTGTTACTATTAACCACAACATTACCAGTTCATTAGTCTGTTCCATATCAAAACAATCTTCAAAGTTATCAACATCATCACAATTTACGTATTCAAAGTTTAAATTATCATTATCTTCCGCATTGTCATTTATATAATCTTTACTACAATTATTATTATTGTCTAAATTGTGAATGCAGTTATTATCAGTTACATTATCATTAGTTACACTTTTTACATTAAACTTTCTATATTTTGACCCTATAAATATATTATATTTGTTTCTTAGAACTTAATGTCCATTTTCCAATTGCACTTGATAGTCTATTATACAATTTTACCTGAAATTAATTTATTCTATTTCTATCTTTAAAATAGACATTTTGTCAATTATAGAATGTCATTCCTTTACCCTTACATTTCCTAACATGATACATTTTATAACTTTCATTTATTTTTCTTTTGTACACACTTTTTATTTCCTTATACTTTGTTTCATAATTATTTCTTTTCACAGGTAAGAAAAAAACGACTTGTCTACCAATCATTCTCATTTGGTGATTTTAACCCTTAAATTGTAATTGTGTACCCTAGATTCCCTGCATGTGTTGTGTTTAAATTTCTTATATGATTGGAATTAGGATAGAAAAGAGGATAAAGAAAAGAAAAACTGAAATGTTGTATTTCTTTTATTATATTATATGTGCAGTTATGGTAGTTGAAACTGCGTCACATAATATCAGAAACTGTACCTGAAGTATGTAAAGCCCTGGTACATATACTAAGGAATGAAATCAAGGTAAGTAAAACGCATTCAATAGGTTTATATTGTTTTATTAATCTACCTACTTGAATCAAACATAGCTTAATATTAATGACATTCTTAAACACTACAATAAAAATCAAGCTTTCTCATATGCATTGGCAATTAAATTGTACTCGTATTCAGATTGGGAAAACGATTCAGTTTGAGTAGGGGGAGGCGGCGAAACAATTTCACTAGACAAAATTCTGATACTAGTTGTGTTTGTATTGGATTGCTCAGGTAGATGTATAACGGGGGTATATTGCATGATGATAGTTGTGTTCTTAAATATTTCTTCAGATTGAGCCATTTTGGAATCATGGTTTGGATCATTATGTATGTAACAATATAGGTTCAGAATAGGAAGTAAAAGAAGACCCGGGCCTACTCGTATTTTGTTGATGAGATTGCAATATATTGGGAGAAGGTGAAGGAGACGAAACAAATAACGGTGATGAAAGACGATACTGATTTTGACTACTTCGCCGTTGTATAAACATGCCATCAATTTGGTGCATAAAAATTAATCTTTCGTCTTCTGGCAACTATCTTAGCTTATTTGCTAAAAAAAATCCATAACGATCGCAATCATCTTCTTTTTCCTGGGGATTATTCCGGCATAATGCTTGGTTCAGGTTAGCGAGACTTTCTTTAAGGAGGCTTCCAGCTTGTTGTAGCTCGGGCGGATTTTTACGGCGCCGTTTCGTTGTTGTAGAATCTTCAGCACTCGGTGGCGTAGGGTCGACGTTTTCCTGGTTGTTTTCTTGGGAATCTTGAACGTTGCTCTCCTAAAAATTAAACATGTGTTAACGAAAATATATTTTTGGTTTCAGATTCCAGAGACTGTTGAAGAATGTTTGGAAATTGAAAATGGATTCAGCAATAAATTTCCTCTGTGTTGGATCTTTAGATTTTTTTATTTATTTTTTTCTGATATATTTATCTGCAATCAGTCTTTGGACTATAAGCGGATATGTGGCGTGATGGTCGGCATGATAAGCGAGTCCTCCACTGAGGGCACTACTCTTATTATGAAGGTGCTACACCCTCTCATGCAGCTGTAGTACATCAAGCCTCTTTAGGCGCCTAAGATGTGTTTGGCTTTTAAGCTGGGTTGCCAATTGATTAGGGTGTGAGGCAAGCCGTTGTTGGTATGTTTTTGAGGCAGCTCTTATTTCTTCCTTCACTGTTGTCATTTGTAGGTTGGCATGGATTTCACTGTTTGTGATGAACCATGGAACGTTGGATATGTTGCGCAAGATAATATTTTGTAAGCGTTGTATTATTGCAATATTTGAGTTGCAGGCGCTTCCCCAGAGTTGTATTCCATACATCCACACTGGTTTTAGAATCGTTTTGTAAATTAAAAGTTTGTTGTCTGAGGATCTTTAGATGGAAAACATATCATTATGCAGTCACCCTTTCACTCAGGATCAACCTACTACAACTATAAGAAAAGTTTTAGTATCGTTCTTATGGCACTAGTAAACAGCAACTACAAATTTGTTTATGTTAATATAGGCGGTCAGGGTAAAATAAGTGACGGTGGAATATTTAAAAATTGTGAACTATGGCGAAGGATTACATCCGATTTCCTATTTCTACCACCTTCGCGTCCACTTCCGGGATCTAATAAACCCGTGCCTTACGTATTTTTGGGTGATGGTGCCTTTTCACTCAGCACATCGGTAATGAAACCTTATCCGGGAAATCATGATTTAGGCACTCCAAAACGTGAATTTAATAGAAAGTTATCCAGTGCACGAGTGGTGGTAGAAAACACTTTTGGCATATTGGCTTCAAAATTTAGAGTCTTTAGAAAACCATTGATGGTATACCCTGATAAAGTTAGTCTCATTACGATGACTTGTGTTCTACTACACAATTTTTTAAGGACAAGTGACACATCTCGCCCAATTTACACACCACCAGGTACGATTGACTTTTATAACGATGATGGTATTCGTATACAGGATGGTTCTTGGAGATCAGAAATTCAAGATACATGTGCTATACGCGATTTGCCTCAGATACCATTTATTAATTTCAGAGTCCAGATTTCTATTGATATGTGAAATGACGTCTGACAGGCGTCATTGTAATAATATTTTTTCTTTCAATTTAATTCTGTATATTGGAATGGTTTCACTCGTGGTTTCACTGATATCTAATAATAGGATGATTGCAGATATTTTTTTAGTAACAGTAGTAATTTATATATTATATATATTTTATATTTTAGATTTCTTAATTTTTAATATTGGACAATTTTTTTTATAGATGCTGACAGTTGGTGTTACCAGTTATTATTATATTAAAATTATTTTTATTTCTACTAATTTTACTCATAGGGTTTGATGAGATTGATGTTACACAGGTATCATATTTGTTTGTGTTTAACTCTGCTGCAATGACTGTATTTGTATTATTTGTCAAAATAATTGAATTACTATTGCTAGAGGTTGACTCTATTGTCTCAAGTTGGAATTTAAATTACTTGGAATTAATTCCAAGTTTTGTTCATTATTAGCCTGCTCAATAAAAGCAGTATGGTTAGCCAAGCATTTGGCTCTGTTAAAAATACAATATGATAGCGATTTTGCTATGTCCTTTATAAAAAATACAATGATAATAATTATCTTTTGTCGTAAAATATTTTTTACTAATGCATGCATTAGAGTCAATAAAATTGAATTTGCCATTATACAATGTCATGGTTTGTAATTTAAGATTGATAAAACTATTTTAGTTAAATTTAATTGAGATAAACACTCAAAGTATGTTTTTACTGATTCTACGTTGGCATTTCCTCTTCCCCAATTAAAACAATAAGAGTAGTGCTAGGACAGTAAGTACTACTTGTTATTCTATCTAATATTTGTTCATAGGTAGCCTCAGGCATACAATAGTTGATAACCTGATCACCTAAGTATTGTTTTAATTTATGACACATATTTTGCCCAATTTCATCGCTGTACATTATGATTTTGTTTTGAGTTTTATTTACTGTTTGTAGTGTGTCGAAGGAAGTACTTGTAAGGCTATTTAACAACCTGGTTGGAGAGGACTCTTGAAAACTAATAGACCCTGAACAGCCTGACAGATCTTGTTCACAATCTGGTGTTCGATTGTTTGTTAAGGAGTAAAACTTTCTCTCATTTTCACTCCACAGTTCTAGCAAGCTGTTCATTGCCAGGATATACTCCCCCATCTCTTTTTGTGAGGTCTCATATTTTGATGTCATTGCAGTCAATGAGTCTTGTAAATGGAGAATCTTTGACTGCAGTTGTTGTATGTCAGCCTCATATTTAGTTTTGCTCAAGTCAAAATGTGATTTAATTCGTTTAAAACTATTATATGATTTAAAAGTTTTAGAGAAGCATGTTTTGTTAGTTTTTATTATTTTTTGAGTCTTTTTAATTTTAATATACTTTTTTAATTTATTTTTGCTAACATTTATTTGCCTGACTTGAGTCCTGGATACAAAACTATTGTCATTTGTTAGGTCGATTGTCAAAATTTGATCACTTTGTTTCAAGAGTGAGTCAGCAGACTGCAGCGGAGTGGTACCAACCAGTTTGTCATACAGTGCATCGGTTTGCTCTGTCTGACATTTCTGGGTGGCACTCTCCATCCTGATAATTGTGTCTTGGGCTTCACTTAACCTACACTTCAGCTCAGCATTGTGTCTGAGAGTTGTGTCAAACTCATCGCTGCACTGGTCGAACTGGTCAACTAAGTGTTGAAGTTTATCCCGTTCTTCAGTGATGTAAATTAATTGTTTGTGTAGTTCTGCCATCTCACTCTTGAGTTTAGTATTATTATTTAATATATTCAGTACTTCCTTCTCATTCTCATCCTGTTCCCTTTGTAAATCCTCACACAAATCCTTGTATTTCTTTAGCTCCTGTAAGGCCAATTAGAGTTTTGATTCCTCCAGGCGTGTTGTAGCTTTCCTGGTCATTATTCTTTCCTTTATAACAGAAAAAGCAATAACACAGGTGGATATTAGTACTAAGTTTGTGTTCACAACAACTGAAGTTATATTTATCTAGGAGATGTCTAGTTCGAATCAAAATACCAGTAAGGTAGATGTATGTTAAACTTTAGTAATACTTACAGGGAGTTTTAGATGACAATGCACTGTTTTCATCGAACGTTACTTTAAAACTTTATTTTGAACTTTTGACAGTTAAATTTTGTTAGCGATTTATGTTAAAATTTCACGTTAGAATACAAAGAATACCACAAAATATCACCGTTCTCACAATTAGAAGTGATTATTGAGAAAGAATTTAATATAAGTTTTAATAAAACACTTAATTTAAATTAAATATAAAAAATATTAATTGGGAGAAGTTCCGTTCAATATATTCAGAGCTTGTGAAATCATTTCATTGTTTAGATTTTTTCTAGGACGTTTAATCGTGTCATCGGCAAATGAATGAGATGCATCATTTTGCTGGGGTTGTACAATACTGCTCTCGTTTGATGTCTCCAGAAATTAAAATATTTTTAATCTGTTGTATTGTGTTACATAGAAAGTAAAGATAAATAATTTAGTCAAGATTTAAATCGGATGTATACAGGGTTATTTTATGAATAGTGAGCATACGTAAAACATTGTATCAGTGTCGATAATGGAACATATGAAGCGAAAAAAATATTTTTTTTCAATAATATTTTTATTTTATTCCCTTTAAAATATCTTAAAGCACGGTGATCTTGTGGAAGTAACAAACAAGGACATTTGTAACAAAGTAAAAACCGTAATAAAAAACACGTTTTGTCTTAAATTCGATGAACAATACATATGTACATTCGAATAATATAAGTACTGTATATAAGGTCCATCTATTCATACTCGAAATATTTTAAACCATGCATCTTTAAGTGGTAAAGAAGCCATAGAAACGATTTTTTTCTTTAGCGCAAAATAAGCAACAGAACAGTTGTTCTACCAACGGATTTTCTTGTGCAACTGGCCTTATTGATGCTCTTGGCCGTTTACGGGAAGCGTTGATGCTCTTTTCGTTTGTATAATTTCGTGCATTTTTCGTGCACTGTTACAGCACTTAATCCAACTAGATCATCGCCTTTCCCATCACATCTTTTTTCACTACATTTAATTGATTAGCGATCCCTCTTTCTCTGACCGTACGCACATCTTCGCTCGTTACATCTTTGCATTCACATAAAGCAAAAAACTGCCTCTGTTGTGGTTAATGCTACAGTATTTTGTTTGCGAGATTTCCATACAACAGTATTATTAAAAACTTTGAACAAATATCCAGATGTAGGTCTGTCTGAATCCCTAGCCCAATCAGCATCAGCATAAGCTTATAAAGCCATTACAGCATTGTTTTAGTATATAATAAAGATTTTCAATTTTCTAAACATAACGTAAAAATCGTTATAAACTTCTCCACAAATCAGCACTTGGCTTAGATTGAAATCTACTTAAATATTATAACAAATTGATGCTGTATAATCAGGTCTTGATCCTATAGTTGCATCCAACGGTAAGTGTACCAATTACCGAACGACATTGCTTTTCCGAAGATAAGTCAATTACAGAATTTTCATCATTCTTATAATTCGCATCCACTGGCGTGTCACGCCCCTCACAATCCTGCATGTTAAATCTTTTTAAAACATTAGACAAATAGTTTGATTGGTCAATAGAAATCCCTTCAGATGTCAACAAGTTTGGGTATTTCTATTACAAAATAGAATATTTAGTTTCATTGAAACTAAATAGTAGTTTCAGTAGGTCAGTTTCATTGAAACTAAATAGTAATAAAAACAGGAAAGCCCTGCTTTAATCTATTAGATTTGCCTGCTCTCAGGACGACATACCAACAGTTATAAAGTAAACTACAAAGGAAGGCCCATACACCGACAAGGCGGACCCATGGTTTTCGCATGAACAGTGCGCCCTCTCTTTGAACAATACGTCTTCCCTTGATTTTTCAGTCTTTTTCTCTTTATATCCCCCCAATTTTCACTGTTACGAACTCTTTTTTCCCTCTATTCCTAAGCAAGGCACTGGGTTCTGGAGACGGCTGATTAGAGTTCGTACCCAGAGTATCTACTGATGATGGACAGGCATCCTCATCAGGTTCGTGTAAGCAGCAAAAATCAAATCAAATAAAATCGTTTATTTTGCAAGAATATGGGTACAAAATAAGGTGTAAACATTGTAAATAAGAGTTCCAACATACTCTACCTTATGGCATGCAAAAGAGAAAATTAATTAATTATTACAAACAAACATATCAAAGAAAGCAAAATTTACATTAGTTTTCGTTTATTCATTTTATAACATATTATTCACATTTTTAAATATTTAACAAACTATATATAAAAAAGAAAAACATTTAAAAATATAAAAAATAGTACCCCACCGGTAACGAGACAGGGTCCAAGCTACCGGCGGTCAGGGCTCTAGAGAAAGGAACCTCCTGACGATACGCGCAGTGTCTAGGAGTACTGCTTTCTGTATCAAGCCCTTGATCCAGCTGCCTAATGAGAGTCTTTAAATTTACATTATTATTAGATGATAAATTATAATTCTATTACAAATGCATAAGTATAACATTACAGACTTATCTTATCATTCAAAAAATCTTGTATTGAATAATAACATTTATCTATCAGTAGTGATGTTAGCCTCTTTTTAAATATACTTAATGTTAGTTTTTTGTAGGCCTGGGGTATTTTATTATAGATAACGGGCCCCATTTATAGTAAACTTTTTTTTAATAAGGCTGTTTTGTACCACCTGTAAACATTAGGTTTTTATATTGAGATCTAACAAATCCTGGACGTGTTCTAATATCGTCCATTGACCATTAGGGTAAAAAGATGAATGTTTGTTCTAACAAATATTGCAACTTCGAGTATGTATAAAGATGGAAAGGTGAGTAATTTTAGGGATTTGAACACAGGTGCACAACTGTCGGTATTTTTAAGGCTAGTCATAGATCTTATACAACGTTTTTGGGCTTTGAATATGCTTTCCCTCTCAGTACAGTTACCCCAGAATATTACTCCAAATCTCAAAATAGAAACTACTAGACTACATGATAAGCTTCAAGTACGGTGCGATTATTTACTTTTTTTGCTAGGTTATAAAGTACGTACGCTGCCTTACTTAACCTCTTACATACATCCTCTGAATGCGGTTTTCAAGTTAGTTAGAAATTAGAATACCAAGGATTTTTGTAACATTGGTCGAATCTACTTTTTGACCATTATATTGAACATCATAATCTTTAGCTACTAGACGCTGATGAAAATGCATAACTTTTGTTCTTTGGATATTTAAAAAGGGTCATCACATTTTGCATGTCTATTAACAGGGAATGGTACTGGCGTATTTTGTACTGCCGATTACAACTCAGGCTCTTCAATATTATTATGACTAACTGTAGAAGGTGTAGGTTGATCTAGTAAATTACTGAAAATGGGAGTCAATGGCATTGGCAGTGATTGTGGGCAATTACTGATATTTTCGGGAGTCATAGATTCTGTAGGCAAAAAGACATCTTCAGTAATAACATCATGTACTTGCACGGGAGTCGTTACAGGGGATTTGTCTTGGAGATCAGTAACCAGTAACCTAAAATAGCGTATAAAATTCGAAATAAAATATTTAAAGAGGCAATAATAACTTACCTGTTGTATGAGAAAACTGTTCTTCGATCTCATTTGTAGAAAATTCGTCAATTTGTTGGTTGTTTACATTTTTATTGACGGTGTTTAATAAGGCTAATATCTTTAGGGACCTTTGCGACGACATCATTAACTTAAATTTAATAAATAAACTGTTCTGAATATTGAAAATACAAATAAGATGAAATAAAATTAGAGATAAAACAAAATAGAAAAATAGTCCAATATAGAAAAAGAAGATGTATTTATAAACCAAAGTGGAGGATCGAACTCTGCATCGCTGGAATATCATATATCAAATATTAGTGTGGTAATGTTTGTTATTTTCACATTACTCAGTATTGCTGGATTATATGCAATATACGTGCTATACAAGAAATGTCATCATGGTTGGATCAGGAATGAATTTTAAGTCAGAGTATGATGAGATCTTTTCGACGGGCGAACACGGAAGCTCGAGTTTGCTACAGATGTCATCAACGAAGCCCTGAGGTCCTGCCGAGTCCTCGAGACCCAGTGGTCAGTGAAGAATAATGGCTGATTTACACAGGGTCAGTAGACAAGTCAGTCGCAGCGCCAATGTCGGCGCCGCGACTGACTTTAACTGTTTTTATGAAGTAAGTAGTAGTGGTGCGTTTCTTACGGTGAGCACGTGTGTGAAGTCAGTGGGAAAAATGAATTCGCGAAAACAACTGAAACGACGATTTAATTATTTGTTGAAAAAATTATCAATTTTGCTGTTGAATGAGTTAATAGAAATGGTAGAAAATGAGATAACTAAAGGGGGGTTTACACGGGTCGATTTTCGCCGTGCGGCGAGTCGCTTCACTAATTGCCTCACCAAGCCGCATCGCTAGCCCATTTACACTGGTTACTAAAATCGCATTTCAATCGAAAATGTTGAGCAGAATAGCCGTTTGTGCCGGAATTGAAATAATTAATTATACAATTATTCAACAATTGCTTAAAGAACAAAGAGTAAAGAAAAAACAAAAGGAAAGAAGAAAACGTAATGTTTGGGTACGTGGATGGATTTCTCGACGTAAGGACTTGGGTGCTTCGGATACTTTATTGGTTGAGTGGAGTTTAGAAGATCCTGATTATTTTAAAAAACGATTGAGAATGACTACTGATCAGTTTAATACTTTACTACATAAAGTTACTCCGCTTATACAAAAATGCGATACCAATATGCGAGTAGCACTTTCTCCGAAAATTAAATTAGAAATAACCCTGAACTTCTTGGCTACCGGTGATAACTATTCAAGTCTTGCAGAGTCATTTAGAGTTCCAGAATGCACAATTTCCTTGTTTTTGAAGGATGTTTTGGATGCTATATACAATGTTTTACAGGAGTTCATTATGGTAAGTGAAACTAGTAATTAATTATAAACGATTTATTTATAAATTTTCCATTGTGTTTTCATCTAAGCATGACCTAACAGCTTGAGATAGAATATCGTCGTTCACTCTGTATTGTTGCCCAGTATCTTCTTGTGTAAGTAAACAGCTGGCAAAATGATCTTCTTCATAATCGAGGTGCCTTCTAGAAGTGGAAGCTTCGGGAGTCGAAGTTTCACGCTGGTTTTGAAAAGCTTGGTTTCGGGAAGTAGTAGCTTCGGCTTCTGGAGTCGAAGTATAGCGTGTATACTCTGAGAGTGAACTCGTAGGTCTAGCAATTGGAAAATGTTGTGTATTTAAGGTTTTCAGTCTTTCTTGTGACAAATAATTATTGATGAAATTTTGACAAACAATAGCATTTCTTAATGGCAAACTACGTAATTGGCTTGCCACATGTACTCCGAATGTATCAAATTCATCTTGACGGATAGTTTGAGCCAAAGTTTCTAATCTATTAACTGCTTGTAAAACAGGTGGGTCCATTTTAGGTGCGTCCATTAGAGCACGCTCCGCCTTTTTCTTTGTTTTCTTTGGAGACATTTTTTTTTCTTTTGTAAGGGTGCAATATTATCTTCTTGTTCCAATTCATCAAAATATGAAGACGCGTCGCTGTTTGTGTTCACCGCTGAATCTTTTCCCTGTAACCATACACTAATATAAGTTTATTTCTTTTAGGTGCCATCCACCATAGATCAATGGAAGAAAATACAAAAGGATTTTTTAGATCGCTGGCAATTTCCTTTTTGCTGTGGGGCTATTGACGGGAAACACGTATTAATCGAAAATCCACCACACGGAGCATCAGACTATTATAATTACAAAGGCACTTATAGTGTGGTGTTGTTTGCTATAGTGGATGCACATTACCGTTTCATATATATAGATTTCGGAACTAATAGACGCATGAATGATTCGCATATTTGGAAAAAAACAAAGTTCTATAGTGCTCTTGAAAGAAATAATTTAAAACTACCTAATAAGGCAGTTTTCACAGACTATCAAGAGCACGCCGAATCGTAGAGAATGCCTTTGGCATAATGGCTTCACGATTCAGAGTATACAGAAAACCTATACATATCTGTTTCATTGGATAAAACTGATTCTATTATTAAAGCGACCTGTGCGCTGCATAACTGGCTTCGGACTAATCTCATATACATGAATACTCCCGAATTAGTAGACGGAGAAGACTTCAGTTCAGGGACAATCAGAAACGGAAGTTGGAGAAGCATTCCTACGGCAGGAGTAGACGAATTAATGACACCGCTATCTTCTAACAACTAACTATTCACGAAATGCAAAAGATCTGCGCGATAGATATGCTGACTATTTTGTCGGCCCAGGAAAAGTTTCATGGCAAGATAGAATGATTGCGTAAATATTGTATGTTTATTTAAGTAATATTATAAAAATGCCTCTGTTCACGATTTACCTATTATAATTTTTAATATGCGAACAAGAATAACTATTTAATAAATAATAATAAGACTTACCATGTTATCTTTACTGTTTCTTCCTTCTATCACTGGCTTTAAAAAGCGGTCAGCTACAGAAAACCAAATTAATTGAGGTCTGTATATATCATCCTTTCCC